>CM031582.1:7615561-8282284 GCA_018467065.1 Ephestia elutella
GTACTTCTGTTTCTTGAAGCTCTCCCATGCCGCCTGCGTGGTCTTGAAAGCGCCCTTGAGATGGACTGCTTGGATAAGATCCCAGTCCTAAAGAAAAGGTTTATTATATACTAGTCGCGCCCCGGGGCTTCGCTCCCGTGGAAATATCGGGATAAAAAGTACCCTATGTGCTATTCCCGGTATTTTTATACGCGTGAACCAAATTTAATCAATATCCGTCCAGCTGATTTTGCGTGATTGAGCACAAACTCACATCCAAACTTTCGCACTTATAATATTAATAGGAAGTAGGATTAAAGGTAAACGCAGACTTGTGCCGCACCGTACGCACCACAGTCCCCGCATTCGATTTCTTTATATGAAGTTATATGTAACCTCGCATATCTACACGCAGTCGCCGCAGTCCCTGACACAGCCGAATTCCCCAAGCCGCAGCTGATGACGTCACTAACGCCGGCCTATCAACAGCAGACGCTGCGGCGCGGGTGACGTCATTCGCATCCAGAGACCAGCCAGACTTTTATAACTCTTGTTGGCATTTGATTTTCTTCTTCCTCTATTTATAAACAACTGATAACAAATCGTTCGTCAAGAGCCATTTTGTAATTTACGCCTAATCTTGATGAAATTAGAAGCTGGATGAAAAAAAAAACGACTGCGGTGCGTGCGGCGACAGGAACGACTGCGGGGACTGCGACGCTGGCAAATGTGCGAGGCCATCAACAAAAACGATGAATGCGGTGACTGCGGGGACTGCGTTCACCTTAAACAGTGATAAGTTTCTTCTAGTCTTCTTACTGCTCGAATTAATGTTACTACTTCTGGTATAATTTTCAAAAACTCATTCAAATAGCGCGATATTTTAGCAATGTTGTCGATGCGCTCACAACAATTTGCCATTGAAGGCTGTTTATTTGACCAAGAGGTCATGCAGTAAATTCATTATAAAACAGGATTTCTAAAGTGTTAATTGTGATATTGTAACTACCTAAGCTAAACTAGTTCGTTGTAAACTAGTCACAAGTTAATCTATTGTTTAATTTGTTGTGAATAGTGTGACTGAAAATGCAAATGAATTTATAGTGAAGGATACGTCCGGAATCTGATGGTAGGTATCCGATGCACTATTAATAATAATACTCCGTTGTACTATGAATGTTTATTGATTCACAAGCTTCACAATCACTAAATGCGTGAGATACAAAGTTACAAATATCCAAAGAGAGAACCGCTCGATTTATCTCCTAGCTAGCTTATGTCTACTTGACGTCTGTCATCATCCGTCTACGTGGTGCGTTCCGTGCTACGAAACGTCGCCACATCACCCCCCCACGGAGTAAGGCAGTTCGATCAAAGATCGAAAGGACGAGCAAATCTTACTCTTCTGCCTGAACGGGTAGTGTATTTAGGAGGTGAACTTGGAGGAAGAAGTGATAAGTGAGTGTCAGGAATAGTAGAGCTACGAGTGGAAGGTGTAATTGGTTTAGAAAGGTGAGGTGTGAATGACTTATAATTGGTGCCAGGTGTGAAGGACTCATGTGAGCGCGTGAGAGGTATATCAGCTGACGTAGTTGTGTTGCTCGTGGTTGTTGGGACGGCCGATTGAGCAATATTGTCAAAGTATGCGGGTTTAACGCGGTCTATACTTACGACTACCTCTCTGTTGCCGATGACGATCGTGACTGTTTTCTCAGTTCGACTCTTCACAGGGTAAGGTCCTGAGTATGGAGATTCCAAAGGATGTTTCACATGGTCAGCCCGGAGGAAAACATGTGATGCAGTAGCAAGATCTTTGAATATGAAAACTTTTTGAGAGCAATGACGCAAAGCGGGAACTGGTCTCAAATCCGACATAGTATTTCTAAGTTGGGCAACGAAATCTGTGGGGTCAGAAGTAAACGGTTTGGACGAAACCGCAATCATCTCGCCAGGAAGGTGAAGCGGTTCGCCGTAAACAAGTTCAGCTGACGATGCTGAAAGATCATCTTTAAGCGCGGCGCGTAAGCCCAGTAGAAGAATGGGTAAAGCTTTTATCCAAGACTCATCACGACACATCAGGGAAGCTTTGAGTTGCCTGTTTAGACGCTCAACCATTCCATTGGCACAAGGATGGTAGCTAGTTGTTCTTAGCTTCTTGGTTCCCAATGATTCCATGAGCCTACGAAAAAGATCCGACTCAAACTCCTCCCCTGATCGGTCGTTATGAGCTGGGGAATGCCGAACCTGGAAATCCACCCAAAGAGCAATGTATCAGCTGTTTCGTCAGCTGTGATACTGTGCATTGGCCACGCTTCAGGCCATCGGGTAAACCGATCGACCGCCGTGAGGAGATAACGAAACCCATCACATATAGGTAAGGGTCCGACGATGTCTATATGAATGTGTCGAAAGCGACCAGACGGTGGGTCAAAATCGCCTAAAGGTGCAGATGTGTGCCTCGTAATTTTGTTGCGTTGGCAAATCAAGCATGATCTCGTCCACTCCGAAATATCTTTGCGCATCGAGGGCCAAACGAACCTATCCGTGACAAGACGCGACGTTGCACGTATGCCAGGATGACTTAACTGATGGAGTTTGTCGAAGTATTTTCGACGAAATGGTGTTGTGACGAACGGACGCGGTTTACCAGTAGAGGTGTCGCAGGTGATAAAGACATCAGTCTCTGGTATGGCAATCTTCTCCAAACGGAGAGCAGTACCACCAAGAATAAGCGAATTAAGCTCCTCGTCATCATTTTGAGAATTTGCTAAAGCAAGGTAATCCTCTTCTAAAGCAATGGTTTCAATGCGGGACATGGTATCTGCTACGACATTGTCTGTGCCTTTGATGTAAACTATATCTGTCGTATATTGTGAAATGAAAGTCAATTGATTTAACTGAACTGGCGGCAATTTCTCTCTCCGCTGAGTAAAAGCGTAAAGGAGGGGCTTATGATCAGTGAATATTGTGCAATGTTGTGCCTCTAAAATATATCTAAAATGTTGCACTGACTCATAGACTGCCAGCAATTCGCGATAATAAGACGGCCATGCAGACTGCCGCGGGTTTAGTTTCTTACTAAAGAATGCTAAGGGTTTCCATTGAGAGCCATCGCGTTGTTGAAGACACGCTCCTACCTGAGTATTGGACGCATCTGTGAATAATCCTAACGGGGCATTAGGAAGTGGATGTGTAAGTAGAGTAGCTTTTGTGAGACTATCTTTGCAAGCGTGGAAAGCTTTCTCTGATTCTGACGTCCATGGCACAGGCTTGGCTCCTTTGAGTTTGGAATCTGCCAAGATGTTAACCAACGGTGCTTGTAATTCAGCCGCATGTGGTAGACAACGCCTGTAATAATTTACCATGCCCAGGAATCTACGGAGACCCTGGACAGTTTTGGGCAGCGGGAAATTCTGCAGAGCAACAATTCTGTCTTGGGGAGGACTAATCCCTTCTTTTGTCACGCGATATCCCAAAAAGGTAACCTCATTTTTACCTAAAACACATTTAGCTGGGTTAACGACAACGCCGTAATCAGCCAGCCTTTGGAAAAGCATGCGAAGATGACTGGAGTGCTCTTCTTCATCGCGAGAGAACACGAGAATATCATCAATATAGGTAAAACAAAAGTCCAGGTCACGAACGATATCGTCCATAAAACGCTGGAAGGTTTGTCCTGCATTGCGCAGCCCGAACGTCATGTATGGGAATTCATACAAACCGAAAGGCGTCGTTATAGCTGTCTTGCAGACATCATCGCTATGGACCGGTATTTGTTGGTAAGCTTTTACCAGGTCAAGAGTGCTGAAGACAGTGGAGCCAGCGATATTGTGGCTGAAATCTCCAACATGACGAACGGGGTAGCGGTCAGGAATGGTCCTTGCGTTTAAACCTCGATAATCCCCACAAGGTCTCCAAGAAGAATCTTTTTTCGGCACAAGCTGCAAGGGAGATGCCCACGGGCTCTTCGATGGCCTTGCTGTACCTATGCTGATCATATCGTCGAATTCCTTTTTAGCAATCACAAGTTTGTGTGGTGCAAGTCGACGAGGACGGCAAGAAACAGGAGGACCTTCTGTAGTCTTTATAAAGTGCACGGTTGAGTGTTTTATCTCCCTATGAATGCCAGGAGGTCGTGTGATGGTTGGAAATTCGGTAAGAAGTTTTATAAATCGCGACTCAGATCCAGAGAATGTAATAGTTTTAACGCTAGCTTGACCTACGACTGCAATTGAAGCTGGCACAGACAGCCCCGTTACGCCATCCACAAGACACTTATTGCGGCAGTCAGGAAGCAAATGATAATGCGCTAGAAAATCTGATCCAATTATAGGCGAGTTGACGTCAGCAACCACGAACTGCCAACGAAACTCCCGCCGCAAGCCCAAATTAAGGATGAGCGATACGCTACCATAAGTTTTGATTGAGCTGCCGTTGGCCGCGCAAAGCTGATACTCAGTAGGAGGTATTTTACCATTGAGTAACCTCCGAGGGTAGCAGCATAAATCAGATCCTGTATCAATCAGGAATCTGACATTTGAAGTTTTGTCTGAAATAAAAAGTCGGCGGCTTGGAGTTGTGCAATCAGCTGCCGCCGCTACTGACTGCTTTGCCTGTTTTCCTGGTTCCAGGAACAGGGACTGATACATCTGGATGCCTTAGGCCCAAATGACCTATGATACCAGCACTGTTTGTTGGCCGCTGGTGACTGGTCACGGTTTGTCGACCGGTTTCGGCTGCGGCCTCTACCACCACTGCGACTGTGAGTGAGTGCTGCTACTTCAGCAGTTAGGCGGCGTATTTCAGACGTAAATGCTTGCATGCCAAAGGGATCAGGACCAGAACCTGAATTACCTACCGCTGTCGTGGCAGCGGTTTGAACAGAATTGTAAGTTGGGACTGTAACGTTTGGAACGGCTTCCAGAATCGTGTCAGCTTGAGCAGCGATTTCGTCAAGTGGATCTGACTTGGCTGCTACTATCGCCTGAACGTGCTGTGGAAGGCGCCGTAAAAACAGTTGTCGCAAAATGCCCTCATCTTTCAAGGTGCTGCCTGCAAGCGATCGTAAATGACGAAGAAATTGAGTTGGCTTACGCTCGCCTAATTCCTCTTCAGAGAGCAACTGTCGTACTCTTTGTTGCTCTGATTGCGATAACCGGCGAATTAGTTCCTTTTTTAAATAATCATATTTGTCAGTCTTCGGTGGGTTTGTGACGATGTCTTCAATTTCCGCTGTTACTTTAAAAATCCAGTTGAGCGATAACATGGTCAAATTTTGTTTGTTCACTAGTGATACCTGCTATGCGAAACTGTGTCTCAATATGAGCGAACCACATCTCTGGTTTTTGATGCCAGAAAGGTGGTACTTTTGGAGACACTTTGCATACAAGACCTGCGATGGTGGTAGGTTCCACTTTTGATTGAGAAGTATCCATCTGGTACTGAACAGTATCTTTAGTTTGAGAAAGGTCCTTGTTGGCCTTTGCAGTCTGCAGCTCTCCTCGTAAGGCAGCATTTTCTTTTGACACCTTAGCCAGGTCTTTAGTTAAATTAACTAGCTGTTTCTGAAGCTCCTCCCACTTATCATTAGTTGGTTCAGCCATGATGCCAATTTTCTAAATGTGGAAAATGAGATTAGAAAAGCGAAAAATAATTTGTAAGTATTACACCTGGGTATGCGGTTTGTGTTAATGTGGTTAGTCTGTTATAAAGGGGGGGAGGTGATGACTGAAGCTATTAGTAACTGTTAGCAGTATCCTTAAACCCTTACTAAATTAAACAAACCACATAAAAATAACAAAACGAAAACACAAAATAATAGGTACAATACAACAAAATTAACTTAATTCTAGCTATTTGTTAAATATGTTAAATAGCAAAGTACTGTATTTAAAATAAAATTATTTAACCAAATCCCATGCAAACATACAAACAAATTGCCCACACAATGTTGATAAGGCCTGTATATGTACACTCATGCGTTTAAAACAAAAACTTATTTAACTAAATTAAGATCTAATATGCACAGCGAATAATAATAAACATATATTGTAAACAAGCACAAACGTTCAAAGTCCTGGAATTATGCAGGAGCACTTGCCGAGGAAGGAAAAACAAAACTCAGGCTTAGTTCGTAGCTCAGCGAAGTAGTTGCCTCAACCTATTATTTCGTATAGGTTTTACGAATTTGGGTGTTAATATCGATTCAGCTAGTTGGCCGTATATGCGGTTCAGTGATGTGCGACGCAGTCATTTAAATTGACTCTGCAATGTACGTCGAAATCAATTTGGCAATCGGCAATGTACGTCGAAATCGATTATGAAGAGTCAGCAGTGTACGTCAAAATCGATTATGTCGAGTCGGCAATGTACATCGAAATCGATTATGTTGAGCCAGCAATGTACGTCGATTTGTGCTGCTTGTCAAAATTGCGTTATGCGATCCGCCAATCAGATCGATGTGTCGTACTGCATAATGGCGAGTCGACTTAATTTTGGGCGAGTCCAACAAGAAAATGCTTGAAATTCAGTAATATTGCTGTTCAAATGTGCTTGAAAACTCGCCGTGATATGATTTATAAGGTACAGAAGCTTACGTGAGCAGGAACAATGTATCTTCTTGTCCAAAAATAGCGGAAAACAACGGGCGAAAGACGTGTTCTTCTTAGTTCGTATAGGTCACCAATATAGTGAAGGATACGTCCGGAATCTGATGGTAGGTATCCGATGCACTATTAATAATAATACTCCGTTGTACTATGAATGTTTATTGATTCACAAGCTTCACAATCACTAAATGCGTGAGATACAAAGTTACAAATATCCAAAGAGAGAACCGCTCGATTTATCTCCTAGCTAGCTTATGTCTACTTGACGTCTGTCATCATCCGTCTACGTGGTGCGTTCCGTGCTACGAAACGTCGCCACAATTTATTCAATTCAATATTTAATTTCAGCGCTAACATAAGTTAAATATTGAGTGCCAGTAAGCAAGTACGTTTGTTGAAAATAAATCATTTTAAAATTCCATCAGAGATTTTGTAAGCAAACCAGGGCGTAGCCGTGACTCGGGTCGGTCACTGCTACTAAGTGTCATGTTCCTTGCATAATATGTATATGCTTAAGCAAAGTTATTTCTATCAAAGAGCATATAATCACTACGTTTTAAGAGACGGGACTCCCATAGAGCAAAATGAACTTAAAGAAATGTCAAACGGCGGAAGTGTCAAATCGCAAGGACAGAAACGTTACCAACCTTAACGACTGGCAAATTGATTGGCCAACCTAACAGCAAAAATAGAGATGTAGTAATTTTATCGATATCGATGTTTTGATTACTAGGTCAGAAACAAAACATCGATATCGATAAAATTAAAAAAATCGGCCTTCACGGGTCTTACAGGTATAATAACATCTCGTGTGGGTCATACAATTAAACATGTTTATTTAAAAAAACGTTTATTGGTACTATTAACAATCATTTCATATTATTATTTTATATTCTTTGATGAAAGATTGGAATAATTAGGTATTTTTTTTAGCATATGTTAGTTTAAGTACACTCATATCATTTCATATTTATATTTTTGAATGAGAAAATTATGTATTTTATTTTAATTTTTACTTAAACACCTAATTAAATATTGCCTTTATTTTACCTGGTAACACTCGATTCTTAGGCGCACCTTGATTTTGACGTTGACAGTTGTTGACAAGTATCCAAGTGTCAATGTCGACCGACAACTTGTCAACGTCAAAAATCAAGCCGCGCTAAAGAATCGAGTGTTACCAGGTAAAGAAAACGCAATATTGAATTACTTAAGTAAAAATTAAAATAAATACATAATTCTTCGTTCAAAAATATAAATATGAAATGATATGAGTGTACTTAATAAATAAAACTAACATATTATGCTAAAAAATTACCTAACTAATCCAATCTTTCATCAAAGAATTAAAAAAAAACTACTTAAATGTAACATTTAGCATGAAATGATATGAGTGTACTTAATAAATAAAACTAACATATTATGCTAAAGAATTACCTAATTAATCCAATCTTTCATCAAAGAATAAAAATAAACTACTTAAATGTAATATTATTTAAGACTAGCTTTCGCCCGCGGCTTCGTCCGCGTGAATTTCCCACGGGAACAGTGCTTTTTCCCGGGATGAAAGGTACCCTATGTTCTTCTCCGTACTTCCAGCTATGTGTATGCAAAATTTGAGGAAGAATGGTTTAGTAGATGAAGCGTGAAGAGGTAACAAACCAACAAACAAACAAACTCACTTTCGCATTTATAATATTAGTTAGGATAATGGCATCCCAGAACATACGTGAAGGCCGACATCTTTGATTTTAATAACGGAATCGCAAAAAATACTTACAAAATGGTATATTTTAATTATAGATATTCATATATTCCAAAAATCTATTTGACATTAATTATGATGGATGATAATACTTTTATTTATTGAACGAACTGTCCGCAGTAAGCCGGCAATGAACAATGTCTTTTGGCAAAAAGCAAGGTCGAACAGTACTTATACAGGGATAAATCTGAAAGTTGTAAAGTCTAAATAAGCGTTACAAACTTATTTTTGCGCTCGATCCGGTATGAATCCTAGAGATCGAACTGCAAAGTTAAGTTTGTTTTTCAAACTAGTAGGTCTTTTAGTTAGACCTATTATGTGAGATGCTTTTCGTGTACGGAACCCTCGGTGCGCGAGCTTGACTCGCCCTTGGCCGGTTTTTTTTTGTGGTTGAACTTGCAAATGTCATTTTAATTAATTCTATTGATATAAAATACTAAAATTTAAAACTAAGGTAAGGAATACAAAAAAAGGCTGGCTGCATTGCCAAGCTGTATATTTAGCCTTTGGCCAAAGAAGCTGCCAGCCCTTCGGTCGCGATATACCTCGACCAGCTTTTTCGAAATAAGTATAAAAAGCTGGTGAGCTGATGGACCCCATGGTCCCAAAGTTTCCATCCCAAAAGGCTCAAAAATGTAGTTATTGTCAATAACCACAAATTTGCGCCTTTTGAGGCTCTCTGCTTCCGTTGCTGCTGCACCGACCTTGGACTTGGTGATCTGGAGATGAGATAACTCACAATGTAGGTAGTATTAACAACTAGCAGATTATTAGCAGAGCAATATGTCAAATTATAACTACCTACCTACCTATTTTATACCGTGATAATTGAAAACTTACGATAAAAAAATTTACTTATTAACAAAAATTGCATCGCAACCAAATTGGCTGGTTGTAATTATGTATCCAAGTTTATTTGTATCTTTTCCTTATCCTAACTTATACCTATTACAAATAGTAAAAGTTTGTTTGTTTGTTTATTTATTAGTTTGTTACCTCTTCACTTTACGCTTTATCTACTGAACCAATCTTCTTGAAATTTCGCATACACATTATTTCATTTTATATTTCATTAAGAAGAAATGGGTTATTGTAAATTCGTCCCCAGAGTTAATTCGGTACTAAAATACAAGCTTAATTAAAATACCTACTAAAATTAAAAACTAAGGAATACAAAAAATAATAATTACAAGTTGTAAAGCCCCTCAAGAGCGTAGCCCCGCGGCAACGTGCCCAAAGGCTGGCTGCATTGCCAAGTTGTATGGCAATGCTTAGCCTTTGGCCAAAGAAGCTGCCAGCCCGTTGGTCACGGGATACCTCGACCAGCCTTTATGAAATAAAAATGAAAAGCTGATGGACCCCATGGCCCCAACGTTTCCACCCCAAAAGGCTCAAAAATGTAGTTATTGCCAATAACCACATATTTGCGCCTTTTGAGGCTCTCTACTTCCGTTGCTGCTGCACCGGCCTTGGATTTGGTGGCCTGGAGATGAGATGGCGCCAGTGTGTCAACGCAGGTCCAAAACCCCGCACCTCCAAGGCACCAAAGTCATACCATCCGGTCTCTTGCCATCATCCCGCGCCAACCCATTAGGTTCTAAAATAGCCGGCACGTTAATGGTGGCAAGAGCGCGGTGGATAATATTGTTTAGGGCAGCATGACGCCCTAAACAACCGGCGCTTTTACAACAGGAAAGTCCATGGTGACCATAGCTGTCGACGGTATCCCCGCAGGCACACCGATGAGGGACTAAAAAACTTTCTGTAAATTTGTCCCTCGTTGTTGTTTTTATAGTAAATTCGGCACATAAGGTTTTTCGTACAGACAGCAACAAAAATGAAGCACCCAATATGATAAAATCAAAGTAGGTTGATAGGGTAGTTAATAGTCGATAGGTAGGTATTATTATTAAATATTAATTTACGACAATATTATATAATTTATATAAAAATAGTCGGGTTAATTTTAATGTATATGTATCAAAAGTATGACAATCAGTTTATTGACATAAGTCAATAAATCAGGATAATAATCATTGTAAGTTTTCAATGATCACGGTATAAAATAGTTATAATTTTACATACTGCTCTGCTAAAAATCTGCAAGTTAATACTACATTGTGAATTATCATTTTACTGCTAACTGTACATTTTACATAAAATAAACTTGAGTGGCAAATTTACCACAATATTTTTATAATTTTTATCGAAGTACCGAATTTACTCTGAAAGTATGGAATATTAATTAGGTACCGAATTAACTGTAGGGACAAATTTACACTAACCCGAAAGAGCATATACAAGTTTTATTACAAACTGTTTTTATTTTATTTGTTTTCGATTTAATTAGGTAGCTAGTTATTTCAAATTCATAGTAACGAAATACGCCGACCAGTTACCGAACTGATACCAGTGATAATTAAGTCGAAATTTTAAAAAATAAAAACAGTTCGTTATTAAACTTTTATATGATCTTTCCATAAATAAAATTAAAAAAAACATTGTCAAATACCCTATTGTCCTATTATGCAAACAATCTTCACAGTACTTTTTGTTGAATTTTGTTGAAAATAAATCAAATATTATTTTAAACCTAATCATTCTAAAGTAGAGCATTTATTAACCACGAAAGTAATTTCCTGAAAAGTCTATTTTAATTTAAATTGTTGTAAAATCATAAAAAGACATGGTAATATTGGTTACATAATAGGATAATTATGAAAAAACGGACTTTAAACCTATTAACTATTATTCCTTCCTTCCTATCCGGTACGCTCTTGACAGAGCGGTCGTGATCGTTATGTAGTGTTATGGAGCAGGGCAGTTGTAATGCGCTTCACGACGCCCCGCCACCGTTGTCTGTTGGATGTCATCCTGCTGCACTCGTTAACTGATCCTCCAATAGCAGACTTCATCTGGTCAGTCCAACGGGTGGGTGACCTTCCGCGTGGTCTAGTGCCTTCTACCTTTCCTTAAAGAAATGCCCGTTGTTTCTCCAATGGGTTTCGGCTAGTCCACAAATGCATAAACCACATCTGGTAACTTCCTTCTCCACTAACTAACTATAATTAAATTAATTCATTAGTTGGGAACATTGGTTCGAATATCATCCATTAATCGAGGCCTGCTGGTCTTCATTTATGGATGAATTTATTTACATTCATTTCGTATTAGCAAAGCAGTCAAATGCAACAGCAAACGTCTTTTATGTCTTTGTTGTGCTCTGCACATAATCTGCGTAAATTTACTTCCATAAACATCATCAAGCGACAATAGAAACATAATATTTATCATTATATAAAGATTTTCTTCTTCTTATAGTGCCGTTTCTCATCGAAGATTGGTGACCATCATGGCTAATCGGACTTTTGAAGCTGCTGCACGAAAGAGCGTCCGGGTACTCAAGTGAAACCAGTCTCTTAGGTTCTTCAGCCAAAAGGTTTTTCTCCTTCCGGGTTTACATTTGCCCTGGATTTTCCTCTGCATTACGAACTGAAGAATGCGGTCTTTTTCCCCTCTCGTGACGTGTCCGAAATATTGAAGCTTCCTTTTTTTGACACACTTTAACACTTCCAACTTTTTATTCATTCTCCGTAGGAGCTCGGCATTTGTTACCCTTTGAACCCACAATATACGGAGCATACGCTTGTAGATCCACATCTCGAAGGCTTCCAATTTGGAGCATAAAACAAGTCTCATGCGGATTTTCAGATTGAATTTGCGGCTACACAATATCTTTTTCCATTTGCAAAAGGCACTTCTAGCCAGTTCGATGCGGGCACGAATCTCCTGTTGACTGTCCCAGTGTACGTTTATGTAACTCTCTAGGTACTTAAATTTATCAACGCGTGCTATTGGGTTACCTACTTATAGTAACTTTTCATTTGCCAGGACTTGTGGCTTCGTCTTATCTTTCTTATTATATATACATATAATCATGAAATTTGTCTTTTTCGCGTTTATTCTCAGTCCATACTTGTTACTAGCTTCATTTGTTCAGTAGTCGCTGAGGCCTTCGATATTATAAAGATAATATGTTGCAAGTAAACCTGAAATTAAAATTAAAACAAATTATAAAAACGCTGAATTAGAGGCAGCACTTATGCATTTATATTCCAACATTATTGAAAGCAGTAGCGGATTTAAGGGGAGAGGAGCACGGGGGCACGTCCCTCCAGACTAGGGTTGTTGAGGAAGTGATTATGAGGAAGAGGAGGAGGAAGAGGAAGTGTCAAGCACAAATTTGGAGGATGCGGATGAGGATGAGGATATTTTTTTGAGGAAGAGGATGCGGATGAGGAAGCGGATGAGGAAGAGGATGATATGAAATACTAGCTCTTGCCCGCGACTTCGCCCGCGTGAATTTCCCACGGGAACTTTCATCTAGGGAAAAAGCACTGTTGTGTGCAAGTGTTGTTACCTTATGCCCTTCTCAGTACGTCGTACTATGTGTATGCAAAATTTCAGGCAGATTGGTTCTGTAGATAAAGCGTGAAGAGATAACAAACAAATTATAATATATATATTAATGAATATATTTGATATTCACTTTCGCATTTATAATATTAGGATTAGGACATAAATATTAGCGGACCCGACAGACGTTGTCCTGTCACATACAAAAATTATTTAAAAGAACATTTTCCAGTGGACCAAATTGTGAATCTAAACCATTTTCGAATCTCCTTGAACACAAACAGAAAATTTCATCAAAATCGGTCCAGCCGTTAAGGGAGTTCAGTGACATACACACGCACACAAGAAATATGCCTGTTTGGCCCGGCGGAAGTGAAATTCCTCTAAAGTTCCTCTTAAATTTTGAGGAAGCGATTGCAGAAGAGGAATTTTTAATTTTTATTTATGAGGATGCGGTAACGGATGAGGAACTCAAAATATTGCGGAACTTCCGCATTTTGAGGAAGCGGAAGAGGAATCCTCAGCAACCCTACTCCAGACAACAGAAATCGAGCAAAAATTTTTATAAGTCCAGCCTCTGGACTTGTAATTTCGAAGGTTACCGTGTCGTTATAACCCCCTTTTTTATGTTCTCAGTGGACAGATAAGGTCTTTCGGAGCAACGTTTGTATGGGACACTTTTGTTGGAAACCATGCCCACACCCCCTTTTGGCTCAACGAAATCTAAATATTTTTTTTCTCGGAAACTAGGGGTCGCGCGAAATAAATTAACATGACCAAATGTGTTGGCCATGAGGTCATCTATGACATGAGGCACTGAAAAACAGGTGTTAATATGACAAAAAATCGAGCAAAAAATTTTTCAAGTCCTGTCTGGACTTGTAATTTTTCGAAGGTTACCGTGTCATTATAACCCCCTTTTTATGTTCTCAGTGGATAAATAAGGTCTTTGGGAGCAACGTTTGTATGGGACACTTTTGTTGGAAACCATGCCCACACCCCCTTTTGGCTCAACGAAATCTAAATTTTTTTTTTTCTCGGAAACTAGGGGTCGCGCGAATAAATTTACATGACCAAATGTGTTGGCCATGAGGTCATCTATGACATGAGGCACTGAAAAACAGGTGTTAAAATGACAAAAAAAATCGAGCAAAAAATTTTTGAAGTCCAGTCTTGACTTGTAATTTTTTCGAAGGTTACCGTGTCATTATAACCCCCCTTTTTTATGTTCTCAGTGGATAAATAAGGTCTTTGGGAGCAACGTTTGTATGGGACACTTTTGTTGGAAACCATGCCCACACCCCCTTTTGGCTCAACGAAATCTAAATATTTTTTTTCTCGGAAACTAGGGGTCGCGCGAAATAAATTAACATGACCAAATGTGTTGGCCATGAGGTCATCTATGACATAAGGCACTGAAAAACAGGTGTTAATATGACAAAAAAAAATCGAGCAAAAAATTTTTCAAGTCCAGTCTGTACTTGTAATTTTTTCGAAGGTTACCGTGTCATTATAACCCCCCTTTTTTATGTTCTCAGTGGATAGATAAGGTCTTTGGAGCAACGTTTGTATGGGACACTTTTGTTGGAAACCATGCCCTCACCCCGTTTTGGCTCAAAGAAATCTAAATAATTTTTTTTCTCGGAAACTAGGGGGCGCGCGAATAAATTTACATGACCAAATGTGTTGGCTATGAGGTCGTCTATGACATGGCATAATAAAATAGGGGTGTAAATATGACGACTGAAATCCGACCAAATCCAAAAAAATTGAGTCTATGAACCCGGAGGTCGATGAAAGAAATTAAAACTTAGTTTTCTCAGAGGTACTTACTTATGTTATTTTGCTGAGCTCATTAATTGTGCAAATTGGCCTGTTCGTCTCCATCAAAAGATGAAATTATTTACATTCTCTTCATATTAGTGTGGTACAAACTCTTAGCACCTTCAGAATGTGGACTGGAAAGAAGAAATAGAATTTACAGTAACTGTCATAGTATTTTCCTAATTTACCAAATTAGCTTAGTTTGCCCAGAGGTACTTATTTATGTTATTTTGCTGAGCTCATCAATTGGGCAAATTGGTCTGTTCGTCTCCATCAAAAAATGAAATTATTTAGCTAGCCACAGGAGCAGTAACTTCCAGACAGCTATTTAGCAGTTAGTTCCAGACTTGTGTTACGAGATACTAACACAATAATACTATATTTTACTACATATACATATATAGATAAACATACAAAACCCAGGTCAATCTGAAAAAGATAACTTTCCATCTTGACCCGATCGGGGATCGAACCCGGGACCTCTGGTGTGGCAGTCCAGAGTGATGACCATTAAATAGTCTGAGTAAGTAATGCAGCAGGGTGCTGGTATTGTCACTTAACATCAGGTTAGATGGGGGCCAAACGCAAAACCAGTTTTACATGTAAAGTTTATTACTGACCTTCTATCGGTGACAGCTGATCTTTAAAATATGATAGGGAAATCCTACTAATTTGTCCTCCGAAAGTGGTTTAGTGGTTAGTCTGAGGGATGGAATGGCAAAATTGTTTAGCTGTGTTCTTTTTTTGAATAAATGATTTTGTATTTGTACATACATATTATCACGCCTTTTTCCCTTTTTCCTTTTATGTTTTCCACAAACTAATTTTAATTGGTGGAGTTTCTCAATTGGTATATATGCCAGATCCTCTTTTCCTGATACCTTCAACCATTCTTTGCAACTGAAATTAAAAGCATCCATAACGATATTTATAAACGTATCATACCATCACACTATTTTTCGTTTTTACTAAAACTATGCGATTACATCATCGAATACATCTCATAAACACTGCATACGAATGATAAATTGTTACTCACCGAAACTCATCCAGTGGAAATTGGGCCATAAAAATATTAAAAATACCGTTTTTTCGTTCAGATTTTAAACCTCAGATTTCGCATGTTCTATGTTTCACGATTAGTTTCTTTCACTACAAATTACATAAATAGAGACTGTTTTTCACCAAAATACCTATGACACAGATTTCACTCGTCTTTTTCAATTATTTGATTCATATTTTTTCACGAAAACATAACCTACAAAGATAACCTATTGTAAGACAACTTAGACAACGTGTTCGGTTGACAACAAAGAAAGAATGAGAAAGATACAGGAAGTGAGTGAGATAACTATAGAGTGACATGAGCCGACATTAATGCGCTACTGTGTTCCATACATTTTTTCTCCAGTATGAAGTTGCGACAGACTGATTTCTATTTACTAATATTACTGAATAGCATTATGTACCTGGTCGGACATTTTTTGGAAGCTCTTATCACGGAGAATGCCTGCATTGTTGATAAGAATGTCGATGCGGCCGAAATTATCGAGAGCTGTTTTTATAATCTTCTCGCCTTCAACGACAGAGTTGTAGTCTGCTACGGCTTCACCACCTAGCAAAAAAGAAAAGGAAGGTGAATTATTTAATAAGATGATCAATTTTAAGGTAAAATACTATCTTGATTTCCGTTGAATAAATTGTAAGCTAATCTACTGCAAAACAGTCCTCAAAAGCATCATTAATAGTAGTTGTTTACGTTTCGTAAGGCAAGTTGTGCTAATACATATTTCCTCTTATCAGTCTATTGAGATACGACGCAAATAAACAACTTTTTATTGTGTGATCATTTTATCTTTTACTTTATTTACAGTTATGTGTATTGTTATGTCAATCAATCTACTTCTATACTCTGAAGACTTTAATATTATTCATTTTAACCTATTTAAGAAAGTATAGTTTCAAATAATAAAGGATGTTAGAAAGGCTTATTACACTGTTCTCCCTCACTTGCCTTTAACAAATAAAACACGGACTGTGTAGATTCACAAACTGTGGCATCAATATTCAGGTTCAAGTGATCTTAACGGAAATTTTATTTTAAAAACTTTTTGAGGTGTCTGTCAATTGGGTAAGCAAACTCACACAAGTGTTTTTTAGAGACTTGAATTTGATAAAATAAATGTTACCCACTCCCTACCCTTCACAAAAAATTTTGCCAAAAACATTTCATTAAGTAATCAGTCTCCAAGATAAGAAAGATAAGAAGTATAAAAGAAAGATAAATCATAACACCCAGGGGGATATAACAACAATATGATAAAAATGAAAAATCAAGTTCCCTCCAAGTCCAAGGTGCAGTTCAAGTAGTTACAACAATATTTTACATATATTCATTGTTAAATGAAACAACAGTGCAACTATTTTTTTTTATATGATAACATTTGCAAGTTTCTGATTGTTATTATTTTTTTTATTAAAAACAGTTCACTTAAAAAACCAACTAAAACTACTTTTGACAAAAAAATTGCTGACATAAACAGACTTAT
Organism: Ephestia elutella; assembly: GCA_018467065.1. Lineage (NCBI taxonomy): Eukaryota > Metazoa > Arthropoda > Insecta > Lepidoptera > Pyralidae > Ephestia > Ephestia elutella. Next base: position 7,632,703 of record CM031582.1, read on the forward strand.
CCTGCAAAGGACCCTGAACAAAAAGCTACAGCTTCATTATAATAACATAGTGATGTTATAGTATATAGTGAATAGACAGACAAAATAAATTAATTTATAAGCATCAAGTTAATCTCAAATAATTTTAATACAATGGTACACATAGCATACCTAATAGAATTCAAATTACAAAACCACTGAGGAAATCAAAGGTGGGTGAAAGATCATGTAGTTCCTGCCTTGAAACATGCAAATTGAATTAGGGTGTTGTATGAATTACAATTTTAAAGTATACATATACATACTGACGACCTCTGTGGCCTAATGGTCATCACGCCGGACTGCCACACCGGAGGTTCCGGGTTCAATCCCCGGTCAGGTCAAGATGGAAAATGATCTTTTTCAGATTGACCTGGGTCTTGGATGTTTATCTATATTTGTATTTGTTATAAAAAATATAGTATCGTTGAGCTAGTATCCCATAACACAAGTCTCCAACTTACTTTGGGGCTAGCTCAATCTGTGTGATTTGTCCGTATACCTATATACTTTATATACAAATCATCATCAATCAATATCAATACTATCAATACATACATATAATAAAACTGTAACTGGTTTATGTCTGTACATAGAGGATATTTATGAAAAAAACTACGAGGGATTCATAGGGTCAATAGAAGCCAAAACCATATTTTGTAGAATTTTTATCTGTGTTTCTGTCTTTCATCTTTCTGTCTGTATGTTTGTACGTGCATCACACAAAAACTACTAGACTTAATTTGATGCAGTTTTAACTGCTGTATTGTTGAAGATCTAACTTAAAATTTTTTATTTATTTTTCAGAATTAATATTCTTTATTGTCCTTATTCTGTTTTCTGAGATCACAATTGAATGTTATTTTAGTCCGTTTTCTAGATGTGAGGACCTGTAAATGACTATATGTTTTTTTAAGTTGTTATCTATAGAACCTATAAGAAAGTTGTTGGTCTTCCATGTAAATAAAAAATAAATAAATAAATAAAATCTGGCATAGATTTCATCTTGATACACTGCTTAGAACCTGAGAACGAGCGGACGAAGTCGCGGGCACAGGCTAATTAAAAAATAAGCAGAGCTGGAAAGGATACTAGTTTGTAGTTATTAGGTCATACTTAATGCAGTCTAATCTACTAACCTTTGTCTTTAATTTCTTTCACAACAGCGTCAGCGAAGTTTGACTTGCCGGCACCATCTCTTGCGCCTCCCAAATCGTTGACCACGACTTTAGCACCTCTCGAACCCAGCAGCAAGGCGTAGGCTTTGCCCAGGCCACCACCAGCACCAGTTACCACCGCCACACGACCGTCAAAACGTAGTTGATCCATTCTATATGGCAGACAACAGCAAAATGAGATATAAAATTTATACAGCGCACCAACTCATACGCAGAGACAAAGTCCAAAAGCGAAAATAATAAATTACAATGACCAAACAAGTTTCTGATAAGATAATATGTCTTATTCATTTAGCGATAAACATTATATTAAAAGTACTAAATGTGATCATAGGTACCTGATATGTATAGATAGGATAATAAAAATGAACGGTTTTAATAATTTTTTGTAAAAAATTAATAATTATTTACATACAGTCAGTACATACATACCTACAGACCTACCTGTTAGGCAGTGTTGCCAGTATGATGTCCCAAAAAAGTATGGTTGCCTTCCTGAAAAGGTACGGTTTTTTACTGCAAGGTACGGTTGGGCTAGTTCTCACGAGATGACGGGTCGATATTATAAATTTTCATCATCTATCAACAAAGCTACGGAATGGAGTAATATTAATATCAGTCATTCTATTCCTTAAAACAAATTGTGTGTCAAAAAAATAATATAAAAGACAGTCACTGTCTCATCCATTTTTTTTAATTCATCGCTCCTGAGGAAGGAAGGCAAGGAATGTAATCCAAGCAGCCAAGTCTTATTTGGTTGGAACAAAAAAGTTTTTTAAACGCAAATTCAGAATGTTGACAAAAACAGGAGGTGATTTTTTTCTACCCTTTGTAGGAAGCAGCAACAAAAAAAAACCTAATATAGAAAAGGTTCGAAAAAGGTACGGTCTACGCTGAGGTACGGTTGTAGTACAATTGTGTGATGAATAGTACGGAAAACCGTACTTTTTGGTACGGTCTGGCAACGCTGCTGTTAGGTATTGATCTGTCACTGTCAACGTTATCAGTGTAAGTAACAAAGAGTCATGGAAGTAATCTTCCATGCAAAGAGTAAAAAATCACTAAAACCCCAGTTACACGTACCGAGTAAACCGGCGAGACAGTAAGTCGCCGAGTGAAATCCTAGTACTCGGTGCGTCTGAACACTACGCCGAGTCAGCCGCCGAGCGTTTCGCCGAGCAAATGGGCGAGACAGTAGCTCGGACCCTGTTCTACTTACTAGGCCGAGTGAACGGCGAGTGACCTCCTCCCGCTTCCCCGCACTGTCTCGCGCGCTCACTCGGCGCGTGTAAACGGACTGTCTCGCCACTCGCCACTCGGTCTGTTCGTCATAAGGTACGTGTAACTGAGCCTTTAAGGCTCAGTTACACGTACCAGTAAATTGGCGAGACAGTAAATCGCCGAGTGGTCGCTACTCGGCCGAGACAGTGACCCGGCGTGGGATGAGCGAGTAGCTGTTTACACGCATCTAGCATTTAGGACAGACAGTGCAGTTTTATCGAGCGAGACTACAGTGCGGACGTGAAAAAGGGCGCGGCAGTGACGTTATGGCGAGCATGACCGAGTGGCGAGTGGCGAGACAGTCCGTTTACACGCGCCGAGTGAGCGCACGAGACAGTGCGGGGAAGCGGGAGGAGGTCACTCACCGTTCACTCGGCCTAATAAGTAGAACAGGGTCCGAGCTACTGTCTCGCCCATTTGCTCGGCGAAACGCTCGGCGGACCACTCGGCGTAGTGTTCAGACGCACCGAGTACTAGGAATTCACTCGGCGATTTACTGTCTCGCCCGTTTACTCGGTACGTGTAACTGGGGTTTAACCTACCGAACCTACCTCTAAGTTTAGGTAGTAGCATTGAGTTTCGAATTTCTTAAGTCTCAGTTACACGTACCGAGTAAATTGGCGAGACAGTAAATCGCCGAGTGAACGCTACTCGGCCGAGACAGTGACCCGGCGTGAGATAAGCGAGTAGCTGTTTACACGCATCTAGCATTTAGGAGAGACAGCGCAGTTTTATCGAGCGAGGCTACAGTGCGGACGTGAAAAAATGCGCGGCAGTGGCGTTATGACGAGCATGACCGAGTGGCGAGTGGCGAGACAGTCCGTTTACACGCGCCGAGTGAGCGCGCGAGAGAGTGCGGGGAAGCGGGAGGAGGTCACTCGCCGCTCACTCGGCCTAGTAAGTAGAACAGGGTCCGAGCTACTGTCTCGCCCATTTGCTCGGCGAAACGCTCGGCGGCGCACTCGGCGTAGTGTTCAGACGCACCGAGTACTAGGATTTCACTCGGCGACTTACTGTCTCGCCGGTTTACTCGGTACGTGTAACTGGGGTATTACTACTAGAGTGATTGTATTGTTTTCTGCATGAGCAGAAAAATAAACAAGATAGAAACAAATGACAAGATAGATGTATTAGTGATTGGCACAGCCGACACTGGCACTTAAATATATTCTAATCAATAGATTCATTAAAATATGGAGTTAATTTGTTACATGTAAATAATTTAAAGTAATGTATAAAGTTCATATTCTCTCTCAGCCGAAAGACGTCCATTGCTGGACAAAGGCCTCCCCCAAGGATTTCCATAACGACCGGTCCTGCGCTGCCCGCATCCATGCGCATCCCGCGACCTTCACCAGGTCATCGGTCCAGGTTGCCGCCTTAAGGGGTGTAATAAGGGGATGGGTGGGGTGATGAGGGGATGGGAGGATGGGCCTCCGGCTCTCTCACTCACAAAACGAAGCATAGAAGCGGTAAAGCTACTCTCTCACTCTCTCTCTCTCAGCCGAAAGACGTCCACTGCTGGACAAAGGCCTAGTAAAGCTACTATTCAAACATAATTAGAAAGGAATATTTAAAAATAAAGCTTTTTTTTTAATTTTCACTTTTCCAGAGGCGTGTAGTTCGAAAACGGATTAGTATTTATAAAAACTGTATAGAATCAAAGTTATAGAAAATTTTATAAGCTTTCATTTCATCTTAGAACATTTTTTGCTACAACGCACCGTTTTTGGGATTGGCGAAAAACCTAAAATTAAGACCTTTATCACCCCCCCCCCCCTCCCTCCGGCTCCCCTCAAAAACTCCAGGACTTTTAGTATTTTTTCTCCTTAAGCACCCTGATTAAGTTTCTGCAGAAATCGCTTAGGTTCCCGCTTACGCACTCTATACCCTCTTTTGAGTCATTTACTGACCGAACTATCTGTAATAACATACACCATATCATAGCCAGGTTTTTATTTAACAACATATCAAAAATGCAACTTACTTGGACCACTTTTGGCGCGAAGCGAAGCACTAGACTAGAGACACTATTTGGTACGACTAGAGATGGGCGCTTGGATAAATTTCCGGAAGGTAAAAATGGGAAAGAATGGGTAGAATGGGTAAAAATTAATTTATACCCATTTATACCCGATATTTTTTATTTATACCGGGTAGAAATTATAATGAAAGTAAATTATCCTTATTTACTTTAAACTTTTAAAATAATAATTAAAGTATAAATATTAGATATGTTTTGATTATAAGGAAGATAAATAACTAGTTGTTTTCGGTTCAAATATTAAAAAAACGAAAACAACACATTTACAATCATATGTATTCAAAAAAAGCTGTCGGTCCAGATGGCATACCCTCAGATTTATGGAAAATTCTGGGGCCTGTAGCAGTTGAGTGGCTGACAAAGCTTTTCAACCTAATACTAATCTCGCAAAAGATCCCGAGCGTCTGGCGCCACAGCTACCTGGTGCCTTTCTACAAAAATAAAGGCGATGTGAGCGAATGCAGTAACTACAGAGGTATCAAGCTCACTTCCCATACACTGAAACTATGGGAGCGCATACTCTGCAACCGTTTTGAATCAATTGTATCCATAACTGAAAATCAATTTGGATTTACTTCGGGAAAATCCACGACCGATGCCATCCAAACTTTAAGAATTCTCATAGAAAAACATCGAGCTAATAAAAAGAACCTGCATCTAGTTTTCATAGATCTCGAGAAAGCGTTTGACCGAGTACCGCGACATCTGGTATGGCAAGCTATGAGAGCATATCGTATACCTGAGTACTACATCGTTCTTGTACAGGACATGTATGATGGCATAAGAACGCAGGTAAGAAGTATGGCTGGGTTAAGTGAATCCTTTGAGGTAAAAGTCGGAGTGCACCAGGGGTCTGCGCTTAGTCCTTTTCTTTTTAATCTGGCTATGGACTATCTTACGAAAGACATCCAGTCCCCTCTACCGTGGAACATGCTATATGCGGACGATATTGTGCTTATAGACAAATGTGCAGATAGATTGAATGCCAACCTTCAGAAATGGAGAGAAGCGCTCGAGAACAATGGACTCCGCATTAGCCGAACCAAGACAGAGTACCTGATGTGCGGCTTTGGCGACCAGCCATCCCAATGCACTGACATCTGCATTCAAGGAGAACCACTGCCTAAAGTTGACCAATTTAAATATCTAGGGTCAATGTTAACTGCAGATGCAGATATAGACGTAGATGTTACCCACAGAGTAAATGCAGCCTGGTTGAAGTGGAGATCCCTAACAGGAGTGCTCTGTGATAATCGAATGCCAATAAAACTTAAGGGTAAAGTCTACAAGACTGCAGTAAGGCCTGCTATGATGTACGGTTCCGAGTGTTGGGCTTCTACGAAAAAACATGAGCAAAAGTTGCACACAACTGAAATGAAAATGTTGCGATGGTCAGCTGGTGTGACGAGGCTTGACAGGATTCGGAACGAATATATCAGAGGCTTCTTCAAAGTCGCTCCAATAGCAGACAAGATGGCCGAGGGTCGTCTGAGATGGTTTGGCCATGTGATGAGAAGAGGGGAAGAGCATGCGGTTAGGAGAGCTATGGCCATACCTGAAACAAGAAGGGGCAGAGGACGACCGCCAGCAACGTGGATGACAACCGTCACCAAAGATTTGGGACGGGCTCAAGTGGACACTCTGACAACCCAGGACAGATCGTCCTGGCGCCGACGTACGAGGAGGGCCGACCCCAAATAATGGGATAAGGCACGGAAGAAGAAGAAGAAGAAGAAGATGTATTCAAAAAATATTTTGAAAAAAATGATGCATATTCAGTATATGGATGTTTCAAGTAGAATTAACAAAAAAGTAGACTAACATTTTCCCGCGTGTTCGCCCGCGTGAATTTCCCACGGGAACAGTGCTTTTTCCGGGATGAAAAGTATCCCATGTCCTTCTCATTGCAGTACTTCCAACTATGTTTATGTGAAACAGGAAGATTGGCTGAGTAGATAAAACGTGAAAAGGTAACAAACAAACTCACTTTCGCATTTATAATATAAGTTAGGATTAGGATTTGAACTTCGCAATATTTTTCTATCGAGAAAGTTTTATGCAATCGTGTTTTTGAGAGAGTTAGTAATTAAGTTTGCTGCATTTTAATTTCAAATTCAATTTTTCATTATTACTGATATTACAGACATTTGTAATAATCTGGCCTAGTACGGCGGGTCATACGATTCAATGATCGCCTAGCCGTTCAATAGAAATCCGGCATTTGGAAAACTTGTTCGTCGCCCCGGCATAACATTCATTGCCTAGAACCAGTTGGCTGCGAATGAGTCAGAATTAAGATATATCTTGTTAGGTCTTTTTGTAACCAAAACGTAAATTGTACACTTTATAAGTATCTTTATGCAGTACTTAATTTAAAAACTGAATAGTAACTACCTTAAACACTTTATTTCTTAATAAATCTTAACGATATATCATAAAATATCGCAATTACAAACATTTTAATTGATTTTAATTTTTACCCGGTGTTTTTTACCTATGCAGCAAGCTTGGAATCGATATTACCAGAAATATAATCAATTTTGCCTAAAAGGTCGTAAAATGTTGTTATCTGTGATATATTTTTACTACCAAATATTTTTCTTATTTTTGCTTACTTGCCAAAGTTAGATTTGAAAACCAAAATTGGCGGGTTTCACGGTACTACTACTACTTTGTGCTAGCACTTTGTTTCTAAAGTCCCTGGCTATACATACTCTTTAGTAACTATAGTACAAAAAGTGTAGGTTGCATCGATAACTATTGATAGTGTCGATGCACAGCAAAACACTAGTGACTGGTGACTGCTTTTCATTCATTCATGCTGTCAAGTGTCAATTTTGCTTTTCATTCATTCGCTAACGGCCATTGTTGTTTTGATTTTTGATTTGATTTTGGTAATTGCGATTGTACATATTGTTATTTTATTTTATCATAACTTCGAAAATGACAAATTTCCGAATAGAACCATCTTGGCAACGAGAAGTAAATCACGCTACTGGAGATCCATTGGCAAGTAAGGATTGTTGTACATAGACTTTTGGATTATAAAAATAAGATAATTCAGCTGTGCGGACTGTGCCCGTGGTTTCGTTTTCGTGGGAATAACGAGATTCTAGAACGCCTATTTAAAGCTTTAGGAACATCGATATATTAAGTACTACATGTGCGTACATGAATGTTGTTAACATGCACAAGGAATGATCCCACTGAGTTTCCGATTAGCGCTACAACCAGTCAAAAATCACTTGTATTTTTACCTTTTTATGATATCCTTTTATTTTTCAGTTATTTATAATGAAAGCCAGTGGAAACTGAATAAGGTCACGCCGCTATATAATTTACAATATACAGCTCTAAAACTTAAGCAGTATGCAGCAAAAATAAGGCAATCTGTGGTCAGTGCTGTTACAGCAAATTCCTCCATAAAATATACTGTGGAAATTAAAGAGCAACCGTTTTTAAAATATTGTGCTGAAGATTCCAATGGTTTGTTGGTAAGTTGTCATCTGATTGTTGAATCAGGCTTTAAATTTTCATAGTGTGGCAGATAAGTACCTATACAGAATGTGTATCAATAGGAGAGGTTATAAATTCATATCAAACTACAATTTATCCTTCAGCAGTGAAGATGCCTATATGCAATGCCAGGGCATTGAAATTGTTATTGAAAAGCCCTGTGTCTGCTCCTTAAGTTTCCCATGCTTAAATTAATTTATGCAAGAAATTTCAAATAAACTGGCAATTTTATTGACACAAAATATTATTTAAATCTTACTAGGTACAAGATTGTTGATTTAAGTAATGTTGTGGCCATGCATTTACACATTTTTACACCTTACAATTTAATTTCTCTAGATAACTGTGTCATCAGCCCAAGAAACCAGTACCAAGCCCAAAGTTGCATATACTGCTATTCTGCTATCCTGGGGCTTGAGCAATGCTCTGAATGGAACTACACACCTGCCCTATTTGCTAGAAAAGGGAGAACAGAGAGTGGGCACTGCAGTCAAGTCTACTTTACAATCTGTCTTTGACTGTAATATCCAGCCCTTCATTTTCACACAGGTAACAATTTTTTTTTGCTTTATTTCATTTAGTAAATTGTAGCTTCAAATCTAAAATAATGGCAGAAGTTGATGTCACATTTATCCAATCTGCATATTTCATATTATGTTTTGTTCTGTATATGCTGTAGAAAACAAAGAAGAACCTCTACACTACACTTTGTCAAGCTAAATTCTTACTCCTCAGTATCTTGATGTAGTCAAGTGTCTCTGTCATCTTTTAGGAAACTTGATAAAATGTACCAATCCCCACTTATCTTATTTCAGCATCAACTATTACTATTTGGCTTCAATTTTGTTGAGAATGACACTTCACGCAGCTCCGACCCATTCACACTCTCCTACAAGACACCACAAGTTGAACATAAGGATAAATTGAACTTAACCTTTGATGTGGGAGATGTTCATATAATATGGAATGGGTATGTTTCAAACCAAAACTTATCTTTCATTTGAAATTTGATCATTCATAGTTTAGGTGATATAGAAATATTTTTCTAACAAATGTATATATAGCACGTCAATCTGCTAGACAAGATAATTTCTTTAGTAGGATTGATATTATACTATTATCTTTTTTCAGGATAAGAGAAGAATCAGCAAAGAGATCAGAGCTGGTAAAACTTGCATACCAATTCCTACAAAACCAAATTTTCTATATGATAATGCTGGATGTAACAGTCTTTGATCTTTCTGGAATAACATTACCCAAGGCAGAAGTAAAAACCAGTGGCATTGTAAAGATGAAGACACCGGAAGTTGTGAAAGGTGTATTCACGGTTTTAAATGAAATCTGTAATATTAAAGATGTTGACAGTGAAGTAAGCAATGTTGAAACTTAAATATAGTCAAGTTAGCAATAAGTTTGATTTATTCATAAAAGTTGCTGAATATGCCAATAAGACTTTAATAATGCAATGGCTGCTGGCACAGACATGTTTAAAAACATATTGGGGGATTGTACTAAATAGTAATTGGTAGTACACTTGCCATAGTTTTATACATCAAAGGATAAAAATGAAAGAATAACATTTGGATTTTTGACATTTACTCTCATGAATTACACCATACAAATGTGTTTGCATATTGTAACCTTACAAAATATTTTATCATATCATATTACAATGTGCTAAACTTAAAAATAACCTATTTTGTAATCATGTCTTTCATTACCTTGCAAGCAGTCCCTTTAGATTACAATTCCAATCTGAAACCTAATAAGATGCTTTTCTTGTGCAAATAAATTTAAATAGGCCATCACCTAAAGCATAAACTGCCTATAAAGATTGTGTTGATGTTTCAGAATATAAGGATAATTTTATAATGCAAGGTACAAAAGGTCCGAGGTAACGAAATAATCACATTTTCAGAATTTAAATTATACAATATTTTAACATATAGTTTTCCATCTTTACAGAGATCGCAATAAAATATTTTTTTACAAGAGTAAAATATAGATTTTCTTTAAATACTTGTAAACTTATTTATTATGAACTAAATTAAGCAATATGTATGCCCGGCCATTCTCTATCCACTGTTAGAATTCCATACCAATTGATAAAAATAAAATTTAAATGGAACAACATCAATCACTTGGTACTATGTACACAACATGTGTGTACTTTGAAATAAATGCCCGATAAGAAATCTGCGAAATAACTTGACACTAATTTCACACACAAAATACATAAAAGCTTCATTTGTGAAGGATCTATCATATACATAACATACTGCTATGTCACCCGCATGGTAAAAAATACCATAAAAGATTAACTCTTCTGCAAGATAATCAACAAAAAGTGTGATTATACTGCTAAATTGATTTTGCCTTTCATGGTAAGATACCTTGGTCAAATTAAACTTAATTTATTCTAGGTAGGTTATGCTGTATGAACTGGCATTCTTATGCGTATGTATGGATAATGTTATCTAATTTATAACGCCATTGTAATAGACTCGAAAATATGAAAATGATGCCTAAGTGATGACTGTCAAAATGCATAGAGTTTTTAGCACATCAGTATAGAAAGGTGGCATCTTATATATCTCATTTAGAAGACAGATTCTCCATGTTAAATGGATTAAGACTGAATTACTATTTAAGTTAAGAATGCCCGAGTGGCTTAGCATAACATTATAATGAGTTGAGATACAAGCTATATTCTGCAGCATATAAAATAATCTAATAATCCGGCATACAATTTTCGTACCATTGTTCGTTGCACACAGCTGCACCCCTCCTGTAAAAAATACAAAAACGCAATGTTGATTAATTTTTTATACAATTTCAGTCTTAAAAATGCACAGATATATTGTACTAGATGCGTCTCGGGGCTATACTCCAGCGGGAATTTCGGGACAATATGAGCAATTACTCCACCGACAAGAACGAAGTTCTTGAATTTATTGATTGATTGATGAGCAATTGCCGGTAATTTTTTCTACCTATGTCACAGAATTAATATAAGTACTACGTACAGAAAGGAAACTCCCTGCCCCTCCCGCAATATGGCACGCCCCCCGCCCGTCTCCCCCGTTCTTGCGTATATTGGGACGCTATGACTATGAAAACGCACACATTGACGTGTTACTGAATGACGTGTTCACGGATATCCAGTTTAATTTGTAGTAGGTATATTTAACGCCCCGTTTCTATGAAGCGCCCGCCCTGTGTCTGTACCAAATTTCAAAATTCGCATTTTTAATATTAGTAGGATAAATTTAGTAAAAAGTAAAATTTTTGATTTTTTTTTGCGGGATATCAATTCAACGATACTACATATATTTTATATCAAATATATGTGTAGATTTATTATTTAAAAGCCGCGCCCAGGCGCTTTGCTCCCGTGGGAATTCCGGAATAAAAAGTTCCCGATGTACTGTCAAAGTCAAATTTTTTTTTAATCATGCTGTTATTTTTTAGTATTTAATTTCGATTATAATAAAATAGAAGATAAATAAAATATTTGAGGCCTGTTTGCATTTTTATTGACTTTATACATTACTTTAAAAGAGTCGTATAGAATCAAAATCGGCAATCTGCACTTGGAGTGAAATGTGACAAACAAAAAAAAACGTTTTATTTCGCTTGTTTCTAAAATGGCATTATAATTATTTACTTAAAAAAATAAGCTGTGTTTCTGAAAGTAATTAATAACGTTTTGTTCTTCCTTTCTAAGATCATTCAAACAAAATTTTAAATAAAATTTTGCAGAATGCCGGATTTGATACTAAAAATTTCAGAATGCCGAGTTTGATCCCAAACCATAACAAGATTGCCATTTTTGAAACCAACAAAATTTCAGATTGCCACTTATGATCCTAAACAAAAATGAGAGTCATTCAGGGCTGGGTAAATAATTATTTCATAATCATTTAAATGAAAATCACTTTAATGTTTAATTATTAATAATTAAAAAAAGATACTGTTACATAAACAGACAAAAAAAATTTACATTACAAACAAAAACTTATTTGAGTTATCATATTTTTAAACAGAAAAGTACGTTTAAAGTACACACACACAGACTTAAAAAAACATTGCGCACAAAATCTTCTTCGACTTCCAAACTGCTTAATCAAAATTAAATGCGTAACCTACTACATATCATCTTCCAGTGGTCCCTCACAATAATTTTCTACTTCTCCTGGCAATGTTGTCAGTCGTTCTTGAGAAAATAGCACATCTTTATAAAATATAAGTGATGGCATCTCTCTCCAGTTCGCTCCAAAATGTTTACATAGAAGTTTGTCGACATCAGTTAATTTATTTTTATTAACGGGAACAATATTCTGCATAATTTGTGGACTGATCATAGCGATATTTTTCTGTCGTTGACATATGTTAACGCTTTTGGCAAGATCGCTTTTATAAAAAGATTCACCTCTCACCAGAACATTTCCAGATTTTTTGGATCGTTTCAAAATAAATCTTTTACATTCCATAAAAGCAATTGGCCATGACGTAGTGGGCTTGACAACTTTTTTTACCGCTTCTCTCCAATTATATATAGGACAATCTGTTCCAATTTTGACTAAAGTAGATGTCTCACCAATTATTTCACTTATTTCTTTTGGATTAACTATAACTTCCAATTTTCGTAATTTCTTTTCGATAATACCAAATTGCCGGTCGGCAGGCATATACGAGTGGCCGGTAACAGGAAAAACTATTTCTATGCTTCTGATAGACTGATTTTCCAATAACCATTTAGAGCATGTGCCAATTAAAATGCAATTTTTATTTTGGCCTGCGCAGCCATCAACAACTAATCTTATATTTGTAATACCGTCTTTGTTCATGTTAGTTAAGGCTCAGAATTTCGCGTTTTGCCTACCAAATTACTTTGCTTGCACTTACTGTACAGTTCTGAAATTTTTGCTAATAATAGATTAGGAAATTAGCAACACAGTGCAAGAACCGAAAACATGATTTGACTAAGTTTGCTCGATAAAAAATAATCCTAAACATTGTACCTAAATTACCAAAAAACTCTGTAGTACAATGATATTTAAAAAAAATTATTTCACATTAATGTAGTTCATATGATTACTGAATTTTTAATTAAAGAATTTATTAAAACAAGTTATTTATTTCTACACAATCTTAAATTATAACATTATTCACCTACGTCGATCGCAATTTTAAATGGAAACATCATACCTTCCTTGTCGTTCATATGGCAACTCGTCTTACCTCTCTGTCCTCAGACTGCCGGTGGCATTTAGACAAGGCAGACGCATGTCAAATTGCTCCGCAAATTTACTTACGTAAAATATATTAACATGGGGGTTGTTATACAAATCAAGAACTAGATGGCGCTCTCAAAAAGTCGTCAAAACAGCATGATGCTGCTTTGCGACGTGAATTGCGAAAATCAGACTTGCTTATTCTTGAATAAATGCATTTTTAATACACTCATTAATGGTCAACAATATTATTAATAAAAATAATTACCAAATAAAAAATAAAAAACAAAGTAAAAAAAATTGTACTGGGAATCGAAACTGCGAATTTTTCTCTGAAGTTCTAATAAAATTATACTGCGATAAAAAAGCCGACAGACAAGAGGGCGCCTCTTTTTCTAATTTGTACCGTTTATGTATCGGATAATGTTTGTTCACTTTTTACCCACGACACGACTTTCTTGACAGACTGTGTTTATATTTTTTCTTCTTATATATCTCCCATGTGCCGACGTAGTCGGTATATAATTAAATGTTGTTTGTAAAATAAAATATAAAAAAATGTATTAGAATTTAAAAAAATCAAAAAAAATATCACGGAGGAGATTTGAACAGTCTTTCTCGTTTTGATCGGGCTGTCTGTACGTAACCATTATTCTAACAACTTATTCGAAATGCATGTGAAATTTCTCATGTTATATAACACTAGTTTTTGCCCGCGGCTTCACCCGCGTGATTTTCATCGGGAACAGTGCTTTTTCCCGGGATGAAAGGTTCCTTCTCCGTCCTTCTAACTGTTACGGGTCAATAGGTTCAGAGGGAGATCATTACACTGGTTTTCATATTATTAGCTCCTTTATTTTATATTAAATACATTTTACAATCTTATGAGTACTTATCTATCTGCCATATTTTTCCAATCTCCACAAGAGAACATCTACGACATTCATAGTGATGTGAAACACGTATGACTCATAGAGTTATTTAATTCTATGACTAGTGATGTCCTCTTTCCTATCCTAACACCTTCTCCTATTTTTAAATTTAACTCAATTTGAAAATATCTGCCTAAATTAAACATAACTAAATCTTTCTTAAACTTCCTCTATGAAAATCCTGCTTTATTAGTTACCTACTCTACTTCCGTATATCTATCCGTATTTCTTACAAATTGTTTTCTCTAATTTTTCCTTTCTTATTCTTTTGCGTTTATTCCAGGGTTTATATTCTTCCAAAGACTCCTTCTCCGAATTTATAGCTCTTTCCCTCTTTTCTTTAATATGTCTATTTGTAGATATTTCTAGTTCTTTCTTTTGTTCTTGCACATTTTCTGTTATTTCCTGTTCTTTAATATACTCAATAAAATTTACATTATCTTCTTCCTCTTTTATAGTTATAAAATTTCTTTCTACTTGTTTTTCATTGTTATTTTTCCCATTTTCGTTTTGTAGTATTATTCTAGTGTTTTCTCTTGTTTTGTCTTTTGCTGTTACATTTACTTTAGTCAATAAACATTTTTCTGCTGGTATATTTTGTTTTATATTTACTTTATACGGTCCATTTTTCTTTTTTCCTGTCCATACCAATTCATTATTTTTGTATATTTTAACGCTGTCCCTTGTTAATAATACTGATACTTCTGTTGACTTTTGTTTCTTAAAATTCTTCAAAATGTTTTTCTCTTTCGTCATGTGTACGGTACATCCAGAATCAACTATAAAATTATTTTTTTCTTTTGTATCTAGTTCCAATGAGTTAGAGAAAAATGCCAAATATTGTTTATTTTTATCCTTTTGTTCATTATTTTTATTTTTGAAAAAACAGTTTTCTTCTTTGTGGTTTGTCTTCTTGCAAATACCACACTGATTTTTCCTAAACTTGCATTCATTTTCTTTGTGGTTTGTTTTCTTACAAATTCCACACATCTTACATTCTTTTTTAATATGTCCAAATTTATGACATTTAAAACATTCAACTAAAAATGCGACTGGTTTTTCCTGTTCTTTTTCTAAATATCTGTTTTGTTCTGCTAATAATCTATTTGTTAAGTTTACAAGTGTCCTTCTATTTTCTTCTGTGGATTCCCACGCTGTTATAAAATGTTTGTACTCGTTAGGGAGGCATGTCAGTATTTTTGAAATTACCATTTTGTCAGTAATGCCCTCACCTAAACTATTTATTCTCATTCTTAAGTTTTCTAAATCTGTTATAATTTGTGACAAATCCTTACCTTCGCTTTTGAAACTGAAAAATTGTTGTAATAAGGAACACTTGTTCCTTTCTTCACAGCCTTCAAATATTAAACATAATTTATCGTACATTTCTTTTGCTGTGGTACAACTCATTATATGAAATTTAAATTTTCTATCTATTGTTAACAAAATTAATTTCTGAGCTTTTGCGTCTTTTAATTCAAAATCCTTTTTCTCTTTGTCTTCCTTTTTTATCGAAATGGCCGACATTGTGTCACTCAATCCATTGGCTTTCAAAAATATATTTATTTCGAATTTCCACATGTGGAAATTCTCACTACTTGTTAGTTTTTCTATATTTTCTACTTCTTCTTTCATTTTTACTGGTTTTTCTTACCTTTCTAACCTTTCATGTAAATTTTATTTTTTCCAATTTTTTTTCGTTTTTTTCTGTTTTTACTTTCTGTGTTTTTCCGCAGTTTTTTCGTCTGGGCCCATAACCTGTTACGGGTCAATAGGTTCAGAGGGAGATCATTACACTGGTTTTCATATTATTAGCTCCTTTATTTTATATTAAATACATTTTACAATCTTATGAGTACTTATCTATCTGCCATATTTTTCCAATCTCCACAAGAGAACATCTACGACATTCATAGTGATGTGAAACACGTATGACTCATAGAGTTATTTAATTCTATGACTAGTGATGTCCTCTTTCCTATCCTAACACTAACTAGGTATGTGTATTTGAAATTTCAGGAAGATTGGTTCAGTAGGTACATAAAACGTGAAGAGGTACCTAACAAAAAAACAAAATCACTTTCACCATAAAATTATGTTTAATAAAAAAAGAAAACCGAATTCCCAAATAACAGCAAGGATTTGAACCTAGCACTCTCCTAATCTAACTTCATCAACTTAACCGTTTGGCCAAACGCTAATATGACATCACTGTCGAAATGTTACATTACATATTTCAACGTACTATACATGTATTACTTACTACGTAAGTGGCTTTACGAAAACACTGACTAAAACACATTTTTTGTATACTTTTCCTTAATTTTGCATTCATTAATTTGAGTTTTCTTGATTTTCATTTTTAAATAAGTATTTCAAGAACAAATTTGTTGAACAAGGTTGAAATAAAAAAACAGTTTATTAGATGGTTTAGAGATTATGAGATAGATGGAGCTAAATTTTACTATTTAGTTCCTCTGAGGGGCGCCCTTGTAGTTTACAGGGGGGTCGGGGGTGAAATCTAACTTTCTTATTCACGCTTTCTGACCCTTAACCGGTGATAAACAGCGGAGGCCACTAAATTAGAATCTTTCGAATATTCATTTTCTGTGCAGTAGTAAGCGAAAACACGTTCTTTAGCTAAAGGTTCTCGCGAAGATCCTTCTACCATTGTAAAATTATAGAAATATAACTGTCTACTGTAATGTGATGTTTGATCGGGTAATTTGGGTAAAGGTAAGTTCTTTTGGCAGTCAAAGGATATTATTTTTAGCCCATCGCATGATTCTCTCAACTTTTCAAAAAAAGCTTTTGCTCTTAAGTTATGCACTCTTTTTTCGGTTAATAAAATGTTTTTTTTAGTAGAGTCTGTTTCCGCCTTAATTTTTTCTGTTAATTCCAGGCACTTTGAGCATACATCCGTTCTGGGTGTCCTGAAGCCAATATTGTAAAAGTTATTAAATACGTGGCGAAAATATGATTTCTTCACTAAATCAATCGCAAATTCACTCTCTTTATAAATTTTAAACAATTTATTTATATTTAACTCCGATGGCAAATACTTTCTTTCGGTCGATTTAGCTTTTCGGCAATAATGAGATTCTACGCAACAAAGCTGTTGTATAAATTTATGTATAGATTCCTTCTGTGGCGCAAAAAGATTTTTCTTCCGATTACCTCCTCGTTTTTCCGTAATAACTACATCACCAATCACGTATGAAACTCTGTGTTTTGTCACTCCAAATATACTTAAGAAAAATCTTTGGCATATTGGGATTTTTTTATTGCCGCTTATAACACTATAATTAATAGTAGTTTGTTTTTTGCCCCTATTAGTTACTCTTTTTTTACAGGAACGATGGAGCAAAATTTTAGTATCATAGCATCTTGATCTATCTTCTTTGTATAACCATAGAATTTTGAATGCAATTTCATAAGCTCATGCATTGTTAAAGAAGCACACTTGAGCGATTTTAAATTATGAGTGCAGACTCTTTCAGGCGCCAATTTAGCAGAATATCTATAAAGAACAGAAAAAGTGCTCAAAATAAAAAGAAACCCAAACCCATGAACCTAGACAATATTGTATTAGAGAGCAAATTAGTAACCACAAGATATAGGAGTAAGCTATCCAGTTTAACGAAGTTATGGAAATCCGTGCCCAAACCAGATAAAAAAAAAACATAATAAACTTTATCATGCAGGTAACAGCCCTACGACTGGTACTTACTTGAGTTTTTCTCCAAATTTCGTCTCCATTTTTCTGGCTTTCTCTGCCGTTTCCTGGCATATCTATTTGATACTAGTGTTGGATGGTCGTCCATGGCTTCAATTTATTATAATTTTTTCTTGGTTTATCACAGAAATAGCAATAAATCAATTAAAACTCAGACACAAAGTTGTACGAAAAT
Organism: Ephestia elutella; assembly: GCA_018467065.1. Classification (NCBI taxonomy): domain Eukaryota; kingdom Metazoa; phylum Arthropoda; class Insecta; order Lepidoptera; family Pyralidae; genus Ephestia; species Ephestia elutella. Next base: position 7,650,820 of record CM031582.1, read on the forward strand.
ACCAAACGACGCCATTAAATCACGTGACCGCGCGAACCTCTGTGATTGGTCGCGCGAGTCAGATGGCCGGGTTTGATTTTTACGCTGTAGAAGATTGCCGGATTTGATACTAAGGTGGCTTTTCAACTTTAATTTGTACGCCATATTGCCGTCTTTGAAACAGAATGCTGAAATAGCGTAATAGCATTTTAAATTTCCGGTGTGGCCATATCAAAATGTAATTTTTGACAAATTTGACAGATTGCCGCCTTTGATACTATACGACTCTTTATACTTACATGTAACAAATGAACTCCATATTTAAATGAATCTATTGATTATGATATATTAATGTGCGTGTCCTGCCTCCCTGTGTCCACCTGCCCTCCCCCGCTCAGTGTATGCAGCCCCGCACCTAACAGCAGCCGCCGCCCGCCCCCGCTCACCTGCCCTCCCCCGCTCAGTGTGTGCAGCCCCGCACCTAACAGCAGCCGCCGCCCGCCCCCGCTCACCTGCCCTCCCCGCTCAGTGTGTGCAGCCCCGCACCTAACAGCAGCCGCCGCCCGCCCCCGCTCACCTGCCCTCCCCCGCTCAGTGTGTGCAGCCCCGCACCTAACAGCAGCCGCCGCCCGCCCCCGCTCACCTGCCCTCCCCCGCTCAGTGTGTGCAGCCCCGCACCTAACAGCAGCCGCCGCCCGCCCCCGCTCACCTGCCCTCCCCCGCTCAGTGTGTGCAGCCCCGCACCTAACAGCAGCCGCCGCCCGCCCCCGCTCACCTGCCCTCCCCGCTCAGTGTGTGCAGCCCCGCACCTAACAGCAGCCGCCGCCCGCCCCGCTCACCTGCCCTCCCCGCTCAGTGTGTGCAGCCCCGCACCTAACAGCAGCCGCCGCCCGCCCCCGCTCACCTGCCCTCCCCCGCTCAGTGTGTGCAGCCCCGCACCTAACAGCAGCCGCCGCCCGCCCCCGCTCACCTGCCCTCCCCGCTCAGTGTGTGCAGCCCCGCACCTAACAGCAGCCGCCGCCCGCCCCCGCTCACCTGCCCTCCCCCGCTCAGTGTGTGCAGCCCCGCACCTAACAGCAGCCGCCGCCCGCCCCCGCTCACCTGCCCTCCCCGCTCAGTGTGTGCAGCCCCGCACCTAACAGCAGCCGCCGCCCGCCCCCGCTCACCTGCCCTCCCCCGCTCAGTGTGTGCAGCCCCGCACCTAACAGCAGCCGCCGCCCGCCCCCGCTCACCTGCCCTCCCCCGCTCAGTGTGTGCAGCCCCGCACCTAACAGCAGCCGCCGCCCGCCGCGCCGCCCGCCGCCGCGCCGCCCGCTGCCGCGCCGCCGCCCGCCGAGTGCTGCGGTCCGATCTTGATGCCGTTCGCCTGGAATTATTTAACATTTATTCATATTCTTTATTCAACGTAATTTGTAAATATACATGCACATAAAAGGTTGGTATATTCCACTCTGTTCACCTGGGTGATATCACCTGGGTGAAAAGAGTAGACTTTTTAGTATATTCATTTCACCTCGGACTCATTTCACCCAGAAAATTTCATTAGGTGAATTGATTCGACAAAATTAGTGTCATTTATTCACCTTGGACTTATTTCACCCAGATGATATAGGGCCACTTCTTTAATCAATTTAGTAGAATTTGATCACCTACGTACAATCTCTCAAATTAAAAGCCCTGTTACTATATTTAATACTTTAATGTAAATTAAACCTTATAAGAAATTCAAAAGTGATTGTTACGGTTAAGAAAATAAAGTAATTTAATTATTTTCTTTAGTGCAATATAGTATTGTCTTGTTCGGAATGGTAAGTAGTAATAAAATAAGTTGGGTACTTTTAAATATTGTTTCCGATGTTGACTGTTTCAGTAAGCCTTTTTCTCGAAAAATTACGTTGATTTTTATTTTTAAATAATGTTTTGATTATAATTAAACATATTTTTACACACTGAGTGTTCCTGATGATCACTTTTGTACGCTTATTAAGATAATTTACATGAAACTGATTAAAATATTAATTTGACTTTGATTTGAGAATTTTTTTTTTTAGATGTTGTATGTAGGTGATAAATGTATACTAAATTTACTAAAAAAGTGGCCCATTATCACCTGGGTGAATAAATGCGAAAGTGAACAAATGACACCAATTTTGTCGAATCAATTCACCGAGGTGATTTCACCTGGGTGAAATGAGTCCAAGGTGAAATGAAGATACTGAAAAGTCTATTCTTTTCACCCAGGTGATATCACCCAGGTAAACAGAGTGGAATATACCAAAAGGTTGGCTGGTAGATAATGCTTTATCATTAAGCCCTTCTATTGTACATTTACTTTGTATTTTTTGTACAATAAAGTTTAAATAACCAAGGTGTTGTCAGGGTTGAGAACTGCACATCAAAGCCTTTTAGCTTTGCCAAAGGCGTTAGGCAGGGCTGCATTCTATCTCCCATCCTCTTTAATGTATACGGGGAGTACATAATCAGACGGGCATGCGAAGACTGGGAAGGCGGAGTCACAATAGGTGGCACCAAAATAACTAATCTCCGCTACGCAGATGATACCACACTGATAGCTGCAAGTGAAACTGAAATGGTGAACCTCCTTGCCCGAATTGAGAGCATAAGTCTACAGCTGGGCCTCAAAATAAACCACGCCAAAACAAAGACAATGATCGTAGACCGGGCCAAACAACTAGATCTTACAGGTGCTCTTAACCTAGACATCGTCAACGACTTTGTCTATCTGGGGGCCAACATCAGCAACACGGGGTCATGCGAGTTGGAAATAAGGAGGCGAATAGGCATGGCCAAAAACGCCATGTCACAGCTGCAAAAAATATGGAGAGACCGGAACATCTCGCGCAAGACAAAGAAGAAACTTGTCCACACACTTGTATTCTCCATATTCAGCTACGCCTCGGAGACATGGGTCATGAAAAAGGCTGATAGAGACCGCATCGATGCTTTTGAGATGTGGTGTTGGAGAAAGATGTTGCAGATCCCGTGGACTGCCTTCCGCACCAATACATCTATTCTGCGCGAGCTTAACATTAAAACTAGACTGTCCACTATTTGCCTCCGCAGAATACTGGAGTTTTTCGGTCACATTGCACGGAAAGACGGTCAAACCCTTGAACAGCTGATTGTTACTGGCAAGGTGGACGGCAAACGACCAAGAGGCCGCAGTCCTACGCGATGGTCGGACCAAATCCGATCATCCCTCGACACCAATTTTCACACGGCCCTCCACGAAGCGAAAGATCGAAGCAGGTGGAGGGAAGTAGTCAGAGAGAAGGTGATTCTACGGAGGAGTCACGACCCTCAGTAATGAGGAATACGACGCGAGGAGGAGGAAAGTTTAAATAAAATAAAAATACATCATCTAATCAGATTGTAACGTATGTCAGATATGCATTTTCCAGATCGGCAGACTCGCAAAATATCAGAATATTCTTCTTCTTCTTCTCTCAGCCGAAAGACGTCCACTGTTGGACAAAGGCCTCCCCCAAGGATTTCCACAACGACCGGTCCTGCGCTGCCCGCATCCATGCGCAACCCGCGACCTTCACCAGGTCGTCGGTCCACCGAGTGGGAGGCCTGCCAACACTACGTTTTCCGGTTCGTGGTCGCCACTCGAGAACCTTTCTGCCCCAACGGCTATCTGTTCTGCGAGCTATGTGCCCCGCCCACTGCCACTTAAGTTTGGCGATTCTGCGGGCTATGTCGGTAACTTTAGTTCTCCTACGGATCTCCTCATTTCTGATTCGATCACGCAGGGAAACTCCGAGCATAGCGCGCTCCATCGCCCTTTGGGTGACCTTGAGCCTTCTTATGAGGCCCATAGTAAGCGACCACGTCTCTGTTCCGTATGTCATTACTGGCAACACACACTGGTCAAAGACCTTAGTCTTGAGACACTGCGGTATTTTGGACGAGAAGATATCGCGAAGCTTCCCGAACGCTGCCCAGCCGAGTTGGATTCGACGGTTGACCTCTTTCTCGAAGTTGGACTTACCTAACTGAACTGTTTGTCCCAGGTATACATAATTGTCAACAACTTCGAGTGTAGAGTCTCCAACCTTTAGAGGAGTGGGTGCGACACGGATATTAGACATGATTTTCGTCTTATCCATGTTCATTTTTAGACCCACTTGTTGAGAGGCTCTACAGAGGCCATCGAGCATTGTGCCTAGGTCTTCCAAGGTCTCAGCCATGACTACGATATCGTCAGCGAATCGAAGGTGAGTGAGGTACTCGCCGTTGATATTGATACCGAGTCCGCTCCAGTCCAGAAGCTTGAAGACATCTTCCAGGGCGGCGGTGAACAGTTTCGGAGATATAACGTCTCCCTGTCTCACCCCTCGCTTCAACTGGATAGGTTTCGAGCCTTGATCCTGGAGACGGACCGACATGGTGGCGTTTTCGTACAAACACTTCAGCGCTTCGATATATCGATAGTCAATTTGGCACCGTTGGAGAGACTGTAGCACAGCCCAGGTCTCGATCGAATCGAAGGCTTTCTCGTAGTCCACAAACGCCAAGCATAAGGGCTGATTATACTCCTCAGTCTTCTGTATAATCTGCCGCAGCGTATGTAAGTGGTCTACGGTACTAAAACCTTTTCGGAAACCGGCTTGTTCGGGAGGCTGGAAGTCGTCGAACCTGCGAGCGAGACGATTCGTAATGACTCTCGAAAACAGTTTGTAGACATGGCTCAGAAGTGAGATAGGCCTATAATTCTTCAATAAGGTTTTGTCGCCTTTTTTGAAGAAAAGTACCACCACACTTCTGTGCCATGCCGTAGGCGTTTGTCCCTCGAGTATGACGGAATCGAATAGCTTCTGAAGAGCTTTTAATACCGGTGTTCCACCTGCTTTCAGAAGCTCAGCCGTGATTCCATCATCACCCGGTGCCTTATTGTTTTTTAACTGTTTGAGAGCCATTCTAATCTCGTATAGGCTGACGTCCGGGATATCTTCGGTGTAGTGTCGGGTCAATCTGGCTCTTGGATCTTTGGCCAGATTACTGACAGGTGCGCGTACGCTGGTGTATAATTGTCCGTAGAACTTCTCAACCTCTTCCAACAGCTCCGGCTTCGACGAAATGATTCTGCCATCCTCAGTCTTCAGCTTGGTCAGTTGGCTTTGACCAACAGACAGATCCCTTGCAAACACTTTTGAGCCCTTATTTCGCTTAATCGCCTCTTCAATACGGTCAGTATTGAATTGGCGCAAATCGCGAGTTAGGGACTTGGAGATCTGTCTGTTTAGACGTCGATACTGAGCAGCCTCGTCAGAGGACTGCAGAACCAAGTTTCGTCTTTCTTCCATGAGTTTGTTGGTGAGGTCCGAGATCTTTTTGGTTCCTTTTGAACGGCGGGTTTTGAAGGCCTTAGACCCAGCTGTTTGGACAATTTGCACAAACCTGTCATTATAATCGTCCAGATTTTCGCAGTCTCCTAGGCATTCGAAGCGATTCTGCAACTCGAGCTGAAAGCTCTCGGGGTTTTGGAGCTGGATAGGCGCTGGTCGGAGCGTAGACTTCATCAGTCGACACCTTTCGAGTTTTATTCTAAGATTCAATGTGCCTCTTACCAATCGGTGATCGCTTCCTGTTTTTACGGCATTGATCACAGAGACATCATTGAATATGTGCCTCTTCGTCGACAAGATGAAGTCAATCTCATTTTTTGTAACGCCATTAGGATGCAACCATGTCCACTTTCGCTGTTTTGGCTTTTTGAAGAAGGAGTTCATCATAAAGAGGCCCTCCTCCATAAAGCCGGCCAGCAGATGACCACGTGCATTCCTCGTTCCATATCCAAAATTCCCCACTCTCAGCTCATCATCGCTTCGTTTGCCCAGTTTCGCGTTAAAGTCCCCCATCACAACGGTAAAGTGGGTATCAGAATATTAAATTGAAATTACTTTTATGGTATTTAAAGTTTTTGTTACACAAAATTAGTATGGTGATTTGTGACGACTTTTTTAATGAGATTTTATATTACATTAAAATGAAAAATATTACATTCAGATAAGAAAGCTATCCCATAAGCACTATCTCCCCATGCAAAACTTACCATATCAGTATCTAATATACTAATACTAAGCATAATGAAAGATAACATAGGCAAGGCTGTTAGAAAATATAATTTAGGTGTGTGCATGTAATTCGATGGATAAATATTTTTTATAAAACTACAATAAAAAAATCTTTCACCGATATCGACTAAAATAAAATTTGACTAGCACTGACTGGGCGACTGAAATTTTTAATCAATAATAAATTTTAATTATTGTTTTTTATTAATTTTGTATCATATGTATCTAGAAATAAGTTGCTTGAATCGACTACTTGCTAATATAACTTTACAACACTAATTCTTACCTCATTGTTGATGTCGAAGACTCCCTCCTGTATTTTCTCATAGATCTCTTTAGCGGTGTTGATGAAAGCCTCCTCCACATTGGCCGCAGTCTTTGCTGAGGTCTCCATGAACACCAGCCCGTGCTCGCGAGCGAACGCCTCTCCCTCCTCCTTCTTCACTTCACGACGTGATTCCAGATCACTATAAAATCAGGTATAGTATTAGAGCCCCTTTTTACACGACTGACCAAAAAAGGAGTGTTATGTTTTCAGGGTTCATGTATGTAAGTATGTAAGTTTCTTTATTCCACCATAAGTCCTGAACGGCTTAACAGATTTTGATGTGAGAGGTATTATTAGATTCCTTGCATTCCTCCGAGTGACATAGGCTATGTAAGTTGTCAGTCGTGTTTTTTATTTTTAAATAATTAGCTTGTTGAATCATTCTATGTTGATGACAAATACAATATTCTCAATTTCACCCAAATAGTTATTTTATTTTTGAATACAATAGTAGCCTATTTAGCTGATGCATGTGTATCTAGAAGTCTGAAGATTTTGTCGCAATAAAGTATGATTTAGACAGGCACTGCTAGACTGCGCCTGATAAAATATCAGTTCAGTGGTTGACTGTATGCAAAGTTGCCACAATATGACAATACAATATGATTGTCTATATAGTATCAATAATTTTTACATTATGACAAAATGGATCCATATTTAGTAAATGTGAAGTTACTGATACCTTTATACTTATTTATAAAGGTATCAGTAACTTCTATATGATACCTTTATTACTGTACTTTATACCTTTGTACTGATTTGCCTTTTGCAACAGTATTAAATTAGCTCTAAAATTGAATGAATGTCCATCATGCTCAAACTTGCCTCTTGTTGCCAATAAGCATAATGACCATGTTGGAGTTGGAATGCTGGCGCGCATCCTCAAGCCAGGTCGTCAGGTGGTTGAATGTCTCCCGCCGTGTGATGTCATATACTAAGAGGGCACCTGCCGCGCCCCGGTAGTATGACCTTGTGATTGATCTGGAGATGGAAGTCATTTTATGGATATTAATAGGTAGGTATATAACTTTACTATCCATTTTCAATTATAATATTTTCTTCGCAAATAATTCTTCTTGATTCGCAAATAATATTTGAATAATTTTATTTTCTTTGAATTATGCCTATCTTTTAGACAGTTTTAGGAGTAGGATTTCAAGATAGATAGATAGATCAACACTTTATTGCACCATTTACAGAGAAGAAATACATAGTAACAAAAGTAACAAAAACATTTTAAATGAGCGCAAAGGCGGGCTTATCGCAAATGCAATTTCTTCCAGCCAACCTTTGAGTGGAAGGAAATATACGTGAAAAAAATGTAGGGTGCAGTAAACATTATTAATTATAAAGGAAGAAAGAAATTAAAAATAAAATAAACATTGATGCAAGCCCATTCAAGTGATTCTACTAAGCAGCTTTTAATTAACTTTTAATTAAAATCTAATTAAATATGTTAATAAAGAATGATTCATGTATACCAATGCTATGTTACCAGTTTCCCACTCTGGTTACTAATTGATTGGCCTCAAGTGATACCCATATACATACATATGGGATAGGATAACCTTTCTCAACAAATAATCCTATAGAAAGACAGCTTAACTCCTCAATCCCCAAGAAATCAAATGTAACTATAAAATGAATTGTCTTTGATTGTTTATCACATGTGACACAGCTGCTAGTTTACTACCATGACTCAGTATTGGTTTTTAAACTTGATTTGAATAAACCTATTATATTCATTTAAGTTGAAATAAGGTCACTTTGAAACTTCATAATGACTTAGAACAAAGAGAATTGATAAATTTTGTTTACACAACATCCTAGAGGTCAGTGGCCTATTGTCTTTCTTTAGTGAGATTAGGAAGTCAATTACCTGAATGCCTCTTGCCCAGCTGTGTCCCATATCTGAAGTTTGATCTGCTTCCCATCAATGGTGATCATCCGGGCACCGAATTCTACTCCTATCGTCAGGTCGTGAACAGGCTGGAACCTTTTGTCGGTGAATTGCAGCAATAGACATGATTTTCCAACACCTACAAAGATATTATTTTAATGATCTTATTTCTTACAATTTTTTAACCATGTTTTTATCCATTGGTTGCTGCTCATTGTATTGTACCTACATAAAATCTCGATTATATAATTATTTGAATGGGAACTTTCACACAACAAACAAAGGAGTCCTTGAATTTGAACTAATAACAATGATAAAATCTTCTTGAACAATATTTACAACACAACTTAAACAAGACGCATATTCACGTTATGCGCGTTAGTAAATATCGTTATTTGACGCAGACTGAAAAGCGTAGGCGGAAAATAAACCTTACAAGCAAAATCATTACTTTAACGCGAACAAAGAATCAATATAGTAATTAGTCACACGAAATGCAGGGTTATTAACTATTCTATTTAAAGAAAAGAAAGATGAATTATTTTCCAGACTTCAACTATAAACACAAAACAAGATAAAATATCATGAAACAAAATCAATACCTGTGTCGCCAATGATGATATATTTGAAAAGGTAGGCGTACGCCATTTTCACAATTATTTCTCGTAACTATATGAATTTACGATGAAATGTTTAGATTACAACAAAAGTTTAGATTATGAATATTTAACAATAAGACGCAATTTTTAGAAATCACACAGCACAGCTGGTTGATTCAATTTGTCATTTTGTGAAGTGAAGTGAAATTCGCGAATTTTGTCAACTTTGACAAGTAATCATTCATAGACAAAAAATATCTATAGTCAACCGTAAAATTGCCAGTTTTAGACGTAGGCATCAACCATCTTAGAGCCATTATAATAAAAACAGAGAAAAATTTAAAAAAATGTTCAAGTTCAAGTGAGCCTTTAAGCCTCAGAGAAAATTATAAAAGCAAAGCTTCAAGCCTCAGCATCAAGATAAAAAGATATATGTACAATTAATTATTCACTAATTTGCTTGCTGCGCCTGTGGCACCGTTCCTGTGGGATTTTTGGCATAAAAATCCTATATATGATAGCTGTGCCTGAGTATATTGTGCTGTAGAGAAATTATTCCGTTACATTACATTCTACCAAATTTTATCAAAATTCGTCTAGTAGTTTCTGCTTGAAAGATTATCAAATATCCACAATCTTTTACGTTTATAATAATACTAGCTTTTGCCCGCGGCTTCGCCCGCGTGAATTTCTCTTCCCACGGGAACAGTGCTCTTTCCCGGGATGAAAGGTACCCTATGTCCTTCTCGGTACTTCTAAATATGTGCATGCAAAATTTCAGGAAGATTGGTTCAGTAGATAGAGCGTGAAGAAGTAACAAACAAACAAACAAATAAATAAACAAACAAACTCACTTTCGCATTTATAATATTAGTTAGGATAGGATTAGTAGAATAGTAGGATTAAACATTACTGGATAGGATGCTAAAAATCAGGTCCTCGCGCTATAGAGACCCGCACCCCGTCATTGAGAGGGCCCCAATATGCCAGTGCCCCCTGCTGATGAATATGCCACAGAGCTCCGAAGAGTGTAGCTACGCCACTGCTGAAAGACTCAAAACGCCTGATGTTTGGTGATATCAATACCCTCATACCTTGAGTATACCTCTTTAGCATAGAAGAGATCATTTGGAATCTGTCATCCTATCTCAGTACCTACCTATAGCTATCATGATCATGACGTTAGCTAACGCAATCATTGCCAGTTCTGTTGGCTACCCCGGTAACAATAGCACAGTTCGATTGTTTCTAAAAACCCGACAGTTAGGCAGGGACTTGTTACCTAGTCATTATCACCAACGGCGGATCCAGGATTTTTTTCTGGGGCACGGGGCACGGGGCACAAGGACCGTGGCGGACACAGTAGGTACACAAAAAACAGTCTTGGGGGCCACGTTTGTTATTTCATAATTTGATATGCACTGTCATAGAATCTCCCTCCACAGTAGGTACTCAAAAAAGTAGTCTGAGGGGGGCACGTGCCCCCGTGCCCCCCCCCCCCTAAATCCGCTACTGATTATCACAACAACACTATCCTTTTTATCTGATCCATACCTAATATTGTTATGATGGTACCGATACATCTATTAGACTAAATATTGTATTTTCATGCAAATACAATGACAAAGAAGCTTATTTTTAGACTTACCTCTTCTGAATTTATTCTTAGTTCAATTACTTAGCGGTTTTACTGTAAGTAGGTAGTTTGGTAAACTTTTAAAAACTATTCCAATATTTAAATATGAAACTTGCTCGCAAATTATTCGTATCAGTATCCTGTAGAAGTTATAGCAGTAAAGCGTAAGTTAAAATAATATTGATTGTCTAAACTGAAATGATGCTTATACTATATATTATAACTAGCTTTTGCCCGCGGCTTCGCCCGCGTGAATTTCCCATGGGAACAGTGCTTTTTCCCGGGATAAAAAGTAGCCTATGTGCTATTCCAGGTCATTATCTACCTCTGTACCAAATTTCATCGAAATCCGTCCAGTAGATTTTGCGTGATTGAGTAACAAACATCCTCACAAACTCACAAATTCACAAACTCACAAACTCACATCCAAACATTCGCATTTATAATATTAGTATGGAAGTATGGATAAATGATTTGAGTATCGACCGTTGATGCGCCCCACTACTTTTTTTTTCCATATTTGAAATTTGCTTTCGTGCGTTAATGCGGAGGTGGGGCGCGTCATTTCAGCTTAGAAAATGTCTATTTCGTTTTTGGCAAGAGTCATTTATTTTGATTCTGTTAACATTTTTGAATATTATTGTAATTATAACTATTTAAAAATATAAAAAGGGGTGCCACGTATAGCGGGGCTAAGACCTTAGCTACCAGTAGCGTGGTCAGGGCTCCAGCGAGAGGAGTCTTTTTACAATGGTGCTATGTGCCTTGCCTTCATCGGGATCTGAGTCTTCATCTCTAATTAAGGGTCAAGACTCTTCGCTATAAATAAGTCAATTCGAGCTTAGTATAATTATTACCCTTTCTGCGTACACCACCGCTCGGATAGTCCCCTAGCCCGGGAGGGAAGGTCTGCCCTGAAAAGAACAATATAGGTACCCTGCAACAAGAATCATCTGCATCGTCATAATCATGATACAAAGAGCTGAAAATAAAATAGGTACCTACTTACACAGATTATGCATTAAAAGTTACAGATAGGTAAGTAGTTACACACTTTTTCTATAGAAACTTTCGCTTAAAGTAATTTCTTTTACAGACTGAATAGACGAGAAACAGTTGCGAAATTAATACCGGAAGAGACTTTCGCATATTTTCAAGTATGTCTACCAAACATAATAAATAATGTAATTACTAAACAGGATTATATTCAATCATCCAGAATAGCGGATCATATTAAAAAAGTAAGTAGAAGTTTTATTATTAAAAATACATAAGTATTGTATTTTAATAAAACTTCATGGAAGAGGTATACAAAAGTTTGCGTTACGCCAGAAAAAAAATCCATTAAGTAGATTTGAATTTTTTTTTTTTGAAACGAAACTAAATAAAAAGTTCAGTACATATACAGGGATGGGGACGGACTTAGGATTAAGACCCAAGTTGAGTACATATACAGGGACGGGGACGGACTTAGGATTAAGACCCAAGTTGAGTCAAGTAAGTTTTCAAGTTCTTACATGTATGGATTTTTGTTATCTTAATAAAGTTATTTTCAGAGTGTAGCTTCGTTTCACTTTTACTATATGTATAATTACATAGGGCAGAAAGCAATATAACTGTGACATATTCTACTTCTAATAAACGGCATCATTACAGCATAAATTTCTAGAACTCCTATATACCTACCTATATTTTGCCTAAGTAATTTATTCTGTTTCAGATTGTTAATTATAATGTAGCTGATGGTAAGCACCTACGAAGTTCTTTGACTCTACATTCGTACTTAACTGTAGCGGCGAATGATGTAAAGGAACGTGATTTGTATCAGGCGTGTGTATTAGCTTGGGCAGCTGATATGGTAAGAACTTGTTTTATCATTCACGTCTTTTTATTTTACTTTAGACATGAATGTAAAAAAAAACTTACCTATTTGTTTTACAGTGGTTTTACACCAAAGAACTAAGTACTAGACCTAGTACCTAATTAAGTAGTAGACCTAGTACTAGAACTAGAACTCTAAGAGTTTTACACTAACAAATACAAATGCTTAAGGAACACTGCGCCCAACCTGACGCGTAAGAAAGGTCACATCACATAGGACTCTGACTGAAGCTCGTTAGCTCACTTAAACACGCAATCGAATCGAATTTTCGTTCAAATTTTAATTTCTATAAGTAATCAAGGAAGGACGTATAGCTGTAAAATTATTTTTAGTGAACGATAAATATTTTTATACGTATACAAGACAGCACATAATTACTTTTGTTTGTTGACTTATTAATAAAAAATCGATTTTTACAGGTCCAGGGTTGTTTCATTATATCAGATGATATAGAAGACAAAGCAACCATACGACGAGGCAAACCTTGCTGGTATCTCAATCCCAAAGTGGGGATGCGCGCCATCAATGATATTACGCTAATTCGGAATTTAATTCATGAAGTACTCTATGTTACTTTCAAAGATCAGTCTGTAGTCAATGACGTTGGGTTATTATTTAACAAGGTATAAAAAAAAACACGTAAACATACGCTTGAAAAATTACATTTGATGGTTACATGAATTGATGAATGGGAAAAAAATAACTTTTTTTATTTTTACTGTTTATGGTTTGCCATTGTCTTCTTCTATAAAAATGTTGTAAATGAAATAAGTACAGTGTATATTTCCTTAGTTAGTTCCCCTTCATCTGAAGTTCTGGTAGATTGAAACATATAATAGTGCATTAATTTTCAGGCTTTTTTGATGACAGCTATTGGACAACATTTAGACAACGAGGCATCTCAGATCACCGAACGAAACTATTCACATTTCACAATGGATACATATGAGAGAATAATTAAATATAAAACTTCCTACTACAGTATTCAATTACCAGTTTTACTAGGATTATATTTAGCTGGAAAGACTAACACTAAGTGTCATGAATATGTGGAGAGTATGTGTATGGATTTAGCGCTGTTATATCAAATGCAGGTAAGTAGATAAACAATCTAATTATTAAAAAATAAAAACACGACTTACAGCTCACATAGTCTATGTCACCTGGAGGAATGCAAGGAATCTAAAAATATCTCTCATATCAATATCTGTTGAGCCGTTCAAGACTTATCGTGGAATAAAGAACTTACAAACATACATACATGAACCCTGAAAACATAACACTCCTTTTTTTGGCCAGTCGTGTAAAAAAGAAGCCACGTACTAACCCACAATTTATAAGTATACTGGAAGGAATAATAAACGACTGATTTCAGGATGATTACTTCGACTGCTTTAAAGATGATGATCAAGATATTGGGAAATCCAATACAGATATTCAGAATGCTAAATGCTCTTGGCTAGCAGTTAAAGCGCTCCAACATTGCACTCCACCTCAGAAAATTGTTTTCAAATCATGTTACGGCAGTCCAGAGATAGCGCACATCGAACGCATTCAGCAACTTTATAAAAAGTTGCAGCTGCCCCAAATGTATAAAGACGAGGAAAAGGCACTTTATGACAAAATATCGCAGAGGGCAACCGCTTCAAAGGACATTTTAAATCCAAAATTATTTTTGGATTATTTGAATGTGATTTACAAAAGAAAATTATAAAAATGGGGTTAACGCAATAATAAAATGTGTGAAAAACTAATGTGATATGGAAAAAAGGTATTATAAGACCACCTTTTTCCATATATTCTGTCTTTTTCTTTTTTGTTGTTTTGTGTATTAAATGTTTTGTGTTATGTGTATTAAAATGGATATTGAGTTAATTTTATTTTAAAATACACCTGAAATCTTGAAATATTTAATTTAAGGTACCTAATGATTCTTGAAATGAAACTAAAAATAAGTATATGCTATCATAGTATATTCCAAAAATATAATGTTATACATAACATTGCTTCTATACCGAGTTACGTAAGGGCTGCAGTAACACTGACCCTTAAATGACAGTACTTAATCATAAATATCCTATGACTGAAATTCACATTGCATAGGAAGGTACACAAGTAAGATTGAACCAAGTGAGATGATTAAGTTTGTTTAAAAACATTTACGTAGATATGGTAGTACACCCTCCGATGAGATAAAAATGTACATATAAAACATTTTAGTTTCAAACTTCTCAGAAGTTCAAAAACATGCGTGATTTTTTTTTTATTAAATTTCACCGTCATGCGATAATATCTCGGTGTAAAATTCAAAGGGTATTTAGTAGTTAGAATAACGAAGTATAACGACAAAAATTTTGTTATATCAAACTTGTTTTGTTTATTAACTTATTGGCATATAATATACGAATAAAAAAGTATATCAAGAGCAAACCCATCTTTAATAAAAAAAAAAATATATCGATTTCTGGTGGTTAGTTGGTGACGACCGATTTTCAGTTAGTGAATAGACGCATAGAAATCATACAGCGTTTTTAAAGAGAAATTAAAATAAAAACCCAGAAAAATATTTCAAAACATCTCACTGGTCGACTATACACTAAGTTATTTATTTGATTCGCGTCAGTAACTTTTTTACATATTCCAGATACCAGACCCAGAATAAAGACTTAAATTCAATAAGTCCCCAAGTTACATCCCTGAAGACGGCCCTGTGTCATTAAAATACCAAGTGCAAGTTACATTGATAAGTAAATACGTGTGTTGCAACGCTTACAGAATATATGTGCTAATATAATTTTGACTAGTAAGCACCAATTGACTAATATAGTAACGTACTTCTTACATAAGTTTATTTACAACTTAGTTTTTTAAGTGGCTAATAAAATTTAGCCAATGCTACACAGCTTCCATTTGACAAAAAACATTGAAACACTACAAGATAAACTATTTAGTACAATCATGTCTCAAAATAATGAATACATTACGTAAGTTAATGGCAGCAAACGTTTAAAATTATATTAAGTTATTATATATTTTCAGACGTGACAGTACATAATAAGATAACAAATATTTGAGCGATATTAAAAGAAGACTAAAAATAAATTATAACAGTATTTAAACAATATGCAGGTAATTAAGTATTGTAGGATTAGTGGTAAGTAACATAAAAACAAAACAGGATAGATGCTGAGCATTATTATTTAATAAAGAAGAATAGTATATTTGTGCAGCATGAAAGGAAATTTTAAATACCAAATTGTATTGTTTGTACACACAAATTATGTCGGTGGTTTAGGCAAACATATTTAAATTTATTTATTTTAGTTTCCTCAATAATATTCGAAAGATTATAATAGTAAACATTTAATTTAATTTAAAATTAAATATTGAGTATGTATATTATCAATCAAGCACTTAATGCAACAGTAATTTTATTATAGCTGCAAAAACAAATAATATACATATTTGGTTCACTTTTTTATTTAATCACATAAACTTAGTGTGCATGCCTTGGTCAGATCCAGAAAAAAAAAGTTAGTAAGATATTAGATAATATTATTTTATATTTTAACATCAATCCACCTATAATTTACAGTTTATAGTAATGTCTTTTAGTTAAAAGTATTGGATAATTTTGGTAAAAAACAAATAGGAAAAGATCACAGAATAATATGATGAGTCATGCTAAAAGTTAGAATATTATTATATTACATTATAGAACTTGGAATTCAATTAAAAGGTTTTGATAAAAATAATACGAATTAATATTTTTCTGGCCAACTGAAAATATTTGAAATAAACATTTAGATGTTTATTGATTACTTATAATCATGATTTTGAAACTTCGAGGGACGACTGCCTTTACTTCTATAGGTCTTGTTGTAAGGGCACATACACCATGTATTTCCAAAGAATATCCTTACACGTTGTGATGTATGTGTAATATCGCACACCAAATGCTATCACGTGGGAATCACTTACCAGGTGTAATCCTACTTAGTTCATGCCGGATCTATTTGTGGATTGACTATAGGGAGTTGTGGTATGTGCATGAGCCTTCTATGTGCTTCGGTTCCTGTCAAGGCTGCCACTGTGACGCCAGCTTGATATGCGGCTGGTATTCTGATGTGGTGGGTCCGAGTGCCTTGTTCGGACCAGCCAGATGCCCTCCATTCTCTGATCACATTTGCTACTTGGCCTGAAATATTTAATTCAATTATTGTAGCTCAAACGGGAAGATCATTAGACTCAATAAGTATGTATACTACTTTATATTATTTAAGAGCTGACAAAAAATCTTACCGAGGACATTAAATGTATGGAAGCGTCGTTCAGGGACAAACATGAGTGGGGTCAAGTCGGTTTCAGGGGTGAACCTTGCTATGACATCCCTCGTCCTCACTAGGAGCACAGAAGGGGAGGTCAGCCTCGGCCAGAGGGTAGTTTCCCTCACGCACTCCACAGGGTTGCAGAGGTAGACCCCACGAGGGGACACGCCGAACACCATTTGATGGTGCCACGCGTCGGGGATCTCACCCTCGCACCCAACTTGGAGATTTAAGGTCAAAATTGGCACCGCTCCTGTAATAAGAAATTTTGATTTGACGAACACACGGCCACATCGATGAATCTGATTTATTTCTCATTCCCTAAATATTTAAAAATATACATTTAGTTTTTAAATGTTAGGAAAAAATAACCCAAAGGTTGGCTAGCCCTCCTATTGTATGTTTACTTTGTATTTTTGTAAAATAGATCTTAAATAAATAATGTATATTTTACTACAGTAAATTAAAAAAAATGATAACATTGAAATGTGTATGTATCTGGCCCTGGGAGCACTACATAGGAACACCTGGCGGTCAACACGTAATTTTTTAAAAATTAAAGATGAGTTTTCTCTTGACCACAATCTTGCTCGAGGAATGAGATGAGGTCTACGATGTAGCGAGTATGTATGTATGTATACGATGTATATACCTAGAGCAATCCAGTCAGCCAGCCAATGGCTCAGCGAGACGGCCCGCTCAGGATGTGTCGGGAAGAATCTGGCGGTTACTAAACCGTCCGACGCCCTCTGAATACCAGACACGAGGTCCGCGGCCGTACAGCCCGCCACCGCACGCGATAGCAAATATCTAAAAAGAAAAACTGATGGATAAGACTTATTGCAGTTTAATATTTCTTGCATCTTTAATCTTTTAACATACCCCACACTGAAGCGACAAATCAATAGCAATTATATGGCTAAAATAATATTATAGTACCTTGGAATAGGGGCATTATGAGCCCTCTGCCTTGTGCCAACTGCTGCATTGATTTGTTCCAAATTGATTGGCACTCCTAGTGCAATCTGGAAACAATATGCAAAATTATGCAGAATAATGAAGTGAACATCAAGTAAGACTCCACTAAGAACTAAAAATAATAATAGGTATATAAAATATATCAGATATTTAGAAAAGTCTTTTGTCTATCTATACTCAGTGCACTGTCAAAGCAGCTCTTCTAATGGCATGGCTTTTTTCTCTATTTAACTAAGGGCTGCAGTCATAGGCTGCAGTAAGAACTAAGCCAATACAAAAGTTGACAATGCCGTTGCAAAAAATATTTTAGATTATTTTGGCATAGTAAAAAAAAACTCACAAACACATTGACAACAGCAGTGGCCCCGCAGGCTGATGTGCCGATTTGTGTGACCTGCCGTTCACAAGCTTCGCGTTCCGACCATATCATGCATCGCGGAGGTTCCACACATATCGTCTCCGTTGTACTTGAGCCAGGTGCTTCGGGGTGTGGTTCAAAAACCTGTTGAAAGGGCAAAATACAATAAGGCAAGGTTTCCAACCAGTGGGTGTCTCTACACATATCTACCCAAAAAACATATTATTGTTGAAAAACTCCTCAAAACAGTGCAAAATAATTGAAAATCAAACACTTTTAAGAACATCTACCGATAATTTGGGTGGTCCATGCTTTCTTCTGTTGTTTAGCCCACAGTTATTTTTGTCATCTGCTAGCAAAGGCTGCTGGCATAGTATTTCACCAAGGTGTGTTACGTAGGATAAAAAATTAGGTATAACCTATGCTATAAGCTAATTTACAAAATGCATAGGCCACGTCAAGATCTTACCTTACCTTTTTTTTCTTACCTTTTTTAGATCATGATCTTTGTCTTTATCAGTTTCAGATTTTTCCTTTTCTCCTATCAGTTTCTTGGCCATATTTAGATGATACACAGTTGATGACATAGTTACAGTGTCAAAACCTGGCCTCTCTCCTTGGTTTATTTGATAAGTAAAAGACCCCTCTGTATGTTCATCATCTGAAATAATTATGAAGAATGAAAAATTGTAAAACTTGTGTCCATATTTTATTTGTATGAATCTAAATTATGGTTTTAAATATTTTCTATTGTCCAGTAGTGTATGCAAGCCAGTCAGTCTAAAATAATGATGTTTGTAGGCCTACTTACAGTTTAATATTTCCCTCGGTGAAACTAGATCTCCACTGGAGATGTGTAAATTGACAGGAGCGTGGGACGGCCAGTGTGACATAGTCCTGCGTACCATAAACTTGTCTCCTTGTGCATTCACATGTGATATAAAAGGTCCATAAATGGTTGGTTTATTTCTAGGCTCCTCCTTAACATCCCCCTGTCCAGAAACTAATCCACGACTTGTTGATGGCACACTATAAGAAATGTCAGGTTCACGGGACCCGGAAGCCACAGGTACAGGAATTGGAGGGATAAAACTAGGTCCAGGCAAATATTCTGGAGATGTCCCCCTGATCACTGGCTCACTTTCTTCTGGCATATTACTAGCTTCTTCCAATTCAGCATCAGGAGTAGATTCATCACCAGTATCAACTTCACAGGAAGGTCCTGGATCAAAATCCATTTCTAAAAAGTCCATGTCAGGGCTAGATGCCCGTGATCCTTCCCTAGCAGCTGGAGCCGGTGCTTGATAATTTGGTGGTGTTGGTAAATGCCTGTCTAAAGGTAAGCCCATATCTAAGCTGAAGAATGAACTTGGTAAATCAGCTAAATGTTGTCCACCTCTGTATGTGTAAATGCAGCCATCATCGGAGCCTAAAGAGTAATCATCATTGCCTGTATCACTGGAGCTGTCATCATCATCTAAATTAGATCTATTAAGTTTTAAAGTAGAAGGTCTTTTCCTGTTTTCTCTGCAATTGACGTTTTCTGTGTCTCTGTTGTTGCCACTTGTTGATGGCATATTACAGGCATTGCTAGCTTTGTCTACACAAGCTCTGTACCGCTGCGGAGCCTGAACATCATCATCACAACAATTAGATTCAGTTTTGCTACTACTTGCAGCTTCAGAGACATCGGCGAATGAATTGTTTCTATTTGAACCATTATTGCTACTGCTCACGTTTTTGTTGCGTTCTGAACTGTTCTCACTCGATCTGCTAGATGGTGGTGTCGATTCATTCGTGGAATAATTAAAATGTTTCGATGAAGGTCCGTTTTGAGTGGTGGAACTAGATTCTGTTGCGTGCGACGCAGATGTAAACACATTTTGGCCGTTATCGTTGATACTTCTCTGCTTTGCAGATCCATTGCAGTTACTGCTTTTCTCAACTTCACCATCAAGACGAAGGGGATTTCTTATCGATGAATCATTATGTGGATCCATATTTACAAATTGAAATATAAATTAAATCTCAAAAAAACCGTCGGCCTTACTCCACATTCATTTAAGGTTAACCAAGGGATGCCAGTGCCATATATTAACTAAAAGATTGTTCGATTACAATATTAAACATCAATATTTAACTATAAAACTAAATGATAAATTAACAGTTCACAATTGAATAAACAAAAATTATTCATTCACGATTTCCATCCATTTGTTTGACAAATTATTTATTTCGCTAGTTGACAGATTGACATAAACAAATCAGTGTTGCCAATCAGAATAAATAATATTTTTAAAACTTTTATTTCATTCATTCCATCAACCATTTTATGAGATTTTCAGTATTTGATCTGAGTGTTATACAGGGTGTTGGGTAGTTCGATAGGCTAGTATAGACCATTTAGAGTCATTCAAGATAAACTTTTCTTAAGCAAAGTGTTAGGTACCGATTTTTTTTAGGTTTTTTTTTTTAATTTTTTTGTTCATACATTGCTCTTATAAAATAGAAATAAAAAGAATTACCTATGTTTTGCATTAATTTATATTTTAGGTTTTTCGTAAAAAAAAAAAATCGGTAACACTAAAAGAAAAGTAGAAATAAAAAAGTTAGAAAAGTTTCTTTAAATGAATCTAAATGGTCTATACTAGTTTCACTTAGGCTTTGTATAGAACTACCAAACTTCCTGTATATAAGTTCTTTGGGTGGCTCTACCAAATGGCGCAGCATAGAGCACTTATTCTTATATGCCATACATCTTGTACTACCTATGTCTGACGAAATAAATAAATGATTGATACTTTTGCACTAGGGTTTGCCCGCAGCTTCGCCTGGGGCGGGGGACTTTATTTACACTAGCTTCTACCCGCGTGAATTTCTCACGGTAACAAACAGTAGTGCTATTTCCCGGCCCGGGATATAAGGTAGGTACCCAAAGAAGGTACAGGTAGGTAGGTATAGCGTGAAGAGTAGAGGTAACTCACTTTCGCATTTATAATATACCCAAGACCTATTACTTAGTTAGGATTACGCCCTCCGTACACTAGGCTCCCATAACGTTAGGCCTCATGATGACGTAAAATCGTACATTTTAAAAGTTGTTTTATTAGGTACCATTTTACAAATGAATTTAATTTTCGGACCGGAAAGATAGGAAAATGGTCACGAAATAAGTATAAAATAAGATCAAAATTTACAAATTTTAAATATTTCGTTTCAAATTTTCGTTCTCAGAAAGTTTGGTTCAATCGACTTCAGTTTTAAAGTAGGGTAAGTATAAATAATACAATATATTAATATGTATGCAGTTATTTATTGCCATTGATTTGTCTAAATAATAGGCAGTACCATTTTACAAAAACATTCAGTAAATTTACACTTTAAAATGGTTTCACAAACCTTAAATACGAATAAATATTATTTCAATTCCCATTCACCAAGAAAGTTACATTTTTAATTTTACTATCTTTTTCAAAAATACCAAACTTGTAATATACTATCACCAAATTAATAAGAAATAACAATTCAGTACTAAATAACATAAATAGAATACTAAATACTTACTAATAAATTATTTAAATCTGACAACATCAATACTTTTTGTCATTAGGTCTGGTATAAAATAAATCAGAGATTCTTGCTATTTGCTGGTAAATAGTGAGGTACTTTGAATATTGTGTAAAAGTATTATTTTGATAATGTATCGCAAATAATTTGTGTCTCGGTCTGACTCAGTATCGTAGTCGTATTTCCTTTGTTTAGTATTTTTGCCAACATAGTTTAGCCATTTTAGTCGGTCTGTAATGTCTATGGGCTTGCGAGTGGATTCTGTAACTTCTGAAAACATAGCTATTAATTTTATGAAAATATTATGCAGTTTCCCCACCCTCGTCAAAGTAAATTAATTTACAACACATGTTTTTGTATACAATGTGTCCCGTCATCAGTGTTGTGTTGTAAAATATTTTTTATTTTAAAACGATAATAAAAACAAGAAAAAAAAAATCAAAAAAGTTTTGAGTGGTGATTTGTCCATAAAAATTCCATATAACATACCATTTACCAGGCGCCGTTTAATGGCTTTTTTTTGCCCTTCATATTGGAACATCTTTCTCATTTTATTGTTGTCTACATGATGCTTTTAAATGAGTGAGACCTAATTTATGTCGATAGCACTTTTACACGAGTAGTTACGATTGAATTAGTACGAGCCCGAAAAAAAACAAAATGGTTGCAAATTTACTACAGTAGAAGAAAAAAAATTATGGGTGGTGATTTGTTCATAAAAAATGCTATATAACATACCATTAAAGGCTCCGACACTGATGACGGGACACATTGTATAGTCGTTCGTGTAAGTAAACATGTAAGTAGGTGCTAACTAATATCAGAACACTGAAATGTTTATTGGCCACTCATATCGTGGCTTTGACGTCATGTATAACACCGTCCTATGCAGTTAACGAACCCAACATTAGATATTGAAAGTACGGGACCAAACATATCGGCTTTCCAAAATGAGAGGACCTATCACCCGTCTGGTACTTGCACAGATTAGAATAGTTTCGGTGTCCTTAACCAGTAAAAAAAGGTTTGTTATCATTTTAAAAACATGACGGACAATATATATACTCCGTTTTTCTTACTTGTCCCATTATGTAAACAATCTTCACAGTATATTTTTTTAAATTTTGTTGAAAAGAAATCAAATATTAGTACAAACCTAAACATTCTAAAGTAAAACATTTATTAACCACGAAAGTAATTTCCTAAAAAGTCTATTTTAATTTATATTGTTGTAAAATCATAAAAAGACATGGTAAGATTGTTTACATGAGACAAGTAGGAAAAACGGATTTTAGCAGTTGATATTGTACATTTTATTGCTATTATAATTTTAACCTATTATTTGCCGTTTTATTATTTTAATACGTGACTTATTTAAATACAGTAAGTACAACAGCCTTTTTATATATAAAATATAAGATCTACTGCTTGTTATAATACTTCTGCATTGCAAATATAATCGATTATATTAATGTTTTATGAGTTTTTCGCTTAGAGCATTTAACCAACAGAAGACGATGCCAACGCTAATTTCTATGCAAAAAGTCAGCCACTTTTCCCCCACCGAAGGGAAAAACGCGCTCACTAACGCAATGTGCATTGTAATGCTAGACATCATAATTTTATACACGCAGACGAAGATAATATCGACCATTAGAAAAAACTACGCACACAATCACAATATAATATGAAGAGGGGGATGCCTGTAAGTAGCCTCTCCTATTGGTTAAATGCCTAAGGTTTCTCGCCTTCATAGCAAATGTGACAGGCTTCTTTTATTTACAGATGAGAATATTTCACATTATTACACCCAATTTCTATTAATATTATGTCAGCTTTATTAAATATTCGCTTTCAAAATAAAATTTGGGTAGTTAATTTTTTTTTAAACAAACATAAAATCAATAAAAAGATATTTGTCTAAAATCTTACTAGGTACTTTAAATAAAGCTTTAAATAAATTGCTACCATGTAAATCATCCAGGAAGACTAAGATTGACTATACAATTTCATCAGCAGAATTCTGAATGAATTTTCAAACAAAGCAAAAATACGATATTTTTACTTTTTTTTGTATTATCAAATTTATAAATACCGACCCTGTTTATGTTACTGTTTTCTCTTATATATCATATCAAGTAGTTTTGATATTAGGTTAGGAAAATTGGCGCCAAACGCGTCTGGTAATGACTTAGCTTCACGAACGATTCGTTCGTATGAGGACTGTTCGAAGTCTCTGTACAGTTGAGGCAGTTGTAGTTCTTCATAAAGCTGCTTGATGCGCTGCACTTGATTTGGATCCTTGCTGCCATAGTATTCTTCGAATAACGCTCGCTGGTCGGGATTGCAGCGCTGTAGCGCTGAAACTGCCAACCAGGAGCATTTCCCTTCTTGGATATCAGTGCCCGCTTTCCCGCTTACGGTTTCGTCTGAGAAACAGTCTATGAAGTCATCCTAAAAAAAAGTTGAAAATTTGAACATTAAACAACACTTATGTGAACCCTACTAACATTATAAATGCGAAAGGTTCGATATTTGTAACTCAATCACGCAAAATCTACTAACGGATTTCGATAAACAGGTAGAAAAAACCGGGAATAACACATGGGGTACGAGTTTGGGATAGCATGAGGCGCTAATAGGGAATTAAACCATTTTTCAAACGTCACCAAGTTCTGCTCATCAGATTTAAGGCTTTAACCGCCAAGGTCTTAAATTTTCATGTCCATTTTATTATTATTTTTTGTATGTGACATGCAAACATACATTTTATTGGCGAAATTGATAAATTCGAGGAATTGATAATGCGTTAATTCACATTATCTTTAGGTGAATTTTCCCCGATTTGTTGTGTTGTGGTGAAAATATATAAATTCATAAAATATACCAACCTGAACCTGGAAGAACTTCCCCATTTCCAATAATATTTTTTCAGCAGCTTCCTGTGCCTCCTTGTCAGTCTTGTTCGCCATATACAAAGCGAGGAAGCACGGCAATTTGTACGTGTAATATGCAGTCTTATATTTGACGATAGCGTAGTACCGGTCTATCGTGAACAGACTGTAGTCGTTCTTATTACGGTGGGCCATGGTGTAGTCCAAATGTTGCCCTATCGAGGTGTAAAGTAAAACCTGAAAGAAAAACAAAATTAATTTAATGAATGGGAATGCTTAATTGTAATTTCCCGTCTCGTGTCGGGCTAAGGGCGAAAAAATGGCCGATTTTGGTTTCCTTCCTGTGTTCATCATTTTCATAATCAAAAATATTTTGTTTCAAATGGGGAATATAGGCAATGGCCAAACTGATTGTTATTACTGGATTCCTATTACTATCTGAGCTGCAAAGCAAACGAACAATATCCTTTTATTTATAACTTGATAAGAGAGTATATGTATATTAAATGAATTTACTTTGTAAAAACTACTAAAATAGATAACTAAATAAGTTATAGACAAAATGAACTGATTGTTTAGCTGTCAAAAGACGTGATAACTATAAAGTCCGCTTAACCGGATCTTCCTTTGCCTAGTTTGTTTACGATGACGCTATGACCAAATTAGGCTTTTGGTTATTCGTAACATAAGAACCGGCGATGTGCCACAAACAGACATAGGTACAGACGGAAACTAATATTTGTTATGGATCATGTTGCACCAAGTTTGTACCGTGCCGTTAGAAGATCTATGCCATAGCTAAACTACACATCTGATATCATAATTAATTCTAAGAATGGATTACGATTTACTATTTATACTAGAAAAATATAGCAATATGGGATATTGGAGCGTAAATTATTCCATGATCTACATATTAAAACTTTGTCCACGGCTTCGCCAGCGTGAAATTTCGTTTTCCATTCATTCACTTACACTATATAAAGAACCTCTCAGTATAATTTCAAGTTTGCACGTTCAGAAGTTTCTTCTCTGCGTTGATATACAAGTCAGTCAGCGTCGAATCTATATGTATAACTCAAAGGTGACTGACTGACTGACATAGTGATCTATCAATGTGCAGCCCAAACCACTGGACGGATTGGGCTGAAATTTGGCATGCAGGTAGATGTTATGACGTAGGCATCAGCTAAGAAAGGATTAACGCGAGCGAAGCCACGGGTGCCAGCTAGTTATATAATAAAATTCTATATATAGATAATAATAATTTCGTTATCACTGGTAATTTGCATGCAAAATCACAACATGCCATAAACATATCACAGTCACAGGGCGGGCGCTTCATAGAAACGGCGCGTCAAATATGCCTACTACTACTACAAATGAAACTGTATATCCGTGAACACGTCAGTAACACGTCAATGTGTGCGTTTTCATAGTCGAACGTCCCACAGTTACACAAGAACGGGGGAAAAGTGCGGAAGGAGCGGGGGGGTGCCATATTGCGGGAGGGGCAGGGAGTTTCCTTTCTGTACGTAGTACTAATATTAATTCTGTGTCATAGTGATAACTTAAAGCTATATATACATTTTATCTTATAAGGCATAATACCTACGATCTAGAGCTCAGATCTAGAGATACAATTTGTATGACATCTCAATCTACGTCAGTTTAGTTTTGTAATGCAGATATAGGTCAGCTCACAGCTATAACAAAGGCGTTCAAAAACATCCTATTGATGAGGCAAACAGACCAAAATATTACATTATACGTTTCCATTACAATGAGCCATGTTATTGTATTCTACACTAGCCTGTGCCCGCGACTTCGTCCGCGTATAATTTACTATTGTTTATACCTCAGGTTCTAAGTACCGTATTAAGATAATTACGCTAGATTTTAAGTTAGACCAACATTCAACATTACAACTGAAAAGCGCATCAAATTTCGTCAAAGTAGTTTTTGTGTCAAGGCCTATGGTGTGGCCCTAGAATAGCACCAACCCATCTCTTCCCGTGGGTGTCGTAAGAGGCGACTAAGGGATTTAAAACACCGGAGGATGGGCAGCAGCATCTTTCCGCGTACTATGCCATCACACTGCGATCGCCAACCCGCCTGCCAAGCGTGGCGATTACGGCAAAACCCCACCATGGATAAAATCCTTGGGGGAGGCCTTTGTCCAGCAGTGGACGTCTTTAGGCTGAGAGAGAGAGAGTTTTTGTGTGATGCGCATACAAACATAAAAACAAGAAAATTAAAATAAAGTCGTTTTGGCTTCTATATGCCCCATAAAAACCCTACATTTTTTTTCTTTAATATCTCCTAAGTACAGACCAGTTATAGTTTTATTATATCTATTGATGATGTGTACTTTATTACATAAATCCCAGGGCTTCGTACCCGTGGGAAAATTACCGTGTGTGCTATTTCAGGTTTTAAATTAAAATTCCTTGTTTATTTCGAAAATGAGTAAGTACTCATTTATTTTCCCTCATTGATTTCTTATAATCCATACTAATATTATAAATGCGAAAGTTTGGATGTGAGTTTGTGAATTTGTGAGTTTGTGAATTTGTGAGTTTGTGAGTTTGTGAGGATGTTTGTTACTCAATCACGCAAAATCTACTGGACGGATTTCGATGAAATTTGGTACAGAGGTAGATAATGACCTGGAATAGCACATAGGCTACTTTTTATCCCGGGAAAAAGCACTGTTCCCGTGGGAAATTCACGCGGGCGAAGCCGCGGGCAAAAGCTAGTTTTATATAATTTTTAGGGTTCCGTACAAAAATGAAAAATTGAACCCTTATAGGATCACTCGTGCATCTGTCTGTCCGTCCGTCTGTCACAGCTGGTCACAGCCAATTTTCTCCGAATCTGCTGGACCAAATCAGATGAGATTTAGTAGGATGGCGTAATCCTGTGACCCAAACACAGATATGCAAAGTAAATAAATATTTTTATTAAAAAAAGGGTCATTTTCGGGGGACGAATTAGGAATCAAAAAAAGCTTTGCAAACCTCACTGTGTTATAAAAGGGCTTGTAATGAGGATCTCAAATATATTTTTGTTATTATTGTAAAATAAATAGTTTTGATTTTATTCATGAAAGAAGACAAAATTTGACCCCCTATCTCCGAAACTACTGAGCCTAAAACTTTGAATATAAATAAATACAAAATATAGTTAATTGCCTGTAAATTACAGGAAAACCTATAAGAATTGGCATTGTACAGAACCCTCTCCACGCGAGTTCAACTCGCACTCGGCCAGTTTTCTTTGTATTTACTTAGGCTGCCTTAATTTTTTTGGTTTTGCTGGCTGGATCTCGCTAGCAAGATCTTTGATACTATTTTATTTTTATTTTATTTTAGGGCCCCGAACTTACTTTGGGGCTAACTCAATCTGTGTGATTTGTCCGTATATATTTATTTATTTATTTTTAATTTAAATTACATACACAGCTTTATATTAATATCAAGGTTAGGCTTGATTTCAAGTTATTTATAGTTATGTAAATAAGGACAGCCAGAGGAGGCATAATGACGTCAGACAACAAGACCACGGTAATAAAATTAGTTATCAACAATTATTATGCTAGTATTGAGTCTACGTCTGCGCAGATGTCCAACAATGGCGTGAACGGGTTTTTTTGAAATATTCATATAATTTGAAATTGAATCCGTCGTCGACTTCACCTTGGCCATGACCACCTATTCTCCGCCCTATGATACATTTAATATGACCGACGTCCACAAAATACCAAAAATATCATGTAATTTTTTCTATAGGTATATTCTATTCTATGTAGATATATTCATAAGGTGAGCAAAGAGAAAATTAGACTTTTCGGAGGCGGAGGGAGACTTTTCCGCATATTTCGTCAGAAATACAAAAGACGAATTGACAAGGCGTAATTTATGTTTTATAATTGGTAAAAAAGTTTTTTTTTATTACATAGGGCGGCAAACGAGAAAGCTAGCCACCTGATGGTAAGCGATCACCGCTGCCCTTGGACAACTGCAACACCAGGGGTATCACAAGAGAGTTGCCGGTTGCCGGCCTTTCAAGAAGACGTTGAATGTGAAAAGTAAATAAAATCATCGCAGTGCATCCAGACAAACCTTCGTGCTTTTAGGATAGCATAAAAATGTTTTTTTTTTAAGATGTTTTGATTTACCTAATAAATAAAACAAAGGTAAATAAGATACCAACCTCACTGAACAGCTCCAAGATTTGCGGGTAGTTGGGTTTATCACCAAAGAATGCTTTCAGCGTGTTCATAATGGACATATAAATAAGGATGGCGTCGTTAATGGCTCCCATCCCCACTTCGGGTATCCGGTACCAGCAGGGGACGCCGCGGCGAGTTGTTGAACCGTCTATTATGTCGTCATTGACTAGTAAGTATGCCTGTAACTGCACAAAGACTGGAATAAGTAGAATAAAAATGTTAATGTAAACTAAAACATACCTTTTCAAAGCCTCCCCTAACTACTTCCAAAATAATAACACCTGTTAAGTATTATGTATTATTTAGTAGATATATACATAGATACAGTTAATTGCAATAAAGACTAGAGTTAATTACAATAAAGACTATATACTAGAGACCTGTAGGAATTTTAGTGCTGGTAAACCCAAAATTTAATTCACTATATGATTTTTAAGATAGCAGTCTATGTAATTTTGGAGTCGGAGGAATAACCCAGTGTGTGTGAGTACGTCTTTATCTTACCAATTCGACACACCATCCCATGACGCGCGCGTCCCTCAATGAGTCTTCAGTTATTTTCTCTGGATCCTCCAGCATTTCATATGCTAATACTGTTGTAAGTCCGCGGGTTTTCTTGCCACCAGCCAGGTTGTAATCTATTACCTATAAATGTATCAAGTTTTAATAATATTATCTGTATTTAAATGGGTAACAGCCAGTTAATTAACAACATAATTGAGCTGAGAGAAGACAACTTTCAGCTTCTATTTTTAACCTTATATCATAACAAATAGTTGGCAATACAAGACAGACAAAAGTGTTGATTGTGGCCACATATTATTCGAGCTCAAAATGAGATTCAGAATGACACTCATGACTTGTGTCTCCAATTGGTTTGAATGCGAAAATTACGAATTTCCGTGCGCAGGGTATTGTCTTACAAAATAAAATGTAGTGTGTGTACTATATGCTATTCTAAAGCAATCTCAAAGTAGGTCATTACTTTAATAGAAAATAGAAAGTCAAAACATATTCAAATGAAAACATTTAGCAGGCGTGCAGCTTCTTGGATAACTAATAAGTTTGACTCGAAGGTAACAATTTATAGCTTAGCCCGATATATTTTCAACAATGAATCTACTTTTTTAAGCAATAGTTACAGGATTTAACATTACCTGTCTCATTTATAAAAAAATACTGAACACTTTAGTTAAAATATGTTTGTCTCTATTTTTCTTTCCTATATTTGACATTGAAACCACAAGATAAAACATATTTGGAAAATAATAAGTTTCAGGTGTTAAGTTTTTATGAATAAGATTGTAAGGAATGACAATAAATAAAAATAAATAAATATATACGTACATATCACACAGATTAAGCTAGCCCCAAAGTAAGTTCGAGACTTGTGTTATGGGATACTAACTCAACGATGCCATATTTTATAACATATACATATAGAGATAAACATCCAACAAATAAATGATCTCATTCCACCAAAAATAATACTATAATAAATTAATACAAACTCTTCTTAGCCAATTAGCTGCATCAGGTACTTCAGCAAAGTGTGGTGAAGTCAACAAAGAGTCCAAAATACATGGTAAAACATCTTGGAATATTTCTCTTTCTTTCTTTGACTGGTACATGGATAAATTAGCTGCCATTTTTATATTGCCTACTGTTTGTATAGACCTGCAATCAAAGTTTAATTAAAACAAATTACTGGAAATAGTAGTATTAGCACACACACATTTTTGTTAAATTTCGTTTTCAGATACCTATGCCAGGGCGGAATGTCTATGAACTAAATGGCTCATGAACCGTTGTTCATCACTCCATCAGTTCTTACTTTGTGATGTTAATAAGTTGAAATATATCTGATATTGCAACTGCTACCTTGGAATAACACATAAAGTGGTTTTAGTACTTTAATTTTTTAAATCACTTTGTGATGTTAATAAGTTTGACTTAAAGAATCTGATAGAATTACTATATCTCCTATTCTGTGGACGGCCTAACATAAACTCAGCCAGGGAATATGTCACAGGAAATTAAATGTTATTTTTATTTTAGGTCTATTTCTATTATTATATTTAACTAGCTTTTGCCCGTGGCTACGCCCGCGTGAATTTCCCACAGGATCAGTGCATTTTCCTGGGATGAAAGGTACCCTATGTCTTTCTCCTCACTTCTAACTATGTGTATGCAAAATTTCAGGAAGATTGGTTCAGTAAATTAAGTGTAAAGAGGAAATTTCAGGAAGATTGGTTCAGTAAATTAAGTGTAAAGAGGTAACAAACAAACAAACTCACTTTAGCATTTATAATATTAGTTAGGATTTCTACAGAAATTAAGTACCAATGAATACTATATAAACTAACTCGCTAGAGTTTAATAGTGCTTGGTACCTAGGACCTGATATTAATAGTTATGTACTATTAACAAGTTCGAAAATGTAATGAGTTAAACATTAAATTAATATTGTTAAAGTATACAAAAACTATTTATTCATTATATTAACGTACGTACTAAAAGTACCAAGTAAAAAATAGGTGTGATTACAGTCAGTTATTTTAATTTCTGATAAAAATCATATACTAAAGTGTTCTTACCTAGTACATATCACTTGAGTACTAATTATTTTGCTCGTTCTATTCAAAAATCTTAAGAATGTGGTAGGATTCATTTTTAGTATTGTAATCCACACTACACTAAAACTTTCTCTTGAAGAATTTAGCAATAAACCACACAACTAACTGACTCGCATTCCAATGATTTCTTCCTCCAGCAGATATTTTGACAAGATTATGTATGACGTAAATCTGATGATTGATTATTTTCACATTTTGACTTATATCCTAGTGTTGCCAGCATATTTTTGCTAAAATTATCCAATCCATCCAGGAGATCCAGCCATTTTGGTTTGCTTTGCTTGCTTTTGGCCATTTGGTGCTTTTGTTTATTGGGTGGGCTGAGTTTTGGTCAAAACAAGTACCTACTAAGCGCACTTCTTCCCCGCTTCCAGTTACACAATTCCGTCTCATTTCATGATTTGTCGTCATCAGTCTGCTCATTTGCTAATAATTCTTAATAGGCGCTAATGTTATGTAGTTAGTCTTTTCATCGTTCGTGGTTATTTTTCACGGATACATATTATTCTAGGTAGCGAGTTTATAGTATTTGGTACTAAATTCAGAGTACATATTATTCAGCCAAAGTAGAGCTGCCATCCGTTCGAATTTCACCAGATTTGTCCTATTTAAATAGTATGTTTTTTCTAAATCATGGCATTTTAGCCTCACACACAACGACTAAGTATTCTTATTATTCATTGGTAATGTTATTGAAGTGGTTTGGCATTGCCTTCTCCATTTCACACAGTAAGAAGCTGATAATCATAAACCAGAGTGCAGGTTTCCTTACGGTGTTTTCTATCACCGGCCGGAAGCAAGTGACGGTCGATGAAAACTTAGTTACATAAGTCAGATTGGTATACAAACTCATATAGCACGGGCAGGATAATCTTCATATTTCTTACCACCCGTCATCTGGGGTCGGCGCAAGTGTTCTCTGCCTCAAACTTATTGAAGTCTGCCAGAGTTCCAAGAGAAACTATAAATAATGAAGAATTCTGTTATTTCAGGGGAGTTTACTACTCCGATATATAATATAACAGGGATATAAAGGTGGTGTGTGTTACTAAGGTATAGGCTGATATATTTTTTAACAGATACAACAACAACACACTTCACAAAAACAATTACTTTGTCATGCAAAAGGCGGCTATATTGCAATAGCAATCTCTAACATTCAAACACTAATATTTGCTAAAGGATATGACCAAAAGAAGACGAAAATACGAGTAGGTAGGTACGTAAATAGGTAGTTTCATACACAACAAACATTTTGACATTCCAGCAGTTATGGTCTATTTTTTTTTCTATTGCGGTGGAAGAGGCACAGCTGCTAAACAAATTAAATCTGATGAAGGATTTCTTCTTGCTCAGGTGAGGAGAGTAACAACTCTCCTCTCCTGTTCCTAGAGCTGCTCAGACTGACCACAGCACATGCTTGATAAGCCCACTACAAAATGTATAGATGTATTTTATCTTGTTCAATCTCAATAATTATTCCTATATTCCCACAGCAGAAAAACTGTGTAGGTAATCTCAACAAATAATGTGTAAATTACTACTAAGATTATACTTATATTCATTGTTTTTTTTTGTATGCCAAAAAACTGCTGTATGATACGAGTACCAACGCTCAAAGTTGTAACAACTATGCATTTAGAATACGCAAAGCTCGACGCAGATGGCGGCATTAGCACACGCAGTAAATAAACCACCCGTTACCATGGTGCACAAATCATGACAACTATTTGCTGTCCAGTAACGCCACTGGGTAACTTCGTAAGTAGTACCTATTGTTTATCGATCTTCTGTTACTAAGTGAGGAACAGACAACGCACAGCCGAAACCACTGAGTGTAGAAAACTGTTTGGGCATGTAGGTTCCTTGGGGAGTGTAGGGGAGCACTAAGAGAATATTTTTCGAAATTCCTACAAGAACGGGAAAAACGGCATGTGCGTATGAAGACGCGGGCAAAGCTAGTAATTCATCAGAAAAATACATTAAAACCAAATTGACGCGATTCGCAGTTCATGTTGTTTAACTTCTATTTATACTTACCTGTTTTTGACAAAAACAGGTCAAACAATTTTTTTGTATTATACTCCCAGGCAGCGCAGTAATTATCTTAACTGAGTTTGAAAAAAATCTTATAAAGGTAGGGTAAGTACGCCAAATATCAGCCATGTCACAGTTTCTAACATGTAGGTTATCGTAGAAGTTGTAAATCCCGAAACTGACTAAAGTTTTTAAACATTTTTAATCACGAAGTAAACAGGCACAGTAGTAGAAAACTACACAAACAAAAATAATGTGTACCTATGTTAACAATAAGTAAACTAAATTTACGAAAACACTCATCAACGAAATAAGGTTATGTTCATGATTATCTTTTGAACAGAGTTCAGAGAGAACAAAGTTTTAAAGATAGTGAGAAGGGCCGACAAGGCACCTCCGGCCGATGTAAGGCAGCGGCCGATATAAGGCGGAGTTACCCTAGTAACATTTAATAAATTCCAGACCACCTCTTATTAAAATTTTATTTACTAGGTATTTGATTAGCTTACGTTCATAAAATATGGCTTTTGTTTCCTTAGTTTTTGTACTAAAAGTTTTGTTATTTAAATCGTCAGGAAGGCACTTGTATCTGAGATACTGGGTAGACCTAGTTCAGCTAATAGTGAAGTGGACTTTAATTTTATATACTGTGTATTGTGTGTGTAATGTGTATTAATCTATGTAAGTACCTAGTCCTTAATGTGTAGGTTAGTATTTGCTTTTGTGTGCAAATATATAAACAAATTGTTTGATTAACACCCAGTAGGTATGTATTAAATCATCTTAGCTTTTTATTAAAAACAAAAGACATGCTATAATGCGGTTAATTGTGGGATTTTTCGAGACCCAAATTAAAAAATAATAATAGTTCCAGATGACTTCATAGATGGCGCTTAAGCAAAGGCGAAAAGAAAAGTTTCATACAAAAAGCAAAAATTCACGGGATTGGCATTTAAAAAATAAATAAAACGTAGTAAAAAAAACGTCTAAAAAGTATCAATATTGTGATTTGTGCAACTGTCTGTTAGGTGATTTTTTCTGCCTCTGGCTGCCAATAAAAAGCGCACAATATAGGACAGCCCAGCCATTATTACAACTCGGCTTTCAATAAAACTCCATCTGTTGAAATTTTTTTATACTGATTTTTTTTTTCTTAATTAGCCGTCAGAAAAATCGCTCAACCATAGATATAGAAAAAAAATCATAAAATTTAAAAGTTTGACAGTCATAAATTCCGGTTTTACCTTTTGAGGTACGGAACCCTAAAAATAACGGACTTTTAGTATTTCCGCATGACTGAGGGTCGTAGTCATTAAGTATATGGAATAAAACACTCTCTCTTGGCAATTTTAATGGAGTGGTTTGCCGTTGCCTTCTCCATTTCACACACTAGCTGATAATCATCATAATATCTCGATGCTGATAAGCTCTTTTTTTGCCTAGAACAGCGGATTTAATAAACAATACCGTAATTGACTTTGACCTGTTTTGTACCAGTAGCGCATCCATAAAGACACGTTTTGCAGACGCTTTCTTCAACCGTATACCGCAACCTCCGCAACCGTGACTTAAATAGCGTAGTAGTTTTCTTTTATTATATCTTGTAATACAAAGTTGTTCTTCAACTATAATATTAATTATAGTTGAAGAACAACTATAATGTAATTGTACTTAATACATAGTTGTTATTTAGCTGCAAGACCCCCAAAAAACTAAATAAATGAATAATCATCAACCAGAGTGCAGGTTTTCTCACGATGTTTTTCTTCACCGGAAGCAAGTGGTGGTCCACGAAAACTATCATAGGTTCATGAGTCAGATTGGTATACATACTCATGTAGCACATTCGAACCTGGGACTTTTGCGGCCACAGGCGGGCGTCCCACCATGGCTAATACCGCTTCATGCGATTTGTTATAGGCCTATAAATTACGAGGTAATCAGACTCACTAGTACGAGCAAATGTGTGAAAAGTATATTCGTATTCGTCAAATGAAACTTTGGCTAAACCTCAGTCTATGTCCAAGAATTCAGCCTAGAAGCACAGATTATCGTGTAGGTAGATAGTTCAGTGAATAAAAAAATAAATTATGATGTTATTAACGTTTTATTTTTTTTGACATTGATGTTCCTCTCATAACACAAAATGTAGAGTAGCAAAGAGTTCATTTTTCCCTAGTAGGTATGCGATTAATTAAGATATAAGATTATTTTGAATCTGATCTAGGGTACTATAAACATTATAAAAATCTAAGTATAAATAATTACATAACTAACTTAGCATTACCAAGTCATTAAGTAACATAATAGTGATGGGGGTGAAACCACAGGTATACTTAGCAGAAAAATCACACAAACTTCTTTATCTACTCATAATTTGTGCACCTTAAATAAGTTTATCTCTGAAGCATCATGCAATGCATTGGTTGGATATAATATAAAAGTCTCTAGACCTAACAAACTTTACATTGCAAAAACAACGTTATCACACATTAAATAAAATCCATTCGATTTATATAAAAATCTATTAACTAAATCCCTACACTATATAACTTATAAAATAAAAATAAATTAAATTAATAACCTAATGGATACTTCGCCTAAAGATGTTGTCTAAGATCTTGAAAAACAAGTCGTGAGGCAACCCTCTTGTGATTTGTTGTATTTGTGTCCTAAGGAGATCGTAAGTAGCTTCTTCGTATACGGAATAAGTGTGTGGTAGCTGCAATTCCTCATACAGATCCTTGATCCTTGCAACATCTTCAGGCTTTGAGCTGCCGTAGTAGTCTTCCATGATCTGCCTTTGAGCGGGAGAAGCTCTCTGCAGAGCCACGACTGCCAGCCACGTACATTTTCCGTCTTGAATGTCCGTGCCAGTCTTTCCCATGACAGATGGATCTCCGAAGCAGTCGAGGAAGTCATCCTGTAATAAATTAAACGTCATATAAGATAAAAAGAAGAAATCAGAGTTACATTAAGAAAATAAAGGAAA
Source organism: Ephestia elutella (assembly GCA_018467065.1). Lineage (NCBI taxonomy): Eukaryota > Metazoa > Arthropoda > Insecta > Lepidoptera > Pyralidae > Ephestia > Ephestia elutella. Next base: position 7,687,269 of record CM031582.1, read on the forward strand.
AAGTCGTCATCGCGTCGTATAAGAGAGTGAAAGTGTATGCAATGGAAAGAGAGAAAAAATGGACGGAACACCACCACCGTCAGAATAACTTCGAAAAAATGATTTTCAAAATAACCCATTTACTTGGCCACAGCCACAAATATAGGTATATCTGAAGTGGCCACACAGTTATGTTTAGATACCTTATTAAGTATATTCTAAATTAATGCCTAAATGCTGACAGTAAATTTGAATTCAGATCTCACCTGAATTTGGAAGAATTCTCCCATCGCCAATAGAATAGTTTTCGCTTGTCTATGCGTCTCTGGGTCGTCTACTCCCGACATGAGCAGAGCGAGGGTGACAGGCATTTGAAAGGTGTAGTAGGCGGTTTTGTACTTAGAGATGGCTTCGTATTTGTCCATGGTGAACTGTGTGAGGTCTGGCTTGTCGGTCTTCATTAGAGATTTATCTAGATATTGGCCGACGGAACATTTGAGCAGCATCTGTAAAGTACAAATATTGATTATGATACATTTATAAGATATATAAGGGCTATATTCAGCTAAGGAAGCAAATACAAACAAGTATTAATATAAGAAGGACGAGTAGGACCAGCATGTAGGATAAGTAGGACCTGCAGAACCACTAGGCCATTATGTGATTTCTTTTTCAATATCCAGGTGTCCGAGCAAATTAGCCACCATACTACTCTCTATTTGGTCTAATGGTTGACTAGTAGAGAATGCCATATGGCGTTAAGTCCACCTTTTGTACATAATTTTTATAATTTGTGCAATAAAGTTTTAAATAAATAAATTAGAGACATCGTCAATTTTCTAAGGCCTATCATTTTGGGTGAAATGATTAAATATCTACTACGAGAGACTGATCACCCGTTTGGTGCTTGCGCTGGCGTCCTCAAAAAGTAAATAAAAGGCCTATCATCCATCATATCATCATAAGTAGTCGTAAAGTCGAGATCAAAGTTGAGAAAAAGCTACTAACCTCATTGAAAGTCTCCAAGACGATCTTATAGTAGGGCTTGTTTCCGAAGTGGCGCTTGAGGGTGGAGTACATGGCAGACTGAACCAAGGAAGCGTCGTTGATGCCGCCGAGGCCGACGTCCGCACGCCTGTGCCAGCAGGGCGCGCCGCGGCGCATCTGGGTACCTTCGATGATGTCGTTCTGCAGTAGCTGGTGGGTGTGGAACTGAAAAGAAAAATTTCATCTGAAGGACTGTTAAGGCGATCAAAAGCCCTTACTAGGCCCTAAAATTGCGACGTTTTATACCACAAACCGAGAATACTACGCTGGGAATAGTGATTGATAACAGGATTCCTAGTCAAAAATATGCCTAAATGCCATCATCAACTTAAATATTTTTTCCTTTCTGGTTGTAGAAGAAAAGTGTTGGCACTAGGATTTTCACGGATAGTAAAACGTACACCTAGGTAGGTACTGAATCTGTATAAATATAAATAACTTTATTGTTATGATGCAAAACAAGACTACTTGACGTTAGTCGCCATATTCTACCCATCATGGAGAAAAATCCGCAGTTGTAAAATAACTATCTAATCTACCCTTATTGAACGGCAATGCGTTAGTACAAAATGCAAACTTTTTAGTTCCGTCTTCCCATCCATAGGTATCTATTTGTATCTGCTGTACTTTTACAAGTGGATTAAGTATGTCAGTATGTACTAATCCAAGTTTCAAATTCCAAACCCTTACTTATTCTCAAGCATAACTATGTTTTACTTTATCGCACGTGATACTGATAACGTATTATGTTTTGCTGATCCACTATACTTATGGCAACCGATAAACCATTTTTTTATATATGTTACGGCACGCATGGTGAAAAACGTGTTATGGATAAGATAATAAAATAATAAATATGCTTCATGCGTACGCTGCATGTTATTTCGATGGAAAATAACTTGATCTAGAAAAAGCAAAATACCTATCTATAGTATCAAAACAAGTCTTGGATTTCGAAGCGCTAGAAATGCAGGGGGGAATATTCAATCAAGAATGGTTAAATAAATAAAGAACGAGTTTTATCGACCACTCGAAACACCAAGGCCATATTCACAGCGCTAAACAGAAACCTGATAAACTAATCATTTTTTTTTTGTTGTTTCCATACCTAACTAACGAATGTTATCACGTGTGTGAGCGTGCGTCTGAACGAAAGAGTGGCCGGCATTGTTAATTAACGCCTACATGTATCTATATCACAAATAACATGTTAATTATTATTGTTGGTCACATAAATGAAGTGTTTTATTTGTATGTACGATCTAAGAATAATATTTGCCCGATTTACAACACTTGATATCTATGCATCTGTCCATGCATCTCTTTCCTGCGTTGAGAATTTTCTAGAAAAAAGAATCTTTAGGAAATTGAAAATTCTTGATTGGATTAAATTAATGTACTTACTTGCTAATGTTCTGTAGTGGGCTTCTTGTGGCTGACCGAAAAACACATCTGCTAATTAGATGTATATGAACCCAATAGTTCATTATCGATTTAAATCTTTGAGATAACTCACCATTTCTGTGCACCAGCCCATTATGTTTGCCAAGTGTACGTTCTCAGGCGTGAGATTTTCATCTTTTTCCAACATTTTGTACGCAAGAACGGTGGCTAGACCACGATTCTTTTTCCCGTTTGGTACATTGTATTGCAAGAGCTGAAACAATAATACAATTTATTTGAATAACATCGTCACCTTCATAGTTTCTGTAGTGAATTAAAAAAATACTTTGTTTGAAGAGATGTGTTCAAGTTAAATGACGATGATTAATTTAGATGGCTCTACGGTGATATCATGCACAGGTCTTGAATAAAGGAAATAAAAATGTCTTTGTTTCTAAGGCTCTATTATAGGTCATTAATTCTTTTTATTTTTTACGACAATCTATTAACATTACATTAGTCTGTTCTTTTAGTACTGCACTGACAGATACTTACTTTTATCTGCCTGGTTGCTAAACAGATAAACGTAAGTATCTATCAGTCTGTTTCAATGTAACATAGGTAACTAATTAGGATCCTACGATTGTTATCTATATGTATTTATACGACCAATAAAACATACGCTATGAATTAGATAACAATACCGTGTCAATTGATGTTAAGTGAGTTGAAAATAAGATGTATATTCCATTGTAATTTTTTCAGAATGGTAATTTGAAAAAATATCGGTATGGTATGGCTAGGTCGATTTGTTTTTTCATCCTCAACCATTTTAACGTGTCCACTCTACAAACCGGTACCAATTGTTCTATTCTTACGTGTAAATTATTATGGCAAATTATTATTCTTGAGTGGTAAAGTTCTTACGAGAATCTTTTTTTTGTATTGATAAAAAAATAAAAATAAGAATCAGCAAAGACAATGGAACCTATCACCTTACATGCTAGGTACAACTGTCTACACAAGTAAAAATACATAGGTATAACATTAAAATTTGGAAAACAGGTTTTCGCACAACCCAAAGTCCACAATTATCATGATCACATGGCCTGACAGAAACAAAAGACGTACCTTAGCCAACCACTTGCTGGCTTCTGGCACGTCGTCATGCTTGCCAGCCTCAGTGAGGTCCCTGATGATATCCGGGAAACAGGCCATGAACTCCCGAGACTGGTCCTTGGTTACGGCCAGTCCACGGGTTGCCATGGGCATTTCCTGAGAAGTCAGGGTCGACAGGAATCTAGAGATTAGAAAAACTGATGGTGATTTGCTGCTGCGATTTGGTAGACCCTAGTTCTACACTACTACAAGGCTAAACATCTACTTCTAGATTATTTTTTAGATTAAGGCTAATTTCCGGTTAAAACTCCTGCGTCTTTACACATCATAGAATTAGAGTAAAAAATTCACTTGAATAACTTAATTTATTCGAGGCCAAAAATCGTAACAAAAAGTTCCTCATAAATGGGCCCTGTCGTTACTTAAGTCACACAGTCTAAAAATAAACTGATGCTTCAAGATCCGTATAATTAGTGCAGCAGCAACTACTAAATTGACTAGATCAAGTTCCGTGTCGATATGAACAAATTTTATAGGTATCTAAGTTTCGTATTGAATGTTCTTTCGTAATGTAGGTACAAACAATTACGAACTACGATTACAAACAACATTATTATACAAATAACATTATTGCAAATGATAGGTTCGCATTAAAATCATTGTAACTAAGTATAGTTATCTACGTCTTTTTTAACGATTTAACATGACCATTGTGCATGATATACGGCTTCTACATTACGCAAAGTTATGTCGCTCCGGTTACAGAGTTCACTGACCTGTGATATTTCTGCAACTTCAGCAACTTCTTCGGAATGCCGATGTCTTCGTGGGGCTGCGGCTTGCTCACCGTCTGGTCCAGCCTGGGAGCCATCGCATCGGAGTTCGTAACACTGGTCGTCTTGCTGATTTGCCGGCTGATCTCCTTTTTGTAGATCTGCAAAATCCTTCCCAAACTCTTTTTTGTCGAAAACATTTTGAGTTTAGTTCTTTAAGTCGTCCTTAGAAAATTAGGCTTCAGTATTGCGGTATAGTACTGCAGTTTTAATACAGATTACTTAAAATGGATTGTTATCAGTGCTAGCGCGGTGTCTGATCAGTACAAGAACGTATGACCGACTGATTCTTTGTTGTGTTTGCCTTCTTGCCTGAACCACGACTCAAAATAAGGACAGTGTTGGCTGAAATGTTTACATTTGCTCCATCGATATCGATGCTCTTATCGCAACTTATTTCTTTGAATTGTATTGTTGTAGGTTGTAGCAAAAGGTAGTCCCTGCTACCTGCACATGTGTTTTTGTTACCTACCTTTTCGCGATATTCTGCTCTTTGTTACTTGATACTTCATTGAGTCTTGTAGGTCACATTAATTTGCTGGACCTCAACCGTTGTTTTATTTTCATGTTTTAATTTAATTTTTTGTCATACTGTTGTGTTTGTATTTCTCCTATTATTGTTATTGTAACGTGTGTGTCTTTTAGATATCAATAAATAATTTATCTATCTTACCGTCGCATCGGTTGATCAATTAGGATTCTTTGATTTTATTAATTCTGGATCAGTTACTCTTAGAATTCTTGTCAAATTATGTTTTCATATCAAATTCCTCACAAACAGTTGTCGATACATTATTTATCAGAGCATCCTTATTGCCGCTGCGTACGCAGCAAAACAAACCGGCTGCCCCCACTCCAGCGGAGCGCCACGCGGGCGACGTCACGTAGGCACCACACGCCGCTCGGAGACAACGGAGCGTGCGCCCGGCGCGGCGCTTCGCCCCTCTCCCTTGTATGGCCCGTTTCGTTTGCAGCTTTCCAATCAGATGATATTCGCTGACGGCGATCATGACACACTGCAAAAAGTTCAATAATTGCATGGAAGAAAACCATACCGGTTTTTAGAGCAATGCTATGGCAATTCGTCCTCAATCAATGACATAACAGGTTTTTAAGCCAAATTAAAAGACGCTTACGAAATAAAGGAGACAAGAATCCATAATGAATGCAACGCAAGCATCAAAACAAAACACAGTAATGACACCGTTAACCACAGATAACGTAGATACCCGTTTAAAGGTGTTGGATTGTTGAATAACTATAGGCTCTGATTTGTAAATTCATAGGAGATTTGATAAAATAGTATGGTTCGAAAATAAACGGAAGATTGAAGTCGTAGTAAACGAATCGATAATATCTAATACCATAGCTAAGAGATAGGTACACATCAGTACACATACTTGTAGCCAGTATAAAATAACATTTGCAAGAATATGTCTAATATCATTTATAACACAAATGGAGATCATCACAACATGTTTGACGCGCAATTTTTACCTAACCGGTTTATTAAGCACCTCATTTGCATTGAATGTAAACAAATGGGCAGTTAACAGTAAATGGCTACCCGCCGCCGCCGGTCTATCTATGTTTATACGGCAAGTCGTAACAGACATACAATTACACAAATATTGACACAAGGAACGATTAAAAACGACCTTTGGGTGTTAGCATGTCGCGATTATAAATGATGAAGGGTTGAAATTTGAAAAAAAAATTAGATTACTGTGGATAAAATAGAAGAGGGACACTTTTAATCTGCCCACCCAGACGAAGACACGGGCACCAGATAGTTGCCAATTAATAATTAATATGTCTAGCCAATTACATGTTGTGTTAGGGAAGTTAAACGCTCAAAAAACTATTTCCAAGAAATTGCTTATTACGGTAGTTCGCAAGACAAATCTAATAATGATCCATGCTGTCACCGCGTGCAATACCACGTTAATATGGAATGCAACGCCGATAACAATATTCCAACCAAGCTATCGTCATTTACAATCGACAGAAATTGAATAAATTCACAGATAAGATTTTAATTTTAGAGCACCATCACATCAATCATTTTGTTTAAGTGACCTGCTTATTTATCTTTTTGTGGATTTCCGGGATTAAAAAAACCTTGATGCCTCTGTACTTATAGGATTTTTAGGAGCACATCTTGTTTGGATACAGAGATGGAGATGGAAGTTAGTTGTCATTATCATTATCAACATTACAGCCAGGGTTACAGCTAGGGTTCATTGTATAAAGTTCATGTCGCATTGATTCATTCGACTTTGATATTTTGTAACGAGTGGCATAACTTTCGAAACTGTTGATAGAAAAACTGGATACAACTAAGTGCTGGACTGTTCCATGGAAGAAATACTTGCTTAGGACCATTCGGATGTGTTGCAAGAGTTTGTGCAACTTTGTGCAATGCCAATGATTGATTTCTCTCGGTGAAATCGGCTTCTATGGCAGAAACAATTTTCACTAGAGAAAACATTTTTATTCGCGGTCCTTAACTCTGGTCCCTAGCCTGGTACATATGGCCCAAGGACAGGCACTTTTTAACCCTCGACGCAAACAGAGAGGTGTATAAATTTGACATGTCTGTGAATCTGTATCTGTCTGTGATATCGTAGCTCCCAAACCGATGAACCAATTTTGATATAGGTACTTTTTTTTTGTTTGAAAGGTGACTTTTTCGTAGTGTTCTTAGTCATGATTCAAGAAAATCTGTACATTGTAAATTTTGTAAATTTTGTAAGGCATTTGACCGCACCAAAGCGCAACGTTTAGATATTTTACTTTCATTTAGATTAACTCTCTTTCAATTTTCTATGATGAGTCTCTCCAGGGACCTGGAAGGCCCTGGCGTTTCTGGATCCAATCAATCAAAGCCAATCCAGATATGTAGGTACCAAAACAAAATATTCTACTTTGGGGTAGAAGTTGGTGGCTGTCCTGAGATGACAGAGGTGTTCGTTTAGCTTATGCCATTATAAATCATAAATAAATAATAAAGCACTTACAATGTTCAAACAACGCTGCTACTCTTATTTAATAGGTACTAGCCGCGCCCTGAGGCTTCGCTCCCGTGGGAATTTTCGGATAAAAAGTACCCTATGTGCTATTCCCGCTATTTTTCTACCCGTATACTGTATACCAATTTTATCGAAATCCGTCTAGTAGATTTTGCGTGATTGAGTAACAACATCCTCACAAATTCACAAACTTACATCCAAACTTTCGCATTTATTAATTAGATGGTACCTACTATGGTGAAAAAAATCACACAGGACTTGAACCCGCAACCAGGTACTGCATCTGATGTGCACAAAAATCCACAAAAACGCTTCTAGGGTTTAAACTTCTAAACGATAATATATAACCTCAGTAACTAGCTAGTCAACTTTACGTAGGTAAGCTAAACATTTACCTACTTATTTGCAACAAATGATCATACATATTCACTACTTAACGAGATGACATACAAACCAGTCAGACTGGTTTCTGTTACATTTGCCACCGTTTTCTATTTAAGTTTTGGATAATAATATAAAAACTATTATTCAAATGTCTGATCATGCCACCGAGGCGTGAACGCGAGACGAAGTAAGTAGGTACCTTTGCAATGCAATGCAAATTCTTGAGTGTCAAGGTCATTGATATTGTACTTTGACTAACCCGTACCTACCTATGCTACATTATTTTTTTATAATACTGATAACTGACCACATGAGGAAATTTTGAGAAAATCCTATACTGATTCCTGACTAATATCATAAATGCGAAAGTGAGTTTGTTTGTTACCTCTCCACGCTTTATCTACTGAATCAATCTTACTGAAGTTTCGCATACACATAGTTTAAAGTAGATACTGAAAAGGACATGGGGTACCTTTAATCCCGGGAAAAAGCTCTGTTCCCGTGGGAAATTCACGCGGGCGGAGCGGCGGGGAAGAGCTAGTATTAATTATCATTTTTATATATTTAGCTTTTGCCCGCGGCTTCGGCCGTATATAGGTTATATTTTTTTCTGTTGTAATGTAGATAATTGACTTGAGCGTGTGACTTGTTTTTTTTTTAAATATCTTAGGTTCAATTATTCCGTATCTGTACCTTTTTACACGACTGACCAAAAAGGAGTAGGAGGACCATGTATATGCATGTATGTAATTTCTTTATTCCACCATAAGTCCTGAACGGCATGACACATTTTGATGTGAGAGGTATTTTTAGATTCCTTGCATTAGCCCGAATGATATAGGCGTGATGTGAGTACTCAGTCGTGTTTTTTATTTTTTAATAATTAGCTTGTTATTATCCCTGTAAGTAACAATATCTACCAAATTGACTCTCAATTTACTTTATTTATTTCTTCATTCCTGATTAGAACACAATATCCTTCAATGACCAAGAGGTCGCACGAGGTAGTGCCTATTGTAAAATAAAATTGTTATCTAAAGCGCCGTGATTGAAGGAATATCTAAACAAGTAATTTATTATATTAGTTTTGTTTGTAGGTAAGTAAGTATAAAATGGTTTCATTTGAACATAATGATACAATGACAGCATACCTATAGATAGCTTAGAACGATGTATGTGCCTAACTACTGTTTCGCCGTTGTCTTGGCGTCTGTTTTCAAAACAAGCTGTTCTATGAGTTCGTCACAAAGGTTAGAATCCTATTTCCAGTATCTTGCTGCTAACATGCAGTTTTTTAGGTACATTTATTCTTTCCAACTTAAATTTTGTATTTATAAATTCATATTTCATCCATTCATTTAAATTTAAGAACATTGTTCTTGTCAGTGGAGTTTTTTCTATCTCTCCCTATCCTCAGCCATCGTTTTGACCTCCTTGATGTTGTGATTTATGAATTAAGTACTTAGCCTAAACCATAAAGTACTTATTACTTCCATGGCCTAAACTTCTTTATTATTAACGTTGAGATGCTTGAGAGTAAGCTCAAATTGAAGGTTTCAGTCAGAGTCCTATGCGGCCAATAGTGTTTGTCCTATGGCCTTCTAAGTAATAATAGGCACATTATAACAATTATTCTAAAATACTCCGTTTCGCTACTAAATGTCTAATGTCGATGTACTAAAGTAAGCGAGTATCATGTACGTTAGTTCAAAATTATCCTAGTACTAAGTATTCCAGTGCTATAGTACCCAATGTCGAAGTATGCTAGTACGACATATGTTAGAAAGAGACTCTATAGACATAAAATTGTATAATTCGGTACAAATTAAGCATCATGGTTGAAAATAGAACTAATATCAACGTTAAAACAAACAAAACTGAGTAAATACACGAAAATTCAAATAGTTAGAATACTATTATGTATTCTGTGTAGCTACCTACTACATGGAAGTAATAAGTACATTTGTACAACTGGAAGGTTTACTTCAAAATCCGTGACAAACAAAAATGAACTTAATGTTGAAGTCAATAGTACTGTTTTTAAAATAATCATAGTTAAAATAAAAAACGTGCCCGAAAGAGAATCACTTTCCCGTCATTGTGTCCCTTTCACTCAGTTGCTATGTTAAGAATTTACTTCTATTTAGTAGAAAACGTTTACAATGAATCAATGGAAATTCGTTGTGTAAGTATTTCTTATTTATTTAGATACCATCTAGATACAACTATTACTTGAAATTATTTTCATTATTAGGCAACATATTGGAAGAAATCTATACATATAATAAAACAGTAAAAATATTTTGTCTGTACATGCAGTATTTTTTACTGAAATAGATAGAGGGACACTTAAAAAGAATAATAGAAAGCAAAAAAAAATATTTTTAATTTTTTATCTGTCTGTCTGTCTGTATGTATGTACGCGTTTCACGCAAAAACTACTGGACGGATTTGAATGAAACTTTTTTTGTTGTATAGCTGCCTGGCAACATATAGGCTATAATTAATTTTGAAAACTGGAACACCTGATGAAGAACCTTAACAGAACAGCTAAACTATAAGAAATATGGAAATGGTACCTTTGCAAAAGTTTATCAATCTGACGAGTATTTTCTATTGACGTATAAAAATTGAAGATCAGGATCATCTGATGAAGAATTCCAAGAGACCAGCTACACTATTACATATATGGAAATGGCGCCTTATCAAAAGTCGTTCAACCTGATGAGCATTTTCTACTGACGTATAAAAATTGAAGATTATGGAACGTGTGATGAAGAACTCCAAAAGACCAGAGTACTCTATAAAATAAATGGAAATGGGGCCTTAGCAAATGTCGTCCAACCTAATGAGCATTTTCTACTGACGTATAAATAGCCAGGACACGGGATAAGACAAAGAGGGACTCGGGGTGGGAGTGGTGATACATGGGAAATTGTAGATAACGAGCAGATGAAGATAGTTTATTGAATGAAATATCACTTTTGATTCATTTTAACACCGTGACTGTACTACGAGTACCTACCTAATATAATTGGATAACCAGAGATCTGAAATTTTGGGTAGGTACTGGAGTTTAGGTTACTACAGTTTGGAACACAAAAAGATTTTTCATCTAAGCGAAACTCACGTGGGCGAAGCCGTGGGCAACAGCTAGTTAATTAATAATGCCTTTAGTCCACCCACGCGTTCGCATACGGCAACGAAACTTCAAAAAAACTTGTCAGTTGGATGAGAGCCATGAGAGCGTTTCGTATATGATGTGTCTCGTTCAAACTAAGCGAGATTAGTATAGTTGCATCCTTATCAGTACGTTAGCACGTAGCTGCGAAGTAGCTCTTACAATGACGACGTAGGCGATTCGCTAATGTCATGTTTCGCTTCGCAATGCCTCATGTAATCAGAAATCAATGCGATGCGACGTGCAAAACTATACACCAATATATTAAAATATAAATTCTTGATTTCATTCTACAACATATGCCATATAAAAACCGGCAGTGTATCGCAGACGTTTCGCAATCGCAAGCGTTTCGCAGTGAATCGCTTTCGCATGCAAACTATAATATAACAAATACTAAGGGCGTAATAGCATGAAAAACTTTCTAGTTATGGAAATAGTAAATATTTGCAATACACTAGCAACACAAATTAAACAAAATGGCTGCTTTTTCTCTGTAGCGCGTGAATTTAATTGTTTTTAATAATAATTATTATTGGAGTTTGTGAATGGTTAATAAATGTTGTGCTATTAGAGGTTGCAATAAAGAAATCATACCCAGGTTGTGGGATTTCCTTCCACGGGTAAGTTTTCATTTCTGGTAGTAGGGTGACTACATAATAATTATAAAGAAAATAAATGTATCCTAACAAAGATTTTTTTTTCTGATTACCGCAAATACAGAATTAAGAAAAAAATGGATTGGGATGATTCGTGGGAAATTTACTAATAACTCGTAATATGTAGCTTACATTTCCAACCTGAGGATTACCGGGCGGATTATTAAACTAGCTTTACGCTGCTTCAATGAGAGAATTATTGGGCTCAGACGCCCTATCTGAGGATGATCTGAGCGACATAACAATAGGGCAGTTATTAAAATCCTGCAAAGTAACAGGTAGATTCAGTGGGTCGCCACCAACGTGAGTTACCAGGTGACTCAAAACCCTATACATACGGGTCTCGGGGAATTGGGTGAAATGGTCCCGGCATGAGTGGACTGATCACCCGTCTGGAGCTTGCGCTGGCGTCCCCAATAAGTAAATAAAATAAACAATAACGTTTAAGTAATTGAATAAATCGTTTTTTTTAACTTGAGTATTATTTTACTTAGTTTATAAATAGTACTATATTTTATTGAACCTATGGAATAGCTACATATTTTTCTAGTAGCGTAATTGTAGGGGCGTAAGAGCGCAAACGAGCGTAATTTTGACTCACACACAACTCACGAAAGTAGGCTCAATTGCCTTCACACTGACTCATGACATGTGACATGTGGTTCACTGGTCCTAAGAATTTTGTTTAACATGGTCACCCTCGTTGGAAAGGGACGCGCCACGATTTCGAGCCTCTCTTTCGGCTCGCTTTTCTAGTCTCAGTGAACCTTCCAGTTGTACAAAGTACTTACTACTTCCATGACCTACTATGCTACTAACTTATCTGTGCACACATGAAATGTAAAGAAGTTACATAACCAGCTGTTTATGCACATACCTACCCAGTATCTGCTTGTAGTGTAATTATTGCAGTAAGACCTAAGTAATTATGTGAATGATAAATGCATGACCATTCAATGTCAGGTGAAGGCTGCAAAACAATGTATGGATATCACGTGATTGAATTATATAGCCATTAAAAACTTGACGTAAATACTACTTATTTTAATTGAACATGGAATCACTATAAAATTTCACCACACAAAACTACACGTGTACTCGTCGTATGAGCACTAGCGCCCCGCCCCGGCTTCGCACGGGAGGTACACACGTAAATTGTAGCCTATAGTCTCTCAGGCATAATGTAGCTTTTTGTTGGTGAAAGAATTTTTGAAATCGGTTCAGTAGTTCCGAAGATAACCCTCCTCCAAAACAACAAACTCACAAACATACAAAGATTGCCTCTATAGTATGAAGTATGATGTAAAATTTCAAGAGCGCCAATATTTTACATCTGAAAATACCTACTCCACTGATGTTGTGATAAATTGATTACCATGCTCTTGTGCCGTCTGGAGGTCCAAGGTTTGAATCCCATCGTGGGAAAATATATGTAACTATTTTTCAAAGATTTTCCATCGGACCCAAGCTATGTGTGAGTGGGCCGTTGACTGTTGACCATTAATGTGTCCTTATGTCTAATTAGTCAAACAAGGTTGAGTGTTCCAATGGACACATAAATTTATGGTTCGCTTGTCTGGTTTCCTTTGCACGTTATCAAATATTCTTTGGTCCCTTTACTGGGCTCTGGGGGTGCTAAATAAGTTCAAGCTATCTGTTAGTCCGTCTGTTACAGGATATCTTTCAGTGTCTTCTAGGTGCCTGCTTGACAAACTCTGCAAATACAGCCCTGTTACAGACGGGCCTTCATGCTTATCCGTAGTAACAAAAAGGCCTTGTTATTTTGTGACAATGTAGATTCTTTTCATACTGCTTTAAAAAATTGCGTGACTTTATTATACCTACTAGCTGTTGCCCGTGGCTTCGCCCGCGTGAATTTAGATGAAAAATCTTTTTGTATTCCAAACTGTAGTAACCTAAACTCCAGTACTCAACATTTCAGCCATTTAGTTATCCCGTGTCCCGCGGGAATATATTAGGTACTCGTAGTACAGTCGCGGTGTTAAAATTAAAATGAATCAAAAGTGATATTTCATTCAATAGACGATCTTCGTCTGCTCGTTATCTACAATTCCCCGTGTACCACCACTCCCACCCCGAGTCCCTCTTTGTCCTATCCCGTGTCCTGTCTATTTATACGTCGGTAGAAAATGCTCTCAGGTTGAACGACTTTTGCTAAGGCCCCATTTCCATTTATTTTATAGAGTAGTATTTTGGAGTTCTTCATCAGATGTTCCATAATCTTCAATTTTTATACGTCAGCAGAAAATGCTCATCAGGTTGAGCGAATTTTGCTAAGGCGCCATTTCCATATATGTAATAGTGTAGCTGGTCTCTTGGAATTCTTTATCAGATGATCTTGATCTTTGATTTTTATACGTCAACAGAAAATGCTCGGTAGATTGATAAACTTGTGCAAAGGTACCATTTCCATATTTCTTATAGTTTAGCTATTCTGTTAAGGTTTTTCATCAGGTGTTCCAGTTTTCAAAATCAATTAAGCCTATATGTTGCCCAGGCTTAATAGCTATACAACAAAAAAAGTCTCATTCAAATCCGTCCAGTAGTTTTTGCGTGAAACGCGTACATACATACAGACAGACATACAAAAAATTCCAAAAATATTTTTTTGCTTTCGACTGAAGGCTTTTTAAGTGTCCCTCTATCCATTTCAGTTGAAAATACTAAATGTAAAGACATAATATTTTTACTGTTTTATTATAAATATGCATAGATATGTATTATATGCAATAAGAGCATCCGTCGTGGGATAGCTTTTAGTTTTTAAAGTAAGTTTTTTTTTTTAAACAAATTTAGGTAAATATAGTATTTAGCATTAAAATTCCAAAGGTCATGAGAAAACTGGAAAACAATCGGATATCCTGATATTCAATCAGGGCGGAAGGGCCTCTTGTGTGAACTCATTTAGCGAATCCTCTGAACCGACAGTGCGACCGGCAATCGAGATTTGGCATCAGCGATTATGAGAGATGACCGTAGAGGCAACCTCACCAAGGTCATGCTGTGAAACAAATGTGTATTCTATAATTAATTAATTTGGGGCGCACGTTTGCGATTCATGACTCCCTAGAAAAATCGCACCGGGCCGCCGGCCGGTCTGTCGCTGATTGAAACTATTTTTATCGTACCATTCTAAAATTAAAATATCTTTATTGTAGCTATTGATTTTCTTGTAAAATTAATGGAATTTTAGGAGAGAGCCGTTACTTAGGATGGTGACATTGACTGCTCTGCTTACGCTTCACAGGATGTTTACCAAACACCACAGAAAGTCACAGGTAGATGGTTGAGGCCATTGAATTATAAAAAAAGTTTTTTTTTATTTTTACAAGCTGGAAATATTAGTGATTTCTTGCTGGTCTAGAAGCGAAGATAGGTGTATTAAAAACAAAACATAAATTGTAAAAAATATAAAATGGACATGGTACTTACTTACCTAATATGCGAGCGGTCAAAGGTTAGATTTAAAAATACTGGAACGACTTATTTCAGATTTTTTTTAAACAACGCAACGTAAAGTGTACGACACATGTTAGGATAATAAAGACGTTCAAGGAATCCTGCATTTCTCTCTGCGACAAATCGTCCAACAATCGCAAATGCGCGTCATCTCATGACAATTCGAGCGTGTTTGGAATTCCGAGTACGCTGTACGTACAGAGCAATGTAGCAGGCTAGTTAGATAGCTGGTTGGATGTATGCGAGCGACGTGTCTGCGCTATTGTATAGTTTCCGGAAAAGTCAAGGGTCACTGAATGGATTTATGTCTATAGGCAGGCACTTAGCATTGCGTTATAGGTTCACTAAAAACATTTTTTAACTACTATCTAAGTTTATTAAATTTATATCTATTCGTTCGATTAGAAAGGATCAACGTATCCCAACAATCTCAATGGAAAGTATGAAGATGAAGAAACTCGAGAAATCTTATATATCTGACATATAATAATGTCACGATCTTTTGTATTATTATAGGCTTAAATAAAATATTTGAGAAAACCTTAGGTCATTGTAGCACAGATTTACCTAATAATAGTTACATTGTGTGTGGGAAAATCAAAAGAATCTATTTTCTCTGAGCCATGGAAGGTAGTTTTACGATGCTGATTGACAGATGCGATTGATGGTATGGTATTGGTTTCGCGTAGAATCATTGAAAATCTCGTTATTATTATGTACTGTAAGCTAGATTATAACTTTTCTTTGTAAACTATATTGAGTTATATATTAGAAGGAAAATATCGTTATATCCAGGAAAGGAAACGAGCATTCTCCATATACCTAAGGAGGAGGACCAGCCAAAGAAGTATTTACACAGCAAGTTAAAAAAAAAAACAAACTGGTGCAATAGTTTTAATGACGCATCAGGTCGCTCGCACTGATTTTCCAACAATACATACATGAAGTATAATGATTTTCGTTGGGTCACCGACGTCCATGGAGAATTAGCGAAGCGTGTCGATGGTGTGATTCGTCCACATCGGTGCTCCCCATTGTGGTCCCCTCTTGATGTGATTTAACTGAATTATGGAGTAGAAATGTCCACAATTCAGTTTTGGCTGTTCAGTGGTGCGCCCGTGTGATTGGACTTTTTTGGGACTTGTGTGTGTGTGACTTTAAGTGACTGCGTGCTACGTGCTACGAGCTGTGCTACGGGCGTCTACGATTCGTAGAGGCGTCTTAGGAAAGCTCAAGTGAGTGCTACGCCGCCCTACGACTTCGTAGGCGGAGTTGCGTTTTCTTTGTCTTAGTTATTAGTGTTAGTTACGGAGTATATTAATTATAGGTACTTTTCTACTATATCTTTATAATTTCTTTATTTCCTTAAAATGATATAAATAAATAAGGAAAAACTTATCAATTCAGTTTCCAGTTAGTTTTGTAACACCTAGCGGCTAAAACTGCACTTACTTACTTGCGGTATTACTAATCTTATTGGAAATTATAAGTCTATAAGGATTTTTAATACCTAATTTATTTATCCATATGCTTAAAATTTTGTAACTTATTATGTTTGATAATGTCCATGGTATCTGAAACAGAGTCACAAGTTAAATCACGAGATTTTACAGAATAAATAATACTTCAAGCAACAATAAGTATACTAAGAACTAGTATTCTGGAGTGGCCACTAAGACGACACGCCGAAAAATCCAATATACATTTGAGATTCATTATATTTTTTAGTTTTTTAAATATTTACTTATTTAGGTACTTTACGACTGCAGGTAGCGTTGCCAGGCGTCCGGATAAAGCCGGACATAGTTCGGCGTGTCCGGGCAAAATATACAGTGTCCGGCTTGTCCGGCTTTTGTTATTTAATTAAACAAGATTTATGGTAATAATCAGAAAAGCTTGATTTAACATAATTTTTTTACTGAGCCTGTACCTATTAATACTGAGGCACAAAATCTTCAATAATGTAGGGTGTCCGGCCCTAATATCTCTCGTATCGTCTGTCCGGCTATTAGGTTTGGCGACCTGGCAACCCTAACTCCAGGTTTCAAAGCCATATGTGTGACACGAGTTGTCGCGTGCATGAGTGATCGACAAGTAGTTTGTCTACCAGGCAGGATGCCTAATTTCTTCACTTGGACTTTCTTTTTTTGATCATGTACATTTGAACATCATGTAACAATTTACCATGTTGCTGTAAATAAATCATTCATTCCTTCATTCATTTTCCCAAGAAATAATATATCTAAGCGCCTAATTCTAGTTCGCGTTGAATGTCGTCCACGCTTTACTTAAGCGCCTAAATTAAAGACAAAATTCAATTGAGCATCTATATATAACTCAAAGGTGACTGACTGACTGACATAGTGATCTATCAACACACAGCCCAAACCACTGGACGGATCGGGCTGTTTGGCATACAGGGAGATGTAATTACGTAGGCATCCGCTAAGAAAGGATTAACGCGAGCGAAGCCGCGGGCAAAAGCTAGTAAACTATAAAACACTACTAATGATTCTAGCTTGCGTTGCGTGTCGTCCACGCGCTGCTGGGGCGGTGGCCGCGCGGGCGCAGTGTTGTGTGACGTGATGCAACAGTAGCGTGCAGACCACGTGCGGTACTTGTTAAATACCGCATTTAATTCAAAAGCTATTAAGTACCTGACATCCGAAAGCAAGCACAAAATCCGTGCAAGTTTGAAGGGACCATAGACTCATAGTCTCGTGATAGTGTGTCAACATGCAACAGTAGCGTGCCGACGACGTGCGGTACTTGTTAAATACCGCATATAATTCAAAAGCTATTAAGTACCTGACATCCGAAAGCTAGCACAAAATCCGTGCAAGTTTAAAGGGACCATTATAGACTCTAGTCTCGTGTGTGTGAGTGACTGCGTGACAACCTTTGGTCTCTTCAACTTGCACTCTTTCTAAAGTTTACATAGGAAGAGATTTTCTTCCTACCTTCATTGAAGAGAATGTAAAGTTAAAGAAACAGTACGACAAAGTAAATAAATGATGATGATGCGTATCCGACCGATTTTGGTCATGGCGACCACTTCAAGAATTAAGGGTTCTCTCGTGAGCTCGCATGTGGCTTATGTATCCAATCTTATTTCAAAAGATCTTCGCTACACTGTAGGCATGTGAGCAGTCCATTAGTCTGAAGCAGTCAAGTGCGCAGGAGAATTTTTAGTGCATAAGCGGTCGCGCAGTCGCAGTTAGAAAGATGAAGTTGATGAGACTGATAACATGTTTGTTTACACTACTTGCTGAACTCGTACATTGAATCTGATTATAAATCAGACTGAATTGAAGATACAACATTTTCATAATACTGAAGAAGGTACTTATCAAGTGGAAATAAATCAAATCAAAATACATTTATGAGTTTGCATAACATTTTTGTCACTCGTGACGTGACTCTTGCGAAGGATTCAAATTCCCGTAGTCGTAGGAATCATAAATTTCAGTCTTATACAAAAAGTAAAGTTAATAAAATCTACTTTAAACGAAATATTTATAGCTTTTAGATTTATTCCTGTAATCTAGTATCATTCCTGTACTGTAAAACATTTAACTACGATTATAATAACGGGACTTAATCATAGTTGTGTGTGAAAGTTTTTCCCTAGGTTTTGATTCTTTTCTGAAATGGCAAAAATATAAGCGACGACATTTACATTCATATATTTTATGTTGACATAGACGTTTGATTTTTAGCTGTAGAGACCGTAGACCCGGGGCGGATTTAGGGGGAAGTCATAACATAAGTTCTTATATCAACGAGAAGTACGTACTATCTACGTGCTACTTTTTAACCGACTTCCCAAAAAAGGAGGAGGTTATGACCTCCTCCTTCGAAACATATGTGTTTCGATGTATGTATGTTCGCCGATTTCTCCGCCTATAGTGGGCTGATTTCCGAAATTGTTTTTTTATTCGAAACAGTCTATTTCCAAGTTGGTCCCATTTTAACATAGAGCAACACGGACTCCGCCGCGCGCGGAAGTCCTTGTTGCTCGAAGCATTTTAACCACGTCAGAATCTGTTTGGTAATTTTAAAGATACCTAACAAAATAGTAAAATGCAAACATTGGATTATAGAGCAAAAGCCCGCGACAGCATGCCCTTCGTTATTTTATTAAAACTCAAGATTCTCTTTGCATGTCCCCAACACAGAAATAGCTATTATCGACTATAATAGTTGCATCATGATTACTTAAGCAGATAATTCGTAGCAATCGTATTTTAAGTGGTAGCTCAATTTCCTCAAAGTAAAAGTTTTTTAAAGATTTTATTCCGAATAATACTAGAAATCATGCCTTGCATTGTCAAGCAATTGGTGCAGATATAAACCCCTGCCAGACATTGTAACTTTACTAAATTATAGTTATATTTTTTTATTATAAAAGCTGAATTTAATCTTACTTTGACAGGGTGCATTTGGCACCGACTTCACCTCAATCAGTAGGTAGCATGCCAATACAATTTTCTTTTTGATAAATCTGCCTATATTTTATTTCATGATTTTAAGTTTTTCTAGTTAAGTATCTAAATAGAGACAATTTATGTTCCGAAACTGGGGCGATTTTGACGAGTCGAGAGTAATGCACTTCCGAGTATGGCGCTCGGGTGCAAATGGTGCAATAATCAATCAAATCTCTACTAATATTATAAATGCTAAAGTGAGTTTGTTTGTTTGTTTAATTGTTACCTCTTCACACTTTATCTACTGAATCAATCTTCCTGAAATTTCGCATACACATAGAAGTACAGAGAAGGACATATGGTACCTTTCATCCCAGGAAAGAGCTCTGTTCCCGTGGGAAATTCACGCGGTATCAAATAAGTATCGAAAATAACCGAAAAAGTATGGATTGACAATATAATTTCAATTCGTGAGCGAAGATATTGCTATGACTATTTCTGTGGTATAGTATAAAGTATTCGAACGCATATGACAACATTTCCTCCTTGCTTGAATTGTAATGGCAGCTTGTTTAGTAAATAGCATCAATCACACTCAAATATCACGGATGGTGACCACAAACATAGAACGTTTGATATGCATTTAAAAAACTATGTTGTCCTTGTCGAAATACAACTACTTTAGTACATAATATCTCGATGGTTGTCCTACATTGGTATATTAGGCAACCTTCATGTCGAAACCATAGCACATGGGACTCCCATGCTGGCCTTTTCCCATGGGCACTCCCTGACCAGCCCATCCTACATTCCTTCAATAAAAGATAAACAGTTTTCACGCCATTTCGCCATGCCCCAGTGGTCGTCATGAAAAGTTGTTGTTACTATGGGAGCGATGGAGTGTTTCCGGATTTCAGCTCTTTCAATTTAAGGAAATGCTCATGGATTTATTGTGGGACTTACACTTGGTCAATGGAAATCTAAAATCAATAGATTGGTACAATGGGAAAACAGTATTCGAAACTTTTATTCATTTATATTTTCATAAACTGACTGAAAATTCACATCTCCATTCATTTTGGATTCACTTCAATCAATCCTTTTTTTTTAATCTTAGCTAGATGTCCACTATTGGGGCTATTTAGGTCTGCTATCACAGCCTAGCCTAGCTGTAGAATCCTACAGGCTCCGGAGGGTTTTATACAAGAAAGAGAAAAATTCGATAAAATAAATAGGTGACACTAACTACTATACAGATTGACAAGAGGGCTGGCTGCTTTTTCGTCAAATTTTATTAGCTTTGCAATCAAATAACGTGGGAATACAGCCAGCGTTCTTGCCTACATGCTTCACAGGCATTAATTTTATTTTAATTTAATCTAAGTTGTTTTAGGATTATATTTAGTTTTTAGTTAGTTTCAGTTTATAAAATTATTTAAGAACTAGTGTTTATAATTTCTGAATTTGGTAAATAATGACATCTATTCATAGCTCTATGTTGTTATTACGATACAACACTTTGATTTATCGTTTTAAATCCGAAACATTGACGTTGAGATACGCACTCTGAATTGAAGAGGTTAATCTTTATATACCTTATGATCTTTAAAATGTCCACGTAAACTAGAGATGCCTAAGTAGTGGTTAGTTTGTTTTCTACTGACGTCATTTAAGCTGCTATAAGAAGACAAGATTAAAAGCGTGATATTAGCGAAGACTAACAGATTAGTAAGTTATCCACTAAATGGAATTTTCATCCTTAATATTCGTAAACAATTTATAAGCTGAAGAAAATATTACGTCCATGATTCCCAATTTATGGGTTTATTATTCATAATAACATTAACAGAAACTTGTAAAAACATTACGTTGTTAATTTTGGACTTGAAGCCACTTGATATGTTCTTAGTTCAATCCTACTGCCACTAACAAAAATACTACTTATTCACAAAGCAACAGCATTTTGGTTGTTTAAAAGCTACTAAGTTTTTTTGATAGACCTATATGTCTGGAATATAGGTCCGATTATGAATTTGCCACCTATCAACTTAGATATCAGAAAAAAAAAAACTGTGTTTTGATTGGTTTTGATAATAGTTTGAGATAGGATAATAAATATTAATAATAATATAACTTTCAAAAAAGTTTTTTCAATGGAATGAATAATTTTAATATTTTTAATTAAATTGCTTTGTAATATTGAACAGTATTATAATATTTACAGCTATAAACCATGTTAATAATTATAGAACTAAAAAGTAAAATACTCACAAACTCTTAGCGAAACACAGAATTTTGAATTATTGACACAATTTTTTCCTAAAATCTTAGCTGATGGAGGAAATTCAAAATTGGACCTATATTCCACAAATTTATTTCCATATCAAAAAACCTAGTAACTTTAAATCAACAAGCAAAAGTCAAAAAGTTCTCCCCTCGTGATCAATACAGTAGGTAAAGTAACATTCAACAACACCTGAATAACACCAGTGCCATTCCTACTGATGGCTGATGACCTTCGATCAATGGCATGTATCGTACTCGACCTAAACTAAACATCTTTTTGGAATTCTAAGATAAATCTGAAATGATAATCAGCGCCAAATATTCGCGAACTAGACGGCGATTAACCGCCAAAGATAACTGTACCAAAATTTGTTTCTACGTCATTGTGGAGTCGAGGACATTGCTCGCTCACAAAGCACAGGAAGTCGGCATCCGCTTTCCATCGGCACAATTTTTGGAAGCGCCAAAATTTTCATAGATCAAACCTTCGGCGGCTTTTGTCATGTAGATTTGGTGTAATTATCCACCTTTATAGAGCTAGAGATACTTTTGGCGTAGTTTCAACGACCACAACATAAATACCTTATGTTGATCATCAACAAATAAAGGAAAGGTTAGTATATTATTTTATCGGTACAGATAGTTTTTATTCAAAGGCCATACCAAGAAAAGTAAAATTTAGAGCCTGGCTTTCTTCCTTTAAATGTAATCTAACAGACAAAACATTTTTTTTGATATAAGTATAAATCAGAATAACTACTTGCATAGAATCCTAATAAGGAGAATTTGCAAGACTACTTTTTCAACACTTGTGGTACCTACGTGATTATGATTACCTATTAATATAAATAAGTTATCCTAACTACATAAGATAAGTCTGAAACGGTTTTTGATAAACATACTTCCAATGCTGAAGAGATTTTCATCGGATCAGATTTATAAATAACTTATATTTTCGCGTTTGAGATAACATGAGAATGCTATTTTAAAATTCACATGGGTACTTAACAGAGCTCCAAAGCAAAGCTAATGCAACAATATTAAGGAACTGATGAAGCATAAATTAGATAGAGATAAGGGAGGATTCTCATTATCTTTGGTTTAGTTAGCTTATGTTAATCTCAACATCACTACCGTAGGAAACTGCGCATTACGTATATCTCGCTAATAAATATACAGGTACAAAAGTAGGTACATATAACTTTTTAACTACTTTTTACATAAAAACATCATTTTTAGATGATAAAGAATTAATTGCAATAATTTCACGGGTCTGCGCCAAGTAACGGTACCATCGGATACATTTCAATATGTAGCAGTATCAATGGCTCTCCCTGTACTGTTATATTGTATGTCCTATGGCATGCCATTTCTATTAAATAGCTAGTATAGTCTGTGCTCGGGTTTATTGAGAGCAATCAACTAATCACCACGATCGTGCGCAGCAGTCGGCGCATGTATTATGTTATAGTATATCATCATATCATACCTACTTAAAAATAAAGTGCCCCGCTGCCTCTATTTAAACGCAACTCCCTCAAAAACTATTGGAGATTTTAAAGCAGTTTTCTTTAATCCCATCCAGTGGTTCAAGAAAAAAGAAGGCTTTACGTTACGTAGACGTGGACGAAAGCGCTGGAAAAGTCTTATCACAAAGATTTAGAGTTCGAAAAGTGTGGAGAGTTGTTTCAAAAATATCACAGAATTATTGGCATCACAAAACATATCGGTTGTATACTTACTGCTTATTATTATTGTGTAAACACCACAGAAATTAACTTGAATAGTATATAACCATTCAGCTAATAGTAGTCCATTCCAAAGTATTTTTTAAAGTCGTGCTATTTTCTTGCTATTATCTAGACAGAAACTATGAGACTTGATGATGTATTTACTTAAATGCTTTGTTATATTTGGTCACACGTGTAAGAATTCCAGGGTTATTAGGCTGGTTTTATCTACGACCTTCTAAAGTTGAATGTAAGCAAAATGGCATAATTTCAGCACTGAAGGCTGCCTCATAAAATGCTGTATAATATTTGTGACATGTAACCTTGTTCTCATTGACAGCTCCTATTCATCTGGTGCACCCAACCGGTGATCATTTTGCAAAACGCATGCGATGTTCAGCTCAAAACACTCAAAGGAAAGAGGAAAACGAATGTATATTTTAGCTAACTTAGCTTATTTTGTAAAAAATATCTGGTACCGAATATTTTTATAATTACTTAGTATTAATTTATTTGAAGAAAATTATAAATTTTAATTATATTTAATCATAAGAAAGTAACGTTATTTTTCTAAGCTAAGTTAGTAAATTTGTCTGCAAGAACATGAGAGTAATAAACGAAATAGTACTCAACTTATTTAACTGTTAGCCCGGGAAGTAGTGTCATCCAATGTATGGAACCTGCAAATTTTGGTATCGGAAGAATTCACTTGGCACAGGTGTTATATACATGAAGTTAAGCTAATTTAGCCCGGTAGCCTTCCACCCCCCCCCTGGTGGGTAGGTAGGGGGGGCATTCAAAGGTACACGCCGCCGCGCTTTAGTTAAAAAATCATATCATTTTCTATTTACCTACCACCTCGAGTTTGGTGTCATTTTCTAGTAAATCAGGCATGAGGAATTCATTTTTGAGACATTTAGTATATAGCTTAATAGAAAAAAAAGGAAAATATTGACGAAAATATCAAAATCGGTTTGTTATTTTTTTATTCAACTGTCAATATTTTTTAAAATCCTGAATTTTGTGCAAATAAAAAAATACTATATTAAAGGATATTTATTTAGCTTTTAAAAAATATATACTTTTATATATAAAGTTATCATAGATGTTTCTGAAAAAAATCGGACATGGTACGCGGCGGTGCCTAGGAACTTTTACAGTAGTCTAGTTTTTCATCCTTTTGTTGACATATTAATTTGGTTTTATATGCAAAATATACAGAATATGTACTTTACTTAGTTATTGACTGTCTCTTATGGTCTGATGAATGAATAATAGTATTTTTAGGGTTCCGAAGTAAACATGGAACCCTTATAGTTTCGTCATGTCTGTCCGTTTGGCTGTCCGTCCGTCTGTCCGAGACTTAGCTCAGAGACTATTAATGCTATCAAGTTGTAATTTGGTATAGATATACATATTAATTACGCGGATAGAAATGTAGAATAAAATAATGAAAAAAAATTTTTTTTAGGGCGGTTCCCCTACGGCTAAAGAGGAGATGATTTTTTTTTATCTCGATTATACCATCGTGTGGGGTATCATTTGATAGGTTTTTCAAAAATATTATGAGTGTGTGAACATCATATTTTGATTTAGAGTACCGTTTGTGAAATATTTGACTTTAAAGTGCAAAATTTTGTTAAGAGTCAAGTGTCCCCCCTTTCGAATAGGAAAATAGTTGTCGGTGGATACGGGAAAAAGTCATGATACGTAGTAAAGATAATGAATTTAAAAGGAAAACTATCACTATTATGTAGGCTTTACACTTAAACTAGTAATAGACGATAAACTTACAAAATCGATTTTAGTATGAAAAATATTTGTAGGAACATATTTCATTGAATATGATGGTATGGTATATATACATTGTATTATAGTCATTAGTTAAATAAAGCTGGGAGTTAATTTGAGTTGATGTATCCACATTTGTACAGAGTAGGCAGGCAGGCACCTTCGGAACTCTACAATGGTGGTCCGATACGGACTTGACCAATTATTTTATTATATTACCGACATTTTCCACCACAGTGGCATAATTTGGTTCATTTGAATTGAATTTTGATAGCTGCACCTAACACCGCACCGTGGCTTGCACCGAATCAGTTCACGACAAGCGGTAGCAGCAACTGGTGCAATAGTCCACTTTGTTTTCCATTTATTTAATTCCATTTCCTATCCCAAATCCGCAAGTGCGCTGTTCTCTAAAAAAGACTGACAGCTAGAGAATGTTCCGCCGACGGAAGCCAGTTCTCGGCTGCATCTCCTAAGAGCTGTTTACTAGGGTGTGCATGTAGAGTGTGCTGTGCATTGTGGACTCCTACTTGTCAGAAAGGCACGTCGAGTACCCAGGGAAAGACGGATGACGATGCTGGGAAATGTCATGTGGCGTTCCGCATCCCATGCCCTATGTTTTTATCGTCCTAGACATGCACCGCCAGAAAATGCGAGCATAGTGGTAGGTGGGGTCAATATCGCTATTGGTGGAACTATGAAGTACCTCGCCTGAATGAACCCTATATAGAACTATGAAGCCTAATCCTGGATGCCAAATGGAAGTTCTCCGATCAGTTCAAGAATATGGCTCCGAAACTCTTGAAATCGGCATCTGCATCGTCCAGGATACTGCCTAATAGGACCCAATACACCCCGCGCGACGCCTCATACTGGTGTCGTACGGTCGATGGCATTATATGGAGTCCCAATATGCGCAGATGATTTAAAAAAGGAGAGCATAATGTTGTTGCGTAGACCCCAAAGGGCTATCTGTACAATACGAGGATATCGCACAGTTTCTGCAGACGCTACTTGTATTCTTGTTGGGTCCTTGCCATGGGATCTAGAGGCAAAAATTCTTTCTGGGGCTTTTTATGGCGAAGAAAATCGCGCCCTAGGTCACAATAAAGCACAGATATTCAGCGAGACTATAATGCCAAAGAAAGAAGAGGCAGAGCAACAACGAGAAGCTCTGTTGGCCGGGCCGGAGAAGAAGGGCCTATGCCCCTCTTATGCCCCCTTGATAATGGCTGGCGATGGACCTGGTAATCGGTCCATCATCCGCGTTTTTAAGAGGCTATTATTTAAGGCAGGCGGAGTAATTATACTCGATGCAGGGTGACATTTGAAGGTCACTGCCGTGGCTGGAGAGTGTGGAAGATTGGTGGTAACTCCACCGTTCCCACCTCTTCAGTATTGGTATGTAGAGGCACCGGGGTGTTTTTAGTGGGTCCAAGTCCCACATGCCACTTCACTGCTCGACTGTCGAGAAGTGAAGCGGTATGCGAAGGTATTTTCATATAGCATTTTCACCACATTGACAAAATTTTGCACTTTAAAGTCAAATATTTCACAAACGGATCCCTAAATCAAAATATAATGCTCACATACTCATAATATTTTTGAAAAACCTATCAAATGATACCCCACACGATGGTATAATAGAGATAAAAAAAAATCATCCCCTCTTTAGCCGTAGGGGAACCGCCCTAAAAAATTTTTTTTTTCATTATTTTATTCTACATTTCTATCCGCGTAATTAATATGTATATCTATACCAAATTACAACTTGATAGCATTAATAGTCTCTGAGCTAAGTCTCGGACAGACGGACGGACAGCCAAACGGACAGACATGACGAAACTATAAGGGTTCCATGTTTACTTCGGAACCCTAAAAATACTATTATTTATTCATCAGACCATAAGAGACAGTCAATAACTAAGTAAAGTACATATTCTGTATATTTTGCATATAAAACCAAATTAATATGTCCACAAAAGGATGAGAAACTAGACTACTGTATAAGTTCCTAGGCACCGCCGCGTACCATGTCCGATTTTTTTCAGAAACATCTATGATAACTTTATATATTAAAGTATATATTTTTTAAAAGCTAGATAAATATCCTTTAATATAGTATTTTTTTATTTGCACGAAATTCAGGATTTTCAAAAATATTGACAGTTGAATAAAAAAAATAACAAACCGATTTTGATATTTTCGTCAATATTTTCCTTTTTTTCTATTAAACTATATACTAAATGTCTCAAAAATGAATTCCTCATGCCTGATTTACTAGAAAATTACACCAAACTCGAGGTGGTAGGTAAATAGAAGCTGATATGATTTTTTAACTAAAGCGCGGCGGCGTGTACCTTTGAATGCCCCCCCTACCTACCCACCAAGGGGGGGTGGATGGCTACCGGGCTAAATTAGCTTAACTTTATGTATATAACACCTGTGCCAAGTGAATTCTTCCGATACCAAAATTTGCACGTCATGACACTACTTCCCGGGCTATGTCATATAAACAGTCATTGCACTTGATTGTATTGTAATATTACTTCATTGCCTTTACGATATTTAGGAATTCAAGATTATAGAATGTACATAAGATTAGATTAGATTGTACTTTTTGTCAGATGTATATGTATATTGATAAGGCGGGTATACGGAGTACCTATAAGCAATGCACAAATTTTTGGGTTCCTCAAAAGGAAAAACGGAACCCTCACAGGATAACTTTGTTGTTCGGCTGTCTGTCGCACTTGGTCGGTTATATTTAATTTTATTATACTTTCGACTAATCAAAATCGAGCCACTCTCGGAACTTAAATCGTCTCTATTTCTATATCGACTCTTATGTATGATGAATTTCCAGAACAATAAACGTATGTCAGTTTGTATCTTCGAGCAACAAGAAATTCCGCGCGCGAAACGAGTCTGTGTTGCTCTATGGTTTGTATAATGTTTTTTCAGGACAATAAACAGTGATGTATGTCCCCAGGTGACCACATGACCGGTCGGTGACGTGCCAGACTACAGCTCGGAAGATGAAGCCGCGGGGGGCGAGCGTCATGCACGCCTTCACTGCGCTTACTATGCTAACCATGGCCAATGGTAACTGCTTTTATTTGCTTTTTTTTCTCCTGTATTGCTGCAATGCAAAAAGTTCGGGCTCCGACGCGTACGCTGAGGATTCAACTGGGATAACGCTCAGATGAGAGAGAGAGAGCTGCAATGCCGCATACAGCCAGAACTCTTGTGTGAATATGGAATCTTTAGAATTACCATGACTCAACAAGGTAATCGCAGCATGGGATAGATTCTAAGTTAGCGAGGGCTGGTAGAAAATAGGACCAGGAAAGACTCAACTGCATCGTGATCATTGCTCTCTCTTTTAAGTTGTTGACTGCAGGCTTTTTTTCTCTTTCTATTCAAAGGTTAGCATTTCTGAAAGGAAAAAATAACTAATTAGAAATTACCCAATAATTACGATTATCTGTCAATCACTATTGAACCCTTTTTGTATAAATTTTGACATACTTTCGCCCATTGTACCTTAATGCATATCGAAACGCCACCGTAATTTCGGTGGTCTATTTGGCTGTGCTCGATAGTTGCAACTGTAAAATTATTTTAATCGTATTCATGGCACCGTATCAATGGAGCTGATGACCCCAATTTTTATCCTATGCGATTTTCGACAAGCAGGGTTCTGCTGTGCTAGACTCGGCAATAAGTAAACTATGTAAAATGGTAATAGGGTAATTGTGATTACAGAAATATTCTATATAAAAAAATTCCGAATTCCTGAGAGGGTACTTCTCTTCGGAATTTTTTTCCAAATTCGGAATTTTTTTACCTAAATATATATTTTTTTTCTGGATACAGAATCCCGAAATTTTCACGGCAGCGAATCCGTGTGGCACAACTAGTTAAGAATAAAGTCTGAACGTGATAAAAAGTTAGTTTCCGAAATTATTTCTTAGTCAATCTACTAGGTATTGTACTTCAGGCCTATTTTAAATCCTGATAGCAACTGCAATTTTACCAATATAAAAAAATGTACCCATTGTCTGAGTTTATGGTAAATTAACATTACGTTTTGCTCTTTCAGCCCAAACAACATGTAACCAAGGCATGGGTCGTGTAATGTATGAGCGGTTACCTAATCAACAGCTACATGGTTTTGATGACGACGTTGTGAGTACAAAACAAAGCAATAATAAATATGAATACCTACTTAAATTTATTACCATTTTACCAAGCCATAAATTTAAAATAACTAACTTCAAAAAATCTACGTTACAGAATGAAGAAATAACTAGCAATAAAAATGATATTTAATGAGCAATGGCTAAAAACAATATTATTGCAGGTACGTGAGACAGCACCACCATTTCGCGTCTTGGAAAAATGCCAAGACTTGTGTTTAAGAGACCGATCAGTCAATAGTTTAGTGAGGACCTGCAACTCTATAGACTTCCAACCAGGAGCTCGCATCGCTGCATTCAGCCCTGAGCCGGAGTATGAAGAATCCACGTGTTTTCTGACAAGAGAACAGGCCATGCCAGAAGGAATTGGTTCCCTAATGATTGTACCCAACAGCGTGCATTTCAACGAGATTTGTCTTACATGTGAGTGTTTGTAAACTCTCTTTATTGCACATAAACCAAGAAAAATACAAAACATAGTGAAACAAAAAGAGAGGCGTACAATGGCGGACTTATCCCAAAAAGGGATTTCTTCCGGTCAACCAAGTGTTTGAAAGGAATATTTGAATGAAATAAGAAGGGAAGGGTAAGGCAAATATCAGAAAAAGAAAAGAAGAACACGAAAATACATAACATAAAACATGAACTACATAAACAAAGTTATATCTAAAATATACATACACCAAAGTATACATAAATACATATAAAATATATATACAATACATATTCTTAAATACATACACACTCAAATGTCTAAAGAATCTTTATAGAAACTTACGTTGAGATTTGAATTGAAAAGCGAAGGAGCCATCTTTATGTTAAGAGGAAGCTTATTCCAAAGCTTTGCAGCACGCACAAAGAAAGAGCATAGTGTTTGTCATTAAAGGAGTTATCTTAATTTCCATGATTTTGTTCTAATGTGTACCCATTTTCAGCAAATCGTCCAGAACGTGAATGTCCATCCCGTAGATATGTCTTCGAACGTCATGCGCGTAAACGTCTAAAGTTACCACCTTCAGATCTTAAAGAAATCATGGTGGCGAACCGAACGGAGTGTGAAGACAAATGCTTACAGGAATTTAGCTTTGTATGTCGATCTGCTACATATGACTCTGCACTGAGGACTTGCTCTCTCAGCAGGTTTACAAGAAGAACTCATCCCGAATTGTTAGAAGATGATCACAATGCTGACTATTTGGAAAACACGTGTCTAAACGGTAAAAATTTCAGAATCAGTAACCTAATGGTGATCTCTATAGTATCGTGAATTTTTAAAACATCTTTTTATTTCATAGCTGAAAGAAGGTGTGATGGCTTGGCCGTGTTTATCAAAGAAGAAAACAAGCGCCTTGGAGGACCTTTTGAAGCTGATGTATTTTCTAATATGACTCTTGAAGAATGTCAATCAATGTGTGTTCGTGCTGAAAAGTAAGTTTTCATATTATTAGCATCCAAAGAAACACTCCACGCGTAATTATCGTACCAGCGTATATTTGACATTTTCTGATGAACTATTAGAAAGATTCCTGGCTCATGAGATGCCTTGATTGTTCATGAAATTGTTCTTACTTTTAGGTATTTCTGTCGATCTATCGAACACGATACGATGACAAAACAGTGTGTCCTTTCGGAAGAAGATTCTGTGTCACAAAAAGACGATGTGACAGTGAGCGCGTCACCGACACATCATTTTTACGACCTTGTTTGTTTGGACAATCGTGAGTTAACTTTGTTTGTTAGCTAAAGTAGCCGCCAGAAACTGGCGGGTACTTAAGCTAGGTGTAGGATGTACGTATTATTTCCATGGGTGTAGGAACCAAGAAAGACAGGTGCAAATTGTTATAGGATATATAAAATCTATAAATTTTACATAATAAAGGAACATCATATACTTATTTTCTTTGCTTTCCTGGCGGGGCCTTTAAATCTTTATTTGCTTTACTTTTGCATACATGTATAACATTTAATCTAACAGTAGCTATGAGTTATAAATCAGACAGCATTATTATTCTAAATTTCTAATAGTTTATAACATTAGAATTAGTAAAATAGCTTCCATATCAATATCTTGACTAACATGTACTGACGATGCATGAAGCCTCAATAAGCTTTTTTTCACAATCATGATCAGTCTCTCATCGGGCAGCTCGTGGCACGGAGTACCCGGATAATAGCGTGACGTCACACCTGTTCTCCCCCGGGAGGAGACCAGACACGGCCTTCCAGAGATACAGGAACAGCAGGATCACAGGAGAATTTCATTCGGAGATCACTGGTCGCTCGCTAAGCGAGTGTTTAGACGAATGCTTGAGGCAGACCAGCTTTCAATGCAGGTAAGCATATGAGTTTAAATCCTCGTCCCTTGGGGTCTGTAAGACAACGTAATTAAATATCTTTTTTGACTATTTGCTCTTCAGTACCTAGTAAAATAAAATAGGAAAACTTAATTGGGTATTATTTAGGGTTAGAAAACTTCAAGTAAATCAACGAATGTGTCCACTTTTATCGAAAATAATCGAAATACAAAGAATTAGGGGTTGAACGTCCATTTCCCCCGAAAGACCACAACCCTTGAACGGCCACATCCCTAAACGGCACAAATATATCTTTTTTCGATCTGCCCTTTAATATTGTTTGAAATTTATTTATTTGTGCTTACATTGAGCCATCTTGGAGCCATCACAATATCGGTACATGACAGGTGTGATGGCCGTTGATAAGATAAATTAACAAAAAATACTTTATCAAACCCAAATACCATTATTTTACATGATCGCTAAATGAGTAAACAAGATAATCTATATAAATATCCTGATTATCGCAAACTGGGCGCCAAAATCAATAATTATGTTTATGTGTCAAATAGTTCTATATAAATACTGATAGATGTTCTTATTTGATAACCTTCGTTGCTATTTTCGCTCATCTATATCACGGAAAAAATACACTACTCTGTATAGCATGAAATAGATTAGTATCATTATAAAAAAAAATACTCTTATTTTTGGCTCTATTTTTGTCAATCTTAACTAAAAATTAATAAAAAATAATAGGTAAATTAGATACTTAATTTGTGGCAATTTAAACGGCATTGGCAATAAACATCTTGTATGTTTGTTTATCAATTTAACATATTTTAGGTCGGCGGTGTATAGTGACCGAGCCAGGACCTGCAGACTCAGTAGATATAACCAGAAGGATGGCATGAGACTACTGTATGACCCGGACTTCGATTACTATGAGAATTTAATGCGTAAGTAATTTATTGTATCATAATATCTGTGAAAACACACATCTGTAGTTATTAATAAAACAACGGTTAACTTTCTTTTAAGAAACAAAACAATGACTTAAGCCATACGAGTACAGTTAAACACGTATTTATTTTAAGACATTTTATCTGCTTACAAATCGAATTATAGATTTCTTTTAGAAAATACTCAGTAATCTTGCACTCAAGGTAGTAAGATAAACATTTGTTTATTTCCAGTGAGATTTATTTAAAACAGATCAATAAATAGTACGTAAACCTACTTTCTGGGAATGTTCTTGGTGTATGTTGGTTCATAGAATTCGTAATGCATGTCTGTTAGGTACTTTCTCACTGTAAATATAGATCTTCTACGATCGAAACACTATTTGCGATGTACTTACACGAACTGTAAATAGTCTGCAATTTTATGCTGAGACCTAATTTATCCATTGTATTTCAAAATTGAAAAATTATATTAATTTTTATATACCTTTCCTTCTAGAAAGGTATATAAAAATTAGTGTGGTGAATAAAAACTTTTGTAACACTGGGACAGGAAGAATTCAATCATATACGGTATGCTAAGTACTTTTGAATCGACTCTTCAATAGGTTGGTGAATCTGATACATACCTTCAATTGTTGTCCTGTGTTGCACGGATAGCAAACAAAGGCGACTTTGATAATATAGAAAAAATAAATTAAGTCATCAAGGATTAGAAGATGATCACTCGACTCTATGATATTGATAACTTGCCTTTAAAAAAATTACTTTAATAAACTTAAAACATCAAAGTGTTGTTACGGAAGCCACTTTACGCTTACCATGCAGAGCACAGTGTATACCTACCTGAAAAGTCAGGTTGCGGTGACTTTTATTACTTCTTCATCCTATTTTAAGAGCTATGCTCTTGCCATTCAATATTTAGGTTTATTTTTCAAAAGGTTTAAATATACTAACTTAAGATCTATTTTATACATTCCTTGTAGTATGTGGACTGTATTATTGTGACCAATTATAGTAAAGTCGACATTGAACCCAGCGCTCCAGAAATAGAGCGCCACTTACATTAGATTGCATCAGTGGACGGTTTGTTCAGGGAAAATTATACTTACAAGAATTGTACGACGCATTTTTTTATATTTTAATAAAATTGTTCTTGTACTAATTCACCTTAATGTATTGCTTAGCTCTCTACACGGTGCTATTCTTTCTGGAATTAATCCAAAAGTAAAACATTTAGGAATCCAAGTTCCGAAAGTAGTTTCTAGAAAAATCACTGTTATCATAAACGCATTCATAAACTATGTCAAGTTATCGTGTACATTAAAGGCATATCTACTGCAGATAATATATTATATTTTTAGACGATGTTATTGCAAAACGGTATATATGATGAATGTGCTCATTCTAAAAATAATTGAAGTAAATACCTAAGCGTCGTATTTTGTTTATGTATCATCATTGTCCTAAAGTCGTTGACCGTAGTTAATAGGAAGGACAATATAGGGTAACTTATTAAATGTATTATTGATTTTTTTATGTTTCGTGAACTTTCCGTATTATTACTTGAAAAAAATAAGAATTTTACGAAAATTAAAGAAACAATCGGAAACATCTTCACATTTGTAGCTGTAGTTATTGCTTTTACTGATGCAAAGTATGCTAACAATACAATCTTTGATTTATTGAATGTAAACGAACAGTGGCAAGGCGAAACATTAAATGTAGCATTGTATACTTAGGAAATACCTCAAGGAGGCAATGTACTACGGCTTGATCAGAAAGGTCTTTAAGTATAAGCACAGAATTAATATAAGTAGTATAAATTAACCTTAGCTAAAAAATATTTAGGAGATATATGCTTAACTAGTTAGCTAGGTGCCTAGATATCTATTCAAGATGTCGATAAACTTTAGCTTGGCAATTGATCTGTATTGTAAAGATGTTAATGACAATTTGAAGTGCATTTCAAAAAATTGGTACACCTAATTTGACCTTGGCAATTCAAAATTTGGGGATCCAGATCAGCTGGTGAGTGGCGAGGGCGAGACAGGTGCGGGGACCGGCTCTCAGGACCGCCCTTGGGCACGGCCCACTACCACAGGTTCGGTGCATGGTAGAAAAGGGCTTAATCAGGGCTAAAAACCTTTTTTATGTGCTTAGTATTTAAAACTAACGCGAGAAAAAGAAATTTGGATTTTGTTACGGATACTCACGTGTATTGTTTGCCGGGACCGCCGACTAGTTTCGTTCGACTAAAAGCAAGTAGCAGAGTATCCGTAATAAAATCGTAAAGCTTAGTATCTATTAGATTTTGTGTCATTTGTGTCTCACTATTGCGGAATAAAAACAAAACGATTTACTTACTTAATTTAAGGACGACAAATGATGCAACTCTAACAAGGCTTAAACAATTAGATATTATATTGTTTTACAGACGGTATTTGATTTATAACAGTATAATTATGGCTTATTATTGTAGGAAATAGATGTAAACAATTGGTACTGGTGTCTTTGTTTATTTTACTTTATGATGAAATCTAACAACAGGTACATCTTTTAGGTATTACATTTATTTACGTAAATATTGTACATTTTAGTTAGTTTATGTTATGTAGGAATGTGGTATTTTGTATGCAGATATATTATGAGATGGTAGCTAAGTAGTTAGTTTAAATGAACCAAGGTAAGTGAATGCATGCTGTAGAAGTGTTAAGTAAATAGAAGTAGACGTAAGTAGGTATGCAGTACATAACAGGTAATCAGTAGTTTATTTACTAACCGTACATTGTAAAAATCATATGGTATAGAAACGCTTTTTAATGTGGCAAAAATGTAATAAACTAAAATAATAAATAAAATAATTAATAAATAAATAAACTAATCTATTAAATTTTGATCATTGATTGATTTCATATCTGAGAATATACCTTTTTTAAAGCGTACCTTGGTACAAGTTCACATATTAGTCTAATGTTAACTGCAATATCATATAAGGTATAATTTTGATAAAACTGTTACAACGATAATGACAACAATTAATGGTCACTAATAAGCTTTAACATTTTAACAGCAACTAAAATTCTAAATGTAACCCCTCAAGGTGGTAGCGGCGACCGCGATCGAGACCGCGACCGAGACCGCGATCGCGACCGCTATCCGCCCGGCGCAGACCGCGACCGGTACCCCGACGACGACCGGTACGACGATGACCGGTACGGCAGACCCGACCGGTATCCCGATGACCGCTACCCCGCCGGCCCCGACCCCTACGACCGATACCCTACAGACAGATACCCCGATGATCGATACCCTGCCGGCGTAGCACCCGATCGCTATCCAGCATACTCCCCGGCTGATAGATACCCACCTGGCATAGACCGCTATCCCCCACCCGTAGATAGATATCCTCCTGGCGTCCCATACCCAACTAACAACAGATTCCCTGGCGACAGAGATCGATATCCTCTCGATAGCGGACGCTATCCTGTCTACGACTATCCTTCAAATGATATCGGAAGATATCCTGCGAATGACCGGTATCCTGTCAGTAGATATCCTATAGATGTATATCCTGAAAGATTCCCTATCCGTGGCGGTGGAAGATACCCTGCACGGCCTTGGTACCCCAGCCGTTATCCTGATAGATACGATCAGGACCGCTTCCCCGGCTCCAATGACTGGGGCAGATACCCAACCAGCCGGTACCCTGTGGGCGTGAACCGAGACCCAGTGCCGCTCGGAGGGGACCGGTATCCTGATTTGTATGACAAATATCCACCGACTGGATCGTCATTCCCTGGTAAGCACTTCACGACTAAAATGCACTGCTTCTTTTTCAGTAAGATTATTAAAATCACATTTTATTTCATCATACATTAATAATATGAATACAATCTGATAAATAATTTGTATTTCACCATTCATCCATGTGAATTCTTGCTCAATGAACTTTTTCCAGCAGGATATGGAAGAGGTGGATACTATGGCTCTGACTATCCCCCATCAGACCGTTATCCCATCCCTGGAGGAGTTCGCCCTTCTCCAGACAGGTGAGAGAATCATAAATGTGGATACCATCTTCATCATGTAATACACTACACTGGCGTATATAAACTGTATTGATGATTTCAATATAATTTTTTACATTCCATTTTCATGCGTCTTTTATAAACAGATTCCCTGCAGAACCCCGACCAAGTTTTGGTATAAGAAGACCGATTGAGAGACCAGGGGGTTACCCCGGCAGTTATCCCCCAGCGGGTGGTTTAGGTAATAATCATAATTTACATTAATAAGTAGTATGTAATTCTCTACGGTCAGAGTTCGTAATTTTTTATATATATTTTTAAGGAGGAGGTGGAAGCGGTGCATATTATCCAGATGGTCCGATTGGTCCTGGTGCGCCAATTGGTGGCTCTATTGGTCCTGTAGGCGCACCTATTGGTCCCTTAGGAGCTCCAGTCGGAGGTCCTTTAGGTGGTCCATTGGGTGGACCAGTAGGTCGACCTCCCGTAGGGCATAGACCATGGCAAGGATCACGTTGCGAAGAAGATAGTTTCCGGCAAGTTGGAAGACAACGTATGCAAAGGCGTTTCGTACGTCGATTCACAACAGCCCTATCTTTAGCTCATTGCCAACGGGAATGTATTGAAGCCCGTGATTTCATCTGTAGATCATTTAACTTCAGGTGCGTTGCATTTAATACTTTCAGTGTGTTGTAATGTTATATTTAGTAGTCTATTAAATCTCAAAAGGCATTTTATAACTTCTTTACATTGACAGAGAATCTCCTTATGGTGGAGAGCCAAGAGACAACTGCGAGCTCAGTGATCGTGATACTCGGGAGCTGGATGCCGCAAATCCTGCGCATTTCGATAACACCGCCAATGAGTATGACTTCTATGAACGAGCTCTCGGTCGCATTGCCGATGATTGCTTAGACGGTATACTTCGTTCCTTACAATCATTTTGGTCTATTTTAATTGACTATCTTTTAGTCAAAATATCAAATTCCCTTATTTATATATCTTTGATAGACACGATGTGTTTTTCAAATTAATATAATGTTTTAAGTGTATCCAACTGTGAAAGGCTAACTAAAATTTGAAATGATTTGACTCAATAATTTTTTTTTTGTTTTCTTACAGTTTCTCAAGTTTGCAATGAAGATGGCATGGAGTTTACTCTTCGTCTGCCAGAAGGATTCTACGGTCGGATGTACACATATGGTTTCTACGACCGTTGCTTCTTCCGTGGGAACGGTGGGGTTAACAATGTGTTGCGGATCACTGGGGCTCATGGCTACCCGGAGTGTGGTACACAACGGGTTAGTACTTTTAACTTCTCTAGATATATAAAAATTGGTTACACTTGGTCTATTATAACTTACTTGATTACTATAATTTTTCTACAGTACGGAGACACAATGACGAATATTGTAGTGGTCCAATTCAGTGATAACGTGCAGACTTCAAGGGACAAACGATTCAACCTGACCTGCCTCTTCAGAGGCCCAGCAGAGGCCGTAGTCACCTCCAACTACATAGGGGCTGGGTGAGCTATATTGTGTTGACAATTTCTACTTGGAAAATATTGTCGTAATGATTTTAATAGTTGGATATATCTTGTAATCAGAGTCAGAAAGATTTAAGGTCTAAGATGTTTTCCTACTGATGTCAAGTAGGTACATCGTGTATTCTTTAGTTGAATTTAAGCTATAAATTTTATATAAAGTTTAGATTTACTACTGCCTATATTTCATCATTATTTGTGTACCTGTATTAAAAAACCGACAGTATTTTCCAAAACAGTCGTACCTATATAAAATAACAGTTAACTTCGCGTGACTTAAAAAAATCTGCTTTCGCTAAATACTTAGTTGTACCTATGTTTTCAGACCATGTCGATGAATATCCATTTGCATAACGGTGGCATAGTTTGGGATTATCTGTGTTCGTGTGAAATTAAGTGTGAATATTTTTGTTTGTTTTTAAATTTTCTGTGTGCTAAATTTCTAAAATGCAGTTTTATATAACGTCCTTTTTACGTTTTCCTTTGCTATGCTATACCTACCTATTTTAATGCGTTTACTTCTATTTTTACCAATGTGTGGTTTTGAGTGC
Source organism: Ephestia elutella (assembly GCA_018467065.1). Taxonomy (NCBI): domain Eukaryota; kingdom Metazoa; phylum Arthropoda; class Insecta; order Lepidoptera; family Pyralidae; genus Ephestia; species Ephestia elutella. The sequence continues at coordinate 7,726,183 of CM031582.1, forward strand.
TGTTATCTCACTAACAGCTACTAACTTAAGATTTTGAAAGAATTCATTACGTCTATAATCTAAATAAGGGACTTCATACCAATAATTGGATGGATTTCGCCAGTCAACCAATCAAATTCTTCAATCTAAACTACTTTGATCTGAACTCTTTCAAAGTCGTTAAACTTTCATTTGAAAGAACCAACTTCAAGTCTAAAATAGGTTGGGTTTTGATTCAATCGACAGATCGGGCAGCCCTATCCCCATTGAATACCTTCCGGAGGAGAGTTCATTGAACTCGAAGGTCCGGCTGATGATCCTGTACCAGGGCAGACCAACCACAACGATTGCCGTTGGAGACCCCTTGACCTTTAGGCTGGAGGCCCAGGATGGATATAATTACGCTACGGACATTTTTGCTACTAACGTTATTGCAAGAGATCCGTATTCGGGAAGATCGGTGCAGTTGATTGATCGAGTAGGGTGAGTATATTAAAATAACTGTAATAAGTAGGAGTTAATTTTGGGAAGAGATATTTAAGAAGTAGATAAGAGAGATATGTATAGCTACTTTTTCATAGGAACAGTAAAATAGAAGCAAAAAGTAAAGACATGTAAAAGACATCAACGTCCCTTAAAGAAGACTCAAGTACATAAAATTATAATAAGGCAAAATATAATTTATTTCATCTCATTTATATATACCTTCTTATAAAAATATGTTTTACTAAAAAAGTATTACGAAATTATTGCTGAACATTTCCTGTAGGGGATGATTCCGCCTACACTATGATATGATGAATTGATGATTGATTGATTGTGGGAATTATCACTGATCGTGAATAAAACCGTAAAAATGATTGGAATTGATATAACTGAGTTTATTGACTGATACTTAATGACTAACTTATTCCTAATATAATGGAATTCGCGTGTGACGCAAGTGCTACGTCGGCGTTCTCCTGACCTACATGAAAATAATGTGCGATTGCTCGTACATTTCCTTTCATTGACATAATCGATTCATAATTTTTATTTAATTAGACGAAGAATCGTAGTAGACAAATTAAATCCTAATCACAAATTGATCACTCATTAGTTATATTTTTAACGATTTATATGCACTACCTGAAACCCACGACTTCGCTCCCTTCCGTCACTAAGTACCACCTTTGACAGGATTCTAACTTAATCTTTTTTATATATTTTTGTCTTTGATTATTACCTATATAAAATTAAATCACCCACCTCATCTTTATGACAGTCTATCTCAACGTAATTAACGCAATGACTAATAAACGATTTTTGATGTGGTTCTTACCAATGGGCTGGGTGGTATGGACTAAATAAAAAGAGAAACTTCCACTACATACCTACACTATCTGTTTCGTCAGGTGTCCAGTAGATCCCGACGTGTTCCCGGAGCTGGATAAGGGTCGCAACAGCGACTCCCTCGAGGCCAGGTTCAACGCGTTCAAGATCCCGGAGTCCAACTTCCTCGTATTCGAAGCCACGGTGCGGACCTGTCGAGAAGGTTGTCAACCGGTCAGTAACCAAAGACATTAAATTATTTTTCGTGGTCTTTTTAGAGCGAAATATAAACAAAATATTTTTTTATAAATGTCTGGTCGGAACGGACTGTTGATCTATTGAATTTTCAGCATTGTATTTTGTCTTTTGTTGTATTTAGGTACTAATTTGTTATTTAAACATAGATGACGGTTCCAATATTCGGAAAAACCAAAACTGGTTTATGTAACATTGTACAGTACACTGATAAATTGTAAAGTTTATTGTTAAGTAAAATTAACTAAACAATATGCAAATTAATTACAAGATCTTTGTCGATCGATCGTCTATATTGAGATGTAGGTAAGTCCCTAAATAAGTATGCCATAGTAAAAAATATAACTTAGAAGAACAATAATTGTAAAATAAATATACCTCAAAGATAACAGAAACAGTAAGCATGATATATTATAATAAGTAGTTAAGACTTTGATCAATAGACATCTTTGTCTCATTGAGCAACTAGGAGCTTCTTTATATTTAGTTACCTACTAAATTACCATCGCTCGAAGAATAAATAAGTGTATATTTTTGTGACGTGTGTGTGTGACTATTTATATTCTTCTCCTTATATCCAGAAGGATATTCACACGTGTTTTTATTCTGGAAATATATTTTTCTCTTCTTATTTAAGAGCTTGCACTTTTCAGTGTAGGTGGAATGAAACACAATGAATTTCCAGACAATGTGTATAATTTCGTGGTTTTGCCATCAGCTCATGAATATTGAACGATAAAAAATACCCTATACAAGTAAGTGGTATATGTATAAGTACTATATACTACCCGTGTAGCAAATTTCATCAAAATCTGCAAGGTACCATTCAGGTTTTACGTAATGGAGTAACAAATAATCATCCTCACAATCTTTCGCATTTCATATTAGGTAAGCGATACAGTACTTATAGAATGGCTCAATTGGGTTTTGTCTCCTTTAACTTTATAATTGTTTATTTTAATACATTGGTCTATTTCTGTGTTATCTAATTAAATGACAGTACTCTCCTCAGCATAAACAAGGAATTACGTCAATGAGAGTGCAAAAATAATATTATAGCGGTCGGGGTCGCGGGGTTATCATAGTCATGCGATATTCGATGCGTGACTTCTATCGTCTACCTAGCACCACAGTATCGGTTATTGATGTTTTATCAGTATCTGTATTTCCCTTGTTGTCAGCAATACATAGCCTACATTAGTTTCTATCATATATATAGTGTGCTGTTATATTATATCCAGCTGTCGCAATAATGATAACAAAATGGACAACGACACCTCACACATACCTATCGACTAGTACTTAAGCACCTACCTAGGACCTACGTGCTTAGTTACAGTAAAATAAAAAAATCACTTTTTTTCATAGAACATCACGCCGAGCGCAAGCTCGCCGTGCATTATTCTCAACAACAAATTCGAGCCAGTTTCGGAACATACCTAAATTGTCTCTATTTTTCTCTTTTCCCAGGCATATTGTCCCAGCCACACAGGTCGGTCTGAACCTTCCTTCGGCCGTCGCAGAAGAGATGTCAACTCGACTGCGTCTGCTGAAACCAACAGCACCGTTGAAGTACAGTCCAGTGACAGCAACAAAACTGATAAAACAGAAGACAAGAACGACGGCTCTGTGTACAAGGTTTCGTATGAAGAGGCAGACGTCGATAAATATCTGAAGGAAGAGGTGGAAACTCCGAGCCATGTGAGGAAGATGATTGAGGTGAGCATAGCTTTACAAATCTTACTTAGCTAAGAAACATACGTGAGTGGACCGGCGTCACCAGGGTTGAAGAGCTGTTTTGCATAGCGACGGACAGAGAGGAGTTTGCGAAACTGACGACCAACCTCCAGTAATGGAGAGGCACAAAAAGAAGATAGCTTTACAAGATCCTAAGTTTAGACTTGTAGAATAGAAGTGGTCAAAGTCTGAGACAGAAATCTCAAATCTCTGGATCAAAGCCAATCCTTAGATAAGTTTAAGATATCTAAGAGTTCAAAGTATCCAAGTTGAGTTGTCGTAGACATACAAAAATTCGGACATCAACCATTGTTTGGATTAGACTTCTCTGAACTTTGTACTTAGATTAGTAGTTGATAAGAAAAGTATTCTTAATTTTTGACTTTGCACCTTGATAAAACAAATAGGGTAACTATTACGTATCATGTTCAGTGTTGAAATAAACTAAAACTGAATAATGTATTAGGTTTTTTGAAATAATATTATTACCCAGGTATTCGACAACCGCAACGAGCTCATAGAGGAGAACGGGCCAGCAGACTCGTCCCCGGTGGTGGCAGCCGCAGGGGTTTGCGTGTCGCCGCACCACTACCGCGCACTGCTGGTCGCGCTGTGTGTCCTGTTGTCTCTGCTGCTGGCTATGCTGACAGCGGCTCTGTACATTTACAAGTAAGTACTTCGAACTGCAATGATGGCTAACCGGCCAAAAATCAGACGTTTGCGTGTCGCTGCATTTTTTTGTCATATCTCTAGTGGGTCTACGAGGAAAAACAATACTTGAGGAACCAGTTGATACCGGTGGACCCACTGGGACTGCATTACTAAAACTCTAGTGCAGTTTGTAAGATGGTATGCAGGGCAAAAAATTACCCGTCGACCCACCAGGTAGTCATACTGATGGGTGGAACCACGGATAAGTTGTGGTCGACGTTCCTGCTTTATTGCAAAATATTTGCTAAGCTACTATTACTTTTAAGAAGAATTAAATTGCAGAAGTAGGTATAACTAATCACGTTGCAGACGTTATTGGAGAGTGCTGCGTAAAAATATCCAGGCTTCGAGTCCGGCGCCCGCGCTGCGCCCGGTCACCCCGGGGCCGAGGCCTACGAGACCGTCGCTGTTCTCCGCCTCCCATTTGCACAAACCCTTTTCCCTAAGGCAAGTATTTGAATTTTCGTATTCAAGAGAAAAACTCATGATGTAATACTATATCAAACGAATTAAACAAAGACAAAGGGTGGCGCGTTATAGCCCTATAGGTACGTAGACCGAGAGTAATGGAAGAGGCAGAGGGAGGAGAGAGAGAGAGGGAGGCCTATGCTCAGTACTGGCACAGAATACATAATAGTATAAGTAGTACAACATAGATGGTTAGTGAATATATCAAACTTAGGTACAACCTAGTAAACTTATCCAAAGTCAAAGTCAATTTTTTCTATTGAAACTTGGCCTTCAAATAAGGCTCTTTTTCACGTCGATAAATATGTCTCAAAGCTACAAACTACTAGCATTTCGGAACGACCACTGCTAAGAAGAAATGCCGAACGAAACTCATGAAACAGTCTTGGTCGCCTAACTTGCCAGAGGGGCTATTTGTTAACTTTATACATACACTAGATTAAGTATGTACAGTCAAAAATAAAATAAAATATAAGAAAAAAAAATAATATAATAAAACATGTTATGTTTGTGATCAAGTAACCACAATCCAAAGATATAACTTGCAATTTACACGTGCTATTCACGATGATTTCTGATGAAAGTGCGTGATAACACCTATCTAATGGGAAGGTTATCTTATCAATACCTCTGGTGGGTTACATTTAAGTAGGTACCTACACTGAAAACATTGAAATAATTATGTAGGTATACTCCATATTTGTTTTAGATTTAATTTTATTGTTAGGTATTACACTAATTAGGTGAAAATATTTACATCCTACCTAATTATAATAATAAATGCGACAGATTGGATGTTAGTATATGAAGATGTTTGTTACTCACTCGAAATCTGCTGGATGGATTTCGATGAAATTTGGTACACGGGTAGAACAATATCGAGAATGGCACATAGTGTAAGTAATTTTAATGACGAGGCTAGTACTGTACTGTAGAAGTCGTTTTGTAGAAGTAGGTTGTCATGTAGGTTTGCAACGTCGCATTAAAATTTCGTAAAATAAATGTATCTATAGCTGAAACACGTATGCCTAGATGATAGATCTATATACTTGTTTTCATAGTAGGTATTTTATATATTTTTCACATTACAGCGGCTTAGGCCGAACATTCGCGGAGGTAGGAGAGGAGGCTGGATCGGCTGGACGCCTGGCGAACGCATTTGATGACGGAAGCGAGCCAATATACACTGACCCATCTCTCTTCGAGCGCTCCAGGTCTCTCCGATCTCTACATTCACTGGACATGAAACCTGAAAGACGCGACCACCGCTCGTAGACTAACTCTTATTATAACTAAATGCAAATTAAGTTTTAAAATATACAACTGGCTATGCAATTAATTATTAACTGCCATAATCTTGCTCAGTACTTCCGTCCATAGATTTTAAATAGTATTTTGTACTTCAGATTGTATGTATTTAATTTTATTACTAATAAAGATTTACAGTGATTCTTAATTGATTTTTCATTAAATCCTTATTAACCATCTTTAGACTGATTTACAAATACAAACCCAAGAGTACTTGTTAACCGCAACATAATTTTTTAGAACATTACATACGCAAAATTTGCTGCAAAATTGCAGTCACAAACAGAAACATCAAAAGTATTCAATAAAGCGATATCTATACATATAATAAAACAGTAAAAATATTTTGTCTGTACATTTAATATTTTTGACTGAAATGGATAGAGGGAGACCTAAAAAGAACAATAGAAAGCAAAAAAAATTTTTTGGAATTTCTTGTCTGTCTGTCTGTCTGTCTGTCTGTATGTATGTACGCGTTTCACGCAAAAACTACTGGACGGATTTGAATGAAACTTTTTTTGTTGTATAGCTATTAAGCCTGGGCAACATATAGGCTATAATTCATTTTGAAAACTGGAACACCTGATGAAGAACCATAACGGAACAGCTAAACTATAAGTAATATGGAAATGGTGCCTTAACAAAAATCGTTCAACCTGATGAGCATTTTCTGCCGACGTATAAAAATTAAAGATCTGGAACATCTGATGAAAAGCTCCAAAAGACCAGCTACACTATAACATATATGGAAATGGCGCCTTAGCAAAAATCGTTCAACCTGATGAGCATTTTCTGCTGACGTATAAAAATTGAAGATCTGGAACATCTGATGAAAAGCTCCAAGAGAGATTTTTCATCTAAGCGAAAATCACGCGGGCGAAGCCGCGGGCGACAGCTAGTATTTAATATGTCATTTATTTAAACTTAAATATGCTATGCTTAATACATCTAATAAAATATAAACAACACTACATGTGATAAGGCGCTGGAGTGGGTACACTCATCAGAGGGGAATCTAAATATTCCATTTCACTAGTGCTGGCCACAGGTTCCACCTGGGTAGTTAACTTCTGGGACAAGGTCTCATGAAGCTTATGAACAGACTCGTTATGCTGAGTCCCTGGCTGTAACGCTTTCATCACAGTCTGTACTCTTGTCTCTGGTAATTTTGGATGTATATACCATAATAACTTCAAAAGGTGTCGTGTTACATTATCTTTGGAAAGTCCAGCAAAGAAAAATTCATCAAATAGAACAGTACTGAAATCTTCCCCTTGAAATTCATCAGGCAATTGTATAAGTAATGCTACCAAAGCATGTAGAAATGGATCTTCATAAGCCCGGCCATCCTTGCAGCTGCCCAGTATACTTAATATACGAAGTAAAGCTCCACGGTCTCGTAGTTTAGCTGCATGCAGAGTGTAATACATAGCAAGGACTCCACATACTGAACTCTCTCTCATATAAGCCTCACAGGCATCCGGTGGGGGCCCTGAATGTTCTATAGTTGTAATTGCAGACTCTCTTTCATCAGGAGGCAATTTATTATGCAGTGCCCTTACTTGGTCATCAACCATCAAAGACATCAATGCAGGTAAATATTTAGTAACTACTTGACTATCAAGTTTCGGTTCCTTGAATTCTTGTGAATCAATCATCACCCAGGCACTTAAACCTAGTGCTAACATTCTCAATAGAAGAATTAGTATTGTATTATCTCTTGGAAGCGCTTCTGTGTTTATTAAATGTTGAAGTATTTTTATTGCAGATGTTGCTAGGAAATTGATAGCATATGGATCACATAATGTCATAGATAAGTCACCAAGCACTTGTTCCTGGCCTCGTTTGATGCTATCAAGGAAGCCCTGTAGTTCTCTTGATCTTTTAATGTCAACATTTCTTTCTCGTATACAAGCATCCAAACACCATGTGAACTTGTGACAAGGGTCAACAGATATAATATCTTGAATTTCTAAATCATGTAAAGCCATCAGTAACTCGGCTCTAAGAGTGCAATAATGAACATTTCTAGTTCTCAAAAATAATGTTCTTAGGAATTGTAATACCATGTCGTATAATTTCACACTGTTACCAATCATGTGTGCTAATTTTTGAACGACAGCTCCTTGCCGTCTTACTTTTGGTGATGGAGAAAAGAATAGGTTTGTGAGATTCTCATGATCAAATAATACATTTTCTTTTTCTCTAATATACTGACTAAGTAATGGAGATACTTCATCTCCAAATAAAGATTGATTGTCTTGCCATATCTGCCTTTTTACTTCAGTGTCTGTGTCATTGTAAAGCTCACGATCTCGGACCAATACTTTGAGATATCTGTCGTCAATGTGTGGGGTATTTTTCAAAATACTCATTATAACAGGTCTAAGAGCTTTTACTCGTACGACTGGGAAGCTTTTCGAGAGTAGCTCTTTAAGCTTCTTATCATGTTCTTTTCCGTCTTTAGAGCCAAGTTCATTGATGTGGGTTATCAGTTTATCTCGAAGCTCTTCCAGCACAGATGTATGAAAATCAAGACGTCGAACACCATGGAGGTCGAGCAGCGGCAACATAGGTCTTAAAGAAGGAAGAAGAATACCATTTTCCAGTTGAAATTCTTCAATTGCTTTCAGTGGGTCTGTACAACTTGTGAGAGCATCGCGTAAGAAAGATTGGCCTGGGACTCCTACTTCTTCCAGACCTGTACCAGGTAATTTACTAGACGATGCCATAATTATGATTATTGAAATAATTTTAAAATAAACATTGGAGTTAGGTTCAATTCTATAGGTAGGTAGTAAGATTACATGTACAAAAATAAAACAAATCAACACAAAATATTGCAACAAAAGCCTTGTCTAGTCTATGAATAAAGTTGACTTGACTACTGTCATAAATGCCTGTCACTGCAGTCAAGCAAACGTCAAGTGTGGCGTGGTGTCACTATAGACTATCATAAATATACAAAGACCATGGAAGTAATAAGTACCAAGTACTTACTACTTCCATGACAAAGACTTAGTAAACAAGCTGCAGGCCAACTCTTGAATTTGATTCGATCTCGAAGTTCGATCTCGATTCGAACTCGACAAAATCTGATCTCGATCACAAAACGGTACTCCCGAGCTCAATCGAATCGACATCAACATCGAGTCGAGATCGATCTAATATGGCGATCCGTTAACCATATCCGGCTGATGACGTAATCACCATCGACTGAAAGGTTCTTTATAGTGACACTACAATTTATAGTTTTTAATTAAAAATAACCACTTTTCCTTCAAATAATGACATAATTTGTATAGTTTCTGTAAGTAAAAGCTTTTTCACATTAAATATGTGCACAATAACTATTAAAATATTACTTATTTTTGATCAGACATTAGAATTTTTTGGAATTCTTTGTTACCTTTGCCTTTTTATAAAGTATTCCTTTGACAGTGACACTTGATTGAAGTAGCGGCGGATTCATAAAACTCTATTGTGTAAGTGTAAAATATGTTGATAACTTTAAAAGTTTTAAGTGCTTTCTTAAAAATGTTTCAAGTGGTGCCTAGATATGTCAAAGTTTTTGTTATTTATCGATATGGGTTGAAAAAGTTAGTCAAGGAGTGAGCCTCATGCTAGGAAGTTTGTTTCGAAGTATTTACCTTTTTGGCAGAAGTTTTAAGGTATTTTTGTTTTACTTCAGTTTTATATTTGCCATAGTTATATTATAAAAGCTCTCTTTTTTGTAGAATGATCTTGTAAGTAGTGTAAAGTAGAGTCATGCAGTGAAATTTTAGTGACAATATTCAATCACTTTTATAAGAGCTAGTTGAAATAAACCTAGCTTAATAAGTAACTTAATAATTTTATTTTTAGAACATGAGTCAGAGTGCAAGGCCTACGTATCCCCAGTTGGAAACGTTAGTTAATTTTTTAGAAGAGAATCCAGGTATTGCTTGTTACGGAAAATAGGTTCAGAGGGAGATCATTACACTGGTTCTCATATTATTAGCTCCTTTATTTTATATTAAATACATTTTACAATCTTATGAGTACTTATCTATCTGCCATGTTTTTCCAATCTCAACAAGAGAACATCTACGACATTCATAGTGATGTGAAACACGTATGACTCATAGAGTTATTTAATTCTATGACTAGTGATGTCCTCTTTCCTATCCTAACACCTTCTCCTATTTTTAAATTTAACTCAATTTGAAAATATCTGCCTAAATTATACATATCTAAATCTTTCTACTTTCTCTATAAAAATCCTTCTTTATTAGGTACCTACTCTACTTCCGTATATCTATCCGTATTTCTTACAAATTGTTTTCTCTAATTTTTCCTTTCTTATTCTTTTGCGTTTATTCCAGGGTTTATATTCTTCCAAAGACTCCTTCTCCGAATTTATAGCTCTTTCCCTCTTTTCTTTAATATGTCTATTTGTAGGTATTTCTAGTTCTTTCTTTTGTTCTTGCACATTTTCTGTTATTTCCTGTTCTTTAATATACTCAATAAAATTTACATTTTCTTCTTCCTCTTTTATAGTTATAAAATTTCTTTCTACTTGTTTTTCATTGTTAATTTTCCCATTTTCATTTTGTAGTATTAATCTAGTGTTTTCTCTTGTTTTGTCTTTTGTTGTTACATTTACTTTAGTCAATAAACATTTTTCTGCTGGTATATTTTGTTTTATATTTACTTTATACAGTCCATTTTCCTTTTTTCCTGTCCATACCAATTTATTATTTTTGTATATTTTAACGCTGTCTTTTGTTAATAATACTGATACTTCTGTTGACTTTTGTTTCTTAAAATTCTTCAAAATGTTTTTCTCTTCCGTCATGTGTACGGTACATCCAGAATCAACTATAAAATTATACTTTTCTTTTGTATCTAGTTCCAATGAGTTCGAGAGAAATGCCAAATGTTGTTTCTTTTTATCCTTTTGTTCATTATTTTTATTTCTGAAAAAACAGTTTTCTTCTTTGTGGTTTGTCTTCTTGCAAATACCACACTGATTTTTCCTAAACTTGCATTCACTTTCTTTGTGGTTTGTTTTCTTACAAATTCCACACATCTTACATTCCTTTTTTATATGTCCAAATTTATGACATTTAAAACATTCAACTAAAAATGCTACTGGTTTTTCCTGTTCTTTTTCTAAAAATCTATTTTGTTCTGCTAATAATCTATTTGTTAAGTTTACAAGTGTCATTTTATTTTCTTCTGTGGATTCCCACGCTGTTATAAAATGTTTGTACTCGTTTGGGAGGCATGTCAGTATTTTTGAAATTACCATTTTGTCAGTAATGCCCTCACCTAAACTATTTATTCTCATTCTTAAGTTTTCTAAATCTGTTATAATTTGTGACAAATCTTTACCTTCGCTTTTGAAACTGAAAAATTGTTGTAATAAGGAACACTTGTTCCTTTCTTCACAGCCTTCAAATATTAAACATAATTTATCGTACATTTCTTTTGCTGTGGTACAACTCATTACATGAAATTTAAATTTTCTATCTATTGTTAACAAAATTAATTTCTGAGCTTTTGCGTCTTTTAATTCAAAATCCTTTTTCTCTTTGTCTTCCTTTTTTATCGAAATGGCCGACATTGTGTCACTCAATCCATTGGCTTTCAAAAATATATTTATTTCGAATTTCCACATGTGGAAATTCTCACTACTTGTTAGTTTTTCTATATTTTCTACTTCTTCTTTCATTTTTACTGGTTTTTCTTACCTTTCTAACCTTTCATGTAAATTTTATTTTTTCCAATTTTCTCCGTTTTTTTCTGTTTTTACTTTCTGTGTTTTTCCGCAGTTTTTTCGTCTGGTCCCATAACCTGTTACGGAAAATAGGTTCAGAGGGAGATCATTACACTGGTTCTCATATTATTAGCTCCTTTATTTTATATTAAATACATTTTACAATCTTATGAGTACTTATCTATCTGCCATGTTTTTCCAATCTCAACAAGAGAACATCTACGACATTCATAGTGATGTGAAACACGTATGACTCATAGAGTTATTTAATTCTATGACTAGTGATGTCCTCTTTCCTATCCTAACATTGCTAAGGGTCATCTACGTTCCGCTCAAGCAAAGTGGGAAACCAAGCGAAAATGGGAGCAAATTACAGTTACTTTGAATGCTATGGGAGGAACGCAAAAAGATGCTAAAGGTTGGACTAAGGTAATAATATATGAATAACTAATAATTTATAGTTTGAGAAATGAATATTGATGTCTTTTTTTATGCCGCAAACTTAATAGTGAATAGGTAGAGTACCTACACAGAGAACAGCCATCATAGTTTCAAATTAATTTACTATGTACTTAAACTTATTAATTTTCCCTGATACAGTGCAGAATTTAAGTATTATGCTAGTCTTTATTTACCTACTAAAACTGCAGTATAGCAATTATTATTATAACAATACTATATAGCAAGTTTTGGAGTTTCACAATTTCATACACTTGTATAGACAAGTATTTTTATATACCAACATCAATTTATATATATACAGAAGTACTAATAATGTTACCTTTATACATAATATGCACATTATGATCATGGATATTTTGTCTTGGTTTTCAGTTCTGGACTGACAAAAAATATGCCCTAAAAAAAGTTTTAGGCCAACGTAATGCAGATGCAAACCGAACCGGAGGTGGTGGGCCTGCCAACTTACCTTCACTTACTAGCATAGAGGAGAGAATGGTGGCTATTCTGGGTGGAAGAGGTTTTGCAGAAGGAGACTCTCAGTTTAGTGTTCCAATACTGCCATCTCAGGTAATATGTTTTTTTTATAAAAAAATAAATAAAATAGCTTGGTTGCAAATTATATATTTAAAATCAATTTATTGATTTTATAATTTTCTGCCCACGCTAAATTAAATAAAGACTTTATTGTGGTATGCCCCGGTTCAAACCAAGGATTGGACTTTTCTATTGTTACGAGTAAACTAATTCTAAATTATTATTGTATTTTAGGACCAAGCTGAACCATCAACAAGCACTACACCACCAGTAATAATAGAGCAACAGGAGGATGCTGTAATTTTGCCACTACCGCAAAGTCCAGACCACACTCCACTTTTAGCCTCTACCCAATCTAGTAAGTTTTTCATTGTATTTTTGCAATGCATTACAAACTTTGACTTACTGCCCTTCATGCAACAAATAAAATGTATTAATAGAATAAGTTCCCTAGTGATAATTTATTTTAGTTATAAATAAAGAATGTTTTGTATTTTAAATTATGTATTTATTTGTATATTAAGTATTATGTTTTAATTTTGCAGCTCCAAGACGAAGCCCTCGCATTCGAGCTCGGTCGAGTCGTCAATCTATTAGACCAACCATAGAACGAGGAAGGCGATCTCAAATTAAAGTTGAAAGAGATCGACTTGTCTCTATTGAAGAAAGGCGGGTGGAGGCAGAGCTCATCCAGGCTAGAGCATTGCAAGAGAACATGGCTGGACTTGCTGCAGCTTGCAATAATATAGCTGAGGCCATATGTACACTTGGTACAAATGTGGTCAATGTTATAGAAACTTTAATGCAATCTCGTTAGGTGGACACACAGGCATTATAGGCGGGCAATTTATAAGAATTTAAAAAATGTAAGAATTAAATTTATTTTAACTGAAAGACTGTTATTTGTGCCATATTTTTAAGTATCTATCTCAGTTCTAGAATTTTATAGTATAAAGTGGTAGTTATTAAGTATTACGTATGTATTAAATAAAACAATTTTAACATTTTATCTCTAAATTTTATTAATTACTGTCTCGTCATCCACAACATATTGACAATGCGTTGCCGCGCTTCAACCCCTCGACGCAGTTCCAGGGTGGCGCCGGCGCCGTGGCCGGGCGCGGAGGCGCGTGGTGGTGTGCGCGCTGGCTCTGCCGGGCCTCGCGCGGCGCCTTCCGATACGTGGCGCGCGTCGCTGGGCGAGGGGACGCGTGCTGTGTTAGGCGGCCCCTAGACCTACAATAACATTGTACAATACATTTTATTGTACAATAAGATTGAAAGGCCCTTTGAATCCAAACGATCAATAAAATTGCACAATAATACAAAAGTATTTTTTCGCGCAATGTTTTCATGTTCAGTGGCCATATTTAAACTCCATTTATTCTTACCAGTCCTATCATGTAAACAATCTTCACAGTACTTTTTACACGACTGACCAAAAAAGGAGTGTTATGTTTTCAGGGTTCATGTATGTATGTATGTATGTATGTAATTTTTTTATTCCACCATAAGTCCTGAACGGCTTAACAGATTTTGATGTGAGAGGTATTGTTAGATTCCTTGCATTAGCCCGAATGACATAGGCTATGTAAGATGTCAGTCGTGTTTTTTATTTTTAAATAATTAGCTTGTTGTTGAATTTTGTTGAAAATAAATCAAATATTAGTTCAAACCTAAACATTTTAAAGTAAAACATTTATTAACCACGAAAGTAATTTCCTTAAAAAATCTATCTTAATTTGTATTGTTGTAAAATCATAAAAAGACATGGTCAGATTGTTTACATGATAGGACTGGTAAGAATAAATGGAGTTTACGCGCGCGCGTGTGCGCCTATTCTCCTCCTCAAGTCGAAACAGACTGAAAAATATTGCGCAATACTGACCCTACACGATGCAATTAAAAAACATGGTACAATAAAAATTAAACTCACTCAAACTTTCTTTCAATCATTGCACAATGTTCAATATTAACCCTAAACGGTCAATAAAATTGCACAATTTGTAATATTGCGCAATAAAATTGATCGTCTAGGGACCGCCTTACACATATTATGTAGCACACAGCACGCATTAATAATTTTTGAAACCATATCTGGTTTATAATGAAGCACCCTATGCTTGAGTAAACACCGCCAGCGCGCCTTCAGCAGACCTATGGTTCTTTCCACTCGGTTACGTGCTGAGCAGTGTCTCTCCGTATAAAGTTCCTCAGCAGAGCCAGCTGCAGCATTGACAATTGGAGTCATCATATACTCTCTTTGTGCATACCCTGAGTCACCTGAAAATAAAAATATGTCATTATTTTAGTTCAGCTTCTTCGAACATATAAATAAGCTACCTAGCTTGTTCTTTATTAGTTTATATAACTATTTACCCATAATCAAAGGATTATAATATCTTAAGGCATTGGTAACCTTTACTTGGCCTTCCACTTCGTTTTCTTCAATAAATAAATAATAAATTTAACACTTACCTAACAAACACACTGTCTCCCCTTGATTCACTAGATCTATTAGGTGATTTTTGACAGCATGTTGGTTGAAGATGTGCGAGTCATGGGTAGCACCACCAAAACATGCATCTACACTAATAATATTTAAATCAAAATCACAAATCTGAAACAAATATAAATATTCATTCATTAATGCCTACTAACAATAAAATATTTATGAAATATTTTATTCAATACCTAATAGTTAATTAAAAGTGAATGTACATACAATTTGCACGTTTCTGGAATGGTAATGTTTCCGGTTGAAATACCAATCTTCATTCTCCGATGGTCTCACCATGGCCACATGAGTTCCATCTACACAACCAATCACCCCAGGTAGTCCATATTTTTCATAGAATCTAAAATTAAAACGATTTAAATTTTAATAAAATAAGTATATAAATTTCATGTGTTCTATGAGAATTTTTTGTCTCCAATATTTGAAGAATTTAGGTTATATATTTACTTTATCTTTATAGCGTTCCGTTCATCAGCATTGGTTGGGAACTTAATATATTTTTTTAGTATGGTTGGCTCGTTGAATGCTTTGGTCACCTCTCTGATGCACCTTGACACTGACTGCTGTGACATGGCAGTACCATGGGATCTTCCCACGAGACGTTGGTAACTCCCTGTTGCATAAAAAGAGAGAGCAACCAATATCTGTAACAAACAAAAGAAATTAGTAAATTTCATTCAATTTATTTGTGAATATAATTTAATTCATTAATAAATACAACAACAAAAAGCTATGATATAAAATAAATTAAATAAAACTCGAAACTCACTTTAAATTTTATGGGAATATCACTTCTACGAGATGGTGCTTTCAAAAGTGGAGAGAGCACCTCTACAAGCTCCAAAAATATGGCCTTTGTTATACGGTAATTAGCCACAAATTCGTCATCATCAAGTTCTATAGCAGCTGCACTATAGCGGGCTATTTGCCTTACACGTCTTCTTTGGCGTACGTCAACTTTCTGGGCTTCTTCTAATAAATTTAATTGTGCTGCAAGCCGAGCCATCCTGCCACAAATACATATACAAACACTGAATAAACTTTAAAAAAATGAAATATTTCAGGCACTTTCACTCACAAAGAAAGATTATTGGATTTCATAGCATTTTCAATTAAGAAACTTACCTATTTACTATTACATATTTAATTTATAAATCACACTTTCGATCTTAAAAAAGTAGCGTCCTACGAATCGAGAGCTTTGACATATGTTTTCGATTTGAATGCGAAGTTAACTCGATCTTGATAGCGTCGGTGGTAAGGATTTTAAGATTTAACGGCGGATTTCGATTTTAAGTAGTTCACAATTCGACCACAACTCGATTGGCGCTTCAGTCGATTTCCAGAGTACCAATACCAAATGACTGAATCTCGACTTCGATTCGATTTTGATCGTAACTCGAACCCGTCAAGAGTTACCCTGCTGATTATTAAAAAAACAAAAAACACGACTGACAACTCACATAGCCTATGTCACTCGGAGGAATGCAAGAAATCTTAAAATACCTCTCACATTAAAATCTGTTAAGCCGTTTAGGATTTCTGGTGGAATAAAGAAACTTACATACATACATACAAACATACATGAACCGTGAAAACATAACACTCCTTTTTGGTCAGTCGTGTAAAAAGGTATTAGACCTTCCTGAATTTAGGCTCCGATATTCAGTGGCTTCTGAATTCAGAGAAGTCTAATCGCATTTAGGAAGCTAGCATCCGATTTAGCCTCCGTTCTCAGGAAAGAACGCCTTCCGAAGTTCCGACGTATCGGATCCTAAATCAGTCACCGTTCGTCTGCCGTCGCGCATGCACGTTTTGTTGATTAGCAGCGTGTGTGTTTACGTACGCAAAATGGCAGAAAGAGAGATTCTTAATGATATTTTAGTTTTATACAAGGACATACCTTTGGGACAAGCGTGACCAAAATTATATGAACATAAATATTAGAAACTAGCTTTTTCCCGCGGCTTCGCCCGCGTGAATTTTCCACGAGAACAGTGCTCTTTCCGGGATGAAAGGTAGCTATGTCCTTCTTGGTACCTCTAACTATGTGTACCTATACGAAATTTCATTCAGGAAGATTGGTTCCAGTAGATAAAGCTTATAGAGGTAACAAGCAAATAAACAAACTCACTTTCGCATTTATAATTTTAGTTAGGTTAGGATTAGGATGAAGGATTCAATGTATTATTAGGTGTAGGTATATATTTTTTTTTATCAAAATGCAACATTAAATCCTTTTCGGAATCGGACTCTAAATTCAGAAAGGTCTAATACCCCTTTAAAAAACTTAGCCGAATCAAAAAGAATAGCCATGGAAGTAATAAGTACTTTGTACAACAAGTACTTATTACTTCCATGGAATAGACATGATCACATGACATACCTTGTATTTAGTTAGTATTATGTTAATCCAGCTGTTGGGCATCCGAATATATAAGGTGGACTCAAATTAACTACAAATATTTTCAGGACTGGCTCCAGGAGGCTAAATAAACGTATTGGAGATAAAATTTTAAAAATCGATACGTGGAGTGGCAATCGTGTAAATAGATTGACTCCCTTTTTATGCGGGATGTAGGACCTGAAGATATACCTAGGCTCGGAGGAGACCTCGGTTAAACGGCCTATATGTGTATATATGAAAGGGAAAAGTTCAACAATTCGGCAATTCGACAGGGCTCGATAATCGCTTACCTTGCTCGCTTGCTGAAGGCTTCTCCTGGTGATCACCAGATTTCTTCTGAACACAAGTGGTTCCTTCGGAATATCCTGGAAGGTTCTGCGGTGAATCTCGAACGGCGCGCGCGCACGGCACTGGACGCGGAGACACGCACTATCTCAATGATATACGGAGCGAGACTAAATTGTGATAATCGGCGATGCTTTCGGGAAGGGCAAGTAGATTCCATCTCGCTCCCTCATTTGCCCGCTAAAAGGGACAGCGATATCAAGTTGCCTTGTCACCGAATTGTTGAGAAAAAAAGGAAAGTATAAAAAAAATTGGAGGCTGATGGCCTCAACATAGCTCCCCGCCTTGAAAGGTCCAGAGCTTTCAAATTAAAATATAGACAAGAAGCTAGGTGGATAGATTAGATAAGATAAGATAGATTAAGCTAGGAGGGTAGATTAGAGGTAATAGCGGTCTGAGAATATCAGCGAATCGATATCTACGGTAGAAATTATGATTAAATAAGCGGTTTAATTAAATTGCGGTTTGATTAAATTGCGGTTTGATTAAATTGCGGTTTGATTAAGTTGCGGTTTGATTATTGGGTAGGCAAAGGATACAGCTTTGTGACAGGACGCTTATATGTGCCTGACACAGTCTTGACTAAAGCCACGCGAATTATACCATCCGATCCAGGAAACACCTCCTTTATGACACCTAATGGCCAAGTCAAGGGCGGTACGTTATCTTGACCCAAGAGAACGACAGTGCCTATCTCTATGGGACGATCGTGAGTGCACCATTTCTGACGGACTTGCAGCGTATGCAGGTATTCAATACGCCATTTTTTCCAATATGATAACACGAGTTGATCCAAAAGTTTTTTACGCTTTGTCAAATTCATACTTTCCTCTGTCAATTCAGAAGAAGGTAAATAAGTAATGGGACTGGAAATTAAAAAATGAGCCGGCGTGAGAACGTCAGGATGTGGATCAGATGATAAAACACTAAGAGGCCGTGAGTTCAAAAGACGTTCTATAGGCTGACGAAGCCAGGACGGGCCGTTATAATATAAGGAATGTACAATTAACTCTGAAGGCAGCATGCCACGTGAAAGACAATCGCTAGGATTCTCTTTCCCTGATACGTGATTAAAACAAGCGGCAGGTAAATTTTCCTGATTTTTTGCAATACGGTTGCAAACAAATATAGACCACCTATGAGGGGCAGAATGGATCCACGAGAGCGCAATAGTGGAATCCGAAAACGCATAAGTACCGGCAATCGGAATGCGGGCAGAAAGCTTCTCTCTGACAACCTTAACAAGCTTAGACAGCAACAAAGCAGCAACGAGTTCTAATCGAGCTAGTGTTGTTACTTTAGCGGGGGAAACCTTGGATTTCGCACAAAGAAGGCGGACCGTTATATTACCTTGAGTATCAGAAATGTGTAAATATACACAGCAACCATAACCACTAAAGCTAGCATCACAAAAGGCCACAATGTTTACGACAGATTCTGCAAAAACTCCAACATGACGTGGAATTTTAAGAGCAGATAGTGCGGGAAAATCCCGTGCTAAAGCAGTGAAGCGGTCTATGATTGGCTGCGGAGGTACATCATCCCAATCTATCTTGGCTAACCAAAGTTCTTTAATAAGTATTTTAGCGTACAAAACGACCGGCGCTACAAGGCCAAGTACGTCGAATAAGCGAGCAATTAATGATAAAATGGTGCATTTTGTACATTTACTGTCCACTGGGCTGGTTGTCAAAGAAAAAGTATCTTCAGCGGGCTCCCAGGTTAAACCAAGGATTTTAAAATTGTTAATATTGTTATCCATACTAGAAAAATTAACTGATAAGCGGTGAGACGCAGGGAGGGTCTCTAACAAAGCGGGTGAATTGCTGGCCCATTTGACAAGGTCGAAGGAACCTAATTTAAATAAATCAATTAAGTTGTGTGACAACTTTATAGCGGTTTGTTCATCAGGAACAGAATAAACATAATCATCCATATAAAACTGGGTTTCTACCAATTTGGATGCGTCCGGAAAGCGGTCGCTATGCTCACACGCCAGATGGCGTAGTGTGCGCATGGCTAAGTAAGGGCTAGACGCCAACCCAAAAGGCACGCGGTTGAAATTAAAGGTGCGAATAGGCTCATTCTTATTGAAGCGGAATAAAATTCGCAAGTATTCGCGGTGATGCGGATTAACACCGATTCTTAAAAACATCTGTTTAATATCTGCGGTCATAGCTATGGGAAACGTACGAAAATCAAGTAATAACAAAAATAAGTCGGCCTGTAAATTCGGCCCGACATGTAAAATGTCATTGAGTGACAACCCTGAGTGCGTCTTAGCGCTGGCGTCCAAAACCACACGAATACTATCTTTGTCTGGCCTAATGACCGCGTGGTGTGGTATGTAATAGCCCTGTTCTGTTAATTCAGAATCAGGTACTTCCGATAAATAACCCTGAGATATATAGTCGGTGATGGTTTTATTATAATTTTCGCGTAGGGTTGGTACGTGCGCAAATTTACGCTCGAGGGCCAACAGGCGGCGGTGGGCGACTGCACGAGAATTGCCCAACTCAGAGGGGTTCCGCGAAAAAGGTAGGTCAACAAAATACCTACTGTCCTTAAACGTGACGGAAGAACAAAAAATGTCTTCGCACTCTTTTTCGGATGGACTAATAAGCCGTGAAAATGGTACTTCCTCCAATTCAAAGAACTTCTGTAAACCCGACTCAATGTCAGTATTAGTCAGCGCGGTAAACGAGGAAGATTGAGAAAACGAGTCACAATGACCTGCCGCACCTCCCATCAGTACGTACCCAAAGCTAGTCAAGACAGCTGGGGGGGCGCGACCGCCCGACTCAATCATATTACCTAAATAAATATATGGAAAAAGTTGCGCGCCGAGAATAATGTCAATATTTCCCGGCACATTCCAAGTTAAATCGGCTAGTGGTAATTTATTTATATATGACATGTCGTCATTTAATTCAATATAATTCGCGGGTAGCTTACCTGTGATGCAATCTACCACTAACGCATGAATATAATATTTATCTTCGGGATTAACGCGCGATTCTATTTTTATATGTATATAGCCATGCACTGACTGCGTGGACATTCCAACACCCTGTAACGAGGAGTTATGTAGCTTAACTATAGGTAAGTTCAAACGCTTACAACAATTCAAAGTTATTAAATTATTCTGAGACGCACTATCTATCAAACACCTGACCACAATTTTGTCATGACCATTGTTGTGAGTCGCATACACTTGAGCCGTAGACAATAAAACATAATTTGAATTTCGCATTCCTGTGTTTAACGTCACAGAAGTTGTATTTTCTACTGGCGGCGAGGGCTGGGTGCGCGCAGACTGCGTGGCGTCTGCTAGATAACAAACCGGTTTGCTGTCGCCTGGCGCTGAGTCCGGCTTATTGTTCTCAGAGAAATGCAACAATGAATGGTGCTGTTTTTTACAAAACTTGCATGTCGAACGCGACTTACATTTATTCAATGTGTGGGTTAGGCTTAAGCAGTTAATACAGGCACGCTTTGACTTAATAAATTCGAAACGAATTTGCGGTGTACTCATATTTTTAAATTGCTCACACCTAAACAATGGATGTTTTTCGCCTGTGCATATTGGGCAGGGCGTTTCTATTTCACACCGTGGCGCGCTATTTGATATGAAAGTTTTTGAAGTATTAGTGGAATTTGTCACTCGCGTTTCAAACCGCGAACAATTATTAGTATGTGATCTTTCGCGTGCCTTTATATGATCTTGTATAAAAGATATAAATTCTGTATAAGATGGCAATTCCTTTCCACTAATATGCGTTTCGAATAGCTGGGCTGTTTGAGAGTCAACCTTTCGTAAACCACAATGTAATAAAATAAAATCCAATAATTTAGGTATCTTTAGCTGCTTGAGCGCTGCAATAGACGCCGAATATTTTTCAATAAAAGTGTTTAAGCTAGCGGTATTATTGACACAATTTTTAATGTCCAAACTGTTGTTTAAATAATGAATACCTAAAGTGCGATTATCTTGGTACTTCTTAACGAGAGAATCCCAAATTGTATTATAAGTTTCTCCCGTGGGAACAATACCTGCAGTTAATTTTAAAGCACTGTGGGTAAGTTTGCCCATGAGATATTGGACACGCTGCGAGTCAGTCAGATCAGCGTTTTCGTGAATATTACTACGAAATATTTCGTAAAATATCGGCCAATTTTCAATTTTACCATCAAAGGAAGGTATCTGGATAGGTGGTAATTTTATAGGGCCTTTCTTAAGTGACACGCCAACGTTAGTCTTATCTCTGGCTAAAATTAGATTACGTTTGTATTTAATCGCTGAATATAATTCTTCGAACGAGTTTAAAGCCGCGTAATCAGGTGGGGTTTCTTTCAGTTCAAAGTTCAACTCATTAATATGTTCTATGATTACTTCAAATTTGTCATAAAGTTCGCTGATAGTCTCAGATTGGGCTAGAAATGGCTCATTCGAACGATAATCGTAATTGGAAATGCCTTTGCTTATATCGTATAAACGATTAATTCGTTCATAAATAGCTTCTTTTTTGGCAATGAGTTGTTTTAATTTGGCTTCGAGTTTGTTAGAAGCCATTATTGGAAATTACTATAAAGAAAGTATATGGAAGGTGAATTAGCAAAAAATGCAATTAACAAGATGGCGGTTCGTAGCACTAGCGCCGAAGCGAAAGTACATAATATTAAAAGCTGGACAAATCCGCTCGTAAAGGACCAAATTATGGAGTGGCAATCGTGTAAATAGATTGACTCCCTTTTTATGCGGGATGTAGGACCTGAAGATATACCTAGGCTCGGAGGAGACCTCGGTTAAACGGCCTATATGTGTATATATGAAAGGGAAAAGTTCAACAATTCGGCAATTCGACAGGGCTCGATAATCGCTTACCTTGCTCGCTTGCTGAAGGCTTCTCCTGGTGATCACCAGATTTCTTCTGAACACAAGTGGTTCCTTCGGAATATCCTGGAAGGTTCTGCGGTGAATCTCGAACGGCGCGCGCGCACGGCACTGGACGCGGAGACACGCACTATCTCAATGATATACGGAGCGAGACTAAATTGTGATAATCGGCGATGCTTTCGGGAAGGGCAAGTAGATTCCATCTCGCTCCCTCATTTGCCCGCTAAAAGGGACAGCGATATCAAGTTGCCTTGTCACCGAATTGTTGAGAAAAAAAGGAAAGTATAAAAAAAATTGGAGGCTGATGGCCTCAACAATACGCTAGTTTTTATTTTATTTTTTCTAACAAAAAAGATATTATAAAATGATGACATTTAGTATCATACTGTAGATACATGTTAGACAATTCATTCATCACACCCACCATTCATTTATGCTCCACCCACCAAATAATAGAAGAAAGCTCCACCCACCAAATAATAGTAGAATGAAATTGATTTGCCGTCTTCCTCTTTTTTATCAAAAGTGCGTGGAAGACAGAGATGACAAGCGATTTATTAAACTTAAACGTATCAATGTAAACCTACATGATTGTGTATTTCGTTCCGTTTTATTTATTTGTGTGGATTAACACACACACACACACACAAATAACCTAATATAGCCTAATAACTAATAAGATGATAATTTAAGTGTAAGTTTTGGGGTTTAAGGCGACTAGGAGAGCAAACACGTGAATTTGGTTTATCAAATTTATTAATAAGTTTACAATTTACAATAAAATAATGACTTCCCATCACACTTTTTCAGGCTGTGGACTGACAAATTAATGCAAATTAGTTGTTTAAGTGCATTAATAATTGTAAGTACCTATCTAAGTAGCTAACGAAAATACATAGGAATTAAAAAATAATCTGACATGTCAATAGGTAGATTATTTGAATTTGCATTAATTCGGCGTGTTTAAAAGTCTATTTACAAGTTTATGTACACCCTAAATCACAACCTAAATTAATTAAAGATTTGCTGCACATACCCCACTCTTTCGAGAATACACATCATGGCTCTATCAACACAGTGTCTTGTCACTTTTTGGAGCACATGTGTGTCACTCCGCATTAGTTCAAAGGCTCTCACTATCCGCGACTTCAGCTCGTCGATTGAGCTAATGGTGTGGCCGTCGTGTCCGTAAACAAGGTCTTTGGCCCTACCCCACACATGGAAGTCCAGTGGCGTGAGGTCTGGCGAACGTGGAGGCCACGCGATGCCTGGTCCAGACCTGTTCTCGAACCGCCGAGCCGATACTCCACCACGTCCAATCCAGCGTCCCTGGAACTGCTCAGTGAGGTAGAACGTTCACGCGCACACTGAAATGCGCCGGTGTGCCATCGTGTTGATAATACATCCACCTCCGGTAGCACACAGGCACATCTTCCAGCAAAACCGGAAGGGTATTTTGTAGGAAGTCTAAATAAGTGTTCGCGTTCAGTCTATCTAGAAATACGGGCCCGAGTAATTCTCCCTTAAGGAAACCTGCCCAAACATTCACACTGAATCTGTGTTGAAAATGATCGGGGCGAACCATCCGAGGATTTTCAACCGTCCAATAATGTTCATTGTGAATGTTGAACAGGCCTACCCGGGTAAACGTGCACTCATCTGTCCACAAAATGTTATTATTTCGGTTCCTACACAACCACTGCGAAAACTCCACTCTGTCTTCATAGTCCGTCGGGAGCATCTCCTGAACCCTCAGAATATGATAGGGATGAAATCCCTCGCTATGCAACACTTTTAAAATGTATGATTTCGACACAAAGAAGACACGTGCGGCGTCTTCAGCGCTGGCCACCGGGTGTCTTAAAAAAAAGTCCAACACATCTTCTTCCAGCCGTACAGGATACCGCGGTCGGCCTGCATCAGGCCTGGGTCGGAAACTGCCGGTCTCGCGGTGACGCTGCACGGCACCAAGAATAGTTCTTGGGTTGATCCGCAGACCATACCTCTCGAAAAAATCTCGCACGCCCGAGTACAAATTTCATTTGCATCATGGTAGCAGATTGTCATATTCAGGTAGTCCTGGTTTGAATATCGGTAAGGCATTTTTTACAACATACAACTTCATGTCATAGCTTTTTATTAGACCAATCTCCAAGACAACGTCTATGGTATATCTCTGGTATGTGCACAGAGTATATCAAAATGAGGTTGTAACATTCCTCCCAAATTAACTTAAATCATTTCTTCGATTAAACGACGAGGTGCTTGCCTCTGCCTGAGGCTACGACGGAGTTGCGGTTGTGGAGTTATGGTTTCAGATGAAGGAGTTTGATAAGGAGATTCGAGTTGTGAAACTGGAGATCCCTAGCGCACCTAAATTTTCCGGTTCGGGAATACACAGAGTATCTATCGGCAGAGTCGACAAAGTATGTAATGTTTTGTCTCATGTCAAGGATAAGGAAGGATTTTAACATCTTTATTAAATAAACATGGTCGTTCTCTCTCAGCCGAAAGACGTCCACTGCTGGACAAAGGCCTCCCCCAAGGATTTCCACAACGACCGGTCCTGCGCTGCCCGCATCCATGCGCATCCCGCGACCTTTACCAGGTCGTCGGTCAACCGAGTGGGAGGCCTGCCAACACAACGTTTTCCGGTTCGTGGTCGCCACTTGAGAACTTTTCTGCCCCAACGGCTATCTGTTCTACGAGCTATGTAGAGCCT
Source organism: Ephestia elutella (assembly GCA_018467065.1). Lineage (NCBI taxonomy): Eukaryota > Metazoa > Arthropoda > Insecta > Lepidoptera > Pyralidae > Ephestia > Ephestia elutella. The sequence continues at coordinate 7,751,598 of CM031582.1, forward strand.
CTCAACAAGTGGGTCTAAAAATGAACATGGACAAGACGAAAATTATTTTTAATATTCTTGTCGCACCCACTCCTCTGAAGGTTGGAGACTCTACACTCGAAGTTGTTGACAATTATGTATACCTGGGACAAACAGTTCAGTTAGGCAAGTCCAACTTTGAGAAAGAGGTCAACCGTCGAATCCAACTCGGCTGGGCAGCGTTCGGGAAGCTTCGCGATATCTTCTCGTCCAAAATACCGCAGTGTCTCAAGACTAAGGTCTTTGACCAGTGTGTGTTGCCAGTAATGACATACGGAACAGAGACGTGGACGCTTACTATGGGCCTCATAAGAAGGCTCAAGGTCACCCAAAGGGCGATGGAGCGCGCTATGCTCGGAGTTTCCCTGCGTGATCGAATCAGAAATGAGGAGATCCGTAGGAGAACTAAAGTAACCGACATAGCCCGCAGAATCGTGAAACTTAAGTGGCAGTGGGCGGGGCACATAGCTCGTAGAACATGGTCGTTACTATTGTGCAATAGTTTTAGGTCGGAAAAACAATTAAATACGTAGATGATAAAAGAAAGTCAAGTGCGAATGAGGCCATACCAACTAGTAGATCTATCAAAAGGTTCAACATTTTTGCTCTCACTAAAACATAAATAAAAGCCAAACTTTATTTTCGCCCTTCGATCCGTAGACGCTGGTACTGGACGAATTACATTCACTTTTTAGTGTTCGAACGGGACCCTATTACTAACACATCTTAATAATACGAATAATTAAATTAAAACAATTATTTAAGGGGGCTCCCATACACCAAACGTGATTTTTAGAATGCTACGGAACCCTTCGTGCACGAGTTCGACTCGTACTTGGCCGGTTGTTGATTTGATTTGGAAAGGAAAAATGAAAAGTTTTCAGATATCTTTATTTTCTGTTTGTCAAGACAAGAGACCTTCCCAATAATAGAATAATCCAATAATAATAATATTAAAAAAAACCTATAAAAAAGACCTATGATTGATTGCTCCATTCCATAGTTACTCTATGATAGAGCGGCACCATAGAGCAACACGGACTCACGCGCGCGCCGGTGGGCGGCGGTTTTTGTTTGTGGCCGCGTGTAGGTAGTTTCATTTTAATTGGTTAAAATAATTGGCCAATGAGGTATAGTATCGATAGCAGATTTTAAATAAATTAGACTGATAAATTTCAAATAAAATAAAATCTTAGAAAGTAAAACTACTATAATGGGAGAATAATTAGAAGAATAGAACATTACACCGTGATACAACGCGACCATATTTGAAAGGCACATACAGCCTTGAACATGAAATTTAAATAACTATATTTTAATTTAGTATCATAATTACGCTTGGATCGCCATCTATATTGTTAGGCAGTAGTTACTACATTATAATACTACCATTTTGAAAAGTATATTAACTGCATAAATTTGATGTGTGTTTTGTATCTATTTAATTTAGTAGTCTTTTATGTCAAGAATTGCCTAAACATTTGTATTGAGATTGTAGCCCCTGTACAGGATGTTATAATGTTACGGTTTTCAAAAAACAAAAAGTTAATTTTTCTCGAAAACTAGCGTGTAGAAAATTGAAAAAACCACTGATATCCTTTCTAAATAATATCAGTAATCAGCCCTAAAAATATTTGTAGTTAATTTGAGTCCACCTTATATATATAAAAAAAATCGTGCATACCTAAACCCGGCGCCGACAAAGGATTTGGCACAAAGATGGCGGCCTGCCCATACTAATAATAGTGACAAAACATGGAAACCGGCCGCATAACTACTGTTTCGATATACCTAGATTGTTATTATTTTTTACTGTACTACTAGTCTATAGTAAAAAATAATAGACCCGGCATAACACAAACAGTAGTATGCGGCCGGTCGCCATGTTTTTTCACTATTATTAGTATAGGCAGGCCGCCATTTTTGTACTAAATCCTTTGTCTGCTTTCATAAAACGCTATCTGTTGAGACCATGGAAGTAATAAGTAGGTACCTACTTATTATTTCCATGGTTGAGACTTATTATACCACAGAAGTAAAATTTTTTTTTAAATATAAGCAGAAGGAACACAAATTTCACACACACACTGATGATATTTGACAATATTTGCATCCTGTTCATGATAAGGACTGTCACATAACTCTGTCCCTTTCCTTCCTTAGCATTGCAATGTATTGCAACACGAACCACTACACTGAAAGATTTATCATCCAAGCCGGATTTTTCATGCGAAATGATCCTTAACTGTCATATTTCGTCGCTTCAGTGCTTGTTTGTTCTATCTACCATCAGTCAAATTTTACAGGAGAAGCGTTTTTTGCTGTATTTATTTAAAAAAGCTTTAGCTTCTACTTTTGAAGGTCTTTAAAAATACATGAGTTACCTATGAATTAATGGTTATAACTTTTATCTGTAGAAGGGAAATTATTATACCTTTTATTACAGTTTTTATGTGGAGATAGAACAAAAATGCACAAAAATAATTACGAATGTGGACATGGAACATTACCACATTCGACATAGGACAAAGTGACTATATCATATTTGCGTGCTTAATTGTTCTATCTCCCAGGTATATTATACAGGGTGGTGTTTAATTCACGATATTATTCATAACAAATAAAAAAGCAAAACTATTTTAGTTAATAAGATGTTTTATAGGTTTAAAAGAAAAAGAAAAAAACACTATGCTGAACTCAATTAGTTTACTACTTACTAACTTTAGTATTTTTAACACGATTGCCTAAAGAGGACTGTTATGTTTTTAGGGCTATGCTTTCTTTATTCCACCGCATAGTTCATGAAAAAAACTTGCACACGAAGCAAGCAAGTTTTGGCGTCTAGGACCGCGGTCCCGGTCCCGAAAGACTCCCTACTCCGTTCACAATAGCTCAATAATTGAGGAGTGTAAACCTTAACTAGTTAATAGTACCGTGTTGCTGCCAAAAACCAAATGCAGGTATTGAGTTACAAACAGCTGAGCTGAGCTGAGCGGAGTCGGAGAATCGAATTCTACGCGGGCGGTTGCTAGTAATACCTACTTATATTCTTTGACATTACTAAGAATAGCAATGTACTTATACGATAACACTCTTGGACTTAGCTTGGAGATGGTTCAACAAAGTCGCTGAAAAACAACACCCTGTTATAAATTCAAAACGAACTCAAGTGAAAATTTAAAAGTACTTACTGCACACTCTGAGGCAGCGTCTGATTGAATTCTTGTTTATAATCAATTACTTTTAAACAATTTATGTATGTATAAAATAAGATTAAACACCAAAAACTTCGTCAAAACAAGTTTTTTCGAATTATTTTCGGGAGCAACAAAGTACTTGTTGCGATGTCTCCTGCCACAGTGACAATCAAACAAAATGGCGGACATGACGTCGCGGGCTATGATTGGTCGGTTGAGTGGACATAGAACAAGCAAGCTCTGAACGTCCTATACGAGTGAGGACATAAAACAATCGCTGGATATAGAACAAACAAGCACTAACATTTCATTACAGTGTCGTGTGACAAATAAAATTGGAATTAATTTTTTGTTATTTTAAGAGTAAAAAGTTATAAATATTTTTTATCTAACAGGACTGAAATTTAATTTCTAACAATACTGCATTCAAAGTTCATTTTTGATAAATTTGGTAGATAGAACAAACAAGCACTGAGGCGACGATTTGTTGTGTTGTCACAGTTGTCATAAATATTTAAAATTATTTTTTACTGTTTTGTGCTTTTAAACTCAATAGAAATGATAAAATGCAACGTGTACAATATGTGGAAGTGTTTCATAAAAAAATATTCGTGGAATATCGTTCCTTCAGTAAGCAATACATGTTTTTTTGACGTGCCCAATGATAATATACAATTTCGTGTTATTTTTGAAACAATAACCATTATTAGACTTTTGAATGCTATTTATCAGCAATATCATAATTTATTTTATAAGTAGTGTATTAATTATAACCATTTCATAAGAAATACTACAAGTAATTTAATAATTTCGTAAATAGCATAGATCATTTGACGGATCCAGTTTTGTTTACTATGGCTGGGCCGAATCAAGGCAAATATACGAATTTAGTACCTATTCTATAAAAATCTCAGGAATTCTTTCTTGAAGATTAAAATCACATTTTATAAAAATACTGACAGTGAATTTTATTTCAGGACAAGGAAAATATGCCAAAAAATAATACCTCAAGAAAGAGAACTGTTATGGGGAGCATTTCTCTTACGTACTACGAGTACCAGGACAGTGAATGGACGCCAGCAACCATTAACATCATTGCAATGTTTCATTGCACGTGATTTTTAATAATTTGAAATAAATTTTATTGATTTAATGACTAGTATTTTTTCCCAAAAGGGATAGAATTTCCCATCGTAAAAAGCTGATGCAGATCCGTCCGCATACCGCGCACGGCTTAAGATTCAGCGTCTCAAAATTTTTGGTTTTGCTACACTGTACCGAATATAATTAATTATCTTAGATCCGACCCTGTATTCTGTCGTTGTGTGAATAATAATCTTAGTGTGTGTTTTTGCCATGCAATTTCAAATGACATGTTCAGTCTGCTTACTATTATTATATGTCTGTGTATTATACTGATTCTTTTTTTTTAGCTGTCAGAAAAATGTTCATACTATCGATAGTCAACACTTTTGATTGCTGAACACAAATTTTTCTGGCTCCTTTAACCTAGTTTAGTTAGTTCTCTATTTAGTTTGTGGTTCCTTTCCTTTGTTTTGTTGTAATGTCATTATTAGAGGTTATTATACCTATTATATTTTTAATTGGTTTATTAGTATTATTTATTGGTATATATATCAAATACAGAAATAATTGATTCTTGCTATTTTCCGTCCCTCAGTGTTTTATTGTGATTCAATTAATTTTATGAGTACGAAATGTCCGACAAACAGAAAACGTAAGTTTCTTTTCATTATTCATTATTATTATTTATGCATCAAGGCACTGCGGGAACCTGATTTTGTTGATAAATGCATATTTATTTTAGGTTGATATGCGGGGATGTGAATGGAAATTTCAACACCTTGTTTTCGCGCGTCGAATCCATTGTGAAAAAGTCTGGTCCGTTCGATGTATTACTGTGCGCTGGAAATTTCTTCGGCGACGATAATTCCCAGCTTGATGCTTATAGAATGCGTACTAGAACAGGTGAATTAAATTTTGTTAATAGTTTCTACAAGATATGTTGTTTGTTTGTTTGTAAACTCTTTATTGCACATACACACAAGAAAAATACAAAACATAGTGAAACAAAAAGATTATTACTAATGCTGTATAAAACATTTTTATTGATGTAACCTGCCACTTCTATTGGAAAACATATGTGTTAAAGAAAACTCTGTTTTTCAGTACCTGTAACAACCTATGTGTTTGGGCCCTCCAACAGCGACCATGTGAATTTATATTGTGAGGAAGGTTCTGAAATTGCACCTAACATTATTTATATGGGTAAGTTATTACAGGATTTTATTTTTTTCATTCAAAAATTTGAGTGCATTTGACCTCTGTCTAGCCTGATGATTTAACTATCTTTTTCAGTAGGTATGTCTGGTTCACATTTTGAAAACTATTACAACTGCTTCAAGTTGTCCTACAGTGTTGAAATACAAGCTCTATCAAAGTTATTAGACAGCTGCCTTTTCAAAAATATTGGCAGTTCAGTTTTATTTGTTGCTCAGTACATAGGAAGTAATAAGTAAATGAGTATTTATTTTTGTGTAGGTAAAAGGGGCTTATTTACAACTAGTTCAGATGTAAAAATTGCATATCTGACTGGCTTATCTCGTCGAGAGCTTGGCAAAGACATCCCAATGTGCACATTCGAGCCCAGTGACTGCAGTGCCGTGAGGGATGCATGTTTCCGAGGACAGAGTGAGTATAGAGGAGTGGACGTCCTAATTACTACCCTCTGGCCAGCAGGAATACAACAGGATGAGACTCAAAAGGTAAATACTTGTAAACTCCATTTTTACCTACTTGTCCTATTATGTAAACAATCTTACCATATCTCATCATAAAATGATTTTACAACAATATAAATTAAAATAGAGTTTTTAGGAAATTACTTTCGTGGTTAATAAATCTTTTACTAATGACTACTATTTGATTTATTTTCAACAAAATTCAACAAAATGTACTGTGAAGATTGTTTACATAATATGGCAAGTAAGAAAAAACGGATTTTAGTGTTATTAGCACACTAGCTTTTGCCTGCGGCTTCGCCCGCGTGTATTTCCCACGTGAACAGTTCTTTTTCCCAGGATGAAAGGTACCCTATGTCCTTATCAGTACTTCTAAATGCGTGCAAAATTCCAGAAAGATTGGTTCAGTAAATAAAGGGTTTATAAATATCATGAATACATGAATATATTTATTCAATAAATGGTTTTTTTCAGATAGATATAGAACAGGGAAGCCTATCAGATCTGTTAGCCTGGCTGGCTATACATGTGAAGCCAAGGTATCACTTTGTTCCATTGAAGGAGAAATATTATGAAAGGCAACCATATAGGTAAATATTTAGTTAAAAGGTTTATTTTCTTTAGGTCTCTGAATTAAAAAAAAGTCACACCACAGCCACCACAGTAAAGTGCATTAAATTATAATTGTGGTTGGCATATCAAGACCATTATTATTTCTCTCAAAATCAGTTATATTTTTACCTCTTAAAATATTTTTTCTCAGATATTGGGTGCATTGTTCGATTTTTATGTGGGCTTTTAAATATTGTCAATTTAGTTTATTTAGTCCAAGTTTTACATCATATTATCACCTTTCAGGAATCAAAGTATCCACCAAGACTACAGAGAAGGTGCGACACGGTTCATAGGTCTAGCTCCAGTGGGCAACAAGTCCAAAGAGAAGTGGATCTATGCATGCTCCCTTCAGCCCATTAGCAAGATGAGGATGACAGACGTCCTGCAAGCGACCACAGATGAGACCAACTGCCCTTACGATCCGGAACTCTTGAAACAACATCAACCTGGGAAAGTTGTCAAGGTTGGTATCATGTTGGTATTTACTAATTGTATGAATATGATGTAAGTGAGTGATGAGTGGTGCGAGTCCATCATCATTGAAAAGTTTAAAAAATATGAAAATTAAGTTTATTTCATAAATCTTCTATACATATAATAAAACAGTAAAAATATTTTGTCTGTACATTTAATATTTTTGACTGAAATGGATAGAGGGAGACCTAAAAAGAACAATAGAAAGCAAAAAAAAAATTTTTGGAATTTCTTGTCTGTCTGTCTGTCTGTCTGTCTGTATGTATGTACGCGTTTCACGCAAAAACTACTGGACGGATTTGAATGAAACTTTTTTTGTTGTATAGCTATTAAGCCTGGGCAACATATAGGCTATAATTCATTTTGAAAACTGGAACACCTGATGAAGAACCATAACGGAACAGCTAAACTATAAGTAATATGGAAATGGTGCCTTAACAAAAGTCGTTCAACCTGATGAGCATTTTCTGCCGACGTATAAAAATTGAAGATCTGGAACATCTGATGAAAAGCTCCAAGAGACCAGCTACACTATAACATATATGGAAATGGCGCCTTAGCAAAAATCGTTCAACCTGATGAGCATTTTCTGCTGATGTATAAAAATTGAAGATCTGGAACATCTGATGAAAAGCTCCAAGAGATATTTTTCATCTAAGCGAAACTCACGCGGGCGAAGCCGCGGGCGACAGCTAGTACCATATAAATTATGATTTTCTATTATTTTCGAGTGTGTCGTTGACAATACTGGTATCAGATTTTCCATACTTACTCGTTTTGATTTAGTTCACAGGCAATGGCCAGTTTTTCTTCAACATGGATGCTCAGGATGACGACCAGGGCAAGAGAAAACGGAAGTCTGGCGACAATCCAGAGAGAAAGAGAAAGGAGATTGATCAAGGTAAAAATACATTCTTTGCTTGACATAAATGCCGTGTTTGGTTTATATTAATTTATGAAGCTTTAAAAAAACAAACATATTTAGATTGTGGATTCACCAAGCCATGGGCATTTTAATTCCAGACACATGCTGGTTCTGCCTGGCGTCTCCCTCAGTAGAGAAGCACCTGGTGATCTGCGTGGGCTCGCACTGCTACCTCGCGCTGGCCAAGGGTCCGCTGGTGCCGTTCCACATGTTGATACTGCCCATCGCCCACCATCAGTCTCTAACTAGGGTAACACAGCTTTGTATACACACACACACACAGCTACACAGCTACATACACACACACACACACACAGCTACACAGCTACATACACACACACACAGCTACACAGCTACATACACACACACACACACAGCTACACAGCTACATACACACACACACACAGCTACACAGCTACATACACACACACACACACAGCTACACAGCTACATACACACACACACAGCTACACAGCTACATACACACACACACAGCTACACAGCTACATACACACACACACACACACAGCTACACAGCTACATACACACACACACACACAGCTACACAGCACACACACACATACACACAGCTACCCAGTACACACACACACACAGCTACACACCCACACGCACACACACAGCTACACAACACACACACATACACTACACAGCTAGCTTTTCCATATGAAACTTACCCTATGTCTTTCTCAGTACTTCTAACTATATGTGTATACGAAATTTCAGGAAGAACGGTTCAGTAAATAAAACGTGAAGAGGTAACAAACTCACTTTTGCATTTATAATATTAGTTAAGGTTAGTTAGGACTAGGGCTCTACCGCGGCTTCGCTCGGGAGGTACTTACATAAATTGTAGCCTATCTCACTCCGGTATAATGTAGCTTTCTATTGGTGAGAGAATTTTTAAAATCGGTTCAGTAGTTCCTCTTACAAACACTTTTTATAATATTGGCACAGAATTAATATTAGTACTACGTACAGAAAGGAAACCCCCTGCCCCTCCCGCAATATGGCACCCCCCCCGCTCTTTCCGCACTTCTCCCCCGTTCTTGTGTAACTGTGGAACGTTCGACTATGAAAACGCACACATTGACGTGTTACTGACGTGTTCACGGATATACAGTTTCATTTGTAGTAGTAGTAGGCATATTTGACGCGCCGTTTCTATGAAACGCCCGCCCTGTGATATTGGTGTGAATAGCTATCTCCCAGCGCTCGAGCTTGAAAATCTCGGAATCAAATATCCTATGTTCTAGGTTTTATTCTCCTCGCGTACATCGAAATAATATCCATTTTCGAATACGCAAAAAGATTATGGATAGATAAGCAAAAATAATGGAAATTCTTTCTGTGGATAATAGCTACATTTACAAGGCAGGCTATATTCAAGTCCGATATACCTATAACTAGCTTTATAATAATTTTTTTTTTTAAGAATTGTATAATGAAAATTTTTCTGTTAATTCCAGGCCCCAGACGAAGTAGTAAACGAGATAAAAAAGTTCAAAGCTGCCTTGAAGGAATTCTATTCGTCGCTGGATCAGGAGGTGGTCTTCTTCGAGAGGAACTTCAAGACGACGCACATGCAGATACAGTGCGTACCCGTGCCCAGGGCCAGCGCACTGCAGTTACTGGAGGTCTTTCAGGTAAGTGTTACTCCAAGAGGCTGGTGTTCTGAGATACAAGCTTTGCTTAGTTCAGGCACCAGTCTCTCACAATCTTATAAACGTATACCTTTGTGTAGTTCAGCCTAAAAAGAAAGAAAAGAAAGAAAAATAAATTTATTGTCATGTTTCAAAACAATGTTTTAAGACCTTAAAACATTGTTTAAAACCTTTAAGTCTATATAGATTTTGGAAGAAATAAACCATTTTTGAATTTGAATTATACAGGGTGTAAGAACATGTCCGACATAGCCGAAACCCACGTAATCTCCCCATTAATATGAACATTTTTCCCCAAGAAACCATGCCTGGGAAATCAGTAGTTTCCGAGATAATGAGGTTCAAAGTTGAATTGAAAATTTTCATTTTTTTGCAGATTTGTAAAATTTATCATTTAACTGTCATTTCATCCAAAGGAACCTCATTAGAATTTTAAATAATTCCCCATTAAAACGAACGCTAAAGTTTAAAACAAGTAATGAATAGCGCCCATCGCCAGCATGACTCACAGCTGATTATTCGTGCGGGCGGGCGCCGCCTGCCGCCCCCCGCGCTCACCGCCCCCCCCCCCCCCCGGTCAATGACACGTGAATCAAAATCTGTAGTTACAGTTCAGTAGTAATATTTTTTTTATTTAAAATTAAAGAAATTAACCTACGAACTCCTGGCCTCTACTTTTTTAATCACTTATTTTTGTATTAAATTATTTATTTTATTTATTAGGAAGACCAACAGACATTTATACAATAATAGGTTCATAGGTAACTTTAACTAGATAATGTTTGTAGCAAAATGAAAGAAATAAAACCTTGCTTCCAATAAATTGACAGGAGAATTGTAAATTGCTTCTTGGGAAAAATAAACTTTACCTTAGCGTTTAACAGCATGTAAGTACACTTTCATAACATTTTACGAATCAAGAAACCAAATAATTGTACAGATCTACTGAGTGAGTCATCTTTTAAATGATAATGATACTTTATTTTTTCATGCAAATTGACACGGCCTAACGCCTAGTAAAAATGGTTTAGCAATTTGCATTTTTACGTATCTCTATCACAAGGCAATCGTTCAGATCAGTACCGGCTTTAGGGGGGGGCGCGTTTGGGCGACGGCCCAGGGCGCCGGACGTCAAGGGGCGCCGCAGGCGCCTCTTGTTGTCCAGCGAGGGGCGCCACAGGCGCCCCCTGTTGTCCAGTGAGGGGCGCCGCAGGCGCCACCTTGTTGTCGGTGAGGGGCGAGAAGTAGGAGAGGCGCCTCAAAGGGTCGTCCCAAAGAGGCACCTCAAAGGGTCGTCATAAAGGGCCGCCGCAGGCGCCTCTTAATTCATTACTCGCTAGCTTTTGCCCGCGCCTCGCTCGCGTGCTTTTTCCCGGGATGATAAGTACCCTATGGGAGTTCTCAGTACTTTCAACTATGTGTATGCGAAAGATGGAAGATTGGTTCAGTAGATAAAGCGTGAAGAGGCAACTAACAAATAAACAAACCATCAAATTCACTTTTGATTAGTTAGGATTATTTTGAGTTGGCACAAATTGGTCGTAAGAGAAATCCAAAAGCGCTTACGCTTAGGCCCTTTGTGCCAACTCCGCCATTTTAAAAAATTATTTAAAAAAAAATCCTCGACTATCGATTTTTGTATGTTTATTGAACCTGCTCTCAAAATTTCGCGGGAATCGGTTGTGAAATGCGACCTCTAGAGGAGAACACAAAATACACAGACATACCAAAGCATTCTAGGCAAAGCTTAATTACTTTATATCCTCGACATTACACCTGTGAACAAACAAATTGCAAAATTTCCACACGCGTATCGAAGTTCTGACACTTTGACTCTTTTTAAAAAGGTTAGGCTACAGGGAAAACTCTTAAAAATATCGAACTCAAAAATAAAAAATTCGGAAAAAATTGTTTTTTTTTTCCGCTATTTCGCACTTTTTTCGTTTTTGACTTTCTCGAATAATTCTTTTTGCACCTTATAGCTCTCGTTAGTCCAGTGCTAAGTAATAAAAACTTGTGTTACAGGTACTTCATTCTTGTAAATCTTAAATAAAATATATAAAAAAAAACAAACAAACAAACAAAGGCACGAAATTTTATAATATATTTTTTACCCTTTGCCTTTTTTCGTATGGGTTTGAATAGTATTTAGGGGGCGCCATAGAAATCTCGCCCAGGGCGCTGGTAGTGCTAAAGCCGGCTCTGGTTCAGATACAGGGAAGTTCTTATTTTTTTCATGGAGACAGGTAACATTTCTAGACCTAGACCCTTCATGAAGACCCAACACGTAAAATGAACAGGGAGCTATGCTGTTAGGGTTTGTTCCTTCTAACACAGAGGAATAATACTACTTCTACAAGGGGCAGATTAGGTAAATGCTTCTGCGATGCGATCTGATCAGACATTCCTTTATTTCATTTCTACCTGTAGTTAGGTAGGTAAATAACTCTTCTTAGATCTCACAATACCTGACACTGAAGTAGTTAAAAAATGTAAGTTAAGCGAGAAAAGTTGTACTGCAAAACGGCTAGATGGCGCACACTTTAAAGCCGCCCGCCGGCGCCGCCGCCGAAAGAAAATGCGGTACCTACTCTAGTTTAGTAGCGTTGCGCGCGTCCTTGAAGTTTAGAGAAACTTTCTGGATATTTTAACGTGATCTTATTAGTAATTCCTGGATTGATCAGGTTTTTGTGACTTGTGTTTTGTCGTGCTGCTGTGCTTTTGTGTTTTATCGTATTGTTTTGTGTTTGTTGGGTTATTGACAAAATGCTATTCCAGTATTCTGCGGAGGAATACCTCAACATGATTTTTTGTTACGACATAGCCGAAGGCAACACGTGTAGGCGAGTATCTACCTCGCTTCTCTTTATCCGGCGCATGTAAGTACGTAGGTACCTTCGATTTAAAAAATGGAATTATGAGCCACCGTACCTAACGTTAGCTCCAACATAAGGCACGGGCTACTGACCAGCATTGATACCAAATGATATCCGCATTAACATACGAAAATTTAGTAGCCTAGGCTAGGTTTCCCAGCAAGTCTGCCGGGTATGATTCGAGTGCCTAGTACCTACCTAGTTGTACAGTGAGTCAAAGTTCACCGTATTTAGATCATTTTGGACATGAGTTCGTGTGCAAAATTAGCAAAACCTTACACCTCGCCTTACAATGTTAGTTAGATTTGGTTTGCGGATTACTGTACATGAAATCTTTGCTGTACATGCGTACACATTATTACGTTGTACATACATAGTAGGTACATACGTTTGTCCTTACACGCGTAGCGAAGCGATAGCGCGTCGTCGTGTTTAGCCGCCACGAGTACGGGGAGGGGAGGGGGGCCGACGCGATCTTTAGTCAAAGTTCGCTATACACTGATTGTGATTATTTATATTTTTTTTTGATATCTAATTTATTGATTATTTTTCCCAGTCAAATTTTTACTCTGAAGTGACTTTAATTAGGGTACCCTATGCATACGTAACGGCTATGTCGGACATGATTATACACCCTGTATAGTGTAAAAAAGACGAATTGGGCCTAGCTATGTTCCGGGAATTATAGGATAGACAAGATTATATTCTGTTTAGGAGTTTTTTGTGTGAAGAAATAATAAGGGTGCCTTTTTGAACACTTAACAAAATTTTTGCAGCTGATTCAGCCGATCAGACTTAGTAGGGAAAGTCGAAATTTTACAGCCTTACTTATAAAAATCTACTAATAAACTTCTTAGCATCGTCTTAACTAATGACTACTTAACTCCCTAATTAGTAATTAAATATTCTTTACTTATAAACGTTACTTAAGCTTGTCTTACCTAATGAACTGTTAATGACACAAAAAGTATTTTACTCTCGCAACACTCCCGAAATGTTGTCAGCTTAAAAAAGTATTTGCCATTTTAACGTTATGAAATGGCAACATTGGTATCATTCAATTGAAAATTAAAAAGTTAACATGCCAAAAAAAGCTTCGCTGTTAAATTATTTTACGACCACGCATAGAGCAACACGGACTCCCGTGCCGCGCGCGGAAGTCCTTGTTGCTCGAAACGACTGCGGTACCAATTCGTTTCATTGTTTGTATTGTATTTCGGAATTTTGGCATAAATAATGATTATTCCTAAAAAGATGTACCTATCCATCCATCAAAAAATGAGTGTGTTCCTCTATAATAGTCCTAATATTTTTTGCATATTTTCTTTGCAAAATGTATACCTACTTATACTTAAAAACTATCCATTATCATATCACACGGAACACAAAAGAAACAACTACAAATGCAAACAGACAAACAATGCTAAAAAGGACGCTACCTGCTACAAAGAAGCTTCGAACGGAATCAGCTGGTGCCCAAATAACCGCCATCTTGTTACTTACGAGTTTAAACAAGGGTACGAGGTTGCTTAATTTGACAGTGCATTTAAGTCATTGCTAAGCAACTTATTAAAACTAAGCAACGTTTATTAGTAAGAATTTTTGTTAAGCAGCTCCTAAGTATGACTTAAAATTTAAGTAACGTTTATAAGTAAGGCCGTTAATGTTTTTCTTTTGTACTATTTAATTCTATGTATTGAACATATTGTACAAAATTGGCCAGTATTAAAAAATCAACCTGTATATTCGATCCTGTATATTCGGTAGCTAGAAATTTTGTGGTGTTTGTATGAAAGTAGGACTTTCATACAAACACCACAAAATTTAAAAAAAATTACGGTGATTGTATGAAAATTGTCGAAATTATCAAAATTTATTACGGTAAACGGCACTAAAAAAACGGTGCATCTACCGTTACGGTGCACATGGCAACACTGAGAGAAGTGATTTTTATGAATTTTAAAAGAAACATTTTAGTGTCTTTTGTGGGGAATTGACAAAACAATGACACCCAGGACGAAGCGGGCATCAACAGTATCCAGATGGAAGTGCTGCCTCCGTACGCGGAGCTGGCGCAGGTGACATTGCCGGGCGCTCCCTACTTCCACGCCGACCTGCCTTCCGGGGACCAGGTGAGCATGTAATATATATGTAATACTAGCTTTTGCCCGCGGCGTCGCCCGCGTGAATTTCCCACGGGAACAGTGCTTTTTCCCGGGATAAAAAGTAGCCTATGTGCTATTCCAGGTCATTATCTACCTCTGTACCAAATTTCATCGAAATCCGTCCAGTAGATTTTGCGTGATTAAGTAACAAACATCCTCACAAACTCACTTCCAAACTTTCGCATTTATAATATTAGTATAGATTTGTTGTTGTATGGCTGGCTATGTAATGGCTTTAAACTGTGGATTCCTCCACTCATATGGGCTAGCAACCTGTCACTATACCTGAATCTCTATTCCATCATAGAGCCCACTATCGAGCTAAGCGTGGCCTTCGATTCTCACAACTCTTGGCTCTGTTTACCCCGTAAGGGATAAAGACGTGATTCTATGTATGTATTTATTGCTAATTTATGTATAGTTTTTAATGCTTCTGACACAATGTATATTGTTTAAGAATGAACAAATGAATTGTATATTGTTATCCTAGGGGTGAAAGTAACTTATTTAGTCCCGAGACGGGGTTTGGCGCCCGAGCGTAGCGCCCCTCGCTACGCTCGCACCAATAGTTCGAGGGACTAAATGAGTCTTTAACCCGAGGTAAACACTGTGCTTTTCATTACGAATACTAGGAAAGTACCTGAGGAGCGGGTTGAAAGTAATACTTTTCAACCCTAGGGAGAATCGTTTTCTACTAACAGCTGTCAAATTATGAAAAATAGACATAATAAATGTCAGTAGAAAACGATTCTCCCTAGGGCTGAAAAGCCCGCTATTACTTTCAACCTCTTCTCAGACCTACTTTCTGAGTATGAGTAATGAAAAAACTAGTTGCCCCCCAGGGTTTAGCTTCCATGGGAATTTTAAGTTAAAAAGTACCCTATGAGTTTATTCCTTGTATTTTTCTACCAGTGTACCAAATTTCTTAAAAATCCGTCTAGTAGATTTTTCGTGATTGACTTACAAACATCCTCGCAAACTCACATCCAAACTTTAAGACCAGGTCCAACCTGAGCTGCAAAAAACAAAATTCATATGCGCTTTTAACCGCGCCGTGTACGCGTTGCAATAAGATAGTTTTTTGCACAACACAATGTTCTACTTTCGTTGGCAGGATCGAACAGATTTTGTACCGATTTAGCAACTCTTTCTCAAATATCATTAAAAATATTAGTTTTAAAACAAAAAGTGCTCGATTAAGACTTTAATATAGCCTATATATAAATTAATTATATAAATAAATAGAAATGTTATCGCTGATAATTTTAAAGTTTCATGACTTTATGAATTAATTAAGCCGAAAATATGTATTTTTATTAAAAAGTACACGATTGAAACCTTAATAGAGATCATAATCTATATCCTGTATTATTTTTCCACTTCGTCAATAAACTCTAATTAGGTAAATATCTTCCTGGCCTGTGGTGTGGCCCTAGAATAGCACCAACCCATCTCTTCCCGTGGGTGTCGTAAGAGGCGACTAAGGGATTTAAAACACCGGAGGATGGGCAGCAGCATCTTTCCGCGTACTATGCCATCACACTGCGATCGCCAACCCGCCTGCCAAGCGTGGCGATTACGGCAAAACCCTCCATGGATGAAATCCTTGGGGAGGCCTTTGTCCAACAGTGGACGTCTTTCGGCTGAGAGAAGAGGTAAATATCTTCATGAAAAATTACAATTATTTCGAATGTGGGGTTGGACCTCGCCTTAACATTAATAATATTAGTAGAATAGTAGGATTATTATTAGATAAGTAGGATTAATATTTATTTTTATCTTTATCAGGTGTACGCCAAGACGCCCAAGCACTTCCCGCTGCAGTTCGGACGGTACTTTCCTTTTTTTGCATTTGTCGGCATAGAATTTACTATTAACTCATCTGAACGAAAACTGTTAGTTTTCAAGTTAGGTCTAACTTAAGCAAAACAAATAAGACCCTCATTAAACTGCGTTAAATTTCAGTGCGTGAAAGAAATTTAAATTGTTCATGAAATGGTGGCCTAGGAAAACGGTGTTCCGCTACCACTTTCATGGACAATTTGCAATTATCGCACTGTTTTTATATAATCGTTATTTTCTCTATTTTTACGAGCGAAGTGATTGCAGGTTTCAATGTAATTATTATTTCTTTTGGAATATTGTATTGATTTGACAACATTTTTAAAGTGGGCATTGATTTGCATCCTTAGAAGTAGTGTTTAGCCGTCTGGCATGTTAGGCAACCAAGACTGTTTCATGAGTTTCTTTCGGCATTTCTTCCCAGCAGTGGTCGTTCCGAAATGCTAGTAGTTTGGAGCTTTGAGACATAATATATTATGATTAAATAATTAGTTATTGACGTGAAAAAGAGCCTTCTTTGAAGGCCAAGTTTCAATAAAAAAATTTGACATTGTAGTAATTTTTTGAAAATCGACAGTGATTTTAAATGATTTATTGTTTTAGGGACGTGTTATCAAGTGGACCGATACTAAATTGCGAAGACAAGTCAGATTGGCGGCAATGCCTGCTTAGTAAAGAGGAAGAGGTCTCTTACGTAGCCAGTTTTAGAGAGAAGTTTAAACCCTTCGATTTCACCGCAGACGAGGATAGTGATAGCGACTGATGTGATTAGTTTTTTGACTATGTGATGTGTGAAAGCCTGTGTTTAATTTTTATGTATATTTGTGAATAGCAGCGTTTTACCTGAAATAAAACGCATATTAAATACTTACCTTATTCAAAGCTTAGTATTGAGATACGCGCTTCCGTTTCCCGTCAACTTTTACCAGTTTTCGTACTCTTTTTACCCCTTCTACTAGTACTTCCGGCTCGTCACCAGGTGGTGGCGCCCTCTGTGTTTAGCTTAGCGACAGAGCGCGCCATTTTGGCTCATTGCTTCGAAATACACCAGGCAGAATTAAAATGTAAGCTTTGAATAAGGTAAGTATTTAATATGCGTTTTATTTCAGGTAAAACGCTGCTATTAAATCCTTGACCGTTATTCAAAGCTTAGTATTGAGAGATGTTTGTTATCGCCTGGTGACGATGACGATGAGGAAGTACCTATTAGGATGCCAATGTGAATAAAACAATAAGTTAAGAAAATCAGGGTTTCGTATATTTGTACTAACAAATGTTTAACAAATTTTAAACAATTTCGTAATTATGATCGCTATAAATCAGTTTGATATGAATTAAGTATGAAATCACATTCAATTATAAACTTTAATTTAAACAACAGGACTAAATAAATGAGCAACATGTGGTGATTGATTAGAAGGCATTACTTCTCGCCTGTAATATTTCTGAAATGTATTTTCAGAGCGCCAATTTCCGCGCGCTAAAATTTCTTCTACGGGGTAATTTTTAATCCAGTTCTTCGAAGCCACCGCTGATCGTACGCTACCTGGAGTACCTGCAATATTAGCCTCGTTTAATAAGGTCTTTAACCAGCCTGCTATTACTGTTCGAGTCGCCGCTTTCGGGGCACCATTAAGCGTCACAAACAAATTAAAGGTTTTTGAAGCATTCCTTCTATTATTTAATAATAATATTGTTTTTTCTACCCAAAATACAGGATCAAGTTTATAGTTGTCGTGATTGGACAATAGTTTCCAACCAGACTGCCGATAATCACTGCTATCGGTTTTAGAGCCAAATTGTGGCCAAAGTATAATATTGTTTTCAGATTTTGTATAATATTCCGGATCGACTCTGAGTAATGTCAGGTCATGTACCCGGCGTCCTGAACATAAGAGAAGTAACATTGCTGTATGTCTTACTGTCTGGAAAGTGTTATTTATATTTACTTCATAATCAGAAATAAAAGAAACAAGTTTGCTAACATCCCATATAGGAGGTTTTGTGACTTTAGGATTTTTAAGAGAAATAGATTTAAGAATATGTTTTACTAAAACATGTGAGCTCAAATGACTAGAACTTTCTGCATTACATAAGGTTGATACCACAGATTTATGTAAAAGAATTGTGCTGTATGACAAATTATGCAATAAATGTAAATCTGCTAGGAACTGAGCTAAATTACTACCAGTGGGGTTTACAGGATCTACATTATTAGTGTGCGCCCAATCGATCCACCGCTTCCAGGCAACCCTATAGGTCTTTTGCGTAGATGGTCGCCAAGAATTTTTCAACAAGGAGCGTTGCCTATCGGTCCACTTTTCTACTACCTCAGACCACCCCCACATTTCCATACTTCTAACGTTAGTTCCTCTACCTTCGGGGGTGAGAGACCTGTTGGCGTGTCCACTAGAACCCGGTGAAGGTTCCACAGTGTGAACGGGGCTTCTAGGGATCGAGCTTTGAGATCTGCTCGCCAGAATACTTTCTCCCAACGGGGAACTACTAACAGGAATATCCCTGTCGATTTGTTCAGGTGAGCTAGCACCTTGGGTATTAGAAATGGCGGTGGGAATATCCAGGCTAGAGGGTAATGCCAAGGGGTGCTGAATGCATCGTAAAACATCGCTTGAGGGTCCGTTTGATCGAGACTCACGTAATTGCTCACCACGTGGACTTTGCTGGACGCAAACAGGTCTATCACAGGCACACCCCATTTGGCAAATACCTTTTCTGCACCTTCTGGTAGGAGATGCCATTCCGGTGGTAAACGATGCCTCGATAGATGGTCTGCGTGAGTGTTGTATTTGCCCGGTATGTAGTGGATTGTAAATGTTATTCGAGATTTGTCTAACAAGAGAAGAATTTGGTACACTATCTCTAGGAGTTGCGGCGACCTTGTCCCGCCTTCTTTTCTCAGATATGTTACAGCCGTTTTGTTGTCGCTCTGTATAAGAATACAACTGTGATTCATTAGGTGAGCATGAGCTTGAAGTGCCCGTAATATCGCAAGCAATTCTTTTTGATTGCTGTGTAACTTTTTCTCCGCTTGAGACCACAACCCGGACAGGGTAAGATTGTTCAGTTGGGCAAGCAAGCAATGCCCCAAGCAATGTCCGACGCGTCCGTTGTTAAAAACAGCGTTGGCGGAGGTTGATGCAATGGAGTTGAAAGATGACTGTGGTGAACCCACCAATTCATTTCGATCTGAACACTCTGTGGTAAAGGAAACTTGCGTATGGGATCGTCTGGCAATGAGTTTATGAATATTTGCAGTTGCCGATGGTTGAGTCGCCCTCGTGGCACAACAAAACTTGCAAAACTCATTAAGCCCACCAGTTTCTGTAGCTCTTTTACAGTTGCATGACCTTTTTGCAACACCTGAGTGACCTTGTTTACGATGTTGGTAACCTTCTCTGTGGGTAGACTTTTTGAATTTTGCCAAGGATTCCACAGTATTCCCAAAAAAACAATGCTTTTTTTGAGGGACTATTACGGACTTTTTGACATTTATCTGCCATCCCAGAAATGTTAACAAGTCGAGTGTTTTTGTCACGTGACTTTTGAGAACCTCGATATCCTGGTGAACCAGTATAAAATCGTCTAAATATACAGCAATTCTGATATTTTGTTCCCTTAATGTCTGGGCTACCCAATTCGTGAGAATAGAGAATGTTTTGGGTGCTGTGCTTAGACCGAAGGGCAGGCACGTCATTTCCAACAGTTCTCTGTTGTATATGAGCCGAAGGAACCGCCTGTGAGACTTTGAAATTTTGAGGTGAAAGTAAGCCTGTGAAAGGTCGATTTTGCATAGCCAGTCTTGTGGCTGTAGAAAATCGGGGATCCGATACATGTTTATTAAATGGAATGTTTCGGTAATCACATATTCGTTTAGAGATTTCAAATTGAAAATGGGGCGTGCCGTCCCGTCGGATTTTGGGACAAGAAACATCGGGGAAATGTAACTTGGTGACAGTGGAACTTTCCTTAAAATCCCTTGCTCTATCATGTCGTTTATAATTTTTGTCATTTCGTTGGAAGCAGGAGTTTGAAAGGGGCACTTTTCTACATTTGGGTACACTAGTGGTGGTTTCTGATAAAAGGGTATTCGATACCCTTGAATCATTTTTAATAGGAGCTGTGGAGCCCCATTCGTTCCCACTGGTTGTGAAAAAGTGCTAACTGACCTGCCTGAAATGTCCTCGCGTCACCGCCGATACTGCTTCTTCGCCTCTCCTTTATAGGTAGCAGGAGATGCTGCTCGCTTACGGTGACCTCTCTGCTGTCCTCGTGCTGGCCTCGAGCCACGGGATTGAAATGACCCTCTTGTTGATGTAGACGGTTGGTCGTGATGCCAGTCCTCAGGTTGTTCTCGGTGAGAACAATGATGATTTCTGTAATCACCCCTCGAGGGTGTGTTTTTGCACTGCGAGTGTAATGGGCACGACCCGCACGGGTTTTGTTGAGCGCCACGGAATGGTGCTCCAGCTCTTTTTGGCTCGTCCCCTGCGAGGGATGGCACAGAGCTTTATTTTGAGCTGATTGTGTAGACAGATCAGCTTTAGTTGGATAAAATGATTTCCGAATACCGCCAGCTTTTTCCAGGGCAGACGTAAATAAATCCGCATCAAAAATATGTGTAGTAGACGGGGGTATCTTTTTCAAGGCAGTTTTAACCAGAGGGTCTCGAACTTTACTTAAGATGGCATCCTGCGTATTTCAATTGTTTCGGCTCTGTGGCCACACACTATTTGTAATAGATCTGTTGAGATTTTATGCAAGTCCCCTTTAAGAAAAATTTGCTCGGTTTTCTCAGCCAAGTCATTCAAGTTTCCGTCCGTAGATTTTGCCCAAGCGATCAGTTCACGTATTCCACTTTGTAACGCTTCTTTTTGTTTTAAGATACAAAAGGTTAATGCGGCATATGATTTTTCTTCATTTGAGACATGACGTAAGGAGTCATATTTTTGTACCTCCTCATTTGTCTCTAAATTTACATAACCAGGGGTATGGTTGTATAGCTTCTGTGTCTCAGCATATCTAATATCTGACCAGGTCTTGTTACCCAGACGCTGAATATCATCTAGCTTTTTCAAAAAACTATCGGGAGTGTTTGGTATGGATGGCTCCTTTACTTTTGTCTCAATTTCAAAAACGAACTCGTTATTCACAGGAATATCACCAGATTCAACTTCGTCATAAAGTTCGCCGCTAACCCCTGAATAAATAGAGACAGTATCCTGGCAAGGAGCTTCGATATTGCTATTGATATTTGAAAAATGACTACGGATCTCACCCATCTCCTTAAAAAGTTGCTCCATCATTTGCTCAGATCGCCTTTTACGCTTTTCCTTAGGCTGGCGGCGCCGTTGTGTACGTTTCCGTTTAGGACCCGAAGACGAGCTAGAGCTCGAGCTGCTCGATGAGCTGCTGCTGCTGCTCCGTGGCCGACGCCTTTTCGTCGGACGACGTTCACTCGTTCCAGCGTTTTTATCGACATTTTTACTATTATCACTCATTCTGAAAGAACAGCGCTTATTAGCAAAATATATTTAGAAACAAAAACTGGTACCTTTCAAATAATTTTTTAAAACAAAATTCGAACGGAAAATCCGTTAAAAAATTCAAATATTAAACCGTTAAATTTCAAATATTAGTATGAAAATTTTACCTTATAAATGTTTTGTGCTCACGAAATAAGCACAATAAATCTTAACGAAAATTATTTTTTTTTTTTTTTAGGAAAATTTAAAATTATTTTCTATGGAAAATAATTTGAGGGTATAAAATGAATTTTGCTCACGTGTTGACGATGCGGGAAACAAAAAGCCAATGAGCCAAAATGGCGCGCTCTGTCGCTAAGCTAAACACAGAGGGCGCCACCACCTGGTGACGAGCCGGAAGTACTAGTAGAAGGGGTAAAAAGAGTACGAAAACTGGTAAAAGTTGACGGGAAACGGAAGCGCGTATCTCAATACTAAGCTTTGAATAACGGTCAAGGATTTAATAATTCATTAAACTATCCACGCCCCGTGACTTCTCTCCAGTGGGAATTTCGGTATAAAAAAATTCGGTGTTTTTCTACCCGTACACCAAATTTCATCGAAATCCGTCCAGTAGTGCGTGATTGAGTAACATCCTCACAAACATCCAAAATTACCATTTAATATTGAACCTTGTATCTCGGTCATACATAAGATTTATATCCAATGACTTGAAATTATCTATTTTTTTTTTGTCTCATTAGGCTACGATTATGTGATAGACAGTTCTCCTAAATTATGTTCTGTTATAAACTGTTATTCTTAAGAGGTAGGATCAATGAATAAACACTACAAGTAAATGATTTTTTTTTTATTTTCGTTCACATCATACTGTCCTAATAACTCATTCGTTTGCTTTATAAAAACATATTATAACAACATGATAACTAACTTTTACAATATTCACGTGTTAATGTATATTAACAAAATTCCCAAAAATGATATGGTATGTCGACTAGATTTCGAGTGACTAGAATTAAATGATAATATACAAAATTCGTAGTCATTTTAAAACAGCAATCGTATTATTAACTTAAAGGTATAATAATAACATTTAAACAATTGTTATAAATCTTTATGAAGAAATCCTTATGACGTCTTGCCTGTAACATTTTTATCGCTATAGGTAGGTACCTACTTATTAAAATATAACAATGGCAGTTATATATTTAATAATGATAGCTATGATGCAATTGAAATATTCATTAATACAAACAGTCATAAGAACCTCGTTCATATGAGTAGATTGTCACATTTTAGTAATGACTAAACTATAAGTTATTTGATCTTCGATTGACTAGCATTAGGTATTTGTGTCTAGTATATATAAAATAGATCTCAATTAAATATAGGGCAGTCTTCGTTGGAGTTACTAAAGAGAGTCAACGTAAACGATTGTAAATTATTAAAAATTCACACAACTTACTTAAAATGTGTAATTGAATACAAAATGACGCGTAAGCCTTAGTCAAAGTTGTCAAGTAGCACGAACGTTACATAAAATATAAGTACAAATAAGTTATAGTGGTAGCCAGCTAATTAGGGACACCAGTCGATTTTCATACAAACGAGGTTACTTTGAAGCTTTGGTTCAAAGCCAGGATTGATCTGAGCTGTGATCTGATGATGGCTTTGAATCAAGTGTCCCTAATTAGCTGGCCACCACTTTATATACCTCAATGAGGTTTTTTTTATCATGGCAACAAACATGTAACATATTATCGATCGCTTCTCCTTAACCACAATGACCAGTGCTAAGTGTTCAACACTCATAGACTATACTACAGTTACAGACCATGTACATACAAATTTAACTTCCTGCCGTATTCACCAAACTATATATAAGTGTATTGTCATGTGTTACTGTTTACTGAGGACCATTATGCTAAAATGTATTTGATTATTTATTTTACATCGATTATTTCACGTAAAGCGAGATACGGTGTATAGAAATATGTTAAGCCTGTCCACTACTGTAAAAGTATATTAAGTTAATTCAAAATGTTCCTGTTAAGTGCTATATTTTTATTAGACTTTTCTTTCTTACAGTGAAGTACAGGCTATGTTGCCATAACATCGATATTATAAGGACGAAGCAGTAATGGACAGGCTTTTTTTATTTTTTAAATATTGTAGATTGGATACACGATGTAACACATTAACATTGTCAAACGTAAAACAACTTGAAGAAAATATTTTTGCTAATGTCGATAACCACATATTTATAACAATTTTCATCTAATTTGTTACGAAATATTTACATAATGTTGCTAATCTGTTGCAACATTGGAATAGCGATTGTTATTTAATTTCGTAATGAAGGTATACATTTTTACTGCGATTTAAATTTTTATTTGCACAAATGGAAAAGTTGACTTGTAACGAAGTTGCTTACACAGTATTTTTAGGTATATTCTTAATTTTGATGCACAATTTGTAACGTTGGCACTTTTACAAACGCTTTATAATTTAATATAATTTTCCTACAATATAAATAGGTAGGTAATTAAACTCCTCCTTATTTGATTACACCATTCAAATCTTACTGTTAAGATGATAATGTTTTATTAATGAAAACCAATGTTTTCATAAACTTTACAACAAACAAACAATTCGTATTAAATATCGGATATAATGTCTCAAATTACATCCGTAACTAGTTTTAAGACTTTGGTCAATAAGGCATTAAGTTTAAAATATATTTTTATATTTTAATTATTGTTCTCCTTATTTATATTCGATAGTCGAAAGTACATGTAATTACATAGTATTTACATAACATTAGGTACACTACGAAAGAGCCAAACAAAATTATCCTGTAATAATTTTGTTTGAACCAAAAAAGTAGTATGCCTCTCTTTGCAGTCAATAAATGTGGGTATTTGGATAAAGAGTTACGAGTGTGGACGTAACATAGTACCTATACCAATTTGCTTAATTCTCAGGTTAAAGCAGGCTTAGGGAAATCAATAGTATGTGCATGCATTTGTTTGGTTCGTTCGTAGAATATTTATAAAGCAGTGACTTTACCAGTCAGTACTTTTTTGGGTAATAAAATACTCAATTTTCGAGTACAAAAATGATTATTGTATGGCACTAAGAGTAGACGTAATTATTTTGGCTATACCTACCTATCTATCTACAGCTATATATACAGTACGGAAGTTTATTAGAATTTGGCAACAGTTATAGAAAATCTATGTCTTCAAAGCGTTACAAAGTGCTTAATTCAACTATTTTGATATACTACCGTATAGTAGTCAGTATAATAAATTTCTTATGAGTAATATTCGTTATTCTTTCGTCTTCAAAAAGAGCATTCGTACAATACAAAATTATTCTTATGCGATGTATAATACACATAGTCTTTAATATAGGTATGCGAGTTTTTATGAAAGTAGTTAAGGTATGCATATAGTTTAAAATTGATTTTGTCATTGTTACTCATAAGTACAAATGTTGTTAACGATAATTTGCTTATAACTTAGGCCCCAAAATTAATAAAAATGAGAATCGTCGCGTCTGGCCGAATATTTTCACTATGATAAATATTTCCTTAGCTTATCGTAGTGCTGGTATAATGGTTAATCGAAAAAGACCCAAATAACCAGATAATTTGTTGATCTAGCCTTTTAAATGGCTTAAAAACATCCCGTGCCCGTTCGTTGGGATAAGTTACTACAATCTATAATTCGATTAAAAAATTAGTCTGCCATATTTATTATTTATAAAACTCGCTCGTTTTGCGCGTTCCATTAAAAAAATCGTGTATTACAATGTCGTTACAAGACATTTTAATTTCAAACATTGATCTGGAATGCCTCTCTAGTGATTTTCCCGTCCGGATGTTGGTGGTGGGGGCCGCGCTTGCGCCGGTGGTGGCCCTCGCACTCCGTGTCGTCGGAGAACCGCGATGGAGGGTGGATGTGCTCGTTGAATGACGGGTAGTTTGATATACTGAAATTAAAACTGCACTAAGTAGATATATGAAAGATTTTTGCCAGGTATTTTTCACAAAAATTTTAGTGAACAAACTAACCCAAATATTTAAGAGCATTGCGGTGTTGAGTATAGGTATTTAACGACTAAATGGCTAAGTATGAATATCGCGCTATTTTTTATACTCAACCGAGTTTATCTAACCTTGAATATATTCAGGTTAATTTGTCACACCATATTAGTGTTTAATAAAAGTAAAATAAAATTAATATAATTTAAAAGGATATGCAGTGAGGTAGGATATATTATATGACAAATTTCATTACAGGGAGAGGGTATTTAAAAATGAATAGGTACCTAATAGTCGTTTCGTTGTGGCTGCTTTGCCCGCTCGAGAAATGCGCGCGCCGCTTGTCCAGAGCGCCGCCCTTCCATTTCGCGACTTAAAAAAATATATTTGAAACATTCTGTATAGTGTTCATAGTAAATGGAACTTTGGAAAATTTCAAACAAATATTATACAGAATGTTTCTTTGGCAATCGAAACATCCTGTACAATAACTTTTATACAGGTAAGTAATAAAATAATAATAATAGGAAAACACCTCGAATAATAAGTACTTATACAGGTGTTGATAAATGTAGTATGTATAAATTTATCATCAATAAAAATTAAAAAATAAACCTGTACAAAAGTATTACACAAGTTGTTTACGATTTTAAACAGCCCCTGTATCTGTACAGGCTGTTTCAGTTGGTGAGGGTCAAAAAAAATGCGCCATGAACTGAAACTAATTGTTTTTAATCAAGGAGCGATTTTTCTGACAGCTAATTAAGAAAAAAAATCAGTATAAAAAAATCTCAACAGATGGAGTTTCATTGAAAGCAGAGTTGTAATAATAGCTGTACCTATATTGTGCGCTTTTGTCAGCCAGAGACAGAAAAAAAATCACATAACAGTTTGACAGTTGCACAAATCACAATATTGATACTTTTTAGATGGTTTTATTAGGTTTTATTTTTTTTAAATGCCAATCCCTTGCATTTTTGCTTTTTGAATGGTCTCGCGAGGGATTTTCCGAAACCCAAATTAAAAAATATAGTTCCAGATGACTTCATAGATGGCGCTTGAGCAAAGGCGAGAGAAAAGTACCATACACAAAGCAAAAATTCACGGGATTGGCATTTAAAAAAAAATAAAGCTTAGTAAAAAAAACATCTAAAAAGTTTCAATATTGTGATTTGTGCAACTGTCAAACTGTCAGGTGATTTTTCTGCCTCTGGTTGACAAGAATAAGCGCACCATAAAGGTTTAGCCATTATTACGACTCGGCTTTCATAAAACGCCATCTGTTGAGACTTTTATATCCTGATTTTTTTCTTAATTAAATGTCAGAAAAATCGCTAATTGATAAAACATTTTTGTTCGGGTCTAAAAGCTGGGAAAAAGCTGTCCTTTGTGGATCAGAGACAAGCGAACACATATTCTATTTTTATCAACCGACTTCCCAAAAAAGGAGGAGGTTATATGTTTCGATGTATGTATGTTTTTTTTTATGTATGTTCGCCGATTTCTCCGCCTACAGTAGTCTGATTTCCGAAATTGTTTTTTTATTCGTAATGATATATACCCAAGTTGGTCCCATTTTAACCATGTCAGTATCTGTTCGGTAATTTTAAAGATACCTAACAAAATATAAAAATACCAACATTGCATTATAGAGCAAAAGCCCGCGATAGCATGCCCTTCCTTATTTTATTAAAACTAAAGATTTTCTGTGTATGTTCCAAACATTTAGTGACTATAAAAGTTGGATCATGATTACTTAGGCAGATTATTTGTAGCAATAACATTTAAAGTGGTAACTCAATTTCCTTAAAGTAAAGATTTTTAAAGATTTTATTCCTAATAATATAAGAAATCACGCCATCCATTACCAGGCAATTGGTGCAGATATAAACCCCTGCTAGACATTGTAGGTAACTTTACTAAATTATTTTTTTTATTATAAAAGCTGAATTTGTTATTTATAAAAGCTGAATTTTTGTTTTATTATAAAAGCTGAATTTAATATGTATTACTTTGGAAGGCCCCAAGGGTGCTTTTTATACCTATAAAAATCATCCTTGCTATCCATATTACCTGCATAAGCAACTAAGATCCAAACTTCATACCTAGTCGCTAATATTTTTTACTTGTATATACCACGCAGAGAAATATTCAGCATTTTTAAAATAAGGAAGGTTTGGTCGTCGCGTGCTCACGGTCTATTTATGTGCCAAAAATAATAGACAATTTGACATGTTCTGACATTTCAAATCAAACTGACATAAAAAGTTTCGAATTCTTAATTCTTTATTTTCGGCCACCAGTAAAAGAAAAGTTTAAGTTTTTATTAAAGAAAATGAAAAGGTGTAGAAGCACTAAAAATAATAAAATAAAACTTTTTTCCAAAATAGTGAACCGACTTCCATAATAAAACTTAAAATCATGAAATAACAATAAAGAAAAATGTATTAGCATGCTACCTACTGAATGAGGTGAAGTCGGTGCCAAATTTAATATAAATTAACATTAAGAATCATGTAGGTACATATACAAAATGCCTAGCTAAACAATTACATAGTCCTGCACTTGGCACCGACTTCACCTCATTCAGTAGGTAGCATGCTAATACATTTTTCTTTATTGTTATTTCATGATTTTAAGTTTTATTATGGAAGTCGGTTCACTTTTTTGGAAAAAAAGTTTTATGTGACCAATGTCTTTCGGCGTGTTATTGCTCCAAATTGACTTTGATCAGAGGCATAAAATATTAAAGTCCTCGGGATAAGAAGCTTGTTTTGGCAACTGGTTGTTTTTATATAGCTGAGACTGCTGTCAAAACGCTTCTTACAATAGAATGGCGTTTCAAAACTTAATCTCAAGTTGCGTCGCAGAAGCGAATTTTAGGTGTCAGCGGGGCGTTACAGCGCGGGGAGGCAGAGTCACGCCCCCGCGCAAACTGCCACCCGCCTCTTAGACCTTGCTCGCAGAAAATCAGAGCCGCCATCCTATTTGGTCGTATTGTATCATACTTGCAATAGCATACCTAAATGTGGTTTCATCGTTGTGGCTGCTGTATCCGCTGGAGGAGCGCACATGTCGCTTGCCCAGAGCCCCAGCCTTGCCCTTGCGAGACGGGAAGGCCTTGCGCACGACGCCTCCCACCGAGTTCTCTGATGAAGACGACGACTCCTCGCGCTCCACTGACGGATCTGGTGAGTTTTAACATCATTCATTGTTCTTTATTGCTATAATAGTATCCGTTGAATGCCAAGGAAAACTAAGAGGAAACGAAAATCCGTCATACCTTATGTGTTCCTTAGGAGTCTTATCCTAAATGTAGGTAAATTTTACCTATGTTAAAATGACTACGAACCTTGTAGGTTCACACAGTCGTTCATCGAACATGGGGCACTCGTAAGGGGTGTGAGAGGTGAGGGGAGGAGGATTGCTCCCAACTTTATTAAAATTACATTTTGTTGTATGAACAGTCGGGAGGTACATAAGTGTCAATCCTGTCACTGCAGTATCATGCTACGCTGGCGGATTTCTCGTCAATATCTAAACCGTTGGACAACTGTATATCATAATTTTGACGACCTCCGTGGCCTAACTCAATCTGTGTGATTTGTCCGTATATATTTATTTATTTAATAAACTGTGTCGTTACTAACAAGTGGTGGGGTGCGCGGGGCGCAGGCGCGCGGCGGGCTCGCTGTCGGAGTGCGGTGCGCTCGCGTCGTCGCTGGCGTCGTCCTCGTACTCTGTAATGGGCAGGTGCAGCGTTAGTATCTTCTTCACCTCCGAGTCCGTCGAGCCCAAGTTGTCCGACTCTGTAATACAAGGGCAACATTAGAACGCGAACAGGATGGCAACGATGTGATGAAGCTGCGGATTTGCCATGGAAACAAGTTCTTTGAAGTTTTATTGTATCTGCTTAGATTAAGTAAAAAGCACCATGGTTGCCATATCGGTACGTCTGATGATGTAGGTATATTTGGTTAGTCAACGACAGCATCTCAGTAATTCGCTGGCGTAAAGTACTAGTTACATCCTTGGATAAATATAACCAATAGATATACATAAATGAATGCACATGCCAGATATTGCTATTTTCTTTACAGTTTGGTCGTCTTTTATATTAATTTAATTTTTATATTTGTTTCCATGGCAGAATCTTCGCAGCGAAAAGCAAGTGATGTGTGATCATTTTTCATGGAGTGTTGCTTCTGACAGTAATGAAACATCGACAAATACGGGGTTCGAAGCGATGGATCGAAAAACGTCAATGGACAATGGAAAAGCGAAAACCAAAATGACATTCAGGTATGTGATAATACATACGGTGTGCATGCTTACCTTTACAAATTACATTTACGCTTCCATCAGGTTGCATAAAAGGCGATATATCGTCAAATTTGATCAGTAATGGGATAAAAGTAAATTCAGTACCATAGAAGGTGCATACTACTAAAACAAAACTAACGTAGCTAACTACTTAAGACAAGCACTGTAAGATTTTACTTGAAAGAGAATATGAAAGAACTTTACCTTGACTCTCAGAATGTGGATCTCGGAGCCTATTTCCTTTTCTTCTAACTTTTGTGTATTCTGGTTCTTTGCCCTGAAACAGTTATTAAATGAAACATACTGTTGTGCACGACTTTTTTGTTTTATACTATTCATTGTAATATTTTGAAAGAGCAGAATAGAACTTAGTTTACCTTATATTTATCATTCTGTTTTAAGTCGTGGTAGACGAAGGACCCGCGCACAGAATGGTAGGGTCCACTGTATACGTTTCCACTATAGCTGCTCTCGCTATACGCCGTGGGTTTTGTCAGTTGGAAAGTCGCGTACGGGCAAATGTCTTCGATGTATTCTGTTAGAAATAGAATTGATATATACCTAAGTTGATTTTATTACAGTTAGGACTTTGAAATGTTAAGAGCAAAGCAATTTTTCGTAACTTTTCTCTACATTCAAACATAATTTTCATGCATTATGCAATAATATAATTAATATATGTCGACGATCTTTTCGTTGGTAGCGAATAGTGTCAGGCACTATTAAGCTTTTGTTTTCGCTAACTTGTTTAACACATTGTATGCAGATTTAGACTAAAGTATATCGAATCATTTATTATTTTACCATTAGATGCATGTTTGTAGTGATGTTGGGGAGCAGGGTGCTGCGCTCTGGCGGCCAAATATTGTTGATCTCGGTTTACTTTGTTCTGCAACTGGGCGACTGACGGCGATTCACCGACCCCACTTTCGGTAGCTACCGTCTCTGTTCCGCCAGCTTCTAGAACAATTATGTAAATATCTAAATGGTGAAATAAAGGTTTATGATTTATAACACTTTGGAATTGACTTAACAGGATTAGTGCCAAAATATCGCAATGTAAGAGGTCGCGGGGCACTGATGTTTAAATGTACATTTAGTTAAATTCAATTCTACGCCAAAATATTACGTTGACTTACTATTTCTTCGCACTAGAAGTACGATGGCGATGAGGGCACCTAATACCAGTAAGGACAGTGCAGCAGGTAATATAACTCGAGCGCCGCCTAAAGACCTGGACCCTGCGGCCGGCGCTGGCGGGGAAAGCTCACCGTCTAATACTGAAAAAAAAAAAACACGTTTTATTGTATTTTGCCCACATTGAAGAAAATCAATTTTATTTTCAACCGACTTCCCAAAAAAGGAGGAGGTTATATGTTTCGATGTATGTATGTTTTTTTTTTATGTATGTTCGCCGATTTCTCCGCCTATAGTGGGCTGATTTCCGAAATTGTTTTTTTATTCGTAATGGTAAATTCCCAAGTTGGTCCCATTTTAACCACGTCAGAATCTGTTCGGTAATTTTAAAGATACCTAACAAAATATAAAAATACCAACATTGCATTATAGAGCAAAAGCCCGCGACAGCTTGCCCTTCCTTATTTTATTAAAACTCAAGATTTTCTGTGTATGTTCCCAATATAGAAATAGCGATTAGCGACTATAAAAGTTGGATCATGATTACTTAGGCAGATTATTTGTAGCAATAACATTTAAAGTGGTAACTTAATTTTCTCAAACTAAAAGTTTTTTAAAGATTTTATTTCTATATGAAATCACGCCATCCATAACCAGGCACTTGGTGCAGATATAAACCCCTGCTAGACATTATAACTTTACTAAATTATAGTTATATTGGTTTTATTATAAAAGCTGAATTTAATATTACTTTGGGAGGCCCCAAGGGTGTTTTTTATACCTTTAAAAACATCCTAGCTATCCATATTACCTGCATAAGCAACTAAGATCCAAACTTAATACCTAGTCGCTTATATTTTTTATCCGTATATACCACGCAGAGAAACATTCAGCATTTTTAAAATAAAGGAAGGTTTGGTCGTCGCTGGCTCTCGGTCTATTTATGTGCCAAAAATAATAGACAATTTGACATGTTTTGACATTTCAAATCAAACTGACATAAAAAGTTTCGAATTCTTAATTCTTTATTTTCGGCCAGCAGTGAAAAAAAGTTTTTAGTTAAGAAAATAGGTATAGAAGCAATAAAAATGATAAAATAAAACTTTTTTTCCAAAAAAAATGAACCGACTTCCATCATAAAACTTAAAATCATGAAATAACAATAAAGAAAAATGTATTAGCATGCTACCTACTGAATGAGGTGAAGTCGGTGCCAAATTGAATATTAAATAATCTAAATTAACATTAGAATCATGTATATATTAGACAAAATGCCTAGCTAAACAATTACATGACACCCTTACTCCTGCACTTGGCTGGCACCAACTTCACCTCATTCAGTAGGTAGCATGCTAATACATTTTTCTTTATTGTTATTTCATGATTTTAAGTTTTATGATGGAAGTCGGTTCATTTTTTTGGGAAAAAGTTTTATTTACTAAGGCTAGCCAGTCAAAAGTATATGAAATTATGTGAATGGAGTTTCGAGGCAATAACAACTTTTGGTAAAAAAATTATGTATGGTCCATTTATTCATAATTATCTAATAAGTAAACAATCTTCTTTTTTTTAATTTTGTTGAATATAAATCAAATATTAGTTCAAACCTAAACATAAAAGTAAAACATTTATTAACCACGAAAGTAATTTCCTAAAAAGTCTATTTTAATTTATGTTGTTGTAAAATCATAAAAAGACATGGTAAGATTGTTTACATAATAGGACAATTATGAATAAATGGACTTTACCTAGTTACCTATTTGTTTGTGATGGTTGATAATAATGGGTGATTGGAAATTCTGATGATAAATAATACTTACTACCAGTTAAAGAATGTGTGGTAAAATTGTACAAGGCGACAGCGTGTCCTGCGTTGTTGTGCGCAGTAATTCGCAGCTGATACTGAGTGGCTGGCGTCAGTCCCGTCACACTGAACACCCTTTCTGTTGCTTGTACGCTGTTCGAGACGAGGCGCCACTGAAAGAAACGAATACATCTCGAGTCAAATAAAAAAAAATAAATAGTGAATAGCAAATAAAAAGGTCAAATCACAGGTTTCAACTGCCCTAAGGCTACCTCGAGAAGGAGAAGAAATCGAGCAGGACACTATAAGGTATTCTGATATAAGGATTTAACCTGTGACTGGCTGATCTCCCTGTACTCGATGACGAAATAGAGTATGCCGCAGCCGCCGTCGCCCCATGAGTCCAGCCATACGGTCACCGTGGTCGTGTTTAGTGTTATCATCTGCGAGTGCTTTGGCTTTACTGGCACTGAAACAAATATTGTGTATATAAATATATAGTGTGTAGTTTTGCTCCAGCTCTTCTAATATTAATAGGTACTTTCAGATTTGTATATCAATTTGGCCAAAAATAAAATTTGTTCATATCTGTATGTATCCATACTAATATTATAAATGCGAAAGTTTGGATGTGAGTTTGTGAGTTTGTGAGTTTGTGAGTTTGTGAGTGTGAGGATGTTTGTTACTCAATCACGCAAAATCTACTGGACGGATTTCGATGAAATTTGGTACAGAGGTAGATAATGACCTGGAATAGCACATAGGCTACTTTTTATCCCGGGAAAAAGCACTGTTCCCGTGGTCACGCGGGCGAAGCCGCGGGCAAAAGCTAGTGTATCATATATGTATCCTGTATCGTATACATCTGATAAAGGAAAGATACAATGATAAATCATGATATGAAAAAGGGAGAGAGGCGTGCTGTAAAGATGAGAATCGAGACAAGATCACGACGAAAAGTCAGAAAGATACTTACCAGTTCCCTTAGTATAGGCATGAACGATGTCGCACGGCAGCCCCGTCCCGATGCGGTTGAACGCAGTGATGTACAGCTGGTACCGCGTGCCGCACCGCAGGTTTGGCAGCACGTGCTCCGATGTGCCCAGCTCTGCAACTCTTTGAATCGCCGTGCTCGCGTTTATAGTTTATCACGTACCCTGATAAGTAATACAAAATAAATAATTTTTATAGTGATTTTGGTGGTTTCTGCCGTATAAATATTGCAGGCCTCCCAGGCTACAGAGGTCTAGTGTTTGTAATATATTGGGTAAAACTAACGCAGGCGTTTCGCATTGCTGCCGCCAGAGGGCGTTCGGGGTTTTCACTCTGCTAGCGTGGATGGCTCGCGGACGGTCGCCATTGCATTGTCCAGGGCGATATCGGTTTGATTTTAATACGCGGAGCGGTCTCGCGTCTTTTGCTTGTTGTTTAGTTTGAGTGATAATTGTGAATCTCCTGTTTGTTAAATAACTATTGAATTTGTGTTTGTGAAAAACTCTGTTATTGTGACTTTTTCTTGTGAGAGGTGAAACGTGGCTGGCTGTTCACATCTGACTGTTCCCGAGTGAAACTACGGGAAGAAATCTATTTAGTTGTCCTGGGGAATTGAGATCTCAAGGGTTAGGTAGGGTGATTAGGAATTCCCCCTCCCGAAGACACTCAAGTTTGGATCCGAAGAGAAAGAAGATTTAGTTCGGTAAGTGTTCAATTGTAATTAATTTATAGGTTAGGTTATCATATAGGGCCCTGTAGCTCCCTTCATAAGCTACGGTGGTAGCAGACTGCGTTAAGTTAATTAGGTTAGTCGGGCAAACGTGGTGCCGCGTGGAGATTTTTTCCCGGTACTTATTTTTACCGGTGGTTTTTTCCCGGTGAAGTTCCGGTACAGAATTCTTCCCGCCGCTTCGTTTGTCCGGATTCTCGCTGCCACATTTTCTGGCAGCAGAGCGTAGTTGCTCTGCACAGGTCTAGAAACAGTGGAGATAACAATAGGAGAGCCCCCAGCTGGAAAGGGCATTCCATCACTGGGCAGGGCTCAAGCCGATAATTTTGCTACAGGGCCCTAAAGGAAGCTCGGCCACATGTGTATTTTATATTATATCACCAAAAAGGACGAAAATATATAAATAAATTGCTACTAAAACATAACAATCAGATGTGTACCTAGAATAGGACTGCCTCCGTCGCCCTGGTCACTCCACTGCAGATGCAGGGAGTCTGCGTAGGAGTCGACGACGGCCAGCACCGGCGGCTGCGGCGGAACCTTCACTTCCACGCTGTACGTCACATCATCGTGGCCGTGCGCGTTCTCAACGGAGCACGTGTAGTTACCGCTGTCTGCGTACTGGGTCATGCTGAGAGAATAGTTGTCTTTGAAGAAAGGATGCAACATTTTTACGAAATTAAGTAGTAGGATTTTAAAAGAGACAAGAATAAATAGTAATTGATAAACAGAGCTGAATATGTGGTATGAAACAGTTAAAATGGGAGGTGCAACAAATAAGGAAACACAAATAGTTAGAATATAATGTGACACAAAGATCACTAAGTATTATGCTGTTGTACCTGATGATAAGTGTACCATCAGCAGTAACATTCTTCCGTAGAGTAGACTCCAGAGTGGCGCCATTCATGCTCCAGGTG
The DNA here is from genome assembly GCA_018467065.1 of Ephestia elutella. NCBI lineage: Eukaryota > Metazoa > Arthropoda > Insecta > Lepidoptera > Pyralidae > Ephestia > Ephestia elutella. The sequence continues at coordinate 7,787,613 of CM031582.1, forward strand.
GTGGTAGGCGTGGGAAAGCCGACCTTGTTGCAGGATAAGGAGATGTTCTCTTTCCACGGCGTCACTATGCTACGGCTGAATGATGTTATTCTTGCGGGAACTGTAAACAATAGAGTTACTGTCACTGTATTTCTCTTATAAAGTTCAATTTGTATTCTCTCTTTATTAACTTTGCTTTAATTTCTCTTCATATTTGATCGACAATGGTTGTCGATCTATTTTATTATTATTTAAAACATTATTGCACAGACTTTCAGAAACTATGTAAAAATGGTGGACTTAACGCCATATGGCATTCTCTACCAGTCGACCATTAGACATTAGAGATTACATATTTTGCATGGAATACAATAATAATAACAGAGTTTAAGAAGTTATAATGTCAGAGAGACATGATAATTAAACGAAAGCAAGAGTAAATATTGCAACAATATGTTATAAGTGGTAAACACCATAGGGGATTATGAAAAGCAGAACAAAAGGCCACACGAAACTGATAGAATAATAGTGAGTACCTGAGTCAGAAGGCAGCACGGTGACAACTCTAGTAGCTTCTCCTTCACCTAGCCTCGTGCTGGCGGACACCCAGAACTGATGCGTGGCTCGCGGCGGAGACCGTGCCGTCTCGTGGGACAGAGTGCTCGGGGATAGCATTCTTTTGTGAGTGCCCTCCTAGAGACATTACAATAAAAACACAATGTGAGTACGATAGTCAAAGATATTTTATACTATTTTTTGGATTGAATATGGTTGGTGGTTTATTATCGCAAATTAATTTTCGTATTTTTAAAATAGATGACTGTAGGGAGGTAATTGTTCATTCAGGAAATCGATGCAGTCATTTTTTTTCTGGAAAAAATATACTGCCTATGTATGTATCTTTTATCGTTAGTACCTCTCTCCCATCTTCAATGACGCTCATATACAGAGTGTACCCAACCAGAACTCCGTTTGGTGCCGCTGGAGGTAGCCATGAGACCAGTATTTTATTTCGCGAAGATACTACCGCCTTTATGTCTGCCGGGGCCGATGGCACTGAAACATAGAAAGGTTTCATTAAATTTCGACAAAAGCTGATAACAAAATAGGTATGTGTGAGACATTGTTCGTCTTCCAAATTGATAAATCACTCACCATCTTCTTCAGTATGGCAGTATACCGGAGCTGCCCTAACACCATCCCCCGCCGAGGTGAATGCGCAGACCGTCACCGAATAGTTGGTATATCGTCGCAGTCCAGACAGCGTTGTATGTAAGCCTGATATTTGCTTAGTTACTGCCTCTTCGTTTCCTAAAAGAGATCAAGGTATTACTCGTAGGTAATATGAAACGTGGTACTCGTAGGTAATATGTATGTGGCCTGTGGTGTGGCCCTAGAATAGCACCAACCCATCTCTTCCCGTGGGTGTCGTAAGAGGCGACTAAGGGATCTAAAACACCGGAGGATGGGCAGCAGCATCTTTCCGCGTACTGTGACATCACACTGCGATCGCCAACCCGCCTGCCAAGCGTGGCGATTACGGCAAAACCCCCCTATGGTTGATACACCCATAACACGGCCCCTAGTCCCCGGCGGCCCCGCTATCCCGGACTCTGGTAGCGGTCACGGTAACGGCGGGGCAGGGGGTGCTAAGAATCCCCGGCAGATGCCAGGCTACCAACCCCGACGACCTTTGGCCCTGGCAACTTATAACACGTGCACACTGCGGACCGACGAGAAGCTCGCTGAACTGGAGGAAGAATTGAGCAGGTTACGATGGGATATTGTAGGATTATGTGAAGTCCGAAGAGAGGGGGAGGACACCATGATCCTCAAGTCCGGAAACCTGCTCTATTTCCGGGAGGGCGACCAACTGTCCCAGGGTGGTGTCGGGTTTATCGTCCACAGGTCCCTCGTCAACAACGTGGTCCAGGTCGAGAGTGTTTCGGCGAGGGTAGCGTACCTTGTACTCAGAATTACCAAACGGTATTCGTTGAAGGTAATACAAGTATACGCACCGCCCTCATATCGCTCCGACGACGAGGTAGAGACTATGTATGAGGATATTTCTAGAGCCATACATAGCTCCCAGGCCCACTATACCGTTGTGATGGGGGACTTTAACGCGAAACTGGGCAAACGAAGCGATGATGAGCTGAGGGTGGGGAATTTTGGATATGGAAGGAGGAATGCACGTGGTCATCTGCTGGCCGGCTTTATGGAGAAGGAGGGCCTCTTTATGATGAACTCCTTCTTCAAAAAGCCAAAACAGCGAAAGTGGACATGGTTGCATCCTAATGGCGTTACAAAAAATGAGATTGACTTCATCTTGTCGACGAAGAGGCACATATTCAATGATGTCTCTGTGATCAATGCCGTAAAAACAGGAAGCGATCACCGATTGGTAAGAGAGCACATTGAATCTTAGAATAAAACTCGAAAGGTGTCGACTGATGAAGTCTACGCTCCGACCAGCGCCTATCCAGCTCCAAAACTCCGAGAGCTTTCAGCTCGAATTGCAGAATCGCTTCGAATGCCTGGGAGACTGCGAAAATCTGGACGATTATAATGACAGGTTTGTGCAAATTGTCCAAACAGCTGGGTCTAAGGCTTTCAAAACCCGCCGTTCAAAAGGAACCAAAAAGATCTCGGACCTCACCAACAAACTCATGGAAGAAAGACGAAACTTGGTTCTGCAGTCCTCTGACGATGCTGCTCAGTATCGCCGTCTAAACAGACAGATCTCCAAGTCCTTAACTCGTGATTTACGCAAAATCAATACTGACCGTATTGAAGAGGCGATCAAGCGAAATAAGGGCTCAAAAGTGTTTGCAAGGGATCTGTCTGTTGGTCAAAGCCAACTGACCAAGCTGAAGACAGAGGATGGCAGAATCATTTCGTCGAAGCCAGAGCTGTTGGAAGAGGTTGAGAAGTTCTACGGACAATTATACACCAGCGTACGCACACCTGTCAGTAATCTGGCTAAAGATCCAAGAGCCAGATTGACCCGACACTACACCGAAGATATCCCGGACGTCAGTCTATATGAGATTAGAATGGCTCTCAAACAGTTAAAAAACAATAAGGCACCGGGTGATGATGGAAGCACGGCTGAGCTTCTGAAAGCAGGTGGAACGCCGGTATTAAAAGCTCTTCAGAAGCTATTTGATTCCGTCATACTCGAGGGACAAACGCCTAAGGCATAGCACAGAAGTGTGGTGGTACTTTTCTTCAAAAAAGGTGACAAAACCCTATTGAAGAATTATAGGCCTATCTCACTTCTGAGCCATGTCTACAAACTGTTTTCGAGAGTCATTACGAATCGTCTCGCTCGCAGGTTTGACGACTTCCAGCCTCCCGAACAAGCCGGTTTCCGTAAAGGCTTTAGTACCGTAGACCACATACATACGCTGCGGCAGATTATACAGAAGACTGAGGAGTATAATCAGCCATTATGCTTGGCGTTTGTGGACTACGAGAAAGCCTTCGATTCGATCGAGACCTGGGCTGTGCTACAGTCTCTCCAACGGTGCCAAATTGACTATCGATATATCGAAGCGCTGAAGTGTTTGTACGAAAACGCCACCATGTCGGTCCGTCTCCAGGATCAAGGCTCCAAACCTATCCAGTTGCAGCGAGGGGTGAGACAGGGAGACGTGATATCTCCGAAACTGTTCACCGCCGCCCTGGAAGATGTTTTCAAGCTTCTGGACTGGAGCGGACTCGGCATCAATATCAACGGCGAGTACCTCACTCACCTTCGATTCGATGACGATATCGTAGTCATGGCTGAGACCTTGGAAGACCTAGGCACAATGCTCGATGACCTCTGTAGAGCCTCTCAACAAGTGGGTCTAAAAATGAACATGGACAAGACGAAAATTATGTTTAATATCCGTGTCGCACCCACTCCTCTGAAGGTTGGAGACTCTACACTCGAAGTTGTTGACAATTATGTATACCTGGGACAAACAGTTCAGTTAGGTAAGTCCAACTTTGAGAAAGAGGTCAACCGTCGAATCCAACTCGGCTGGGCAGCGTTCGGGAAGCTTCGCGATATCTTCTCGTCCAAAATACCGCAGTGTCTCAAGACTAAGGTCTTTGACCAGTGTGTGTTGCCAGTAATGACATACGGAACAGAGACGTGGTCGCTTACTATGGGCCTCATAAGAAGGCTCAAGGTCACCCAAAGGGCGATGGAGCGCGCTATGCTCGGAGTTTCTCTGCGTGATCGAATCAGAAATGAGGAGATCCGTAGGAGAACTAAAGTAACCGACATAGCCCGCAGAATCGCGAAACTTAAGTGGCAGTGGGCGGGGCACATAGCTCGTAGAACAGATAGCCGTTGGGGCAGAAAAGTTCTCGAGTGGCGACCACGAACCGGAAAACGTAGTGTTGGCAGGCCTCCCACTCGGTGGACCGACGACCTGGTGAAGGTCGCGGGATGCGCATGGATGCGGGCAGCGCAGGACCGGTCGTTATGGAAATCCTTGGGGGAGGCCTTTGTCCAGCAGTGGACGTCTTTCGGCTGAGAGAGAGAATATGAAACGCTCCCTTTTGAATATGAAATGAAGTCATCACAGGTGCGATGCAATGATGAAGAAATAGAATGTTCAAGTAAGCTCTACACAATTTTTAGTAATAAATAATAACCCAAAAATGACGAAGAATCCTGCTACTCGAGGAAGTCACAAAATTCTCAAATGAAGCAATTCATCAAAGGATATAATCAAAAAGTCCAGAATGGTGCTCAAGATTCCAACATTTAAAAGCAATACGTACCATACCAATCGGTAACTGGAGCGTACGTGACCCGGTAACCCTGGACCACACCGTTCCGGCCCCGCATGGGAGGCTGCTCCCACGACACCCGCACTGATTGGGAGCTCAGCGCCGTACATTGGAGGGCTCCGGGAGGAAGGCTTGGGACTAGAGAAGTGAAATTATAATTAAGTATTAATTCTTAGTAATAGTTATTAAGAAAGGATCTAAATTTTGATATGGCCCAATTTTCAAGTCTTACATTATTACACACCGGGTACATGAAGATGATGATTGCCTGGTTTATTAAAGTGTCCATCTTTTCGGCACAATAGGGGACCGGCCAAGGTATGAGAATTGTGAAAAATATGTTATTTTATGATAGAATACATATAATTAAACACATTTTGCGACTTTTCAGCACAAATTTATTCTCCTGAGCGGATTTATTAGAGTTCAAACTTTTAGGGAAAGTCCATTTTCTACGCGTGACGTCATATGAATGCACGATTAGTTAGGGGCGTTTTGGTATCGCCCAAAAATCGCTTAAAAATGTGAATTGTTTTTTGCTATATCTTGGGAAATACTTTGGTTATGGATGTGATTCTTTTGCGGATAATTCTATTACTGTGAGATATTTCAAAAAAGCGTCAAAAAAAAAAGTTGTCCGGTCCCCTATTGGAGGATGACTGACAAACTACTACATAACCTACAAATGTAGTCTTACCATCTTCCATGGTAGTAGCTGTAGTAGGAGGAGATGCAGGTCCCGCTCCTCTGCTGTTGTAAGCTTGGACCACAACAGCATATGCGGCATGTTTCTGAAGCCCCGACAACGTGGTCCGAGCCCGAGCCGTGCCCGCACCTTCAACTGTTCGGACTGTGTAGGAAGCGCCACCAGGACCACTGGCACTTAGGATTGTGCTGTTGCTATTTAACTGAAAAATAATTTATATATGTGATGTTTTGTTTATTTGTGACTATTATTCAGCCACATTATTAATTCATCTATCTATATGTTTAAAAACTTACCTCCTGAAAGCCAACATAATATCCGAGGATGTTTCCATTCCAAAGATCTCGCTGAGGGGGCTCCCAACTCACAATCAACTCAGTTGAACTTTTCGCTTCCACTCTTACATCTAAAGGTGGACCACTGGGAACTAGAATTAAAAAAAAATAGGTTTTAACGTTAATGGAAGTTAAGTGAAGCCAATCAAAGCTTTTTTGCACATAAAGTTAGCACAAAATATAATTCCAGGGATCTGGCGATGATTTGAAGGTGGCAGAATTGGCAAGCTCGGTGACGTCACGCTGCCCGGAACAATCACTTTTAATGGAATATAGTCTAAAACCATTACCTTCTTCAGTGGTTGTGACCTGCACCAGCTGACTAGGCTCGCTCTGCCCCAGTCGGTTTTCAGCGATGATCCGCAGGTGGTACGACGTGGCCGGCTGCAGATTCTGCACGCTCGCTGACGTCACGCTGCCCGGAACTATCACTTTTTGAGGGGTCGTCGGCCAAGGTTCTGGAGAAGGAAGTAAAAGGTACTCGTATTAACGAACGAAATGATGACAAATGACGGTTGATTTATAGATAGTTAAATGGCTACGAATATGCCTATCGTAAGCTATAAAATACCTATCACAAATTGTTTTCTAGTGATGAAGAATCGAATTTTACCTGGAGCTTCTTTGTATTGGACAATGTAATTGATGATGGGGCTGTTTCCAGCATATGGTTGAGTCCAAGATATTTGAATGGATCTTGATTGTTGATCTATTATCCTGATATTTTTCGGCATCTCTGGTACCTGGACAAGGAGAAAAAGATTATAGGTCTCAAGTTATTAGACCGTTTGTTTCTATATATGTTGCTGAACTAACTAGTGAGTCTAAAGTCAAACATGTCAAGAACAATATTATATTGTTCTTCTCAGCAGTTCTTCTTGACGTGGCGGAACCTGCATAGCGTTTTCTGAAGACTAAAATCGATTTGTCTAATTCTGAGCTAACTCGGTCATCTATAAAAGTGTATTAGGTACTTATATTTTAAGAAATGTAGCACAAACCTCTTGCACAACCAAATGAATGAGCATCTCATCCTGACCATAAGCATTGGATGCTCTGCAAGTGAGGGCACCAGTGTCCTGTCTGTATGTTTGCAATATACTCAGCTCCGATACTAATCCGTCGTCCAGCACTTGCTCTCGGATTGTATACCTGCAATTCATGAATTAACTAAGTAAATGTGAAGACTTCTTGTGGCCAATTCCTCATTTTTAAAAAAAGCTACAGCCGTCCTCTAGAAGGCTTATGTTAACCAAGATGGGTTAGTTCCCTTATGCTACATCCTAGTACCGCCAATGGGCTAAAGTTGCCGCAGGCAAATGACTAAATTGGTTCATGCATAGTTATGTTGGAATAAAGATACTAGAAAACGTACATAAATTAAAAACATTATATCCACGCCTTAATTGGCCAGTCATGTGTACACATGACAACACATGAGATTCAGAGGTTTTATCATTGACCGGTTAGAAGGGATCTACAATTTCTTTCAGCGATTCTATACTAGGTCTTACCTCTGGTCTAAATAGTGCGCTATGATGTGGTGGTGCGGACTCCTCCAGCTGACTTCCAGAGGCGCATCCCTTCAGGCGGCACACTGCAGGTGGGCAGCCTCCCCTTGCCGTCACCTGCACCGTCTTGCTTTTCATCGGGAATCGAGCGGGCGCTGGTGGTTGATTGAGTATCTTTATCTAGAGGAATAAAGTAAAGTTTGTCGATACCTTTGGTCTAAATGGTGCGCTATGGTGTGGTGGTGCGGACTCCTCCAGCTGACTTCCAGAGGCGCATCCCTTCAGGCGGCACACTGCAGGTGGGCAGCCTCCCCTTGCCGTCACCTGCACCGTCTTGCTTTTCATCGGGAATCGAGCGGGCGCTGGTGGTTGATTGAGTATCTTTATCTAGAGGAATAAAGTAAAGTTTGTCGATACCTTTGGTCTAAATGGTGCGCTATGGTGTGGTGGTGCGGACTCCTCCAGCTGACTTCCAGAGGCGCGTCCCCCGAGGCTGCACACTGCAGGTGGGCAGCCTCCCCCGCCGTCACCTGCACCGTCTTGCTTTTCATGGGGAAGCGAGCGGGCGCTGGTGGTGGAAATTGGCAATTAAATCAGTGCTATGCTATGGATAGCTTAGTAAAGTAAGAATGTAGTAAGTATATAATTTATTACTTTTACGGATGGACGATATAACAGCAAACGATATGATAGGAAAATATTAATATCCCCAAAATAATGTTTTTTTTTATTAAAAAGGCATTCTTTGGTAAGGTTACACACATTGTTTAGCGAAAATTGGGTGAATGTCAGTGAAAGATTTACTTGACCCGTTTGCAAAATATAGAAAGTACAGCAGAATAGTTCATGCAGAATTGCTGTCTGACAATAATTACAAAGTGAGGCTAAATCACAAGGAAACAAAAGATACCGGAAATTGCCCTTTCTGCCTTTATTAGTACTTCAACTTTTTTGTCGAGAGTACCTACTCGATGATTCATCTGTTGACTCTGAACTTAGTACTAACTAATATAGGTGGAACTAAGGTAATTTTTTTGTGATACTTAGAAATTCTCGGTCTGTAGTAGCATTTGTCCTCTCTTTCTTGTTATTTCAATCCTTAAAAAATTACACATCGCAAGAGAAAAGTATAAAATGTCCTTTCTGTTCACGCCTTACTTGCTATATAAGAGAGCGGTCTCTGCACATTATTTATTGTCCCTGTTTACGATACCCGCCATCTTTTTTATGATTTACTGCCTTAGATAAAGTTGAACGTTAAAGTTCTACCGCGGGTCGCCTTTGACCTTCTCGTTTTCATATTATGAAGATAGTTACAGAGAGAAAAATGTAGCGAATGTAATACGCTCATAATGGATGTTCGATACGCTCGTCTGCTTATTGCCTATCTATTTTTTCTGTGTCCGTTTTGGTTTCACTGTCATACTTAATTCATGCATTCTGCATTACTCTCTCTAAGATATACCTATATTCTATATATCTATCTTTATAAGACAGGTATCACTCCTAAGTCATCATTATCATCTACGGCAGTGTTCTCATTCAAAAATTTTAATAAACGGCTGTACTCGTACATCCACTATATTTATATATTTATTGGCTACATATAACTGCGCCTAGTACCTACACTCAAAAAAAATTCTAAACGCAGTGACAAAAATCCCTTAACAAATGGGAGCCGTCTACGGACCACAAATACATCGACAGAACAAATTTAGACTCTCAATGACAAATGAACTTTGTCACCGGACTTTGCCGCTTCGTATTAATAATTTGTTCTTTCAACTCTGTCTCAAACGTTGTATACATGACAATGCTCCTTTGTCCTTACATCTAAGGTGATCTCCTCTATTACAAAGGAACTTCGTCACTGCGTTCGTGTTCACGTTGTCAGTATGACAATTTTCCTGTAGCTCCTCGTTAAGACGGTGTCAATTTGACAGGACGAATTGGGACGTAAGTCAACGGCGTGTTGTCACTGTGACAGTGTATAGATGCTACTTTGTCCCTACGTTTAAGTGGATAAGCCTATAATACAAAGGTACTTTGTTGCTGCGTTCTTGGAACGTTGTCAGTATGACAACATTCCTTTGGCTCCTCGTTAAGACGGTGTCAATTAGATAAGACAACTAGTCCTCAGTGTTTAAGGTATATTGTCCGTAAGTCAACGGCGTGCTGTCACTGTGACAGTATAGGCTGTCCCTACGTCTTAGGCGATAAGCCTTTATTACAAATGACATTCGTCACTGCGATCTTGGCACGTTGTCAGTTTGACAACGTTTCTTTGACTCCACGTTAAGCGGTGCGGCATTTTGACAACATAACTTTGGCTCTTCTATTGTTACTGTGACAGTGTATTTTGTCCTTACGTCTACGGCGTGTTGTCGCTGTGACAGTGCTTTTCTGCCCTTACGTCTACGGCATGTTATCATTGTAACATTGTTTTTCTGTCGTTAGGTCAAAGGTGTGTTGGCGCTGTGACAGTATTTTGCTGTTATTACGTCTTCGATGTGTTGTTGCTGTGACAGTGTTTTTCTGTCCTACGTCTACGGTGTGTTTGTTACTGTAACAGTGTTTTGCTGTCCTTACGTCTAGGGTATGTTGTTGCTGTGACAGTGTTTTGTGTTCCTACGTCTACGGTGTGTTGTTCCTGTGACAGTGTTTTGCTGTCCCTACGTCTAGGGTATGTTGTTGCTGTGACTGTGTTTTGTGTTCCTACGTCTACGGTGTGTTGTTACTGTGACAGTGTTTTGCTGTCCCTACGTCTAGGGTATGTTGTTGCTGTGACTGTGTTTTGTGTTCCTACGTCTACGGTGTGTTGTTACTGTGACAGTGTTTTGCTGTCCCTACGTCTAGGGTATGTTGTTGCTGTGACTGTGTTTTTGTGTTTCTACGTCTACGGTGTGTTGTTACTGTGACTGTGTTTTGCTGTCTCTAAAATAAAAGAAAAAAAAATGATTAGGTCACTTTTATTGTCTAACAATTTTTCTTAAAAAAACAGAATAAAATACAAGATATTATTTCTGGAAGAAATCAAAAATTAAAATTACTACAAATACTTTGAATACTTTTCTTCAGCATTATACAAAATATTAAAAGTAACTGGGTAACCTCATATACAATTTTACCACCAGAAGGTCGCCATACACTTATCATCTCCGCACACACATAGTTCCGCACACACATAGTTCACAATCGTGGATGTAAAACAGAGTAATGCTGTGCAGAAATAAGTGTGCATCAGAATGACTGGCCAAAATAACCGAACCCATTAAAAAAATATTACTAAAATTTAATACCTATTTGCTACTATTAGATACCTTTGTTTAAATATCCAACCTAATTAATAAACGAGAAAATCAATTTAAAAAATAGGCATTCATTCTGACGTCAAGATGACCGCCCACACTTAGGATTTCCACGAAAGTGCTTCGAAATTTCAATTCGAAATTCGCCTTTACAAAACTTTAAAATTATATTTAGGTACGAAATAGGTACTGAAGTTTTGTAAAGACGAATTGAAATTTCGAAGCCCTTTCGTGGAAATCGTAAATGTAGGCAGTCATCTTGACGTCAGAATGACTGCCCATTTTTTAAATTTATTTTCTCTATTATTCATTAGGTACCAAATATTTAAAGAAAGGCATCAAATAAATCTATGGACTCTACATTTTAGGGAAAATATGTAATTCCTATCTCTATATAAAGCAAATAACCATATTGAATAGAGAAATATAGTTTGATTCTATGAACATTAGCATACAATATTAATTAAATTAAACTAAACTCTTTCCACAAGTAAACAAACGACTGTGTTATTTACTTGCGGAGAGGGAAAGAAATAAGTAATACTTTTAAGGGTTGTTGTTATGTTGTCGGTACTCTGCGAAATAATTACACCGTAAAGGCCGGCAATACCTCCATCATAACAACGCCAACACAAATACATAAAACAACGACAAACTTACAACATTGTAAACATCAATATACAATATTAAATGACTTAAACTAAACTCTTTCCACAAGTAAACAAACGACTGTGTTGTTTACTTGCGGAGAGGGCAAGAAATAAATAATAATTTTAAGGGTAGTTGTTATGTTGTCGGTACTCTGCGAAATAATTACACCGTAAAGGCCGGCAATACCTCCATCATAACAACGCCAACACAAATATATAAAACAACGAAAAACTTACAACATTGTAAACATCAATATACAATATTAAATGACTTAAACTAAACTCTTTCCACAAGTAAACAAACGACTGTGTTGTTTACTTGCGGAGAAAGGGCAAGAAATAAATAATAATTTTAAGGGTAGTTGTTATGTTGTCGGTACTCTGCGAAATAATTACACCGTAAAGGCCGGCAATACCTCCATCATAACAACGCCAACACAAATATATAAAACAACGAAAAACTTACAACATTGTAAACATCAATATACAATATTAAATGACTTAAACTAAACTCTTTCCACAAGTAAACAAACGACTGTGTTGTTTACTTGCGGAGAGGGCAAGAAATAATACTTTTAAGGGTAGTTGTTGTGTTGTCGGTACTCTGCGAAATAATTACACCGTAAAGGCCGGCAATACCTCCATCATAACAACATCCGTCAACATAACAACGCCATCATAATTTTGGAGACTGTTATGGATTGCCAGGTAGTGACGCCGATATGAATTAAATAAGCTGTAAGATCCGGAGCACCCTGGGCTTGCACAGGAATATGTAACTATTACAGATTTATGATAGAAGTCCATGTGAGATTTAAGACGCTTAAAAGAATTGAAAACTAAATTGCATAAACTGCATTTTATCTTCATCTTATATAAGCAACTCTTACCAATATTCTATTCTGAGTAGATAACTTAAATTAAGATATATTTAATTAAGAATTAATTTAATTAAGAAAGATGTTGTAGCGAAGAAATTTCACGTTCTTCACTCTATACTCATATTGCCGGTCTATAAAATAAATATCGTCAAGAAACATTCTACAAATTGAGCATTAAATATATCAACGCAATTAAATATACCGATATCGTTATGTAATACTTAGCTTATTAATAAAATATGATATCAAAAATAAAGGCATAGATACATTTGAAAAAAATATTTACCAACATTAACTGTTTAGACCAGCAATAGCTGTTTTGAGGGACAATCTTGAAAATGTTGACTGACTAAACGTCTTTTACAAAGAAATTACAAAGATATTTTTTTTATAGTGGTTTCCTTAAAATGGTATACGTTTCAGGAGGAGTACCGTAGCCAATAATGGCAAAATGACATGGAGAGCGATTTTGAAGACTCTCATATTTAATATATAAAACCGCTAACTCATTCAAGTCTGGCTCATTGACTTGGTATGCATAGTAATGGTCATCAAATCTAATAGTTTTTAATTGTTGAGCTTTAAAGCCTAATTGTTTACAATCGTATACATATACGGTGCGTAGCCGTGCAAAGTGAACGTTATCGGATTCTACTTTATTGACAATTATAGAATTTTCTTTATAATGTGCTGAAGATGCTGTAGCCCATGAAGCTTTTTAATTTTGTTTACATCACTCCAGCCAAATTCCTGTGCAAGTACACGTCCTTCAGTCTCACCAACATTAGTTTGGACGCCATGAGACAATTCGCAATTTAAGTTTTCTCTATATAATACATCATTCAATTTGAGCTGATGTCTCCTTGCGGTGGTTAAAGTCATATTCCGCCTATTGTTTGAAGATTTCGATGACAATTTATTTGGTCGGTGCTTGGCCTCAAATCGCATTGATGATAGATGGATCAATGGGCCAAATCTTAATACTGCAGACGGGTAATGTACCAAATTGTGAAATTTCGGAGTTATATTTTTACTAAATAAGTTGGTGTACATTTGGCAAAGTGTTGCTATCATATATTCAAAGTAATGTAACTTTTTAGTAAAAAATGATTCGGACATTACAATATCTAGAACAAGCATCAGTTGGGTATAGATAGCCCAATACTTATTATCTCTGGGAACTAAGTCACCAAACATTATTCCAAAGTACCTGCAAAATGTCATCATTTCTGATGCAGCTAAACGAATGTTGCCTTTACGTAAATGTTCCATTGATAAAGTAACCGGAGCATCGCCCTTGTCAGGGCCAAAATCAAAAGAATTTATTTTGTTGTTTACAAGGTTTATACCAAAAAAATGACATTCATCAATTAAAGCAACAAGCAGTGAACTCATGATGTACTTCATTACCCCTTCGGACCAATCATGCATTACATCAAAGCCAATTTGACTGAAAAGGTGGAAATTATCAACACTTAACCAAATACATTCCTCCTTTACACCAGTCAGAGAAGGGTTATTTAAATTTAAATCGTTTTTGTAGTTAGTCATATTTCTTAGTAGGCGATCATCGTTATAAAATTGGTGTATCATGTCTTTTTTATTAATTTTACACATTCGACAAGGGAAGTTACTAGAGAAACTTTCGTTAAAACCTGTTATAGAATGTATTCCTAAATTATCTCCAAGAATCAGACCTAATTCAAAATAGATAGTTCCTTTAAAATTGGGATGATCAAAAACGATTCCATTCCGTATTAAATAATTTAACTCGTCAATCAAAGGTTGAAATATAATGCGGTTTCCAAATTGTACTCGATCTGATGAATGATATAGTAACGTCAAAAATATGCTAGACAACTGTGATACATACTTTGGGGGTAGGCAAGGTATTGATATGTAGGCTGCTCCCATCTTATGTATAGAACTATGGCTGCCTAAGGCGTTAAGAGGTTCAAAATCATCGACTTGGAGAAAAAGAGGCAGCACTAACTTATTTCCGTGTAATTCTCTGCGTGATCGCCACAGGGCACCTTGGACAAAATGGTTAACTACGTCGCTTACGTCGTTCGTTAACATACTAACATACTGCAAAGTTTCCTCTAAAATATTCCGCAAAAGAAAAGAAATGCTTTAAAACGTCACGAAGCTGAATAAAATGTGCTTCGCATTCAACCCCTCGTATACCCTTCTCCCTTTTCTCGTAACGAAGTCAAATCTTGTACCAACAATATATTTCTGAGGTTTTATATATGTACCTACTTCTTCATAATATTTAAGCCTCTTGTGTAGTGAGCTAAATGAATTCATAACATTTCTAATTTTTTCAGAATGTTCTAAAGGCAAACCTGGCATTAAATGATTAAATAATTCCGAAAAAGTACTAAAAACGTCATCCACTACAGTTTGAGGCACTTGAGGGTTAGCATAAAGTTTTGATCCCAGTTTAGCCAATGTTTTATGGAATTCTTGAACATTTAATGTAAGTGAAGCATTAATATGCTGAATATCTGAATTCAAAATTTGAGTAGATGTTATTGAATTAGTTTCATTGGTATCAGAGTTAGTAGGCTGGTCAAAATCAACGTCCCGATCATGACTTGAATTTAATATTTGAGCTGTAGGAAGTTCTATGGCATCAGAACTACAATTTTGGAGACTGTTATGGATTGCCAGGTAGTGACGCCGATATGAATTAAATAAGCTGTAAGATCTGGAGCACCCTGGGCTTGCACAGGAATATGTAACTACAGATTTATGATAAAAGTCCATGTGAGATTTAAGACGCCTAAAAGAATTGAAAACTAAATTGCATAAACTGCATTTTATCTCCATCTTATATAAGCAACTCTTACCAATATTCTATTCTGAGTAGATAACTTTAATTTTTTCACCTAAGGTACTTCCTACCTAGGTAGTGATTCCCACCTTTGGTGAAAAAGTTTATTTGTGAGACAATCTTTCGCAATCTTTAATCAATTCTCTGATAGTAACGCTTTTTTCGTAGAGAGTATCAAATTTAGTTACTATTTTATATACTGCCCGTTGCACAAACACCCAACACAGAGCAGCATCGCCAGCATACTCGATATCTAAAGCAAAATAAATGTTGAAGGCGGTGGTGAGTGCAGTTTTTATGTCAGAGAACTGGTACCTTACGGTCTTCGTTACCACAACTTCATATTGTGTAATATCTGACCAAGAGGCTCCAACCGCAATTATGTATGGTCCCAAGGAAATACCTTTACTTTGCGTTAAGGTCGCGCGATCATCAATACACCTTTGAATGTCTCCTGGTGAAGTAACATAGCTGATGAATGCTTCTGATACTTCGCTGCGTGCAGGCTTCCACTTTTTTCCTTTGATCTTTGTTGGTACGGGGGTACTTGCTTAACCAAATATGGAATGCACCTCAGCGCAGCAACACTTCCTTGCTCTTCTCCAGCTGATAAAGATAAAAATATATAGATTAGTATAATAAAACCCACTTTTTTAAAAACAAGTTTATGCTTTTTTTGATGTGTATTGAAGAAAATCGCTTGTGATACAAAGTTTAGTCTGAATTGTTATTTCATTCCATGTCTCTTTAGTGTTGGCGACAGCATGCTGGTGATCTAATTAATTAATAAACAAAATATAAACTTACTAGTTGCCAAGTCCAGCAAGCTGGTAACAGCTGACTCTGCTCTTATATGTGAACCCTTGTTAACAAGCAGCTCCAAAAGTCGTCTCTTGACTATTGGGAAATTTTCATCAAAGGAAGTTGATGCCAGAGGATAACTTTTTTCAAAATCGCTCCCCAACTGGAACAGAAAAGAAGTATGAAATAAAATGACTAGGTACTCTTCTAGGAATTAGTGTTCTATCCAAGATCATCAGTGAATCCAGGCGTTTGAATATCTATGGAAACAGACATACAATTTAAAGCATTAGAAAACACAACTTCAGATGCATATGTACCTAAATGTTAAATAACTAGAATGATTAGAACTAGTGTTGAGTATTTTTTAATTACATAAAATGATATTTTTAAATCAAACAGTTTTTATTTTAATTTACTTTGAACATTTTTTCGTTTGACTGTACTGTTTTATTTTTAACTAGCTGTTGCCCCGCGGCTCCGCCCGCAGCATGTTTTTCATACAAATTTTGACCCCCCATTTCAGAGTCTTGGGGGTTGATTCCTGAAAAAAAAATTTAGCCTATATTTGACCCCGGGTCTTCAACTATATTCATACGAAATTTCATCAAAATCGGTCCAGTGGTTTAACTGTGAAAGCGTAAGACAGACAGACTTTCGCATTTATAATATTAGTATGGATTTATGAGTGGTCCCAGTCGCTGGAAGAAAAATATTATTTTTTTGTATCCGGCGACTGAGACCGCGGTCCTAGTTGATTGCGGTCCCAGTTGACGGCATCCTTTAAATTACCAAATAAGTAGGTATAAAGGATATTTGGAAATGTCATAAATATTATGCCCTACAATAAAACTACCTACACTGAAAATAATTTAAATATGTTTTCACTTACCAATTGGTGACCGGCAGGCAAACACAAGCCAGGAAACTGCTGAAAATAATCTTCGATTGGCTTTTCTTTCATAATTTTTTCTCTGGCCTTATATGAGGCTTGCCATTTTTTAAAACTATGTCGAATGGTGATGAAGAACCTTCTAGCCATTCAATGATGTTGTCAAAGTCTTCGTCTTCCGGGCAGTTATCCGAATCAAAGGGAAGGGGTCGCACACGTTTTACACCTGATTTCCCACTGCTGGGGCTGCTGGTGCCGCTACTGCTTCTTCTTTTAGAATTACCCTCTAGGTTCAGCAATCGACGGTGGGTAATTAACCGATTATGAAGCAGACCAGAGGCAGGCAAGGCCTGCCGCTCTGTTACTCGGTATGGAACATAATAAATATCAGGGTGTTCAGCTTTAAATTGTGAGCATATTTCTTTAGCCCAACTGGACCACACTTCTTGTCGAATAGTATCTTTGATACTCGGTAATATGCGAAGTTGATGTTCAACTATCAGTTGCACCAGAGCTTTTCGCTCTCTGGGAGTGAGAAAATTTTCTTCTTTTTGCAGCAAGGACTTTCCAAAAGTTGTAAGTTCTAACAGTTGTCTGAGGGGCTTTCTTTCTTCGAGAGGGCCTATTTCTTGGATAAATTGCCACTCTTCATCTACCCAATTCTGAAATAGACAAAACATTATGAGTAAATCAGACAATAGTAACCACAAAATTTTGGAAATCTCGAGTAATAGAGAACTTGGTTTATATTAATAACTAGCGACTCGCCCCAGCTACGCATGGGTAGAAAAGTATAGTAGATTGGAGGATTGAGGGGGTGAGGGGCGGTACGTAATCACCGCCTTAAAGCAGACACAATAAGGTTACTTTTCGAATTTTCTATAATTTGTGTTTTTGCTAGCGAGTTTTCGTTAGGCTCTTAGGGTAATTATTTTTGAGGTTTTCTTTTAATTATGATAAAACACTAAACATATTTTCAAAAATAAGCCAGTATGGTTGTAAATAAATGAATTATTTATTTGATACTTTAAAAAAATCTATTGTTATCGCTTAAATTACGGTGATTTTCGACGATAAAGGAAAAAAACAGGTTTATGTATTAATATTTTTATCTAATTTTATTTGTAATTTGATACGGTTTAATTCTAGTTTAGTATTTTTCTCTTTACATGATATTTTTCCTGCTTCTCTACTTATAACCTATGATTAGCACTTGACGTTTAAAGACAGTACGTTTTTGGAAAATCCTGATTGGGTATATAGCCTATAATGTGTATAGTGAAAAAGAATGAGCTTACTGTGAAAGTATTCTGTGTGCAGCTGCCGCTCGGACCCGGCTCAAGCAATTTCAGATCAATGATTTTGCTTCCAGGCGGACAAGTTGCGATGGCTACAGGCTAATGAATGAAAAATTATTCATTAATTTAATTTGTCATTTATAGTACTAAATTAAATGGTCCCATAGTCTTTTGATCCCTACATGACAGTATGACTGATAGGCATAATTTGTTTTTTGATATTTTAGTATTATTTGCCGGCAAATTTTTTTTTCAAAATCTGTGATTTAATTTTAGAAAATCTCCAAAAGTAATGGATGGTCTCCTAGTAATGTTCGCCTGTAACACCGTGTATGTAACATCCATATTATGAAACTTTATTCAACAAATCTTAAAAACTTCCAAGTTCAGAATTTTTATCGCAAAGCACTAGTTACTTACATTTTAAATTTAGAACAACAATTATTTGTACGCAATTTTTTTTATTTTTATTTTGTATACTTTTCCGGGATTCGAACCCAGGACCTTGCAATCTACGGCTGAGCAAAATAAAATTCCCCACATTTAAATTAGTCAACCACTATCAAAGCTACAATGCCACAGAGACACAGAGTCTTTACATTTATAATATCTTTTAGGTAATAAAAGTAGGTCTTGTGGTAAAAATTAAAAGCAAATGAAACCAAAGAAGATTTCTAGCATTAGGGAAAACCGAAACAAAATATTTTACTTACCGGCACAGACTTTTGATTTTGAACGTCAATAAGTTCCACAGCACTAGACGCTGGCGAGGGGGATGGAATTTATGTCAGCCTAAAACACAAAGTAATTGGTCATATTTAGAACTTTAGAGAATTCCTAGCTTACAACTTTTTGACAGATTTTTCAGTAATAATTGCTGGCTGCAAACGATGTTTGGGAGCACTGGCCCCCAATGACAAATGTATATAGGTAAATATCAGTTTTTGGTTTGAACAGCAAGCATCTATGATTGATCAAATCTTATATTCTAAAAATTAATTCAAATGTGATTCTGACCAAAGGCAAAATAGGTAGGTAATCAAAATAGTTTACCCACCAGCAATGAAGGAGACTTTAGGAAGCGGTCACCAGTAATCTCAAAGCTAATGCTTGAAGCAGTAGATGTGGGATCAATGTTTTCTGTTTCATCCTGAAATGCATATTAAAGTCGTCATGCTTTAAAATATTGTAAGAAGCATGAAAGCAATAATTATTTCTACAATTTTAGAATTCATATTTTGGTCATTATTTGTTTTTGCAACTCAAATCATTGTCTTATGCAATATACATTAAATATACAATGTAAACTGCACCTACCACAAATATACATAATGAACACCAAACCATTATGGGGCAAATTTACATAGGTACATGCAAATTGCAATGTAATAGATATGCTGCTTACAGCATCTTTTAGAGATGAATAAGGCCACTGATGATGATGCTTTCACATTTTTAGTTTAATTATTGCATGTACTTTAATTTAATAAACAATACAAAATAAAGTTATAACTAAACAAAGTCGGCACAAACCTTCCGATACAGTTCTATAGCATTCCGCAGTTTTATTTTGTCTACCATGCGGTTTGAGACCAGTTCCCTTAATTCACTGTCATTCGCTAGCAACAAAAGTTTTAATTCCATCCCCTGCTCTGAAAATTTGTTAATTGTTACCCAAAAAGCACATGCAAAACAACACACACCAAGCGAAGAATGAACTAGTTCATTATTCATTCACATTTCCCAGGCCATTTCACCAGGGATGGTCGACCATAGATTAGTATACATACACAAAAGAAAGTACAGATTCAGTACAGACAAACCAGCACCAGAAAAAGTCATGGTGCAATAAAAATTTAACAGTTTTTTGAGTGGATATGAAGTGATTAGGTAAATCACTACTGGAAACTAGAAATCCACAGCCATGACATCTTTCAGATAGCACAAAATGTGTTATTTTCCAAGGCCATTTCATAGTGTGAAGTAATGATAAATCATATTTGGTTAAAAACTTGTCCACATCTAGAACTATTTGTGCAACCATGTTAGTTCAGTAGGAGGGTATCTAAAATACATATAAATGTTATAAATAAATAGTTACAAGTAGGTTTGTATGTACCACAGACAGTTTCAAATTTTACCAAGGTAGACCTGTGACTTACTTTTCAGGCTCGGTCTGACTAAACTGGCTGTGCCATCCTACTACACTTAGTTTCGTTATAACATTATATCATAGTATCTGGACGACCGAGGTAATTGCTCATTTTTACCTACCTTTTTTTGAAACTGTCTTTGGTACGTATGTACGTACATACCTACCAACAAATTAAAAATAACATTTAAACACACACAAAAACGACAATGTACCAGCAAGCAAATGTTTGGGTCTTTTTTGTTTTTTTATGTTAAATAAGCATGCGCTTGACCGCAATCTCGCCTGATGGTAAGCGAAGATGAGATCTAAGGTGGACGGCGCGTGCTCATACGCCGCCGGTACGGGCATGCAAATTATAAACTAAGTACCTACCTAGAACACAAGGAGTAGTGCGTTTTCTCAAGAGACGACGCGACAGAAAGTTCACCCACGTAATGAAACATGTGCGTTACACGGATCTACGTAGAAATTTTTAGCGGAAAACGAGTCGCTAGCTAGCATCATCAGATTTTGTAGCGCGCCGGGGATGTTTACTGAATCGCACACAGATAGTTTTGAAGCCATCATACGAAAAAGAACAGCATCCCATCACTAAGTAAGAGATCCGTGTCATGAACTGACTGTCGTGTCTCGTGCCTCGTGGGAAAATGCAGAGTATGTAAAAGTAACGTGGAAAATGCACCCACTGACGGGGAAAGTCCCGTTGTTAAACTGGTAACTGTTACCAGCGGCACTTTAGCAATTAGAAATCCCAAAGAAAAGATAGAAAAAGGTATGTACTTACCACTCAGGTAGTCGTATAAATGGGACAAATTTGCCCCATCTAAAAACAATTTTAGTTCCGAGCACATACTCATCAATAAAATAAAAATACTTTAATTATTATTGTAATTAAACAACTGATAATTAATTTCGCGTTTATGTAGGTATAGTCGTCCGGTCCAAAATGTTAAGAACGAATTTTAAATATCCAACCGACCATAACACCGACCGAACGCGAGCTGTGTCAACTGAATCACTGACTGATGTTTGTGTGTGTTGCCAGCAGTTAACCATAAAAGTACCAAACCAAATCCGAAAAATAACCTGGATTATCACTTTTTACCCGGCTGCGTCAGAAGGAGGGTAATGTTTTTCGAGCCTATGTATGTATGTCCTTTTCTTTGGCACGCCCTAAAGCTCAAACGGCTATAGGATTTGACATATGAGCCTATAATTTTTTTTAAATTGGTGCCAGCAGGTGCCGGAACGTGGCGCGACGCGACGATACCTAAACTCTTTTTGGCGATAGTTTGGCGGTTTAAGTCGCCATTTTTATTGTAAAATGTACTGAACTAATAACTAAGTACCAATAGAGCCCGTGCGAAAAGAGAACCACTAGTGTGGCGTTTTGGCTCACATCTATACAATATAATAAAACTGTAGAGAGGTCAATTCTGTACATTGAATATTAACTTAAAAAAATACTACTAGGGGTCTTCATACAGGTAACAGAAGCCAAAAATATGATGTTTTAAATTTTCTGTCTGTGTCTGTCTGTTGTTCGCTTTTCACACAAAAACTACTGGACGGATTTGAATTAAACTTTTTTTGTTGTATAGCTATTAAGCCTCGGCAACATATCGATGGCTTAGAGTGAAAACCTCGGATGTTTCTTTTGCCAAAGAACACACATCCGAGGTTTTTACTCTAAGCCATCGATATAGGCTTTAATAAATATGGAAATGGTGCCATAACAAAAGTTGTTCAGCCTGATGAGCACTTTTCACTAAAATTGAAGATCTGGAACATCTGATGAAGAACTCCACGAGACCAGCTATACTATAACATATATGGAAATGGCACCTTAGCAAAAATCGTTCAACGTGATGAGCATTTCCTGCTGACGTATAAAAATTGAAGATCTGGAACTAAATAATTCTGGATCTGATAAATAATTCCAAGAGACCAGCTACACTAACATATATGGAAATGGCGCCTTAGGTAAAGTTGATTAATCTGATGAGCATTTTCTGTAGACGTATAAAAATCGAATATCCGACACATCTAAAGAAAAACTCCAAGAGACCAGCTCAGCTACACTAACATATGTATTTATGTAGAAATTGTGCTTAAGCAAAAAAGTTGATCACTAAGCGAAACTCACGCAATTATTTAGGATTCGTTCGACCGATGATGTCTTCAAATTTTGAACTTCGATATCATCGTTTTCCCCTTTAGAGAGATGTAGAGTTGGCATGTGGCAACACTGTAACGGACAGGGAAGTAAACGTGCCGATTGGCGGTTCCAAAACCACAAGGGCCTTTGTCAAGTACTATTATTTATTCTGTGGTTTTGGGCTAACGTCAATGTACCTAAGACAAACTGACAAAGGCCTTTGTAAAAATTTTATCATCAAGGGTTTTCGTTTTTCTATAGGTATTTTTTTATTACATATTCTTGCCTGTTCAAAATTTTAAATATCGCATGAGGCAGAAGTTGCTGAAATTATCGGCTGTATGCCAAAAAGAAAAGTTATCGTAGGTACTTCTAAACTAAACCATTTAAAATTTGATAAAATTTACGAAGTATACGTTGTAGGTATTTACACTTAGGTATGTCCTTCCTTACCTAGGTAATTTTAGGGTAGAGTACAATCAACTTACTATTAAAATGGCAAAATGGTGGAACAAAAAGAAAACATAGTAGCCCCACGTAAATTGTACCTACCACCTATGAGAACAAGTCTATGCAGCTAAACAAGCGTTTAATGCAGGCTGTACATAATACCTATACCTATATGTATGTACAAACTCTACACGTTATGTATTCAATTTGTTCGACAATAGCTTACTTACGTGTAGGTAACTAATACCTAATCGTTATTTCTCTATCAGGTAGGTACCCTCGACAGCTAGAGGCTCCCAAACTACCTACTTGAAGATCGTGTGTTGGGAGCCAGTGGATTCTCCTATCTATTTCACTTTCAGAAATACCTACTACCTATACATACAACAAGAAATAAAAATCCTTACTATATACATATATCCTATAGGTACTATTAAACGTGCAATATTTGTGTATAAATTTATTTGTACTCGCGTTTTCGAAAACGGCTCTAACGATTTCTTTGAAATTTTAAATATAGGTACTTACATAGTCAAAAATATAATCTAGCTATTAGGTTCCATGTCTGGGAAAATTAATTTTTCCCGAGCGTAGCTCGGTCGCCCAGGTATTATTATATATTATTTTATATATAATATTAAATATTTATATATATTATTATTTGTTATTACATATTTATATTATAAATGTGAAAGTAACTCTTTCTGTCTGTCGCGCTTTCACGCCAAAACTACTATGAAATTTGGTACACAGCGCACAGTCTAGATCCTGAGAAAAGATAATATACTTAGCTAGCAGACAGTACCTAGGTACTGTCTGCTACTTTTTAATGCGAAAAAAGGGTTGTAAGGAATTGAAAGTGGGGATTAAAAATAAATGAGTCTAACATCACCTCGCACAATGATTTCTCAGGTTTGTTTAATGTAGTTAACACCTGCACATCAAAATCGAATCTGGCTACCTCCTACAGCCTAACCACACAGCTTATTTTATATTTCATTACATTTTACATACATCCCAAAACATTACCCTTCTCGTTTAGCAGTCGGGTAAAAAGATAATTATTTTGTAAAATTTGCGTGTGCACCTTCGTTAAAGCACACATTTATTCTAAGCATTCTCTATGTCGTAGTGACTATCTCAAATATGTCGTAACAACTAAATCAAAATAAAATTTGAAGTGGCGTGTACACAGTAATTGAAAATAATAATTTTTAAAAAAATCTGTCATTTCGTCAAATTTGATTGTGTACCTGCGTTAAGGCACACATTTACCCATTATCAGATTCTAAGCCTGTTATGTTGTAGTGAATAACTCCTATGTCGTAGTAACTAAATCAAAATAAAACTTGACGTGACGTACACAGTAAAGAAACATAATAATGTTGTAAGAAAATATTTTGTCATTTGGTTACAGTTACTTGTGTACCTGCGTTATAACACACATTTAACTATTAACGGATTCTAAGCCTGCTATGTGGCAGGGGCTAAGTCCTATGTCGAAGTGACTATATCAGAATAAAACTTGACGTGGCGTACATAGTCAATAAACACAATACTTTTGTAAAAAAACACTTATGTCACTTCGTAAAAGTTGCTTGTGTACCTGCGTTGAAGTACACATTTCACCATTAACAAATTTTAAGCCTACTATGTCGTAGTGGCTACTTCGTTTGTAGTAATGACAACCTCCTTTGCGGTAGAGACAAAATAAAAATAAGAGTTGACATGGCGTTCTACGGAACATAGTCGTACTGACAAAAAAAAATTCGACAAAAAAGATTCAGATGCGGAGTTTATGTTTACTAAAACGCATAGTTAAAAAGCTATGTCTGGAGCACAAAAAAAAATCGACAATGGTATTTAACACCTTAAACGACTGATTTTTTTTTGAGTGTACTCGTAAGATTTATAATGATGTTTCATGATCTATGGCAAAGTCAAAGTCAATTTTTTTATTGAAACTTGGCTTTCAAAGAAGGCTCTTTTTCACGTCGATATTTAATCATAATATATTGCTGCTGAGAAGTGGTCGTTCCGAAATGCTAGTAGTTTGTAGCTTTAAGACATAATATATTATGATTAAATAATCCAATATGCTTCAAAAAAACCTTATGTTTTAGAATCTCGTATCCTATGTTCCAAGTATACTTATCTAAGTAGATTTAGAAATGTGTGTAAATATCCGGGATATAAGATTACGGCGACGGCAGTGTTTACAAACGGTGTACGGTGCGACGTGACTGTTTCTGTTTAGGCGGGGCATTTAAATTTTTTTCACCGACAAATTCCTACAACCATGATTCTTATACTTAACATTATTTTGATGTTTTTAGACATCCTTATATAAAAAAAAGAATTTTGATGATCCGATATGAAATGGGAGGGGTAAATAAACTATACTGAATTGCTCGTAAACAAAAAAGTTTACAATAGAGATTACTGTTCACAATTAATTAATAAGACTTCATTTACCTGTAAATAAAAGTTGGCCGGTTTATATTAAGGCTTTCTAGTCATAAAATGTATTTTTAACGTTATAAATGTCAATATGGTTTTTATTTAATAACAGGAAATCGGGTTCATATACATGAGTCGTTTTTTAAAATTAAGATTGAATAATTCACATTACGTACGAATATACAATTTTCTTGACTGTAGAATAAAAAAAAAAAAATTAAAAGTTAATAAAACAAAAACTGTTGTAGTCACCCTTATAAAAATTGAGGATATGGTTAATTACAATCGTATACGAATAATATATAAAAGTCACCATTGCTGGATTTTTTGTTTTTGTACAGGATGTTTTTAAAGTATAAAAATTACAACTCATTAAAAAATCCATTTCGGATTGTTATTTATTGGTGATTTTTTAAATCAAGCTTTTATTATTCGTATGGAAACATGTAACAAAAAATCACCCTCGTAGGATTTTTTGTTTGAGAGTTATAACAATATGAGTCTTATAATAGCGTTTAAAAAAAACGGCGGTGGTGATTTTTTTTTACACTTAAATTTGCACTTGTAATATCATAATCTATGTAGTTTATAAAAATCATCATCGTAGGATTTAATGTGACCACCTCCATACAACTGAAAATTCACAGCCCCGACTAGTTCCCAGCTGTTTATCCTCGTTTGTCCATTTTACCTCCAAAAAGGGTATAAATCTTTCTTAAACAGACAAACACACTTATAATCTAAACATAATAATAAAAGAGTAAAAATATTTGTCTGAACATTAAGTATTTTTGATTGAAATGGATAGAGGGACACTTAAAAAAAAAATAATAGAAAGCAAATATATTTTTTTGGAATTTTTTGTCTGTCTGTATGTATGTACGCGTTTCACACAAAATCTACTGGACGGATTTGAATAAAACTATTTTTTGTTGTATAGCTATTAAGCCTGGGCAACATATAGGCTATAATTGATTTTGAAAACTGGATCACCTGATGAAGAACCTTAACAGAACAGCTAAACTATAAGAGATATGGAATGGTACCTTTGCAAAAGTTTATCAATCTGACGAGCATTTTCTGTTGACGTATAAAAATCGAAGATCAAGATCATCTGATGAAGAATTCCAAGAGACCAGCTACAATGGAGCCTTAACAAAAGACATTCAACCTGATGAGCATTTTCTGCTGACGTATAAAAATTAAAGATTATGGAACATCTGATAGACATATGTAATAGACAGGACACGGGATAATACAAAGAGGGACTCGGGGTGGTAGTACACGGGAAATTGTAGATAACGAGCAGGCGAAGATCGTTTATTGAATGAAATATCACTTTTGATTCATTTTAATACCGCGACTGTACTACGAGTACCTAATATATTCCCACGGGACACGGGATAACCAAATGGCTGAAATTTTGAGTACTGGAGTTTAGGTTACTACAGTTTGGAACACAAAAAGATTTTTCATCTAAGCGAAACTCACGCGGGCGAAGCCGCGGGCAACAGCTAGTTTCTATATAAACCATTACATTATAGATAATTAAAAGCTCTATCTAATGACTCTATCATTTCATTACACCAAAAAAACTAACCGAATTTTTACCAATGGATGTGTAGTAATTTTTGATTTCTCATAAATAAATTAACATTTCGGTTGATGTATCAAATGAATGATGTCAAATGAATCTGCACGGACAAGGTTACTGGCAAGTTAAAGTAAATATTAAAATACTATTTGAAATAGGTAGTTGTTGAAAATATTTTTAACTTTCACTCGATCAAAGTCAAGAAACCTCACCGGCTAAAGAAACAACAAAACCTATTAGAATCTCTAGTATTCCAAGGATATCCTTCGTAAACTCGGAGAAATGGTAGTGTTAAATCGAAATAAACAACCGGAAAATACGATTACAGTGCCGGAACAGTTTACAAACCGTGCACTGCACGCTAAGAGTTCAAGAGTCCCCACGTCGGAGACACTCGGAGTACACTTCTGAGTCGAAGTTTAATGTATCTTATCTCGATTAATTTGTTTCTAATCAAATCAATATGAAAAATCTATTCATTTGTACTTACTTTTACTTTCTACTTATTTATAATAACAATGTAGCTATTACAAACAAAGTAGAAATTCAAAATTTTTCTAATTCAATTTTGATAGCCCGCTTATTTGAAAATTGACAAGATCCTGAAAGTGCCTTAACCATGGAAGTAATAAGTACTTAAAGGTACTTATTACTTCCATGGCCTTAACAGCGGAGATAAACCATAGCGCGTTTTAAACACGCGACAGCGCCATCTAGTACATAATATAATAAATTTTCGTAAAAATGCGAATAAATGCGAATGCAGGAATAGGGTGCTTTCTATCCCAAAATTCCCACTGGAGCGACGACCCGGTCGCAACTAGTGTAACTATAATAATTAATTTTAACCCACCGCACCGTACGTATTTAGGAAATTGCTTTATTTTCTGTGGTCATTAAAAAGGTTTCTTTGAAAATTCGTTGTTTTCATTCGCTACCAAAAATATTCTAAGAATTTTGATTGATCTCTTTGTCCGTATGTTTGTTACCACATTACAAGCAGTCCAAAATGTTTCACGTTATTTGCTCCCCAACAAAAGCCAATATCGGGAACACAAACACGTACACAGGAACTTGTTCCGATGGAAGGCAACTGAAGCCAACTGTCTCGTTTTCCAATAAAAGAGACGTATTGCGACGTACTACGGACAAAAATAATCAGGATGCAGAAAGAAAGTTCCGATACCGTCACGTGGGCGTAAGGTGAAAAAAAAAGATATTTTGAAGTTTTAAATTTTGTAGTTTTAAAATTATAAATAGTTGAAACAAATAGTTCTTGTAGTAACGAAAAGGCACTATCATTGACTCATTGGATTGAAATAATTGACTAAGGCTTGTGAAGTTAGGACATGTAGAGTTAGATGCTTAGCTCTACATAAGATTTGATAATTTTTTGACAGTGTGAGATATATGGTCTCGTTTTGGCAGCATTTTACATGAAAATATTTTGGTTTTTTACACTTTAAATAACAGGATAAAGCCATTTAAGTTTATGATACCTATGCAAATATTATACGCACTATTCTTCTCTTTTGTCATTATTTTGAACATACGGTCATTGAGTTTTCTGCTTAGACGCGCGCTACATCGACAATGGAACGACTCGTGCAAATATTGTTGACATTCCGACGACAAATTGACGGTTGGCTGTAATTAATTACATAATTGGCTAATTATTACGCACGGTTGGCTTAATGTCGCTATTATTAACAATAAAATATAAATAAAGTAGGCCTATTTGTTGTTTATAAAGGTTGTTGAAAAAAAAATCCTAATTTCAAGTTTATGAATTTCTTACAATCTGTTATTTACATACAGGATTCCAAAAGGTCCCTTTGAAATTAACTAAATCGATCTGGTCTATCCTCAATCCTTTGAAGTGACTCAGAATGCCTCGAGTTCAATTCTCAGGCGAGACAAAAATGGGAAAAAGCGAACTTCTCCGGATTGGTCTGAATGGCCTTGAGTTAAATTTTATACCTACTATAAGTAAAGGTAATATTAAATACTTGAACTTAAAAGGATAGAATATAAATGAATATTTCGTCGAATAAGTATAAATCCTAATCCTTTTAAAAAGAACTATGGTCGAAGAATAAATGTTTCCATTATAAGAATCTTTTGAAGATACCGCTTTATATTAGATATAAAAGGATTTTAACATTTTTCATTGAGATAGAAGCCATCTCGGGGAGAAAATGGACTTCCTTTAAAATAATAGCGCAATGGAAGTCAGTTGAGCTATTTGAGTAGGAAATAAGGTGGAGATAAATTAAGTACAATTTAATACATAAAATAGCAAAGAAATATACCTCTAGGTCTAAGAAAGTAGATAAATAGCAACAACATTTTTTCTGCGATCGCCTTCGGAAACTTTATTTAAAAGTTAAGTTCCAGCATTCGTGACTAGAAATAGTCTGGTTCGTACAGTTGATAGTATACAAGTGATATTTCCTTCAAGATACCTACCATATATTATACTTGATTTGATCTTTGACATCAGATACGTTTTTTTATGTTCACTAATCCGAGAGAGGTACCCAGGCGGACACCTGCCTACTTCCGACGCTAAGTTATGGGCTGCCAAACTTGGGCAAATACCACCTGCCAAAGAGCTATGGAAAGGAGCATTCTTAACATAAGGAAAATACATAAAATGGAATACCACCCAAGAGAGGTCAATTCCCAGTGAAAACTACTAACCAACACTTATACTTTAAGCAATTACTAACATTAAAATTATATGTTAATTATGCAAGTTCCTAGAAATTGTGGGATAGAATAATAAAGGCATTTTATTTATTTATTTTATAATCCGAGAGGAAATTGAAAAACAACAACTAAAACGTATCAATGGGACAATCAAATGGAACTACAAAAATAGGGAGCGTTGAAACTGCAATAATTTACTTAATTACATGAAGTATTGAATTATTAGGAAATGATACTGAGATGTCCTCTTTCGACGAATTTCAGACGAGCCTATAAATCCACATATGATCTATCGTGGAAATGAAGTTGTCCGAAGTTCGTGATGATCAAGTTAGAGACTCCAGTAGTGGCGAGAGGTCCCGGGGGAGATTCTTGTGGTATTACCCGGGCTTGTTGCTTGCGAGCTGGGTGAACACATTCTTGAATAAGTAAATGTGTGGATGTAAGGTTAGTTGTAACTCTAATCCTACTAATATTATAAATGCGTAAGTTTGTATGTGAGTTTGTGAGGATGTTTGTTACTCAATCACGCAAAATTTACTGGACGGATTTCGATAAAATTTGGTATACGGGTAGAAAAATACCAGGAATAGCATATAGGGTATCCCGAAATTCCCGAGGGAATGAAGCCCCGGGACGCGGCTAGTTTAAATAATACTTTAATGTAAACTTGTTTTGCAGGGGTACTGGATTTACCGGTTACAAGAAAGTATTATTTAAAAAATATTGGATATTCTAAAATCATCGAAATAATGGTTCTCAATAAAATTTTTAAATATGGAAAATCCACACGTATCCTTACTTGTTACGTTCATAAAGTATGTAGGTATAGTTTTTAATCCAATAAAATTAGCGGTACTTTAAATTGAATAGGTAATTTTAATAAAACTAAAAAATATAACCTTAATTTTAGAAGTACACAAACATCGAGATATAGTTGTATTTCGATGTAAACAAATTAAAAATAATCTTTGTAATAAAGTCCTTCTGATTCCATTTATGTAACAAATAGTTTTATTAGACGGAGACGTAGTCAATTGGAGACACATGGTACTATATTGCCTAATACTCTTGGAGCTGGTCCAATCTAATAAAAATACGCCATGATGGCAGAATCAACACACAATAAGTGAGAGCTAACCGAGTTCCACAGGCCGTATCGGGAATTTATAGGTATTGTTGACGCCATTTTAGTAAGGTTTAGTATTAGTTACGATTAAAATAGATGTTTTTCAATGAAGAACGAAGATTTCGTTTAAAAATATAGGTACTCTAATTTCCTCTGATAGAGCCAATTAAATAAACAAAAAAAAAAACCTAGAGCTCAACAAGAAGGTAAATTGATGAAAATAGCTTGACAGTTTCTATAGATAATGATAAATATTTTTGTATTCCATGAAAAAAATAGGAGGATTACAATGCATTAAAAAATATTGAATCTATAAATGTTTTTCCAAAATCACATCCATACAGAATTCACGCCAGTGCTCGGTGTACTAAGAAATGCCAAGGTATGGAATTTTAAATACAAAGCGATGACGAAAAAGAATTTTCATTTGGGCACGGATGCCGAGTCCCAAAGTTGGAACTCGTCAAGACATTCCACTACTTGGGCTCATAAAAAGAGGTCTCCAAGTCTGAAACGTACGAGTAAAGAATTTGGGCGCCACTTTAAAAGGGCCTATTGTTTGTTTCTAAGAGGGTATCAGTTTATGTGTGCTATCTTTTTGCCCTTATTTAAGTCAAGTAAATATTAGACTAGGCACTTATATTTACTACGTTTTAGTTTTGGTAGCTAGGCGTTGTATTAGTCAAAATGAGTTGGGTATGTTAAAATGTTAAATTTATTAAATCCCTTTAAATTATTTAAAAAATGACTTGGTGGCATTTAAAGACCAGAAATAAAATGTATTTGGTGAACAGAATCATACTTTCTATATTATCTTGCAATAACAAATCACATAGAAAGTAAAGAATCGTAGCTTTAGACTAACATGATTTAAAATTTGCTAAAATTAAAAATTTCATGTATCAAAAGCTACCGCTACGACTCGTAGACCGCTACGTCGTAGATGCTACGAAATTCAGACTGCTACGAGAAGCGTAGAGGCGTCGTAGCAGATAAGCAATGATGCGATTGTGAAATATTTTCTTTCTTTTTTCTGAAATTGTTTAGTTGATTTGTCATTAATGAGCAAATGGCAATTTGCTCAACAAGCATTGCCGAGAATTTCGCTTTATGTATTTCATGCAATGGATATTCATGAAGAAGCCGCATATTTAGTCGCCCATATCGAGAAACGATTTATTATCATTGATCTGCCCAAACCACATCATGATGTGGCCAATAGACAGTGAAACATTTCATGAAATGCGACCATTTCATGAAGTGAGCAAATCTACGATATGGCCACGAAAGGTACACCTCTTAGTAATGAGGGTAGAAACTAGAATGAAGCACACTTACCATTGACTTTCAAAAATATCAGCTTGCTCAGCCCAGCGCCTATGTCGTTTCTTGCTTCACACAGGTAATGTCCCTCACTGTCCTTGGCCACTCTCTCGAAGATCAAGGAGCCATTCTCCAACACCCTCGAGCTGCCTTCAAACATGAAGTCCTTGTACTCTCCAGGTGTGTTCCCTGGGCAACAAAATGATATAATTTATTATGAAACTCGCTTTCTATATTTTTATTTGATTCGATTGATTTCACTCGATTTAATAACATATCAAAATATACCCAGATATCAATAACGAGTAAATCGATCCTTTATTACGGTTCGGGTGACTGGAACCAAATTGTACCTATTTACAAGTGTAATTTGAAATTATTTTGTAAAGTAAATCTTATTGCGTAAGACATCAATATTTTATTTATATGTTCCAGGATTTTGTACAGCTGTTGGGCCTATACTATTAATATTATTTTCATACTGCAACCTTTGGTGAAAAATTTTAAGATATATTACTTTTACTTAAATTATATAGGTATGTTGTACTCAAACACAAGTATATTTAAATACAGCTTAAATTCGAATGGAAGAAAATAACTTCACGAAAAGGGCATTGAATATGGAGTAAAGGGTATGGAGTAGGGGAAGACCAAAGAAGCAATAGGTAGATTGTATCAGGGACGGCAATAATAGGAAGGGAGTGTCGAGTAAGATGGCAAGCGATAGAACGAGGTGGAGGGAGTTATCATACTGTGCCAACCCCTTTATAGTGGGAAAAATGTGAAGAAGGTGGCCCTAGTTCTTTAAAACGTCTTTAGGGAAAGAAAACTGTATTCGAGAGTACTATTAGGTCAACTGATCCCGCAGGATAAATTTGAGCGGGATCAACCGTCCAAGGATCCCTTAAAAGTACATACCGACTGCTTTCTTCCACGCAATGGCAGGTTTCGGGTAGCCTTCTGCTTGGCTTGGCAGGGCGACGTCCTGGCTCGCCGCGACTGCACATCCATATCCATATCCACATGCACATCCACAGATAGACTTCTTTAGGCTACAGGCGCCATCGGGGCGGAACTAAGTCGTGACGAAGGGGAATATATACAGATCATTGTAAAACATACCAACTGCTTTTTTCCACGTGATGGCAGGTTTCGGGTAGACTTCCGCTTGGCACTGCAGGGTGACGTCCTGGCCCGCCGCGACTGCCACACCGTTGGGCTCCAGGCGCCATCGGGGCGGAACTAAGTCGTGACGAAGGGGAATATATACAGATCATTGTAAAACATACCGACTGCTTTCTTCCACGTGATGGCAGGTTTCGGGTAGCCTTCCGCTTGGCACTGCAGGGTGACGTCCTGGCCCGCCGCGACTGCCACATCATTGGGCTCCAGGCGCCATCGGGGCGGAACTAAATCGTGACGAAGGGGAATACATTCAGATGAAACTAGTATTTAGGTAGTATATCAACTTTTAACCGATGATAAAGATAGGTATTGCAAAATACATAAATTAATAAAAGGTTTGCCTATTTGGTAAATATCATTTGTCGTACTTTGTTTATGACATTTTTGGGAAGATTTAAGATACAATGAAACCCCTAATTATTTTAACTGCTATTAACTTCTAAAGATCGGACTTACCATTGACAGTGAGAGGAACTGTAAATCTTTCCGAGCCAGCCACATTCGACGCTATGCACGTATAGTTTCCACTATGTAACGAGGTTATATGTTCAATAACCAGGGAAGCACTATACTCGTCCATTCTTCTAGTGATGATCCCGCTGGGCGCATACGGTGATGACGTCACAGGCTGTCCGTTCTTCTCCCACCGAAACGCAATAGGCAAGTCCCCCTCCAGTATCTGACATGAGATAGCTGCCCTCATTCCTTCTCGAAGCAGGTTCGTCAGTGGCTGAATTGGCAAGATTTTTGGTTGGACTAGAAATAAAAAAAAAATTGTTTAAAATTACGAATAAAATTGTACTGGCCTTAATTAGTGCAATTCCATTAGGTTTCTTGTACAAATATATGTTTCGGGAAAACATTTTTGGTAACGTTTATTGGGAACGTTAAAAATTTACTTATCCAGTAAATAAAAAAAAAACGTCCCGTTTAAGAAGTCACGTAAAAGGCATTCTCAAACTTTGCTTTTAATTAATGTGAAATCTTTAAACTCTGTTTACGGCTAGGTTTAGAGTACCTTTTGGAGTTTCTTTTGCAATTTTGTTTTTGTAATGTGTATTTTTCTTTTATTAGGCTATTAACTGCGGAAAGCTAGAATTTTAACGCTCAGTGATGCCGCGGGAGCTGCGAACGCGCTAACTTTAATGAATTACGGATGAGTAAGTCGGCCCCTTCTGAATTCGTGATTTTATAGCGCTTTAAATCTTACTACACAAAATGAGAAAGTTTATAACCAAATTTCCATTGTAATCAAGTGGATGTATGCTAACTTTAAGCTAGTTTAACGCTCACGGAAGATTTCATTTTTCTGTTGAAAATTTAGTATCTTATGTTACAGAAAACATGATATTATTGTATTATGGACTAATTCATATATTAATGCAAGCTATTTTTTTGCACTATATTCTAAAATAAAATTGTAAATTGTCTTTCTTATTTAATATTTGCCATGCAGAAATTGTGAAAAGATTCAACGTTAACATCTTTTCAATTTGTGTATAGATTTGCGAGGAATCCTGGAATAAATTCAGGTATTATACCATGAAATGTGCAATACAGGCGCGTCGCAGCCAGCGAATATCAGTAACAGATAAATGGTCGCTGCTGGAATTGGCAATCAAACGGCAGATAAAAGTGGCATCAACATTTGGCTCGTTAAATGAAAACATTTGCCTGTTTAAGGATTTACGCTGAGTTTTAATTCTCTTTAATAGCTCAGACCATTTCCCAAAAACTCTATGCATAATTTATTTAATTTTATTTTAGTTTTAAATAGAATAGAAACTTTGGTTAAAAAAATTCTCTTAGTTTATTTTTAGTGTGAATGCAAATTTCGCTGGGGTTTTGCACAATCTCGTATCTACAAATAGAATTTGAAAACAAA
The DNA here is from genome assembly GCA_018467065.1 of Ephestia elutella. NCBI lineage: Eukaryota > Metazoa > Arthropoda > Insecta > Lepidoptera > Pyralidae > Ephestia > Ephestia elutella. The sequence goes on from CM031582.1 coordinate 7,822,655, forward strand.
ACGGACACTGTGCTAATTTTCTTTCAGCATAATATACGATTGCTTAAATATTTTAATCCAAATGCCCATTAGGTATTAGCTTCAAAATAAATTTTGATGTTGACCAAATTTAATTTTGATGCTAATGACCAATTTTTTACGAAGCTTCGTCCATTTTAGTCTAACTCTGTTATGAAACTGAATTCGATCAGCTTTTCGATTATAAATTTTCAGTTCATGACACTGAACAACTTTTCATTTGGGAAATCATCATCAATGTGATATGTACCGAACTAATATTATTATTTGCATTTGCGTGTTGTTGACTGTTGATTACCTGGCATTCATTGTGCCCGTTTGGCTTACTATATTTGCTCCATACAGATTCACTATTCACTTTCATGAAATGAACTAGCCTTTTTATAAATCTTTAACCAGCAACCCAGTATATATACTACTCAATATTTGCGATACACTGATCTAATATTTGCACTTCGACGTCCCTGCGGGCGGCGTTGCCGGTTGGGCCAACCGCCAACGATACTTGTATGTGCCCGCATCTTTGACTCACTTTATTTGCTTCATACGGATTCATAATCATGGAATGAACTAGCTTTTACGATCATTAGTCTATAACTAGTAAATATCTACTATTCAATATTTGCGATACACTGACCTAATATTTGCACTTTGACGTCCCTGCGGGCGGCGTGTCATTGCCGCCTGGCACTTTTATATCCCCGCGTCTTTGGCTCACCATATTTGCTTCATACAGATTAAGTACTATGGAATGAACTAGCTTTACGATCATAAATCTACAATAAGTGAATATCTACTATTCAATATTTGCGATACACTGACCTAATATTTGCACTTCAACGTCCCTGCGGGCGGCGTGTCGTTGCCGGTTGGCCGCCTGGCACGTGTATGTGCCCGCGTCCTCGGCTCGCTGCGTCTGCTCCACGATGAGGCTGCCGTTGGGAAATACCCGCTGCCGCCGGTTCAGAGGCAGCGTCTGCCCGTCTGTTGAATAGAATTATCATTATATTTTACTAGCCGTGGGCTTCGCTCTTGTGGGATTTTTGGGGTAAAAAGTACCCGATAAGCTTTTCCCGGTAATTTTTCTACCCATGTGCCAAATTTTATCGAAATCCGTCCAGTAGATTTTGTGTGTTTGAGTAACAAACATTAAAACCTCATAAACATCCTAACTTTCGCATTTGTAATATGAGTGGTTAGTAGGATATAAAACACGCATGAGTACAAAATTATTTTAATCTTCATCGAAATTAACTTGTTGAAAGTGAACTTATATCAACAAGTTGATTGACATAAGAATTGAGTCATTACCTATTATTGGAGAAAATAGTGATTTTAACCGTACTAATTACTTCAAAAGTTCAAGTGATGCATTTGCCCATTTTCAATGCCATAAAAAGGTTATAAATCAAAACTAATCGACAACTTTATTGCCAACAGAAATTGCTCCACACGCTCTCGAAAACTTGAAGCTTCAAAACCAAACAAAATAATTTCTAATTTGAAATTGTTCGTGCCAGTGCAGACGCTCGAGTTTGGAGCAGTGCAAAATAAAATTTCGCCAACCACCGACGAACTTTAGCCGAAATGTGCCGCGCCTTTCAAATACCCAATTTTCAAATTAAATATGGAGTATATCAAATTGGGTCAACGAGCTGAACTCCGGCGATGTTCTTTTGAGTGCTAAGTGTGAAGTATGCAGGTTGAATTAATAAGGAAACTACTCTTTAGGATTGTTTTAATGACAGTTGAAAATTAAAGCTAAATAGGTATAGTTTTTGAAATTACAAATGTGTGATTATATTTTAACAATACAATTCACACACATTTAAAGCCGAAAGAAAGTATAGAGTTAGTATTAACATTCATATTCAATGTCAACAAAATGGACTTTGGTCTGTGACCGTATATAATAGACCTGAACACTTGGAATATACTTGAATTTAATTTGGGATTTGTAAGGGCGACCTTTTTATCAATGCAGGTATCAGAATGGTGAGGTCAGCTTAATGAGAGTGCTGTGAAAAAGATAAAGTCCGCTGTTGACAAGGGTCCCTCCGAAAGAAAATTGCGAAGGAGTGGACCTCTTTAATTTGATCGCGCCCAGATCTTACGCTCCTACACAGTTAAACATCAGGGCCCTACGTTAGAAAGGTTCATTACATTTTCCTGAGCAAATTTGTTTTGAAATGCTCAGCGTGTTCAACATAAATTAATTCAAATTAATTGTTTTGAGTATCTTATTGCGACGTGTAATGCTTGTTAATTAGAGTAGAAGTATCAACTTCAAGATTAATATTTTGATAAAACATTTCTCTCTCAGCCGAAAGACGTCCACTGCTGGACAAAGGCCTCCCCCAAGGATTTCCACAACGACCGGTCCTGCGCTGCCCGCATCCATGCGCGTCCCGCGACCTTTACCAGGTCGTCGGTCCACCGAGTGGGAGGCCTGCCAACACTACGTTTTCCGGTTTGTGGTCGCCACTCGAGAACTTTTCTGCCCCAACGGCTTCTGTTCTACGAGCTATGTGCCTCAGAAATGAGGAGATCCGTAGGAGTACTAAAGTAACTGACATAGCCCGCAGAATCGCCAAACTTAAGTGGCAGTGGGCGGGACACATAGCTCGTAGATAAAACATTTATTTTGAAAATGAAAAATGAAAAAAATATATAATTTCTCTTGCAATTGGGACCGTAAGTACTGATCGTAGAATGTGATAACCAAATTCTGATATTAGACATAAGTTGTATGATTTGATTTAGATTTTAAAACTACGTTCATAATGTGAAAATCAATTTTTCCGTGTAATAAGCACCACATGGACCGTTCGGTTATTATTGCGGCTGACTGGAGCTTAATCCCATGCTATTACTAAAATCACATTGCATAAGGCCAGATTGCATTATGGCGATTGCAATTGTATGTACACCAACTGATCGGATATGTACACATGTGTTATAATGTTTGTGTTATAAGTAATGTGTATTGATATAATTAAATGAAAACTCGTTAAATATAAGAATAAAACACGCCACATTTTACTACAGACTTCCAACTAAAATTATAATAAAAAACGCGACAATAGTTTCTTAAATATGAAACGAAATGCTCTGTGGTAAAGAGAATCGAGCTACACATAGCGATTTATATTTATTTTTAAAGTAGATACTTTTAGAAAATATCTTTATTAAAATTTAACTTTAATACTATGCTTATAAATAACACAAAGGAATGACTACGAAATACTAAATATTTCATGGTATGTACATGCGATAAAATCATTTCTGTAAATACCTTGGTTAGTACGCGGATAGCCTTAGTATTAACTTGTGTTCTATTCAATTTGCCTTGGCTTTCGTTTTACTACTTTGTTTGCGGGATTCTTGGCCGCTTAACCAGAGGCAGAATAAGTTAGAGCGTCCTAATTGGATCGCAGGAAGATGTCTGGTTAATTTCGAATGGACGCGGACGCAATCGCAATTTCGTGTGAAAATAGAAATGTTTCTAAAAAAGGTCGGTAGAGTTTAATTGTTAGGTTGAACGAACGAAAAGCGGGACACAGCGGGAATTACTGTTTATTTACTGCTCTTTTATCCACAAATTTAACTAGGATTAACTTATTAAGTTCGATACTAATACATTATCCAATAATTTATTTTATTTAATCAAATAAAATAATTAGGTATCTTGCTAAATAGCTTTATTTTTGCTTTTGGAAAGTGAGTTGCTGTATAGGAAAAAAAATCATCCTTTAAAAAAAATAAAAAACTTTTTCTTTTAAATAATAGATTTTTTTTGCTAGCAACAAGGTTGCTGTAACGTGTAGTACGAAAAATATGAGTTATCCTATATATACTTTAGCAGCCCATATTTTTCGCTGCAGGGCTGTATATCGAAATTAAAACCAAAAACTACCAAATCGATTTTGTGGACGAGTTTTATAAAACTCGTCTTTTGAACTTCGATTGCGAGGAAATAAAAGTCAAATTTGCAACATATGAACGTGATTAATAAACACACGAAAACAAGAGCTGTTTCCCGCCGCTTTATTATCCTTTGTGTCACATCTTGTTTCATTGATATTAGGGGAATGTTTTAATGGCGCAGACCTATACAGTCCTTTTAAATCCTCTATCCGAGATAATTTTCTGAGGTGCAATTAAAGGTTAATTTTAATATTATTTTCGATCTGTGAAACTCAAATAAATGTACTAACCGTAAAAATTATGACCTATTTATCTATCTAGACTAAATTCTATCTATAAGAAATAATTTTATTGTGAATTTGGCTGTATGGCTCAGATAATGTTAAAAAGCCTTAATATAGATACATTTATGAGTAGATAAAAATAAACTGACATCGAAAAGTTCGATTTTGTGCAGCCTATATCCTGCACAAATTAAGCACATGTTTTAGCATGAGAAGTGAAATAGTTAGTATAGCATACGTAGCAATCTACCACGAATCATTTATCCGGCCGCAGACTTTAGCAGCCCGAGCGAAGTTCGAGAGAATTGATAGTAATGTCGAGGATACCAAACAAATTAGTATTATGTGGACGAGTTATAAACGATGTTTAACAAATATCTTCTCTAGATTCTAATAAATCCGTTTATAATAATTCATATTCAAAAAAACTTAAGAGCTGTTTCGCCGCTTTATTTTATTACAACATTTTACGTTACATTGATAGGCTTGAGTTGCTCCTCCCATACTGGCAGTACTATAAAATGTTGTATATAACATCTGTTGTCTCTGTTAATATGTTACAAGTTAATGAAAAAAGACAGCAAATGTATTACTAAATTTTAATATTTTTTATGTCTTAAAACACATAAGGCAAATAAATTAAAAGTAAATATTATAAAATGACAAGATTATCTATGAACTTATAATATCGTGTTTGGCTGTATGGCTCATTATCTTTGCCTTAATAGAGATGCCTTTCCCTGGGATAAAGATACGTTAATGTCCTTCTATGTGCACAAAATTTTAGGAAGATTGGTTGTAGATGAAGCCTGAAGAGGTATCCTGCAAACAAATAAGCACTTTCAGAGCAAACAAGTGAAAAGTTTCGCTTTTTTGCTAGCTCTATCATATAGAACAGTAGACCTCGCACGTATACTGTAGTAACTCGATATTTTACCGTGCATCTGGCTATATCGAAAGTTTTGAAACCTACCAATGCTGGAAGAAAGTAAAAAGTTCTCATATTTTACCCATAAGATATTTTTGTATGGCTTGGTCAATTCCACTAAAAAAATTACGGACACCTGCCTTTTTGAACCTCAAATAAAAATAATAATAATAAGTAAATATAGACGGACAAATTTGCAACATAGATTGAGTATAGCCCCAACGTAATATTAACAAAAAGACCTGATTCTAATTTAACATACTATTTGTATAACAAATACTTATGTCTATCCAAAACTTGTTTCCACGTCAATCTGAAAAAGATGTTTTCCATGGCTTGACCAAAAGTCCTTTTATCCGGGGATCTATCCGAGATAATCTGCTGTGGCCGTAAATCAAAGCGTGATGACCGTTATTTCACGGATAGGTCTGTTTTCGATTGTGAAATGCATGGTTTGACCGTTTGATTACTCTGACCTATTTATCTATTGCGTATTGACCACCTATAGGTATATTAGAAAGTTCAATTTTTAAATCGGAATCTATTATATACATACAGGAGTTTTACTTTTAATGATTCTAATCATACAATGAAGTTTTTTGATATCAGCCATTTATTTCAAGTGTTCAAGATAAACTGACACCAAGCAAAGCAATCCACAATACAATACCATTAACCAAATAAATACATTGAGTTTTTTTTACACAGTTTGTTTTACCACCCTAGATCTCATCTGTTCTCATCAGGCATACGTAGAGGTCAATCTACCACTAAAAAAAACCACAGCCGGCCGCAGACCGCTGCAGAGTTCACTCTTGAATGAATTTGAGAGTATTAAAAGCTTTGCTGTGGATTTTATGTGAACTACCAAACAAATTAGTATTATTTGTAGTAAATTTATAGCGGTGTTTATTAATATCTTCACTATAGATTCATACAAAAAAGGCTCCGTTTATAATAATTCATATTCAAAAATGTCTTGATTGTAACATTTTTTTTTTTATATAGCTGAGATATAAGGTTTTTTTTACATATTATGCCATTACAATTTCGAAAACACTGGCTCGACTAAAAATGTTATATAACATTAACGAACCTGCTCACTTATATTACAGGTTTCATGAAAAAAATCGGTTCAGCAAATGCGACATAATAGGCGATAACATCCGGACAGACAAAAGAACTTTTCTCCGGCCACAGATTATACTTATAATAGCTGCGCTCGCTCGGTAAACGATTATATAGTATTTGATAATAGGTACCAAGCTCTGGTTAAGTTTGAGGAGGATTTAGAAATTAAAGTAGGCAATTTAGAGAGTTGTATTTTTATAATATAGGGCTGCATACGAGCAAGCGGGTCACCTGATGGTAAGCGATCACCGCTGCCCATGGACAACTGCAACACCAGGGTATCACAAGAGTGTTGTCGGCCTTTCAAGAAGACGTAGACGTGTTTTGTTTAGTTCAGCACAATATTTTCCTTCCTAAATTTGTACCGTACCTATTTTCTTTCCCCGTGATAATCCCGTTTGGAAATTACCTCTCAAACTCGCGCTTCCAGGTAAACGACGTTTTGTATGAATAAAATATTGCGTTTGAGCGCAGCTTGTCACTCAACTTGTGGAATATGTAACAGCTTGGAATTATGTTAGACTAACTGTTCAGCCACCGTCTTGCATATAACTACATGTGCAGTATAATGCAAATATAGATAAATAAACTATGGGAAAGTCAAGTAGTTGTATATTGGGAGAGTATAATGGAATTGAAAATAAAAATAGAACAAAGAGAGAGATTACATGATGCGAGCACTAAGTCAACAGATAATGATTAAGAGAATGTTGCTGAATAGTGTGAAAATGTGATGGTTTGTATGATACACATATGAAAAAATATATATGCCAGATGTATTTTTTGGTCAAATAAAATTTAAATAAGTAAATAAATAAAAAGTATTTCTATCAACAATTAAATAAGTAACTCTGTATTTTCGCTCGAAATCCCAACAATTTGTAATGAGAAGCTAATTATCATGAGAATACTTGTATTAAAACCTTAATTAAGGTTTGGCCCAAGGGATTTATCGACCTTAAATAATATTTAAAAAACGTTATGGAAACTCAAGTTGCGAAGGTGGAAATATAATTTCCGCCCTAGAATCTCACGGCAGCAATTCAATTTCAGGACGTTATGTAGGGACGAAAATTATGGCAATTTTTTATCATTAACATGGCGACTCGAGGAAACTTCTGCGTAACAACTTTTATATTTTGCTACGAGAAAAGAGTAAATTTTGCAGTTAACACAAAATTCATGGGATTTTATGACGCTAAAATAGGTGAAAATTGTATTTTGTTAGCAATGATTTAAGGAAGGATGTACAATAGGTATTTACCACATTTTTAACTGAAAGCGCACATATCAACTTAACTGTTCATAAAAGTATAATATAACATTGACTAATAAACATACCAACCTACTGAAAATGTATTGTTGTGAAGGAATTAATTTTATACATCATTGCGCGCCCAATTTTTTTTACTTCATATCTTAATGTACTTATATATTTAAATGTTATAAACAAGGCTTCGGAGATAGACTGTTACAAAGTCGGTTAAAGGTTCTATGCAATAACTCAGTTTTAACGCCCGATAAAAAGTTAGGCAGTTAAATTCAATTTTAGTTCCCTGCGAACCGGACTTTGGAAGTATTGCCGTGATATTTGCTTCCATGGAGTTCTGAAAACTATTTCACATTTCAATGGGTTTATTGCACGATTCTCAGATACACGAGTAAGTAGCTGGTATGCAGGTATTTCTATATGACATTAGTACAAATTTAGTTTTTATGGCGAGACTTTCTCGAGAGGATGACAGTATACTGCTACTGCTAGAGATTTATAAAAGAAGTAACCCAGTAGCGGGAGACAACCCAGGCTAACAAAGAAAAAAGTGAGTAGAATACTACATTGAGATTGTAGACAACAAACCTAGTTATACAAAACATCTGCCAACACAGAACGCTTGGTAAAACACTCGTATCTTCGCTGAATATTTTGAAAAATTTAACAAATGGCTTATACCAAGTCTTTTGAAAAATTCCAGCAGAGGAGATTTGTTCTACACTAAAGTTCATAGCACGTGCATGTTAGTAGTTTGGCCGGGCGGACTGGGAACACTGCCAGAACGTACAGTAAATATCAGGACGGATATTTGGCAAAGAATTGACGTCCGGCAATATTCAGGAATTAGCTAATGAAGCATCTTGTGTGATTAATCTTGCGATTAGTATATTAGGCCATTGCTCTTGTAGTGGGATTTAGTGAGGATAATTTAATTAAGGAATTAGATTACTTAATTTTGGTTAAATTCACCTTGTTAATTGAAAAAATATCGATTTCTAACCGTATATTTACATCCAATGACTGCATTTCCAAATCATCCAAAAATGATACTTATGAGTAATTGTTTTTTTGTTGATTGCACTTACATCCTTTTTTTGCAAATAGTATTATAAAGGGTTTGTTTTATTTCATTGTTAACCTATGTACCTACTTTCCATGACACTCATTATAAAAATACTAAAAAGGATATAACAACAACTCAATTAAAATTGAGTTAGGTAGATTCCTAATTAGAGTATCATGCCAAGTTAGTACAATAAGTACTGTCGAGCTAGCAGCTTAGTGCCCGTCGTTTGCTAGACCGCACCTATGTTCTCGAACTCATTAACCTACTGCAAGAATACGTATCAAGGTAGGTACTTAAATTCTGAAATAGTAGCATGTTATATAAAAAGCCCATTTTATTATGTTTTATATATTTTTTTAAGTAAAGTACCCGGCTGGCGTATTTTGAAATACATAGTTCCATTTGGTATTAAGAATTCCATTTTATTTACTCGTAAATATGTAGTCATAGATTTGAAAGGTCTATACGATAAATGATATTTCAAAACACTTTTTAGTTGAATATAAACGAAGAATTTGATAATATCCTAATTCCGGCTACTAGATATTACGCGCAAAATACACCCCTTATTTTTGTCAGTTGCGTTAAATGTACCAGATCCTTTTTAAGCCTAAGAAAATATTTGTTACTTAAATAGTCCGTTACTTTATTCAACGAGTTTATAAGTAGTTTGTTTCTAAACTTACCTCGCTCCCATGTTATAGATTCTATGGGGTATCCTGCCACCGGGCACTTGATGTTGAGATCGCTGCCAGCCACCGCGGTGACCTTAGGCATCTCTCGTATGTAAGGCAGTCCATATACATTCACCCTGGCTGCGTGTGTTGCTTTCCCTGCCGTGTTTGAAGCCACACACGCGTACTCGCCGCCATCTTGTTCTGTCACTCTGCTGATGTTAAGATGGCTGACCACGTCGTCTTGTAGAGTCACGTGTTGGCCAACTACAAATCTGGTGGGGAAAAGACATATTTATGTATTTATTGCCTGGAAGTTTTTAATTGGAGTCAATTTTTTATATAACCTGTATAAACTAAATGCAGAAAAGAATAAAATAATGTACATTAGTTCTAGTCATAATAGAATCAACATTAATATTTCCCTAAAAGCACATAGTCATTCTTGCCTTCATAAGCCTAGCAATCTTAACTGTCAATGTCTCAAAATAGATTTAGTAGATAAACAAAAATATTTAGGCCTGGTGATTGATAGCCGCATTAATTGGAAAAACCATATTGATTACATTTGTGATAGGTTAAGAGCTTTACTAGCAAAATTCACGATACTTAAAAATAAAATTCCCTTCTCAGTTCGTTTATCTTTATACAAGGCGCTGGCAGAACCATCTAGTAGCCACGTGAACTGTGGCGGGGGATGACCCATGGACACACTTTAAAGGACACACTGGGGCCAGGCTGGAGGGTCTGTTCAGAACCAGACTACTTAAAACTCCGGTTTAGACTATAAAATGGGAAAACAAAATTATAAGATTTCAATATAATTATCATCTGCAATGTCCTGACTGGCTACATATGAAAATGTCCATCGTGGATGTCCTGTATGTAATGGAACATTCATTTAGTGGTTACATCATTGCACAAACCAATGAAATTTTTATGAAAAACACAATGACCCAATGAAACTAGACATATTTAGAGAAATGATTAAAGAAATTTAGCTTATTTAAAGACGCACTATCAATATGTTCATAAACCCAATTAATAAATGAACTGCCAAATGAGGATATTCAGATAAACTTACCAATAAAAATATAAAAAATAATTTGCGTATTTCGGCTAAATCTGTTAATAAGCGGCAAAGGTCCATCTACAGAAACAATCTAACGCAAATGCTGCAGATAAATATGCCCACCGTCATTTTTGTTCGATCAAAGTGTGTTTAGTTCGAGCTCGAAATGCAAAATAGTTAAATTATACGCTTATACTAGATTTAAAGATAAGTGTGTAAAATCAATAATTATTTGTATTTAAGATCGAAGATATACACACAAATCTAATTAAGATTTTTGTATATTGATGTAATTACTAAATTTGATTTCAAAGTATTGTGAGCTAAAATAGATTCTCAAGATATATGGCGTAGTAAAAATAGGTATTTGCTAGTATCTTATTGCTAAAATATGATTTATCACTTTAAGTAGATAAAGTTTTACGTACCAATATTCAATTTTATGATCTATCCCTGAACTGAGTTATATGATTTCCACATACAGGAAACTTCAGGCACACCTAGTTGAGTGAACTCCGCAATTAAATATTAACTTGGAAAACGTAAGTACGTGTGTAACCGCCTAATCTTACACAATGACGCAGAACTATATTAATGGGGAATCCATCTAGTAGCCTTGCGTGAGACCTTTTTTCGTGAAAGGTTGAAGGGATTAAACGCTTATGGCCACACACTTGAGGGACACACTGGGGCAGTCAAGGCATTAGGGTCTGTTCCGAGAACCAGTACACCAACTCCGTCATAGAATATTATAACAGTAATTGGGATACAAAATGGCCATAATGATTTAATGCATAATGGAATCATCGTAGTCTACTGGCTACTATGAAGGCAATGTCCACCGTGGAGTCCTGCATGTAATGATCATTCATTTGGTAGTTATTGTTAAGCTTTGTGGAAACACTCTTTTGAAATTCGTTATGAACATAAACAATGACATGAAACTAATGATTCATTATAATAGAGAACATGATTAAACACAATTCAGCTTTTAAATGAGCACTATTCTCATTTCATAAACTCATTTTATTATAGTGCAAAGGAGGATATTTAGGTATTTTAATCTTATTTATTTGCGTAGAAGTCTGATAAAGCGATGCAATAAAGAGAACATTAAATTTAACGTCAAAGTTGCCCCGTGGGCCAGATACATCCGAGCTCGGGAGATATAATGGAGAATTACAATCCAAGGATTGCTATATTTTATAAACAAACGATACGTACTTTAAAGGCTAATTTAACAACTGCTAAGGGAAAATGAGTGAGTACTAAATTTCAAAGTATGTGTTAAATATGAGTAATATTCATTTAAACATTCTTCTTGAGCAATATTATAACTCCAAAAATGAAATTAGTCATATTAAGGCAATTCTTGGACATTCTCATACCTCTACAACAGCGGTTCCCAAACTTATTTTGTCTAACTGCCGCACTTGTGAGAATAAATATTTTTTAGCGAACCCCCATTTTTTCACCTTACACAATGACGCACTATAACTTAATGTAATTAGAATTAATTAAGCGTTAGTCCCTTGCGTGAGACCTTATCTCATTCGACGCTCAATCGTAGTCAACAAGTCCGAACTTATGCCGCCTTTAATGAACCAGCAAGCTGCAGTCAAGGCATTAGCCTAACACGTGCTTAGAATTGTAGAACAAACCCGCGTCATAGAATATTATAACAGTATAATCTATACAGCCTAAAGACGTCCACTGCTGGACAATGCAAGAGGAAATCCATGGGGGTTTCTGCCTAATCGCCACGCTTGGCAGGCGGGTTGGCGATCGCAGTGTGATGGCATAGTACGCGGAAAGATGCTGCTGCCCATCCTCCGGTGTTTTAAATCCCTTAGTCGCCTCTTACGACACCCACGGGACGAGATGGGTTGGTGCTATTCTAGGGCCACACCACAATTAAAAGAGTACTAATCATGACTATTAAAATAAATTATAGTTTAACTACTTATTGTTATTTGTTTTTCATCTTATTTATTTCTAGAAGTCATTACGATAAACGGAGCGACCGATTGAAAGATGATTTTAATTTTTTCTATATTCAATAAAATAGGACATATATATCCGAGCTACGCGGAAGAAAAAGAATTACAATCCAAGGATTGTTATATTTTAAAAAAACATTTTCTTTCTAAAGGGTCTCTTACCGCCCCCTTAACCAGCAGCGCCCAAGAGAGGTACTATATTTAAAATATGTGTTAAATATGAGTTATATTCATTCATTTAAATATAAGAACATGTACTTTTGCTTGGTCACTTGTATCATGTGATTAATCGTAATAAAGAAATCATATTAAGGCAATAATACGATATTAATTCTTGCCGATTTACCCACTGCACAATCCATAATGTTTACAAGGCACAGGTACTTTTGCTCAGTCACTTGTTAAGTTCAGATATCTTTAGTATTACTAGCGTTTTCAGGTGGGAGTGGAAATACTTACATCCTCAAGTATTGTCTTAACCATCAAGATTAATTAGGCTTTAAAGAATAACTTAGTAAAATTTCATCTTTAGGTAGCAAAATAACGGCTAAAATGAACAATCATAACAACTTGTTTCACAGCTTTTGTTTCTACTTTTACTAGCATCGAGACTGTGCTGTGAACATTTACAATGCAATTCACTTTTTGCATAAAATATAAGTTTACTCAAATTGTTTCTGAATTTTACTGCCCTCTTAAGGAAAAGTGCTTGAGTGTAGTTGTTTATTTGTGTAAGCTCTCTACTCCGTCAAAGCTAGCAAGTCGAGAGAACTTTCTTAGACATAAAATGATTCGTAAAATTTTGTTTCATAGAAAATGACAACGTTTTATGTTCATTTCAGGGCAAATGTAAATTTCAATATAGATATCAGAAAAATAGATATATTCGTATGAAAAATATTTTCAGTAAAGTAAATAAAGCTTTAGACTTTTTCCAGTTTGCGGCAATTGTGTCTAGCTTTTATTATTTTGTTGTCTGGCCTGTTTAATCCAAAGGTAAGCTTATCAATAATGCATGGGGACGTTTGCAAGGAACCTAGTCAATACATAGATTTATTGATAGCATACTGCCAATTCACTTAGCGTAATCACCCAGTTTCCATTATTCCCGGTGCACGCCCGTCTTGTGTTCCTCTGTAATTGATATCCTCAGATATATTTGTCTGTACCTAAGTAGGTATATATATATATACTTTCGCCATCAGTAGTTAGTTATATCATAAATCGAGTCTGCGACCGGCGGATGTCCATGTTGAATTCACGTTGAAGTTTTTGATATGTAACGAATCTTTATGTTTATCAGTTTTTCAATTTTTAATTAATAAGGTGGAAAGTGATACTGATAACAATAATAAGCAAATTTTCATTGTTTATAGTACCACCAAGGAAGAACTAGATTTTTCAAAAGCTTCCTATGAAGTATTGTGTTGTGAAATAATTTATCAGGACAATTACCTAATCTATTTTTATGAACCAATTTTAAATTGGCAGTCGTTTTAAGAAAAAGCTTAATCCTTTAAATTTTCAGAATTTGCAGCGAAGCAAACCTTATTTTCACTCCCTTACTATCATAACCATTCCCTACGGAAAAACGAAATTTCATCAGACTAATAACATTATTCGGGTTAAATTTAGCATTTAGAGGGCGAACCTCGAATGAGAGGTCCCTTGAAGGAATTTATCTATTACACTCAATGACAGTTCAAAGTAATTTGGTAAAATTGGCGTCTGGTCCAATTTTATTAGTAAGTATTCCTTCGATTCTTGGAATATCATTTGCAGAAGTGAAAATAGTCCAACTTTATATCATTGAGTATTGAAAATCAGTTCCACTTTGAAACAATTTCGACTGAGGAGTCAGCTTATTGATTTTCGATTACAATCTTTTATCTCGAACATTTTTGGTTTAGCCAGAGTTTGTGGAAAGTTGAATTGAATTTTCTAGAATTCGTAAATAGAACTGAATGTACTGAACTGATCGAAATGTAGAAGATCGGACATAAATAGTAGGTGTAAACAAACATTTTAAGCTGAAATTATATGTAAAGTTCAACTTAAGCTTTTATCGCTTAGCTAGGTCCTTGCTCACCTTTACCATGTAGGCAAACTGATTTATTTATTTATTTATTTTATTTTATTTGGGAAACTAACAGTTTATCATAACTAACTAAGTAAAAACTTAAAAAATCTAAGTAACTATTAACAAGTTTCCACTTATAGAAAAAAGAAAAATGAAATTACAACCATACTCAAACTCAAACTCAAAGACAGAAAAAAAACAAATAACTCAGAAGAAAGAAACACTAGGTGTTATAAACCATATTATAACAGTTACAAGTAGCAATAGTTACGGATGGATGGGTTGGGAAGAGAAAAATTTTGATGATTCTGATGAAGTCAAAATTCCTTTAATTCGTCCATTGGCTGAGGTAACTGCTTTCCATCAAGTGGGCTACATGTCCGTTTGCCAACTAAATAGTAAGTAGGTATAAAAATACCATGAGGACGAAGTGAGAGTTCTTTGGTTAGTACCTAATTTGTTTCGTAACAAGAAGCTGGTGCAAAATTGCTTATATTTGTTATAAAAATAGATGCAAATTGTGCTTGTCTCTGAGATGAGGGCGTCGGTTTAGTAAAGCCGGAGATAGAACTTCGCTTGTTGCACGGGAACTATGCAAAGGAAGCAGTATTGATTATTACATAGCAAAGTCTGGGTTTATTCCGGAAAGATACACACAGCAAAACATAGCATACAGTTAGGTGTGGTGGAGGTAGTATAGAGACACATCAATGCTTGACGATGAGGCGATATCCATATTTTGCTTCACGAATAATATGTATTGTATACCTATATCACATGAGTAGTTAAAAGGGTACTACATGTAGTTTACCTACCACCCATAAAACTGTTCAAAACTTGTGCGATAGGTACTTGATATTTTATTCTGAAAACATTACGACTATTTCTACATATAGTAATACAAATATCGTCTTAGCTGACTGACCGTGATAAACTCTAAAACTATTTTAATTTGGATTTCAATGGACGGAACTTTAGTCTATATGCAACCCTCATAATTTTCACCCTAGTTCACATTCAACCTCGAAATTTAGCTCATATTCAACCCCGAGGGTCGATGTGGTTTTCAATACAATCTGTGTCCATTTTCAATCCGAAATTATATATCTAATAATGTATCGAAAATAAGAAACATCGTTTAACTTTTGGATGGTTAACTAAATCAATCAAAAAATCTTTTGTTGCACCCACGCCAAAAGACGTCCACTGCTGGACAAAGGCCTCCCCCAAGGATTTCCATAACGACCGGTCCTGCGCTGCCCTTAAATTTGTTGCACCTATAAATTCATAATAAGCTAAAAACTAAAAAGTATACTACTTAGGTACCTACTCGCCAATTATTATTATAAGGAGTTGGTAAATAATAGTAAAAACAAGACCTTTGCTCTCCGTCTGGCCGGTCCCTCGGAACAAATGAGGCTTGTTAACAGAAAGTCAGCCACTTGTATAATTTATTGAATCAGCCGACCCACACGAACATTCAGCGCTTTTACAAGCAAATACTTAATAGGATAAATATTGTGATTAAATTTCGTGTCTTTTCGTAGAAATCCCATGTAAGCAGACGTAGTGGATATATATATTTACATAGGATTGCTTGATAAAGATCAGTAAATTTTGTATCTCACTTGAGTTTAATTGTCTAATATTATTATCTCATGAATTAGATAATTGATTTATTTTCACCGATTTCCCAAAAGGATGTTTTCATTTTTACATATTACAGAAATATAAAATATTGGTAGAGAATTTACCGCAAAGAGCTAAAGGTTGTGTTATAGGAACATGCAATATTGTACGTAATAATAATTTGGATTCTATAAGCGGTTGTATGCCACCAGCCTTACTTACTGAACCCCTGAAGAGCGGCGACACCAAATAGCGGGGAACGAATTAATAATGAAACAAAGCGACTTATATTCCGCCGTAGGATGATGCAAAATGAGTCTTGCGTGCATAAAGATAGGATCTTAATTGGGAAATTCGCGGGGTGGTTTTTAAAGTCGGCTGATGCGCCCGCGGCCGCCGTGCCTCCGTCACTGAAACTCTTTGTTTGAAGTGAAGAGCTGACTCTAATAGCTTGCAGCGGATCCCGGCTTAAAAATGGACTTTTAAATATTTTATGAAGATGCAGGGGATGGATAAAACGGTAAATATTTAATACACATAACGATATAATAATATGCTTTACAACTATCGGAGTAGACGTAGACGTTGAAATGAAAAGTACGAAAGGTACGGTAGTACCTACAGTACGGTATAACGTACGATATTATTTTTATTCAAAATCACCAGAATGCATTAGTTTGGTTTGAAATATACAAACCTATCTACGTAGAGAAATAAATATCTATTTATAAGGATTGATAAACTATATGTAGGTATATAAAATGATGAGTCCTAATTTTACGCCTTGAAATTGAAAAGTTTCCGCTATAACATATTTGAATTTATATGAAGAGAATTGTGACAAAAAGTTTAATTTAGGCATCACAGAAATCTGAATAAGTAAAAAATAATAGCACATATACGTACATTTTGATTTACTCCAATCTAATACCATGAACGAATACCATTGGTATTACTTAGAATTTTTAATTATTTTCTACCAATACCACTTTTCGAACCAATACCACTTTTTAAAATATTTAATTTTATGTCCAAACGAATACCAAAACTTGAATTTGGTACAGTCATCTCAGTCATCAAATTGCTTATTTTGATCTAACAGATTTTTTTCGCAAATAAAAATGTTGTAATCACAAACAAAGCATTTTTACTGACTGTACCTTTGAACTTGTTTTGGTATTGGTTTAAACAGCGGTATCCGTTTGGAGTATAAAATAATCAAAAATTCAAAGTAATACACCAGTGGTATTCGTTCGTGGTATAGGATCGGAATAAATCTACATTTTGAATTCGGTCCATAATAATGATCAATTTTTGTCGCAAAGTAAAAAACTATTAGGTATAGCAACCCTAAAGTATTACATGTATAGCTAAGGTGAAGTTGTAACATGTCTGCATATTGTACACCATCCGATAAGGCCGCGATAAACTAACCACGTATAAACAGCGCGACGTTTCGCAAGTTTTCCACTTACAGTTGCCGTCACCATATATACAGACACACAGACAGAGCTAACTGAGTTTGGACAGTGAGCTACGGCTTTTGTTTCCCAGATATCGGAGATATATTGCATTTGTAAGCAGGAGATAATAAATTGTACACAAAATGTATTGCAGGTTGGTTGAAAATCCACAAAGAAATCCGTCAAGAAGTGGAAGAATGAAACAGATAAATCTGTAGTGAAACCTATCTAATAGATTGCTGATGGTTGATATCTACGACATTAAAAACATGACTTTTTATGTTAAGATTTCTATAGAAATTACTAAAAATTAATTTATTGATGAACAAAACTATGATGGCTATATCAAGCGATTCAAGATCAAGAAAGTACCTAAATATTATTTGCGCGCAGTGGCTGAAGTGAAAAAACTAATTCAGTAAACTAAAATTGTCATTTTTTTATGTCAAAGTCAATTATTTTTATTTATATAGGCTTAAAAATAGCACTTATAAATCGTCACATTCTTGTTTTTTAGTCAGTTGACGTCATAAAATTAATTAAAGCTAAGTTTACCACCGCCTCCAAAGCGCAAGTGGAGAAGAGGCGGCGCAACAAACTCCACTGCTGCATTTATGTTCACTCCACTGCTCCATGTCTCTTATAAAACATTTTTGTAACAAATACAGTCGATTAAGTACATACCTAAGCATCAATAAGTATAGAACGAAACTCCTGATAGTTTTTTAACAAGAAACTTACGATTACTTCTAAAGTTCCATTTAACTGTAGACAAAGTACTTCCAACTGAAGAGCAGGATTGTCGACCTACTGAGAGCTCTTATAAAGGAGTATGTTAAGCCGTATTTACATGTAGGGATACGTCTAACAATAGTTACACATTGCTACACAACTTGAACCTTATTGCGTTAAGTTAAAGACTGAAATGAGAAGGTACTGCTAGACGGTGATGTTCCTAAAGTAGCATGATGCTAAGTAACTGTCGTATTACAAATAAGAAGAAGATCAGGGAATAAGTTTTGCCGTTAAGAGACTAGAAGCTTATGCGTAAGGTTTTGTTTGACCCAAATATTTATTCAAATATTTAAATTATCCAACATTTGTAAGCACTTTGCCTTCTAGGAGGTTTATTTTACGGAATTTGTTAAATTGTTGTTATATTTGGAATAGACACTCAAAAGTAACTTCGAACTATCATATTACCACAATAGTACCATGAGCTTAGTAGCGGCCTCATAAGAAAGGCTACCCTAAAAGTTAATTAAAACATTCCACGTCTTTGATTTGTCTCCTCTTAAATTAATCTTTGGTGAATCGGAAGAAAATCCGATCATTGTTCGTTGTGTTTCTTGGCATTTTGACGCGGCAGATATTTGATTTATAATATGTTGTGATTTTAATACCCATAATTAGAGGACGACGACAGGGCTTTAAAGTAGCAAATGCCGTTTACCATCCAAAGACATCCCACATAGACACATTGAAAAAAAATCTAATTCACAGACGTTTCTCAATACCCATTCCTATGAACCACATTGCAATACATATTCGTACATACCTCTCGTTCCAGTGAAGTTCCAGTCAACGTCATGTGTGTGGGAGCTCCGAGCGTAAGGCGTCCGCCTCGAGCGGTTGGCCGCAGGCCGAGGCCGGCCGTCGGTCACTGCAAATATAAACCTTTACAAATCTCTGTCTTGAATAACCCCGCCAAAGAACACCACGTCTGAAAGCGCCTTTATGGAAATACTCCCTGCTTTGTAATACCGAGACTTTCTTAGATATGAACAGACAGGTGCAAAATGACAGACGCTTTGTTATCTACTACTTTTTACTCTGAAATATGCGTCGCTGAATGAAATGTAATATATACGAGGTTTCAACCACATTTTCATTGAATTTATTAACACTGGCGACGTGCCTTTACCGAAACCTCATATTTCGTAATTAAATTTGCAACGAAATTCAGCTATGAATTATTTTTACATTTACTTTGTTGTTACTGACTCTTGTGTTGATATACCTACCTATCAATCTGGTATTGTTAAAATATTGTTAAAATTACTAAAACTGCTCACCATTTATAAGATATTCCCCTATCCCATATATCTGATCCCTGGTGTTACTTCCAAAACACTGGTAAAATCCCTCGTCTTCTCTTTGCGTGTTTTTGATATGTGAGTCTCAACCCATCTTCGGTTATTTTAACTCTTTCAGTAGATTTCAAAACTCTTGCGTCGTGTACCCAGTAAACCATTTCAATAGGATGTCCGGAAATTTTGCACTCAAATGTGATGTCCGAATTTATTTTTGTTCGAAGCACCTCGGGCTTAACACGGACTGAGATCGGATCTGAAATATATTTCACCTCAGAAATTGCCTTGCCAAGTGAATAAAAAAGTTGAACAAATATATTGGACGCTTTGCGTTTTCCAATCGCTGGTTTATATTGATGCTCTTGATAAGTTCTGTTGATGTTATTTCAATCAATAAGTCTATGTTTGTAATTGTGATGTACCAAATCATTATTTTAATTTAGTTTTAATATATTTTTAGAGGAAATAAGATAAGTGCGTTACATAAATAAGATCAGCATCAAGTAATAAGGGATAGAGGAAAAACGTATAAGTATTTTACTTTTTTATTGAAATAAAAATTTAAGCAACTCTATAATATTATCTGTTGCATCAACTCGCAATTTGCTGGCTCGTTAAAGGACTATGGGCGGAATCGTCCCCAACCCCAACAACCAACAGAAATGAAACATAGGTCAATCAACATATTTATCTTGGCAAGCTGATATTTTTTTACTATGGGGTCGTTGCCTAAATGCATGGGGTTTTCATGGTATCGAACGTTTTACAAAATTAAATATTTATCACATACATCTTTGTATGGAGCCCAAATATTTTTGCAAAATGTTTTTTTTTTTAAGTAACCCCACAGATTTATGAAAAAAAAAGTATTTTAATGAAATAATAGACAATTTAGAAACACTTTGGCATCAGTCCCATTTGTGTTGGTGGGTGGGGAAGGAGCCCATATATTGGTGCCCAATGTCCTTTATTACGATTTTGTAAAAAAAAAACACCAAAGAAGAAGAAGAAGTCACACGTAAAATAAAAGAGCAAGGCAAGTCTAAATAAAAGATGCAACCTCCAAAGCAAATCTACAGAACAGAAAATTATTCTATGTAGAGAACGTCGCGTTGTCTTGTTACGCCCATATTTTATCATACAAATCCAAAGTAGATTTGGTAAAGAGAGAAAAACAGATTGTTCTGTCGCCCTTATTACGCGAACGTGACGTTATTCACTACAGCGTGTTCGTGACGTGACATTTTTTACTACGAGATATCTCGTTTGTTTCTAACCTATCTCGATTTGTGTGAAATCGAGAAGTATCTCAAATTCCAATACATATTTACATAGCTCTTATATTTTGAAATACCCATCTCAAATTCTTAGTGCTATCTTATAAAAATCTTATGAGAAGATAAAATCAATTTGAAATAAAGTAAACTTATTCATCAGGTTAACATACTTTTGCCGATTTTTAATCTAATCAGACGTTTCGATTTTCAGAAATTCTTCTCGCGCTGCGTTTTAATTTAAATGCAAACTGTGGCAAAGAACTATTGACAAGAATAGGAATAAGACAAGTGCGAAAGATGGTAAAATGGGATGAAACAGAAAATATAAATTTAAAGGGCCAATGAAGAATTGCTGGAGTCAAGTCATTCCGACATTTTTACACAGAGTGTTATAGTAAGTCAGAAATCTAGTACATTATTATCGTGTATCTAAAGTAGAAGCGGTGGTGGCAGAGTGGTAGGGCGCCCGCCTGTGGCTGCAAAGGTCCCAGGTTCGAATCCTGTCCGTGCTACATGAGTTTGTATACCAATCTGACTCATGTACCTATGTAAGTTTTCATCGACCACCACTTGCTTCTGGGGGAGGAAAACATCGTGAGGAAACCTGAACTCTTCTGTTTGATGATTATCAGCTAGTGTGTGAAATGGAGAAGGCAATGGCAAACCACTCCATTAAAAATGCAAAGATAGTCATTGTGTATGTTTCATTCCATATAATGACCAGGACCCTCAGTCATGAGGAATACGACTGATCGACTGAGAGATCTATAGTAGACATAATTTACTGTATAAAGTTTGATTAAAACTGCAATAATGCTTCTTACCTATAACAATTAGGCTGAAATGAACAGACTCCCCTCCAACGGTGTTATTGAGCCAGCAGACGAATCTGCCCGAGTCTTCTCTCCTCACACCCTGGATGCTGAGCAGACCGCCGCCCAGCAGGCTGGCCCGCTGCCAGAGAGCAGTCTTCTCTATAGGTATTAGTTGCTCATGGTGATCTCGAAACCACCTGCAAAAATATTGCATTACTAGCTTTTGCCCGTGGATTTGCCTGCGTGAACTTTCCACGGGAACAGTGCTTTTTCCCGGGATGAAAGGTACCCTATGTCCTTTTCAGTACTTCTAACTATATAGCTATATGTATGCCAAATTTCAGGAAGATTGGTTTAGTAGATAAAGCGTGAAGAGGTAACAAACAAACTCACTTTCGCATTTATATTATTACTAGCTTTTGCCCGCGGCTTCGCCCGCGTGAATTTCCCACGGGAACAGTGCTTTTTCCCGGGAAAAAAAGTAGCCTATGTGCTATTCCAGGTCATTATCTACCTCTGTACCAAATTTCATCGAAATCCGTCCAGTAGATTTTACGTGATTGAGTAACAAACATCCTCTCAAACTCACAAACTCACAAATTCACAAACTCACAAACTCACAAACTCACAAACTCACATCCAAACATTCGCATTTATAATATTAGTATGGATTAGGATACTTTTGTTTTTGTAAGCGTTGAGTATGATTTAAATCATGCCAAATGACAGTCAGACAGGCAATAAAGGAATCATAAGAGTTTTTTTCCTTTTGAGAAAAGTAATCCTAAAAAGAGAGTATTCAGCGAATCTTGTTTCAACCTCTGAACAGACTTTGGTGGGATATGAAGTGGATTAAGAACATATAGGTAGAGCTATTCCTATAGGAATCTGTTAGTTAGCATCAATATAGTTGGAAGAGTATATAAGGATATACAAATAAATTGCTATATAACTTTATATTCTACCTCTTAGCTTTTTGCAAGATTGCAGATTCCTCTTAAATCAACAGAAAGTATTTTAATTCGAATAACTTCTATCTTATTTGTATACAATCTCAGTATTCAATGTAGAACAATAGCAATCGCAGTAATGGAACACATTAACGTCATCATTAGTCCGGGAGGCAGGCGTGTAGAATACACATTGGTTTAGATGATAATGTAATTACACACGTAAATAAGTAACGATCAGTCTAGTAGCAAATTTATTTTAAGTCGCAATTGGAAGCACTAAAAAAAACATGAGAAATTAAAATTAATGTTAGAATTTTAAAGTAACAAAGATATGTTATTATTAAACCTTATTCCGATTTCAGTCTATTCAACCTCTCGTGGAAAAAATTTAGGTTATATAATACGAGTGGTTTTCACTGTGATTTGATATGATAATTTAAAATGAATGGTAGGGTTGACTTTACAATTGGTTACCTAAGAGAAAAAAGGAAAGGAAAACCTGCTTATTGTAGTAAAAAATGTAAGCAATTCCCAATATTATTTTAAACTGGCTTTTGCCTTCGGCTTGCACATTCCATTTTTAGTGCTGTAGTAGTAACGTTCAGCCGTTTTGCCTCTGCATTGATATACAAATAATTCAGTTAGTACCTCGCATTTCGCATATGTAGGTAGGTATGTATGTATGTATATATATAGCGTAGGTATTTCAGTCAGTTGAAGGCAGTATTTAGAATTCCTCTCAATTATGCAATAAGCCAGCCCAATTGCTATGCTATCGGATTAGAATGAATAAACTTAATTGGATTTCTATATAAGTCTAAATAAAAAATCTTTTGAAAAAATAAATATACTTATACATATCACAGTAAACCATAACAGAACACAATACAGTCTGATAAATCCGTAATAGCACAGAAGCAGGGTTTATAGAATACTAGGAAATAAATACATGTATCGATTCCTAGTAAATTTGATTGATATGATACTCGTATACAGTTACACAGGCTTTCTGGGAAATCTGTTCCTACTTCCGTTTTAACAAACGGGCGTTGGTGTATCGACTATTATATTAGAGATGGAAATGTCAATAAAGTGGGCGTAGTCTCGTATTTCTAATTAATTATTTTTTTCAGGCACTTCCCAGCACGGCTATGCTGGCTATGATAATTATATTGTCCAGAGGGCAACACTAAATAAAAGGGTTGCGCGCAAAATTCCAAAAAGTGAGATGCTTCTTAGAAAGTTCTGAAAGGAGTTGAAATGCAGTAGGACATTTGCATTCTAAAAGGTTTCCCCTGACTGTATGAAATGACAGTATGAAACTTTACGCCGTATTTAGCTCCATTCGTAATTCCTTTCACAAAACACAGCTTCCGTTCTACGCCATTTGATTTGCAGATTAGATAGAACGACTTCAGCTTATTTTCGTATTAGTAAAATGACAATACAAGGATCTTCGTGGACCGTTTTCTTTATTTTCACTTTCAAAATGCTTCGTAATGTTATCATTATATATAATACTTACATTGGAATGATTGTGTATTATTGTTAAATACTGAAACAACTAGCGATTGCTGTAGTAACCACCGGCTTACCTTGTATTAAATTTAACGGGAAAAAAATCTTATTTTCAAGTTCCTATGGGATATTTGTGAGAAAAATGTAAAAACAGAAATCTATATTTTAACGATGTTCATGACATTTTTAGAACTAACTAAACTCGTAGTTTCGTGACGCAGTCAGTATCTACCTCCATCCTAACTAATATTATAAATGCGAAAGTGAGTTTGTTTGTTAGTTTGTTTGTTACCTCTTCACGCTTCATCTACTGAACCAATCTTCCTGAAATTTCGCATACACATAGCTGGAAGTACGGAGAAGGACATAGTGTACCTTTCATGCTGGGAAAAAGCACTGTTCCCGTGAGAAAATCACGCGGGCGAAAGCTAGTATTATATAACACTGTTTCACGTGGAGACTTGGTTTGCGCTTGCTGCGATCCTTATCTTATCCTATCCAGATCTTACTCGCTTCCCTTTCCCCTCACTAATATACATGTAGATTTAGTTAATCTCAGGTACATCATGATCGGGGAGTACCGATTTGACTAACAGACTGTTAGTTGTAGGAGCACGTCGGAAGACAAACAGCGAACAAAGTTTGCGGACGCAGTCTTGTATGTTCCGTTTACATTGGCTACGTGACCGAGTTCGGGGTTTTCAGCTGGCACAGCTATAAATAATTGATTATTGCCTCCCAATCCGCATTTGTCTTACCAGATTTAGAAGGAGGAAAAGAGTTTGAGGGGTATTATCGAGACCCGATCGTGAAAAGACGAGTTTATGCAAAGGCAATCGAGCATGCTATATTTCAAAAAGAAGCTTTGAAAGCAAAAGGGACTTATGAAAATACTATGGTAAAATAAGTAAGCAGGTACAGAGGACCACAAAGAAAAGTATAACACCTTAAATACAGTACACTATAAAATGTGGTATACTTTTTATGTGGTCCACTGTACCTACGCGAAGTAAGCAGTATCTTTTAAAGAGTCCTATGTAATTGGTTATCAAGAATCACTATTTCAGATTCCGTAGTAATCCATCAGAAACTTCACAAAAATACTGAAAGCATCTGTGATAAAATAAATCGGCATATTTTTCAAAGAATAAGATATCATATTATGTATGTATGCTCAGAATAAAATCAAGAAACTCGCGGGACCGGAAACAGGGCCGGAAGTGACCTGCCTTTTACGGACAATTTATTCCAAATGCCATATTGCGATATTTTTCACCTGCACATTGGGATTTGCCCTGTACAAATTTATGTGAAGCGTGATTTCTTTGGACCTTATTTTTATAGATAGATTATAGATAGTCCGTAAAGTACGTGAACAATTTATATTTCTAGACGCTATAGGTGTTAATTTAAAAAATATGGTATCATTGAGTTAGTATTCCATAACACAAGTCTCGAACTTACTTTGGGGCTAGCTCAATCTGTGTGATTTGTCCGTATATATTTTTTTATTTATCAACATATAGTAATAATCTAACTGAGTAAGTGGGTAATGCTCATACTACCGCTAAGGTAACGAATTATGAAAATTCAGTTATTCTATTTCCACAACCCAGCGCGTACACGTATTTAGACAGGTACGTTGCGGTATAATGAAATTTGGCGGGTTTTGCCAGCTAAATTGCTTCTTGGCAGTTAAAACGAATCACGTCGTAGGATTATAAAATTGTGGTGAAATCTCGACGCGAGATCAAAACGGTTCCGCGACAAAATAAAACGGCCAATTTGACCGTCACGTGCACAGACGGGTTAAATTTAAATTGAGATTTTTAACACCCCCGTAGAAAGAAAATTAAGGCCGATTTAGATTGATTCAGTTAACCGATCCAGCGCTGGATCGGAATATACCACGAGTTTTTTTTAATATAGAATAGTAGGCAAATGAGCATGCCTGATGGTAAGCAATCACCGCGGTCCATATATACCAACGACCCTAAAAAGGTCACTGATGCTTTGCCGACTCTTTGAGAAAGAGATGGGCTTTTTTCTTGAAGGCCCCAACGACTAACATGTTTGGGAACACCGATTCTGTTTTTTGTTTCAGTGACGGCTCCCCGCACGCCACGTAACCCGTGCCAGTGGCACTGGACCGTGACTAGATCTGTGTAAACCATCGACTATACAACCACGTCGATGGTGTAAACGGTCCGCATGTAGTAACTGTATCCAGTGGCGCTGGTCCAGTAATCGGCCTTAAAGCGTGGTATTAGAATTTAACTCCATAACGCTGTGGCTGTGATCTGAATCGATGAATCTCGGCGGAAATATGCTGAGATGAATGATGTATGCAATCAAAGGAAGCACGCGGAGATAGAAGGAAATGACTCCGTCTGGCCCCGAGAGAAAAATAGTAGAACTAGAAAATTATAATGAAATGAATTGGTATCTGATATTATGGCGAATAAATTTGTACGAATAGATTGTTCTTTGTCCGTTGTGCATCTACGAATAGAAAATGAAAATAAATAATACGAGCTCTACGTGTGAAAAATTTTAAAACCGAATTTACTTTTGCAATCTGAACTACACACAAAGTTTAAATATCCTAAGTTCTATAATACCTGTGCAAGTGTTGATGTATATGAATCAGAAAGTTGGTTCTATATAGTTTAATACTTTGCGGGGCGGTATATGGCTATTGCAGTAAGAACAATTTTACTTCTTTTGTGTCTCGTCTACCGCCTCTCAAATTGTTAAGCGTATCTGCAAGTCAATATTATTTCAGAGGGTATTGTGGAGAAAAGTGATAGATACTCGTCAATATTGAGACCTACTGATTGAGATCATATTTGAATTATTTTCCTGGTAAATGCTTTTACATATTAGACTTAGCATAAACAAATTGGTTATGTATTGCAATGCATAACAAATCAATACATCGCTCCTATGATACTGCGGCCGGCTTCAATACGGCTGACGTGGGATCATGGTATTAACTTATCATATTGGTACAGTCGGCATCACATTAAGCACAATATTGACCGAACCGAATACCAAATAAATTGCGTATTTTTCGTTTAGCCAATGATAAATAAGAGTTTTTACGGTTGAATTTCTCTATGAAAGAATGTTTTGTTTTCTAATAGTCTGTAAAATACAAGAGAGAAATAATATTCAAAGAAAATATTAAATTGCTTACATTTGAGATATTATTACGTTTTTTTGGAGAGTTTTTTCCTAGCTGTTGTCCCATTGCTGGGCATTCAGATCCATTTCTTCCTGGATGAATACGGCAGACCACTTCTACCTTTTATGCTATATCAACAATTTTGAGATTTATATATTTTAAAATTCCTTGTCTCTCTGTGTATCGTACTTCATATAGTAAAGGTATAAATATTAGATACTACTAAATAAATTTGTGATAAAGCTAATAAATTAATATCTACCCAAACATTAATATTAATTCAAGTAAATTTATTAAACTGAACGTTATTTATTACAGGTGTTTTGTAAATTCCTAGAAATGAAAATTATATTAAGCCCGTAACCCGGTCTAAATGAGATTAAATTTCTTCACAGGATTCTTAATATTTGATGAACAATTTAATTTTGCTCAAAACCGAATATTCTGTCTAGTCACGAGCTCTTGTCTAAATAATAAGTTATTCTACGGCCGAAGTAAGTATCTAATTGTTGGAAATAATACTTCAGATTTTGTTTGCATCAATCGGTGACCATTTACGATTGAGAACTAAGGTACATACTCGAATACTCGTATTCAATTGATCTCACCCACTTTTTCAAATAATATCAAAGTCAAAGCCAAATCTCTTTATTTGCATAAAATGTATATACATAGTGATCTTAAGAATTAGAATGTATCATTTTGATATCAGTCATAGGAAACGAACGAAACAAAATTTGGGCTGAAAATGGACGTTATTGAAGTCAGTTTTGGTCGGACCACTGCCCATCAGTGGTATAGCTATAGTACTATACTATACATACATCTAGCATAGGTCGTTATCGTGGGTGCACAATGGGCTATGTCTAGGGGATAAATAAATCCAGGCTATTCAGTCTCACGTGACATTATCTGCTACTGGAGAGCGGCCAGCATGCACCGCTGCTTTAACTAAGGAAATAAATTTACTTCCTATGTTTTATACGAGGGCATACCTATACGAACTTAGTAATTAATTATTCTTAATTGCTGAATTGAACCACTTAATCAAGACGTCTGGTCGTAGTGATAATATTAAATTAAAAACCACATAAATTAAGTAGGTATCCAAATTTAAAATGCATAAGCTTTAAGATCATGTTGTACAACTTGTTTTGTTTAATAAAGTTCTAATATTCCACTGGCCTTTGTTTAACTGATTACCGATGGTGGTGAGATTTAGTGTTTAAACGAGGGAAATTTACCCTCCAAGTGCCTTGAAAATAAATATGTCTATGTAAAATTTACGCCGTTACAATTTCTTATAGATATGAACAAACAATGTTGTATTTACAAACAAACAATTATACTACCACGTACCACATTTCCTTAAATGTAGCATTAGGTATTAGAATGGTTAGTATAGTAGACAAGCGTGAGCGGCGCACGGCAACCGGACGTCTTGCCCGGCCTGCACCCGGCGCGACCGCGCTTCTACTGCCATCCGTGGTCTCACACCACCCTTTGGTTCCGTCATTATTATGTGAATGTTACCTATAACTGGGCACCGGCCAAGCGTGAGCGGCGCACGGCAACCGGACGTCTTGCCCGGCCTGCACTCGGCGCGACCTCGCTTCTACTGCCACCCGCGGTCTCACACCTGTTGTGGTAGAGCCACGCTACCGGCAAAATTCATTTTACTGGTAGCATGAATGGGCCGGCTCGTCCGGGGAAGTACCACCCTCTCACAGAAAATCGACGTTTGAGTAGTAGCTTCATGGCTTCTATGCTTCGTTCGGTGAGTGAGAGAGCCGGAGGCCCATCCCCCCTCCCCCAAATATGGCAGCGGAATTTAAAAGTAATAGAGTACCCCAGGAGGGTACCGGTACGTTACGTACAGGAGAATCCCTCCCTGAGCATTCATGCTTGGGCCGCCCTACGTACTCTGGGGAGGGCAAAATCCCGCTCGTCATTGCCCAAGATAAGGCTGCGGCACCCCCCCATGCACTTCACATCCATATGTGCAACATCAGGGGTATTCATTCCAACCTTAATTCAGTCCACTACCATCTGGAGACAGAAAAGCCGGCCTTATTCTTTTTAACGGAAACCCAGATATCGTCTCCGTCAGATGCGTCATACCTACTTTACCCCGGCTACAAAATTGAGCACAAATTCGTGCCACATGCTGGCGTATGCGTATTTGTAAGGGACGATGTCTGTGTTCGCCGTCTATGCAATTTTGAAGGCAAAAACCTGTCTACTTTATGGCTTCGTGTAGATTGTGACGACCACCCTCGCGTCTATGCATGCCTCTACAGGTCCCATAGTGGTGATCCCGAAACTGACCGCCTCATGGAGCATATCGGTTTGGCGACAGATTACGTTCTGCAGCAGATCCCATCAGCAGAAATTATAATTCTTGGAGACTTTAATGCCCACCATATAGAATGGCTCCAATCGGAAAAAACCGATCATGCGGGTAGATCTGCTCACGCCTTTGCCGCGGCCTATGGTTTGACACAGATGGTTTCTGCCCCTACTCGCATACCAGATGTGGAAGGCCATACGCCCTCACGGCTTGATCTTCTGCTGACCTCCCATCCGGATGGCTATAAAGTCTCTGTTGATGCTCCACTGGGCTCATCAGACCATTGCCTAATCCGGAGCATAGTACCATCCACACGCAAATTACGGCCCCGTTCTCTCGGTAGCCGCCGTGTTTGGCACTTTAAGTCAGCAGATTGGAATGGGATGCGGAACTTCTTTTTCTTTCCTACCCTTTGGGACAGGGTTTGTTTCTCGCTTCGGGATGCTTCTGCCGTTGCCGACTCTGTTGCTGAAGTGGTGCTGCAGGGCATGGAACTCTTTGTTCCAAGTTCTGTTGTGCCTGTTGGTGGCAAGTCTCAGCCCTGGTTTGACCGTTCTTGCAAAGAGGCGTATAGCCAAAAGCAAACACGATTTCAGACCTGGTCCAATGCAATGGCAACTAGGGATCCAATAGCGAACGACCTTAAGAGGGAGTATAATTTTGCCTCCAGATCACTAAAAAAAGCTGTGACTACTGCGAAGTCGAAACATATCAGAAGAATTGGTGAGAGACTGGCCCAACTTCCTTCGGGTACACGATCATTCTGGTCTCTTGCCAAAGCTGTCCAGGGAAATTTTTGTCAACCATCTTTTCCACCTTTGCGCACGGCAAATGACACCTTGGTCCACGATGCAAAAGAGAAAGCCGATCTCCTGGGTACCTTTTTTGCGTCTAACTCGACTTTGGATGACGGGGGAAAAATACCCCCGAATATTTCACGTTGTGCGAGTAAAATGCCGGACATCCGGTTTACTCAAAAATCTGTCCGGAAGGCACTCTTCTCCCTCGAAATTCATAAGTTCAATGGGCCTGACGGAATCCCTGCCATTGTGCTCAAAACCTGCGCTCCTGAGTTGACTCCGGTTTTGACGCGCCTTTTTCAACACTCCTACGCTACAGGCGTTGTCCCGTCGGCTTGGAAGACTGCTTTAGTTCACCCAATACCCAAGAAAGGTGATCGCTCTGATCCTGGCAATTACAGGCCTATTGCCATTACCTCCCTGCTCTCCAAAATAATGGAATCCATTATAAACCGCCAGCTTCTATCTTACCTTGAGGAGCACCAACTCATAAGCGATCGCCAGTACGGATTCCGTCATGGGCGGTCTGCTGGCGATCTTCTGGTATACCTGACCCATAAATGGGCGGAAGCGGTTGAGAGTAAGGGGGAGGGCCTGGCGGCCAGTTTAGATATGGCGAAAGCCTTCGATCGGGTCTGGCACAAAGCTCTTCTATCGAAGCTTCCTTCCTACGGGTTGCCCGAGAAATTATGCCAATGGGTTACCAGTTTCCTCACAGGGCGCAGCATTAAAGTCGTTGTTGACGGTTCTTGTTCTGCATATAAGCCCGTGAATGCTGGTGTCCCACAGGGCTGTGTTCTGTCCCCAACGCTTTTTCTTTTGCATATCAATGATATGCTGCAACCCAGCAGCATCCATTGCTATGCAGATGATAGCACGGTGGACTCCTTTTATTCCGGTCAAGGTAACATTTCTCGGGCGCGCGTCTCTGAGTGTCGAAATAAACTTGTATCTGAGGTTAAAACTTCTTTAAACCAAGTTTCAAACTGGGGTAATTCCAACCTAGTTCAATTTAACCCCAAGAAAACACAAGTCTGTGCGTTTACCGCGAAAAAAAGCCCCTTTGTCCTATCTCCTTCTTTCCAGGGCGCTTCCCTACATACACAGCCAAAAATCGTAATTTTAGGCGGTGAGATTTCGTGCGACGTTCAATTTCGCGGTCACCTTGAAGATATGGCTAAGTTGGCTTCTAAAAAAAATTGGGTGTCCTCGGCAGAGCGAGGCGATATTTCACTTCGGCGCATCGCCTTCAGCTGTATAAGGCACAAGTCAAGCCGCACATGGAATATTGCTCTCACCTCTGGGCCGGGGCTCCTCAATACCAACTTCTCCCTTTTGACCGCGTCCAACGTCGTGCGATACGCATGGTCGACGACGAGATTTTCGTCGGACGCCTCGATCCTCTGGCTCTGCGCAGGGATGTTGGATCCTTGTGCATTCTTTAC
This sequence comes from Ephestia elutella, assembly GCA_018467065.1. Taxonomy (NCBI): domain Eukaryota; kingdom Metazoa; phylum Arthropoda; class Insecta; order Lepidoptera; family Pyralidae; genus Ephestia; species Ephestia elutella. The sequence continues at coordinate 7,854,638 of CM031582.1, forward strand.
CGCATTTTTCACGGGGAGTGCTCTGAGGAATTGTTTGACCTAATACCCGCCGCAAAATTTCACCACCATACCACCCGCCATAAACTGAAATTTCATCTAAACCACCTGGATGACTGGCTGTCAACCACCGTGCATTTTAAAAGACACTTCTTGCCACGTACGACCAAACTGTGGAATCAGCTTCCTGCGGCGGTGTTCCCGAACCGATACGATATTGGAACCTTCAAAAAAGGAGCCTACGTCTTTTTAAAAGGCTGGCAACACTCCTGCGATACCCCTGGTGTTGTGGTTGTCCATGGGCAGCGGTGATTACTTACCATCAGGTGACCCGCTTGCTCGATTGCCGCCCTATGTTATAAAAAAAAAAAAAAACACCACCCTTTTGTTCCGTCATTATTATGTGAATGTTACCTATAACTGGGCACCGGCCAAGCGTGAGCGGCGCACGGCAACCGGACGTCTTGCCCGGCCTGCACCCAGCGCGACCTCGCTTCTATTGCCACCCGCGGTCTCACACCACCCTTTTTGTTCCGTCATTATTATGTGAATGTTACCTATAACTGGGCACCGGCCAAGCGTGAGCGGCGCACGGCAACCGGACGTCTTGCCCGGCCTGCACCCGGCGCGACCTCGCTTCTATTGCCACCCGCGGTCTCACACCACCCTTTTGTTCCGTCATTATTATGTAAATGTTACCTATAACTGGGCACCGGCCAAGCGCGTGAGCGGCGCACGGCAACCGGACGTCTTGCCCGGCCTGCACCCGGCGCGACCGCGCTTCTACTGCCCCCCGCGGTCTCACACCACCCTTTTGTTCCGTCATTATTATGTGAATGTTACCTATAACTGGGCACCGGCCAAGCGTGAGCGGCGCACGGCAACCGGACGTCTTGCCCGGCCTGCACCCGGCGCGACCTCGCTTCTATTGCCACCCGCGGTCTCACACCACCCTTTTGTTCCGTCATTATTATGTGAATGTTACCTATAACTGGGCACCGGCCAAGCGTGAGCGGCGCACGGCAACCGGACGTCTTGCCCGGCCTGCACCCGGCGCGACCTCGCTTCTATTGCCACCCGCGGTCTCACACCACCCTTTTGTTCCGTCATTATTATGTGAATGTTACCTATAACTGGGCACCGGCCAAGCGTGAGCGGCGCACGGCAACCGGACGTCTTGCCCGGCCTGCACCCGGCGCGACCTCGCTTCTATTGCCACCCGCGGTCTCACACCACCCTTTTGTTCCGTCATTATTATGTGAATGTTACCTATAACTGGGCACCGGCCAAGCGTGAGCGGCGCACGGCAACCGGACGTCTTGCCCGGCCTGCACCCGGCGCGACCGCGCTTCTACTGCCACCCGCGGTCTCACACCACCCTTTGGTTCCGTCACTATTATGTGACCTGAGAAAGAAAGAAATATACAAATAAAGATTTGTCGTAAATTAACCGATATGTACAGCTACATCCAATTCTGCAGTCAGAATTTCTCATACTAATCGATTAAAGCAGTAATTGCACTTAAGACCTTATGATTATGTGTTGTTTCTTAAATTCTAATGTGTGTCTAATGTCGACTGACTACGATGTTTCCGTATAGTTCCAAAGAGACGGGACTCCCATATAAAAAGTGACCGACACTAATGTCAAAACGGAGGTACTACTGATAGTGATGCACTTATGCGAGGAATAGCAGGTATGAATAAGATGGAAATAATCGGCCATCAAAACGCTACCCCGTTTCATAAATAAGTTTTTTCCTTTGAAGTTGCGACCACATTCGTATGGAGCAGCAATAAAAATGAATATTTGACGGTGAATGAAAAAAAGACAGATATTTATTACCGTTTTAGTTGCAAACTGTGATGAAGACAAATTCACTTATTTTTCTAGTGATACCTATTTATCTATTTGTGGAGTATACACTTACCAACACTTGACAATTCAGACCAATAAAAATAGTATGGAAACAAAGCGAAATTCATATAGTATTGCTTTGCATAATAGTGGCAGCAAAATAACCTCAATTCCTAATGAAAGTAACTGGATAGAGTAAGTATTTTTAAATTAATAAATAGCTTTGATAACTACTATGTGTAGGTATGTAATGTTTTGTGATCGAACATAAAGTCATAATATATAATGTTTAATGTATTGACATATAATAAATGATTTTGCTTTGCAAAAGTGATAGCCTTAAAATTAAATAAAAAATATTAAGTAATTAAATATTATAATATTGTTTTAGTGGAGGACACGTTGGGCTTAGCGATTTGCTGACGCAGCCTTGCAGCAAAGCAGAAGACCGACTATTATCTCTGAGCAGCAGCAACGATAATGTTGGAAGAATATGAAGGCTATGGTTTTACCTACCAGGCGTTTTGCTGATCTATTTGATGTTTATCTACTGTTCGTCGTGCACTTCAAGCTTCAAAAAACTGGATAATTTATTTCGTTTCCCGAAATAAATATCATCCTTGGCCAGCGCAGTCTCCTGACCTCAACACCATAGAAAATCTATGGGGTCTGATAGTGTATAGGAGGCAAGCAAGGAAGAATCAGTTTCTCACTGTATGAAAGTTTAGAACAGCTTTATTGTGATTGAAATGTGTGTAGAAAAACAATAACGGGACCTATACAAAATAGTGAGTTAGTGATTGGTATTCAAAATGAATTAGTGAGTTCATTAATTAAGTAGGTATATTCCAATTATCTTCTTTCTATTATTAGGTAATATCAAATCAGGTTTTATTAACGTATATTACTCGTATAACATTATTTAAATTATTTTTATACTTATTACTTGTTTTTGTATAAAGAATACGAGGTTATGTTTCGTATAAAAAAACATATTCTATATAAATTGTTAAATGTTGAGGTATAGTTTCAATCTTCTTTTCGTAATGAAAACGAATACTTAAGCTATAACCTCAATATTTACTAACAAGAAACGAAGGTAAAATTTCGTAATAAGTAAAATAAATAAACAGATACTTAGCTTACTGCAGATGCTTATTTTGTAAGTTCATTTTAGGGTTTTTATTTTGTAATTAGGTAGGGAATAGATTAAAATATAAATTTTAACTTGCACAGAAGTTTATAATAATAAATTATACATAAGTATAATAAACCTATATATTTACACGAATAAATAACTGTTATGATTATTGTGCATTTTTATTTTATAACAAATATATATAAACCACATTACTTGCATTATATAAAATTACTCTAAACTTAAGAATTGGGTATAATATGAAAATTAAGTTTCGGACTGTGACTCGAACTTGGACCTATATTAACTGCAGTCCTATCCGACTACCAATTAGACTAGCAGATGCATTAACTTGTGGTGAAATTAACAATTGGTTGCGTGTCGCTATACTCACCATTATTAGTTTGCTTTACAATAAACTATACGTATTGTATATTATACTTCTGTCTCAGACTCGATGGTGTCATAATTCTTAATACTTAGTATACCGTGAATTTGATAGATGGCAGCACGTAGGCAGCATGAGCAGTGAAGCACGCAGCAGAGTTGTGTCTAGGTGTGGGTGGGTAATATGATAATTAGCTTAGTGTGAGTAATGTTCTTATTGTAATTATACGTCCGTAATATGCACGTTACGCACACAATGAAGGACTGCGCGCCTGCAAGGCAATACGATCTTTAAGGTATGACTCCATTTTTGACGTTTGACTGTACGTACAAACATTAAACGATTGAACAGTAGAAGTACTAAAACAAACTATATCTAAGAATCTTAGCACTATTACGAGTTATGCAAGAGCACTAAGATTCAAGCAAAGTGAAATTCTGGGAAGCTTCGGAACAGTGCTCACACCAACTTGCCTAAGTACATTGGAGCAGGTAATAGGACAGAAAAGTTTATGTGGAGTTTCGGAGTAGAGTATGGATTAGTCAAGTGTGGTTAAGTTCGGTATCAAGTAAGTAAGTAGATAGTTTAATTATTTTATGCTGTTTAGTCAGTCATATTATACATATCAATGAATACAGCTGTACGTTCTGTGTAGGTCCCGTATCCCGTGGTACGGTAAAGCCAAAAGACATGTATTGTATGTCTTGCGTCAACGCATAGATTACAATCAGTCAAGGGTTATAGTGCAGTCATACTTATACCTCGAAGACCTTATTACCTATCCTTATTATCATATTGCCTTGAAGATTCTGTCTGCACATTTGACTAAGTATTGACTGTACGTCGAATGAAATGGCCGTAAATTTGTCCTAAATTTGGACGAATTTAAGAAGTATCTTCATTTTTCATTTGCATCTATTGCATTGCAATATATGTGAAATTTTAGTTCCATACATCAACATTTAATTGCATTTCCGAAGTTAAAAGCTGGCGTGTCATATTTTGCGGTTCGTTCAAAAGTTCCAAATGGTCCACGGACATGTGAAAGTGACATGGAAAATAAATCGCTTCTGAAAAGTTTGGCTTTTAGCCGGCTGCTTTTATTAGTATTTCGTATAGAAATTAGTTTTCAGAGAACTTGCCTAAGTACATTGGAGCAGGTAATAGGACAGAAAAGTTTATGTGGAGTTTCGGAGTAGAGTATGGATTAGTCAAGTCTGGTTAAGTTCAGTATTAAGTAAGTAGATAGTTTAATTATTTTATGCTGTTTAGTCAGTCATATTATACATATCAATGAATACAGGTCCCGTATCCCGTGGTACGGTAAAGCCAAAAGACATGTATTGTATGTCTTGCGTCAACGCATAGATTACAATCAGTCAAGGGTTATAGTGCAGTCATACTTATACCTCGAAGACCTTATTACCTATCCTTATTATCATATTGCCTTGAAGATTCTGTCTGCACATTTGACTAAGTATTGACTGTACGTCGAATGAAATGGCCGTAAATTTGTCCTAAATTTGGACGAATTTAAGAAGTATCTTCATTTTTCATTTGCATCTATTGCATTGCAATATATGTGAAATTTTAGTTCCATACATCAACATTTAATTGCATTTCCGAAGTTAAAAGCTGGCGTGTCATATTTTGCGGTTCGTTCAAAAGTTCCAAATGGTCCACGGACATGTGAAAGTGACATGGAAAATAAATCGCTTCTGAAAAGTTTGGCTTTTAGCCGGCTGCTTTTATTAGTATTTCGTATAGAAATTAGTTTTCAGAGTTCGGATTTGAATTTATTTCACGTATGTTTAGTCTATACAGAGATGCGAATAAAATTAAATATGTAAAAAGATACAATGACCATCTCATTAATTCTTGATTTATCATCAAGCTTTCAAATAATATTTACTTAGAATAACTTATCTATAATGAAATATTATTATAAACGGTCCACATATTTTTCTTTGATGAGACCAAAATAAAACCTAATTTAAATTTAAAATATTCAGACAGTAACAAAAAATAGGTGGTCCTAGCACACTTACCGAAGTACTGGCTGGAGTACATATTGCCGGAGAGCCGGTCCCGGACCCGGCACCGGAACGTGTTGTACCGGTCGCCCGGACTCACGTCGCTGATATACAGCGAGCCGTCGTCCAGGCGCTGGTATTTTGGACCTGTTACATGAAAATAATAGGTATGGTCACTTACTAAGTATATTTTGTCAATATTATATACTCGTAATAGTATTTGCAAGTCATACCAGTTTGATTCATATCAAATCAAGATGCGCAATGCGAATTTGGTGGAGGTTGATATTAATAATAAATATAATTTCACTACACATTCATTCATAAATACAATAAGCACACCACGTATGAAAAGGACCATTCAAGATTCGTTTAACGCCTCGGATTTTCCTCAGGCGAAATGAGATTTGTGATGAAAATGTAATTGCGTGTGTCGCGCCCTCCTGACAAGTGTTTTGATGAGTTTCGTGAGAAATATTTTACATATTTCATTGCGATATTTTTCATGACTTATTACTCTTCCAAAGACGTAAAGGTCACGTACGAATTTATTTTGAGTATTTTGTGTGGTTCTGACAACTTCTAAATAAACTAATTTGGTGCAACGAGCAATAATAAGTAAAGATTTCAAAGTTAACGTGACATAAACTTAGTCGTTAAATTATAGGTCACTGTTGCTATAAATTATAACAAGCCTTTTTTATCATAACCTCACCTAAATACTCTAGTACACTGATCTCATCATCAGTGTACCATTCTGTCCCGTAGACCCTGTCGGTACAGTGCGCAGGCACCTCACAGCGGAGCACCGCTGCGTTGCTCATCAATCATAACCTCACCTAAATACTTGAGCACACTGATCTCATCATCAGTGTACCATTCTGTCCCGTCAACCCTGTCGGTACAGTACGAGGGCACCACATAACTGAGCACCATAGCTTTTCTTATCAATCATAACCACACCTAAATACTTTTGTACACTGATCTCATCATCAGTGTACCATTCTGTCCCGTCGACTCTGACGGTACAGTGTGAAGGCACCACACAGCGGACCACCCCGCTGCGTTGCCTATCAATCATAACCTCACCTAAATACTTGAGCACACTGATCTCATCATCAGTGTATCATTCTGTCCCGTCGACCCTGTCGATATAGTGTGAAGGCACCACACAACGGAGCACCGCTGGGTTGCTTATCAATCATAACCTTACCTAAATACTTGAGCACACTGATCTCATCATCAGTGTACCATTCTGTCCCGTCGACCCTGTCGGTACAGTGAGAAGGCACCACACAACGGAGCACCGCTGCGTTGCCTGCTATCACGTACTCATCGGGCACGTGAACTTCCCATGGTGTGTTGATAACTGCAAAGAAATAAAATGTTGTATACTTGGTTAAATATTAATAAGTTACATACAAGTTTGTTATCGAAATGACTAATAATTTGTATAACGTATTGTATTAGAAATGATTTAATATTACATTTTGTAGTGACTTTGAGCTTCAATACGGTTCTAAGATTCATTTGATCCCTATCTACTTCTAACACTACGTTATTAACTTATTCGTAACTAGCTTCACAAGTGAAAGTTGCCTTATATTTTGAACGGTAGTGAGGGTACAACTCAGAAGTTTTACCATAAACTTCGTGAATGTTACTTTTATTAGGGCTGTCACCTGCTGTACCCTAACTTTTCTTCTTAATTTGACTTTAAGGCAGTTGCCTAAACAAACGACGGATACTTTCCCTTTTACCTTCATTCCAATTCAGAACTTTTATTAATTATTCATTAGGAGCAGTTAAACCATAAATTAATGATGAATTGACCCTAATTAGATTTTGTTTCTTTGAGATGATACCTCTCCCTTCCGTTTTCAAAGAGGCAAGGCGAGGGTTCACATTATGGTTTATAAATTAAAGAGGATAGCTGCAAAATATTATCGTCAAGAGCTAAAGAATTTATTAATGAATGTACCTCGGTAGATATTGTATTTATTAGATGTTTAATTAAATAAGATTATTTAGTTACTAGCTGAGCCCCGGGGTTTCTCTCCCGTGAGAATTTCGAGATAAAAATTACCCTATGTGTTATTCCTGGTAATTTTCTACCTGTGTAATTTCATCGAAATCCGTCCAGTAGATTTCGCGCGATTGCGTAACAAATCACAAATTCACATCCAAACTTTCGCATTTATAATATTAGTAGATAGGATGTGTATTTGAGTAAAATAACTATGTTTGTATTAAATTCGATTTTTCTTTGCCTAAAATGGCAGTTTCTGGTGAAAGCATAATTACAATTACAATACAATTTAAAAGAGTAGGATTGGTTTCTCCTATAATTTATTTTTCAAAATGGTATTAAGGCGTGATAGAATGTACCAAACTCAAGTGTAAGATACATAGAATCACGTCTTTATCCCTTACGAGGTAGACAGAGCCATGAGTCGCGAGACTCGAAGACCACGCTTAGCTGAATAGTGACAGGTTGCTAGCCCATCGCCTATGAGTGGAGGAATCACCAGTTTAAAGCCATTTCCCTCGACTTTTACAATCTGCGCGGGAAGAGAAGCAAGCAGATGTTTTTTCTTCGCTCCCAGACCAGCATGGAAGCAAGTGCAAGTGTAGTGTTACTAAATGCGCTAGCACCGTGTTTGGATACCATCATTTGTCACGTACTTCCTATACAATGTACCTATAAATAATTTGAAGGGGTTCTCATGACATTCTGTGGGAACAGGCATACGGATTATAGCACAAGTTCCCTACGCAACTTGTTAAAACTTGTCCAATGTCGGATATTTGAATGATGTCCCGGGCAGAGGACCAACAGCAATAAAGTTAAATGAATTGGAATGATAAATGGAGGACGTTAATTAAATTGTTGTAATTAAATTCTTGGAATAGATTAATTTTAGAAGCTATTCCAATATTGATATGAATGATTAATTTTACTTTTGTGCCAACGAGATGTTAAATCTTTATTTCCTGGATTGATTGGGTTGATATTTGCCTACTAAACAATTTGATACTTCGTTTATATAAGAATCTATTTATCATTTGTACTACGGGGTAAAATTTGGATAAACAAGGATGGCCATTGTTTTATAAATTGGCTGATCATCGGAATCTCCCAAAACCCTGAACAAATTTAGTCCCAAACAAACATCCATAGATTTATCATAATCGTAACAGCTTGCCATCAGGGCGTAGGTATGTATGCCACCCAAACCCCCGTTTATATCTTCCATTTGTAAACTACAATATTAAATGAATGGCGAACCAAAGGAGAGGCCTTTGCCAAGCAAAAGGATACTATAGGCTACAGAAAAAGATTCTTACCAGCATGGACGTGGACATTTCTGGATAGGACAGCAAACCCGCTGCTGAAAGTGATCCTACACCTATAAGTGGTCGCGTGGACATCCCGCCGGTACCGCTCTGCGGGGAAGGGGGGCAGTTCCAGGGAACCATTCGCGAGGACCCTGCGTAACCCGGGGAGTGACGTCACGGGCGAGCTGTCTAGGAGCAGCCAGTCCAGCTGGAACAAGAATACAAAATGTATATTTGTGTTGCAGCACTACATATATACGACGTATCTATAAAATATCATCATCATTTTTGGCTCCAGGAAGGCCTATTAAAATAAAAATCTTTACCCCTATGGAATTGGCAGGAAAAATCATAAGTTAACACTTACACAATCACAAGTCAGGCTCATTTTGTGTAAGCCTGAAAGAGGATGTTGGAGATTTCTTGTGTCTGAGATGAAAAATAAACACAGGAAAAAGAATAAAAATCTAGTTACCAATATAAATTAAGAAAGTAACAATACCCAAGATAATAAGCTCCAAGAAATGCTGCGCAAATGTGAGTGTACGGCACAACTTGGCTTGGAAAAAAAAGAAAGTAGCGATGTAAGGTTTTCTGACAGTTAAATACGTTACAGCGATATTTATAACGCTTGAGGGAATTTTTGGGAACGTTATAAGCCCGAATTTTCGTCCCCTGTGTGTCTTTCGCGTGCCAACGTTACCCACTTTTGTTTCGAAGTAAATATTTGTCCTTTCGGCGGCACTCACGCGTCCTTATGTTCCAGAGAAATCATTTTACGTAATAATATTGTCATGTGGATTATGCATTGGCAAATTTAGAATGTATTTACATTTTGTCCGGAATAAATAAAATAAAAGGTTAGCTGAGCGTGAGGGCGATTAAAAGTAATGAATTACAAATAAAACCAGCTTCGTGAGAGGTTGTTATACCAGCTATGATTTTTGCTGGATAACTCCCAACTAAAATTTCCTAAATGGTTTTAGCTACATTTTTAATACTTTTTGTTATATCACTTCATTTTTGATTCTTATTGACCACATACGTAGAGCAACAAAAAGAAGAATTAAGCATTTTATTTGTTTATAAACATGCTGTAATGGTGGCTTACAGAAACTGGGTGTAGCAGAGCAGTACTTTTCCAGAAGAAAACACAAAACTTATCTCAGAATACGAATTATCTCATTAGAAGACTACCACGATACATCTTCTGGGAATTGTCGAGAATACGAACCCACTTGTTGAGTTTTAAATCGAGTGAAACGCTTATCAGTGAGTTTGTCCCTCTCAGTCCCATAAACTAAATCTAGGCAGGCGATAGTTTGCGGAGCGAATGTGCAAATTTGCATTTTTCTGCACCATTTGGCCGCTCCCCACCTTCGCCCTACTGCACAACGAAGCGAAACACTTTATATTTTTTATATTTTCTAGAAAGTATCGGTTTTATATTTTGATTTATGCTGCTGGTTTTGTTAAGAACATCTTGGGTTTGCAGTTTTACGGTAATAGACTTACCTTTTAGAGACAAACCTACCAAAGTATGATTCGATAAATAATGGAAACAGCAATTTAAAATAATCGTTAAGAAAATTCTGTGAATGTTCAGTATGATTATATTATTTAAAAAATGAATATAATTAACAAAATTTCATTAAAATTTGTTGTTGAAATAAAATCAGGTTTGATAAACTCATAAAATACAAATGCAAACGTCACTACGTTTGTAATCACGATCTCATCATAAAATATATCCAATAAACCGATTCAACTGCCACGGTACGGTAAAACTAATAGTTGGTTAATGCGAAACCAATATTGCATGATTGTACGTACGTACGCATTTGTAAAAATAAGCTTTTCGTAGATAAATATTTTCTTTTTCAATTAAAAACAAAGTGAAGTACGTTTCATTAAGTTAAGAACGAATTCTTTCTAATTAATTAAATAATTTCCAAACCGAGCTTATTTTTACTGCCCTAATGATGTTTTGTTTGCACCCTCCCCTTTGTCTTCCCACACACCCGTCGCGCGACGCCACAAAAATAAAAAAATGCAGAATTTATTATATTCTCTATGTTTTTCTCTATTTGCCGAATGATTGCCGACTAATGAATCTTGTACTTCAGAGTCGAAAATCTACACTTTTCCACATATGGGGCGAAAAAATGTATTTCTAGGCAGGAACAATAGGAGAATAGTTACATACATTTTTAAATCGATGAAGATTTAAAAATTCCATAAGTTCCCATTTCCTAAAAAAATATTTAAAAAGTACGTACCTCTACACAACCACAATAGACAGACACAACCTACCCATCTAAATGATTTTAATTTTGTGTCTAACACCACCGGCCACAAATAGGCACTCCTCTGAATATTTTAAACGGCTCAACATTCGAGGCAGCTGACACGTAAAATCTAGCTTAATAACTATAATTAAGTAAACCTTTTTATTATTTTTGAATAGAATTTCGCTATATGTATCGGTAGTATGTAGTTTCGGTATATGTATACTCGTACTGTGACTATATTATCAATTCCTACCAACGACTTCGCAATAAGTATATTCTAAATCTATGTATCTCGCAAAAAAAAAACCTTAAAAACATCTTAAAAAATAAAATCAGTAATAATCGCATATAAATATGTCGGATATAACACATCATCACAACATCAGAATTACCAGATAATCATGGGTTCAGGGGGGGGCCGAGCTCAGATATCGATGACCAGAGCGGTAAACACAACAGTACAGATACTTTAACAACAGGTTCACGCGGAAACTCATGTGGGCATTTGATTCAGATCAAAATAACTGTCAGGATGAGGGTATTTCCAAAATTACATACACAGCTCTTAATAGACAGGGTAAACAACTCCTATCTCAAGTTACAGCCCAAAGCATCCAGGGATTCATCGGATATTAATGGATTAAGAAATCATCTAGCACTAGCCTCTTATTTGGTTCACGTGTCACGTCCACACTAGGGTCCAACCCTAACCTACTCACGGCAAGGACCCGTGCCCCACCACGCACGGATCAATCCATTTCAACCAGTGAGTTCTACTGAATGGTCTTCCGTGCTAACTAGCCAAACACAGTTTAACCATCAAAACGCGCAACGCGCTATACGACTGCCTCGCTATAATGTCATATCGATCGCACGTTGATTTTATTACAAAGTGAGGGTAACTCAAATGACACATTTCCGACGCGTACCGTCTACCGTCTTGAAAACTGTTTTTAAACCATTGATTAACTAACAAAATAAACCACAGTTAATTTAACTAATGTAATCGCTCCGTCATATATATTAATTTATCACTTTTGCTGGATAACTCCCAACTAAATTTCCTAAATGATTTTAGCTAAATTTTTAATAATTTTTGTTATATCACTTCAATAACTATAATTAAGTAAACCTTTTTATTATTTTGAAGAGAATTTCGCTACTTGGTATATGTAAACTCGTACTGTGACTATATTATCAATTCCTACCAACGACTTAGCAATCAGTATATTCTAAATCTATGTACCTCGCAAAAAAAACCTTAAAAACATCTTAAAAATAAAATCAGTAATAATCGCATATAAATATGTCGGAATAGAACACATCATCACAACATCAGAATTATCAGATAATCATGGGTTCAGGGGGCTGAGCTCAGATATCGATGACCAGAGCAGTAAACACAACAGTACAGGTACTTTACTTCACGCGGAATCTCATGTCATGTCTTCCGTGCTAACTAGTCAAACACAGTTTAACCATCAAAACGCGCAACGCGCCATAAGACTGCCTTGCTAAAATGTCATATCGATCGCACGTTGATTTTATTACAAAGTGAGGGTAACTCAAATGACACATTTCCGACGCGTACCGTCTACCGTCTTAAAAACTGTTTTTAAACCATTGATTAACTAACAAAATAAACCACAGTTAATTTAACTAATGTAATCGCTCCGACATATATATTAATTTATCACTCACGATGTAAACCAACAAGTATTTATTAGGAAAGAACAAAAAAAGGAAATAAAGAGATCATCCCTTTGAAACTTACAACTTTTATATTTCTTTTTCGTCTTTGATGGAAGTCGGGCTTTTGTTTGGTTGTTCTGAGTTGGAGCTCGGTGGGAACTGAAAGGATCACGAGACGGATCCATCTTCCAGGCTGAATATCAATTGCGGTCTCATGTTATTTAACAATACTGATTGATGGATCAACATTTATTTATAAGGATGCTAAGTTAAGAATAAGTTAAGATTTATTGTAGTTTTTTTAAATTAAGCAATTATTGTCAAAAGTACCATTAGTATCGAAATTTCATGCAATATGTGTCTCAGTAGTTATCTCTACATTTCTGATAATTTTTAAAGAATCACGTCATTTTGAAATCAACGAAACATACAATAAATAAATAGCAAACCATGGGTAGAACATTTAGTACTTACTTTAGTAAGCTACTTGTTGTAAATGAAAATCGATATCGTAAACGCAATATGAAACATATTTTGTTACACACAACCAACGGAAGTCGTTCATAAATTCTATATTTAACACAGTATATTTATTAAGCAAATATAGACTTCATTAAATACCCCAATATTTCAGAAGGTAAATTCATACTTCGGCCAATAAGAAGCTTCGCAACCCAAACCCAGCCAGCCATTACAATAGGTACAGCCATTTGCCATTACTTTTGTAATTATATTTTCATTTTACCCATCTATTTATTACTTTTGTTTGAAAATTGGAATTTAATTAGACACAAAGGTAATTGATTAAAATTGTTCTGCTCACAATACTGTATTTTAATGTTCAAGTAAAACAAGTCCATAATTTTGTATTGATTCCGAGAGAAAAAGAGAATTGCATTCTAACTTACCGTTCTTTTATAAATCAATTAATTTCATCTATACATATAATAAAACAGTAAAAATATTTTGTCTGTACATTTAGTATTTTTGACTAAAATGGATAGAGGGACACTTAAAAAGAACAATAGAAAGCAAAAACTTTTTTTGGAATTTCTTGTCTGTCTGTCTGTCTGTCTGTATGTATGTACGCGTTTCACGCAAAAACTACTAAACGGATTTGAATGAAACTTTTTTTGTTGTTTAGCTATTAAGTCTGAGCAACATATAGGCTATAATTGATTTTGAAAACTGGAACACCTGATGAAGAACCATAACAGAACAGCTAAACTATAAGAAATATGGAAATGGTGCCTTAACAAAAGTCGTTCAACCTGATGAGCATTTTCTGCTGACGTATAAAAATTGAAGATCTGGAACATCTGATGAATAACTGCAAGAGACCAGCTACACTATAACATATATGGAAATGGCGCCTTAGTAAAACTTGATTAATCTGATGAACATTTTCTGTAGACGTATAAAAATCGAAAATCCGAAATATCTGAAACAGTTTGGAACACAAAAAGATTTTTCATCTTAGCAAAACTCACGCGGGCTATGCCGCGGGCGACAGCTAGTTTTCAATAATAGAGTTAGTAATAGACTATTTGCAAAATGCGACCTTACAGAGACCCTCCAACTCAAAGCTTGCTAAGCTCGCTTTGATAAACCAAAGCTCGTGACTGTATTGCTCAATAATAAAATCTAATATAAAGTAAAAAAAAACATTGGTTCGAGAGACCTTCTATTATAATAATATTTCTCTACGGTTCTAGCAGTTGAATTTAATTTTACAATTTTTTTAATTTTTATTTGATAAACCTTTGTTACTCTAGGGCTTCAATCACGAGTATATTTAATAATATCCTATTATGTTTTAGGTTATAAGTAGATGTTATGTAGTGCTAACACCAGTGATATCATCAGTAGAAAGAGAGGCAAAACTAAGAATCAAGTTAAACATAAGACAAATAAAACCACAATCCAATCGATCAGCCAAATTCGATAACTTCTATAACAAAATTCAATCAGAGTGTTACACAATCATAGAGACGAGTCGAATTCGTGTCACGATGGTAATCCTCAATTTCTTAAAAGCCAGCACTTCATTAGTTTTTCCTCTGTCATCCGCGACCCGCATTTCAGCATTGTTTGCTGTCTCACCCCTACCTCGCCTTTTACCCTTTTCATTAATAGAGCAGAATATTCAGATTTTACGTCTTCTTTTATGTACGTTTTTTATTTTCCATTTGTTTTATGAGTTGTTTACGTTTTCTTTAGGAATATGTCTTGTCTCGGGTATTACATTAGCGCAGTAAGGGTGTGAAAACGCGAATACAACTTAGATTAAGGAGACCTAAATATATTATGTAATTTCATGCATGTTGCCTTCGTGAGAAATGAAAATGTAACTCTAGTTTATAACAAGATTTGATTTGAAATACGACTGGAGATATAAGTATCTTCAATCGTATTTCAAAGATACGACTGGAATGGAGGAGTTGCAATTTGTATTAATGTAAATAACTATGTCGCTTTAATTATCTATCTTTTAACTGGTTCACTAACTGCGTTTAAAAAAAATATAATAAAGGAAACTACGATATTTTGTCTCTGATCTGATGTGTTATAAGTATAGGCATAGAGGACATGATGTAAATTTTATTTTAATTGATTGTACTTTCAATTAAAATAACATTTACTTTGTCCTATATTTAAAAAAAAAATATTGGAAGTATTAAAAATCAAATGTAATATTTCATGGATAAACCGTTTACTTTCCTCGACTTTTATGATACATTGGATAGCGTTAAGCTGACGGCCCGGTTATAAAAATTATGCTTTTAAGTATCGCTATCAACTTAAGAAGCTCTCAAATTTATCACTTTTCGCAGAAATTTCAAACATTATTCGAGAGGATATTTTCATGACAAGACGGATTAGAAGCAATACTACTATTAGACTTTTCTAGAATCGTATATTATATTTTACCTTATTTTGTATTATTTTATCACGTTAGATAAAAAAATTCTGTCCATTTTTATGCAGCAGCTACAGCCACATTACAGTCCTAAATGTGGTATATTCAAGAGTTGTCCAACTATATACGTGAAGTTATGAAATTAATCGCGGAATTTTGGTAGGTCCCGGGCACAGGGAATTCCCCCTGGAATTGTTACCAGTCTCGGAATATTCTAAAACTCGGGTGAACGCGTAAACTTCCAGATTTTGCGGCCGTCGAGTTTAACTACAATTCCGCCAAAATACTCTCATTGGCGGAAGTTTTTTTGGTATGAGAATAGCCGTACTGCCTTTTGAGGATATTGTTCTCACTTTGGATTTTTCAAATTCGAAAACAAGTTAAATCAAGATGAAGTATACCGCCAATATGCCCACAAAATTAAATAAATAAGCATACATAGCAATTTTTTTTTGGAATTTCTGAAAATTTAGAGCTTGGCCGATTTTTTAATATAAGTACATACTTATAAGACACCACTGCCAGATATTTATTAAATCATTAGTTTTAATAAACTTTTTTTGCCAATCGTTAAATTCAATTACCAATGAGCAAGAGTAAAGTGGATGCCAATATTTTATGATCTGTCGTCAGAGTCTAAAATTACCCTGCTGCGCTTCCCGCAGTTAACGGTAAAGGTGGCTTGCGGTTAAAAGGCTGTCAGCTTTGAGACTACCAATTACCAAGTTCATCTATATTTTATCTGTATGTAGTATGTATTATAATGTTCATTTTTATGTCTTTGTGGGATTTGAGAAATTCTGAGATTTCAATTTATTTATAAATTAAGAAAAGATAAAGAAAATTCTGACATAACCCATTGACTACCACAAAATCTAAATCATTCAGAAGTACAATTTACACAATTTTATGAAGTTCAAATTTCATCTAAAGTGACTTGGTTTGCGCTTTTGAAAATTGCATATATTATAAATGCTATAGCAAAAAATGCGCTGCACCTCATCAGTATACAGCATGTCATGTTAATGAGAGATATGAGTTAGCAGACACAACACTTTTACATATTTATGAAACTCCGCCCGCTGGGCGCGCATATCTTTATTTCTCTGGGTCTGGGGACATAAAGTTTCATCCAAACTCCGTCGAATGGAAAAACTTTATTTATATTTGAGTTGGGAGAGCTGGTTTGTGAATACTGAATCAGATTGGCGTGAAAGGCGTGGCCGCCGTGCAGCATATTTCATAACTTATGTGCTTGTGTGCGGTGCCAGTAACTTTACATTATCATATTTTGAGGAAGAATCTCGAATATTATATGATTGACTGCTATATATCCTAGATTATCATATTATTGATTTTGCATTCGTTTCAAAATTTTTTTTAGTTTTCCCATTTTATTTATTATTTTGTGTTCTAGTAGATGCATTGGGCTCGATTCACCACAACTTCGATTTTCGAAGAGTAACGACAGACCAAAAAATAGTTGGAGAGTGTTTCCTACAATTCTGTGTGGTTGGTCAACTTTCTACAGAGATTATTATAGATAAGGAATCGCTCAGCAGCAGGACGTATGTATAACCACATAACCTATTACAACAGAATTAACTTGGTGCTTTCTATTTTTTTAAATAGGCAACAAAATAGTTTCAACCATGTCCCGAACAATCTATTCACATGACCGTTTGCCAGTTAAATTCTAAATCGGTTTACTGAATATGGAAATGATATTTCCTCTAAGGAAACCTTAGTGTGTTAACATAAACCAAAATAGGATAAAGTTGCTTTACATTTATAATTCAGGACGTACCTACATATAAATAGATTTCCTCTGCGAAAGTTCCGAGATATTTTCTCCTACGTTAACGGGTTATGTGCGCTTTTCCGAGAAAATAGTACAAGGAACTCAGAAATCGTATGAAAAGATGTTGCTGGGGTAGACAACCAATTTGCATTTCCTGATATTGCGGACTTTAAAAAATTAAAGTTGGAAGATGTAACAATTATAACATTAGCCTATTTTATAACAGCTAAGATAAGTAATAAATACAAAATCTGTTCAAATTGAGTAACGTGGTACAAGTTAAATAGGTACAAGCAGCTTTTGGGATCAGTGAGAGTTGAAGAATCATTGTAAAAATCTGGAAACACGAAATAACTTTATAACTGGAGGCATAATCGAAGTATAATGGAAATCTAAAAATTTGGTCACGTCTTAAAAATAAATCTTTTCGTCGCTAAAGCTTTTGAAATAATTTTGTGCCTGTTCGTTTTATTCCATCTGCTGGGTTCATAAAGGTCGTTGGAAGAAATATTGATGAGTAATTACATGATAATGAATGATAAAGTACCTTTTTTCGCGCGTTTAATACTGCATACGCATTTGTTTATTACAGGACATTCAAAGGTGGTAATGCTACTGGTTCAAAATTTTTACAGTTAGAAATGTAATAGCAGTGAATATGTTTATCATATAACTAGTCATACGATAAAATGAGTAAAAGGCTAGTAAAAAAAACAAGGTCAGATTGAAAAAGCCTAGCTAACTTGAAAGACTGTGTCAAGATGTTCACAAAATCAATTTATCATCTTATCCCAAACGTGGCCGAATGAATCAGGATATACGCAATAACAAATTGGACACAGTGGCGGGGATAAACCGTATATACCCCAATTTGTTTCCGGCTCTGTAATTCTTTCGCGGAAGAATACACAAATCCATCTTACAACTTGTCTTCGCTGGTAGATCTGTCCGTCATTTTGTACAAGGGATTAAGTATATTACTTTTAGGCCTGGCCTACCTTCAACGCAAGTAATTTTATTTATTTATTTATTTAACTTTATTGTACACACATATAAAAGTACAGTACTTACAAAAGGTGGACTTAATGCTAAAAGCATTGTCTGACAGTCAAACCTTAGGGTTGAGCAGAGAGTTCATGTGGGTGTAAATAAATTAAGTAATATATTGGCAACACAATACAAACAGCAGTGTATTATAAAAAAAAAAATATCTGTTATACAAAATGTGTCATCGCGACATGCAATTTCTTTCTGTAATCTTTATGAAAAAAGTGTGAAATCTTGAAAGTATTTACCTTCATTAAAAGTAGTTCTAAGAGAGAAAAGTCTTCTAAATTAATAATATATAAGGATTCCTTTATTAGACACTTGACTTTTGTCGTTTCCTGATGAAGGAACCTAACTCAAAATGAATATCTCTACTGGACCATAAATTGTAGCTTTCTTAATATGGGTAAGATACTTGTGTCAGAATTTATTTTTTAGTTAAAGCTGTGTTACCTGGTACTCCCCCCGCGCGGCGCAATTCAACATGGCGCCCGTATCGTTGGTGAACTCCACGTGGTGCGGCGGCTGTTGGAGCACCGGCAGCCGGCGGGGCTCCGGCGACACGCGTACTGCTGTTAACAATATAAGATAACTTTAGAATAAATACTATTATCATACCAGCTTTAATATATAATTTGATAGTACCACCAAAAACTCAATCTGACATACTACAGACACTTATATTAAGACAACAAATTGCGTCGTTGTCGTCAGAAGTTTCATGTTCCTTTTGACCGGCCGAAAAAGGAGTGTTACGTTTTCAGGGTTCATGTATGTAAGTATGTAATTTCTTTATTCCACCATAAGTCCTGAACGGCTTTACAGATTTTGATGTGAGAGGTATTGTTAGATTCCTTGCATAAGCCCGAATGACATAGGCTATGTATGTTGTCAGTCGTGTTTTTAATTTTTAAATAATTAGCTTGTTATCTCTATGATCACTTACGCTAGGGACATTTGGTTATGTTGAACTTTTTAAGTTAACAAAGTTAAAGTTCTTTTAAAAAGAAAGGCGCTATGAGATACTACCTACCATATGGTAGTAGAATACAGCGTCTACAGAGCCTGGCGTTACGTAATTCTGTACAAGAAGAATCAGGATAACTAAGAATAATATGTAGAAATAACTTTTGCACTCAAAGCTAATGAAATAATACCAGTGATTTAACGGAGATATTCTAATGAAGTAGATTCCGGGTAGTTAGGCAGTGCTTTGTTATCTATGCAAACTTGAACAAGTTCTACAATGAGGCTTAGGGGAGTTTCCGCATGATATCACGTCGTGGGGCGTGGACTATCTGATGGATTCGAAAAAAGTTTTGAAGAAACTTCGCGAGATTATCATTTCATTATAGTTAATTTAAAATTAGTCAGCAAGGCAGCTAGTTTGACACTTGTGTCAATCGCTAAAACCTAACTTATTTAGATTAAGGCCATTGCAAAAAAGTTTTTTCTAGTTTGCCAATCACCCACAAAATATTAGTACTCTACCACTAATATTAGTATTATTAGTACAAAAATATTCGGCAGAATTCGAATACTTCATCCAGCCATGTCCCTTCTTCCCTTTTGACATTTCCACACAAAAAAATAATGAAACGAGGTTCATCTTCTTTCATTGTAAATGATTATCTTCTAATAATGCGATAACGTAGGTTTGAAGGGGTATGAATCATACCTCACCATACATACACCTCTGTGAGCCAACCGCAAACCGCAGTGTTCGATTTCCGTTTAATTTCGCGACAGCCGACATCGCACGATGTCTCACCGATCTCGCACCCATCATCCTGATTTAACCGTTATATTACATTTTATGTATCTATTTTGGAATAAAATGTCGTACACGTACAAATTACGTAAAGATCACGATCCTTAGCTAAGGTAGGATTACCATGGAATAAGCAGAGAGTCATATGACCATGTCATATGTAAATAATAAAGCGGTGCTAAAATGGAACAGGAAGACAAGATTAAAATTAGTCAGTGAGCTATATACATACATACATAGAATCACGTCTTTATCCCTAACGGGGTAGACAGATCCAAGAGTCGTGAGACTCGAAGGCCAATACAAAATATACGCAGGTATCTTCTGTACTGCCTCATAAAGCGAAGCGAGAGATTATTCATTACTTCCAACTGATCCAAGATCAAGCAACTTTCGAAATTTAACTTGTCTCCACTGTATTTTTTTATTTATTTAGTTAAAATAGGCAAAATATGCCGTGTGGTATTTGGGTTCTTTTCTTAGATGAAAAATTAGAAATAATATTTACAGCGATCAAAAATTTACCAGCAATAAGTGGGTGCGAGATCCCTCAATGTATCTACCTTGTCTACATCAGTGTTGACTACATCTATTCATCTAACACGTATCTGTACATATATAATTGCCTCATAATGATTGTACAACAGCACACAGATGTCGCGAGAATTAATCACGAGCTGAACAACAATAGTTACTTTCCGAAGATTATGCCAGTAGTTTCGTATCGCAACAGCTGTGGCGGCAATGTATTCAGCATCTCATCTCATATAATCTGTGGGTGAATTGACACAGACTGCTCTGTTTGTTACTAATTTGTTGTTCTATTAGCGATTTCAAGCTGAATTTTATTACACAATAACCTTCAAAGAACATTACTTAGTCGGGGGAGTTACAGACAAAGTTCACTCGATTTAACAAAATATGCTTTGAAAAACCCCAACTTGGAGAGACAATAGAACTGCAGAAGAACTTTTTTATTTTTTCAAGTGCACAAAAACTTCTGAAGAGCTGTGACGACTTTTTTTAATCTGCCTTTGTTCATTTTATTCGAATGAAAGTTCAGAAAGTCGATTTAACTTTTGAAAAAGGGTTTTATTTCCGCGGAACATCATTTATATTACGTTGAAATCCAGGAGATATAGAATAATTTATTACGGGTCGTTGTAGATTAGAATCAAAAGACATCATGAATGTTGGAGATTACCTTTATATGATTTTCATTGTAAAAGAGTCACATTAAATTGGGGAACGTATTTTTGTACACAGCTTGGTATGTAATGAATTATTTTAATTAAGTATTTCATAATTCGAAATGGGGATATGAAATATTACAAGTATAAAAAATTAACTATTGAAATACCAAATTCAGCAACATGAAAATTTATTATTATTTATTTATTTAACACATAATACAAATACATATACAATAATGTTTGTTTCATGCACCACATATTCTCTTTTGAGATTTTCCGTGCATCGGAAGTTGCAAATAAATCAAATATTTCGAATTATCCGGGAATTTTAAGGTTTTATTGCCGAACAATAATAACATTTGATTTAGTTTTTATAGCTGCAGTAAGAAACCAACAAAAAGACCAAACAAACAAAAACAATAAAACATCAATTGGATGTAAAGATTATAATTTTGTTTAATTTATCATCAGCGCGCCATCAGCAGTACAATAACCCTTTCAGCGTGATGCGTATTTCTTTCAAAATGGCTATTGTCAAAAAGCAAGGATTGCAGCTCTCAAGCCGAGGGGTTGAATGGAGGCAATCAGCGTCTGCGATTGGTGCCAGCACTAGAAGCCTCTACACGGCTGCATCTCGTTGCAATCACACTAAAATTGAAAACTTTTGAATTTTTACCATATATTTACTAGTAACCAAAGATACAGATATGTGAAGGATGTTAAGGGAGGCTTTTGCCCTGCAACGGGATACAAATAGGTAGAAAAAAAAGGAAATTCAATGTTTATTTAGGCGACTTGAGAAAAATCTGACACCAATGTTATTTATGTATAAGAATAAGAAGAATAGGATTTATTTATTTATCTAGTTCATTACCCTGCAACAACGTGCCTAGGAAGGGAAGGAAGTCTTTTTGCGAGTTGTAAAGTATAAGTTTAATAGTTACCTACGACTAGAAATGAAATTGATGTAAAGTCAGTTAAAGTATGTAAGTATTATTGTATTAATCTGTGTCTGTTGTTTTTCAAATAAAAAACAATTATTTTACAGGTACAAATAGATTTTAAAGTGTATTCAATATTTGGTAGTTCCGTATCAAAACATTTTCAGCTCAGTGAGCGCGCACAACTTTGGTGCTTGATTATTTCGCTTATTCGCCGATTTGTAACACATTTCGCATTAGCATACCTAATGCTGAATTCCGTCTGCTTACGTGTTTATTTATTTAACAAATCTGCCGATTTAGCAACGTTCCTTCTTCCAATAACCCGGATACTGTGGCAATAAATAATTTTGAGCTTTATTTATACCTACCAGCGAAGAGCGAGGGAGTGGAACTCCCTGCCTGCGTCTGTGTTTCCGATTTCCACTCGCTACGATCCTTACAGGATCTCTCTCGCTTCGTCTACACTCATCACTCTCTTGACATATGCTCGCCGGTTATGGGTGCTCCTAACATCTCCCTTTTTAAGGAAATCCGCAATATGGTCGAAATGTGATGCGATCATTTTACACATAACTTGGTGATATATGTGAGAGTATATGTACCTACAACATTGATTGAAAAATCGTATTCGAAGTATATGGAATAGAGAATTCTAGGGTATTAAAGTTTGCCAGTCGATAAACCTTCTATTTCAGTCGTCTTCCAGAATACAATTAGCAGGTATTACGAAAGCGTATAACTTACACCTAATACTCAAATCGTCGGGAGTTTGCAGTTCTCTCTTAGCCACACAGTTCTCAATTCATGTGCTAATGACCACAGTTATGAAGCGTATCTGGGTTTTGCCAAGCCAATTGCTGACTGCTCAAGTGTATTGAACTTCTTTTGTTATTTTGTATAGTTATAATATCAAAAATAAGATTGGTATTTAACACAATGATTTTGATACGGATACTCACGCGTCTTGTTAGCCGGATTTGCCGACTAGTTTCGACTTCATACATCATTCATCATAGTTATATCATTATGAATATTTCTCACGTTAGTTTTAATCAAATTATTGGTATTTAACACATCAAAACTTAAAACTTCAAACACACCTAGGGTTTGCAGTTTAAAGTAAGTAAAAATAGTATATAAGATGTGGTTTTACAGAAGTTTAATCAAAATTATTTTTGAAAATGTGTACACATACAACCCGCCAAAAAGAAAAATAAAATCCATTAGTATCCACGTCTCAAATTATACTTACGGCAATTTTCAGCCGCTATTTGCTGTTCCTTCAAAGAAATTGTATAGAACACTCAGGAAAACATCTTTTCAGGGTTCACTATTAAGTCCATTGAGGGCAGAGTTGCGTGAAGTCAGCCGCGATTGCTCATTAGAGCCACAATGGATGCGATACAATGCCGGCTCGATATAACTACACTACGGCATACGCTATTATACCTAGTCTCTCCCGTTTACGGTGAACTGTGGTGGCTATTTTGTGTACCGAAATTCACACTGGCTACAGTGATCAAAGCGGGTATTTACAAACAGGCAGCCGTCTGATTTGCTGTTTATTTTTATATTACTTTGGATAATACATAATGGTATTGTCTATGGGGGTGGAACGCTAAATTTATACGAATCCACTTTACATTCTACTCCGTAATCGTTATTTTACTCCAAAGTATACCTATAAGTGCTATAAGTAGTTTTTAATACTGAGTGATATGATTCAAAAATATAAAAAGCTGAAAACTTTCAAACATTAGGTATAGAGTTTTTGGTCATACATTGGCAATGGTTCGTGGAGACCAGTCATGTAATCATGTTTGACACAATTTCGGTTCGTCCATTTTCATTTAGGTCGTAAATAGTTTCTGATAGACATTCAGTTAGCGAAGTTGGACAGAAAGTCCTCGAGAGCTATTAAACGTTAATAAACAGTAATGAAGCGGACAAGAGAACTCTAGGACAAAGTTTCTTTGTAAGTAAGTAGATGTCTTAAATTACAAAAGATCGTTTGAGATAACTTTCTTTATCGCCAGCTTCTTGAGCATCATATTGAGCATTTCTTTTTTAATTGTTCAGAAAAATTAATTAAAATATCCACAGTGGTGCTCTACCAAACAGATTTCGTATTTTATTTGCGCTAATGTTGTGCAGTATGTACCTATTACTTCCATGATTTGCGCAAAGCAATAAATGGTAAACATGAAAACAGTATTAGTTCTATTGTCCAAACTATACTAACATATTTGAAACAACCTATTCAAGATATTTAATTGATCTTTTTGATATTTGATTCTTCCTTTTAGACTCCAGTAAGTAGATATTTGGCTGTTATAGATATTGTAACAATAACTAACTCATTTTATTAACCCTACATAGGAATGTATCGTAATAAGTGTGCTATTGTTATCTTAACCCGATTTGTGGTTCTCAAAGGGAATTGCTTTCCGCATATCGTATGTTATTATACGGATGAGCGGCTTACGGCAAGTCAAGGTAATATTCGATACCTTATAATGGAATATTAAAGGCATCTTGGCTTACCTTTATAAAAAATACGGGTCCTGAATTCGTATGAAATTAATGAGAGCAGAAAATATTTGACTGATAAATATTTTAAATATTTATTAAATTTATCTCTTTATTTATTAGAACACAAAACAGATTACAATCAATTACAGACTCATATATAAGCTTATACATGTTCCGGCTTTTCACAAGTACCTATTTATAGAAGACTAGCTTTCGCCCGCGGCTTCGCCCGTGTGAATTTCCCACGGAAACAGTGCTTTTTCCCGGGATGAAAGGTACCCTATGTCCTTCTCCATACTTCCAGCTATGTGTATGCGAAATTTCAGGAAGATTGGTTCAGTATATAAAGCGTGAAGAGGTAACAAAATTAGTTAGGATTTTCGAGGACTGATTTATTCATAAGGTAAGTGCAGCTGTATCTTTTCAGGCTATTTTCAGTAACTTTTAACACTATAACCCTGAGGTAAGTATTTGAAATAAATAAATATATACGGACAAATAAACGTACCTAAGTAAATACTTTAGAGTATCACGTTCGTCAAGTATCTATGAGGTAAAAATTAAGTAAACATTGTGATAACATTCACATTTTATGTTCAAATTTAAAGAATAAATTATTTAAGAGAGACGTCAGATCCATTTCGACAAAATAAACCTAATATTTCAGACTACATTAAGCAAAATAAATAGGTACCTTGTTATTTTAGGCTCTATATTTTTCTTTGTTTCCCTTGGTACCTTGGAAGAGAATCAAATTGAACGAGCCGACGAGTAGGTAATTTTAAAAAGTCTGTTATTTCTGTAATGACTAAAAAATGGGTATCTATTGTTTCCCTAATTTTTTGTACCCCTAATGTAGTTTGGTGCACAAACTTTCAGTACTACATTTTTTCGTACATTTTTATGAATTCTAATTTAGTTTAGCCTATTTTTGATTCCCCTAAGTTTTTATCGCCGTATATGCCGTATATTTATTTCCCAAATAAGTTATGAGGCCTAATAATTGATTATTTCTAATATTCACAAATACTAATTAATATTTCGTACAAAGCAGTTAAGCACAAAAGTGGTAACACCTAATTATTTATGTGATAATAATAACTGATAATTATTACAAAGTATTTAAATCTAACAGGGGGGGGGGGACTAAAATAATACATTGATGGATTTGTGTTTTCATGCAAGCAAGCATGCAGCATGTAAGCAAGCATGCAGCATGCAAGCAAGCATGCAGAAAGCAAGCAAGCATGCAGCATGCAAGTATTTCTGCGTTGCTCCACCAGAAGACTCGCTCCGTCGGCCCTTCGATTCATTCGTGCAATCAACCTCACTGCGCTTCGGCCTCGTGCCGTCATTTCTCTCAGGACCTCCTTCGCGAGCTTCTGGTTCCGCACGAAGGAATAACACTCTAGTATAGGGCAAACGTGAGCCATGTGGGACGTGGAGTCGGGGTGCTCTAAGTCGGATCTGTGACTTATGAAGATTTTTAGGAATTATTATTAGAAGTGCATTACTTACATCATTCTAAAAATGATTGACGAGACACTGGACTGTCCTTATCTCCGGCACTGCTATGATAGACATGTCACAGTACCCATGCCGGTAAGAAGGTACTAATAGTATAAATTAAATTTACTTATATAATAATTCAATTAGATTATAAGAAGTGATTATTATAGTAAGTAATAATTATCTCAAACAAATTTATACGAGGATATCGTTACGTGTAAAAAATTAAAAGCCAAACGATTTTAGAACATCTAATAATAGAGACTCAAAAATTGCATCTAATAATTATTAGGCTAAATTATTATTGTGCACAAACATCAATTAAGCGAAACAATAATTGTGCATAACAAGTTTAGGCCAATAAGGTTCGGCGAAGTGAAATTAGGAACAAAAATTTTAAGCGAAACAAAGGGCACCCCTAAAAATAATAATCACTACGCATATTTGTCACACCACCACTAGGTACTTTCTTATTGGTCTAATAGTTGACTGGTAGAGATGCCATACGGCGTTAATTTCCCCTTATTTCATATTGTATAATTGTATATTATCATCGGACCTTCGATCAACACGGACTTCCACGCGCGGACGAGTCCGTCTTTGACTCGGACATAGTTGGTATTTCTAACTTCCGATATCCAAACATGTCTTTGAAATTACATACATCTGATTACAATAACTTATTGTAAATAGCGGTATAGTCCAAGTCGATAGGAATTTTTTCTCACCTGATATGCTCGCTCATGTTAGGAAATAAGGATTTTCTTGGAAGGTTACAACATGACATGACTTACTGAGTACTTTTTGAATTTTATCCTGAACTTCCTACGCAATTAGTAATACATATATTTCCAGGTTTCAATATAAAAGTACCAGGGCAGCATAAACAGCAGCAGGTTAGTGCAGGTGCCCCAGGAATGCCATCGTCGCGGATATTGCTCTGCAGCCAGCCACACATTCCAGCGCTCACATTTTTCCGATACCCACTATTTAATATCCCAATAGCGGCTCATAATGATGCTACGGCCAGTTTCATTTTCCGTGAAAACTTTATGCTTTTTGGAAACTCCGAAAATACGAATATTATTATTGATTCTAGAATTGGCAAAAATATTTTTTATTACGAGTACCACGTAGTACAAGTACAAGTAACTTTGAAGTTTTTTCTAGGGTCAACCATGAAAGCCGGCAAGTAAATAAGATTAATATAAGACATTTGTTTTTCTGCCTCGAAAACAAAGTAAATATATCAAAAAGCTTCCTTCGTTTTTATTTAGGCAATTAACGTCCTGCCAAATCTACACAATTCATTACTGTTGAAATTGGGTCTTAGAAAAACAAATTTCTTGGTAAAAAATATTTTCTTTGTAAACAAATCAATTTGGGGTTAACCTCTTATCTCTGAATCTCTAATTTAAAAGGTTAGTGATATTCAGAGGTTTATATCTAACTAGCTGTCGCCCGCGGCTTCGCCCGCGTGAGTTTCGCTTAGATGAAAAATCTCTCTTGGAGCTTTTCATCAGATGTTCCAGATCTTCAATTTTTATACGTCAGCAGAAAATGCTCATCAGGTTGAACGACTTTTGTTAAGGCACCATTTCCATATTTCTTATAGTTTAGCTGCTCTGTTAAGGTTCTTCATCAGGTGTTCCAGTTTTCAAAATCAATTATAGCCTATATGTTGCCCATGCTTAATAGCTATACAACAAAAAAAGTTTTATTCAAATCCGTCCAGTAGTTTTTGCGTGAAACGCGTACATACATACAGACAGACAGACAGACAGACAGACAGACAGACAGACAGACAAGAAATTCCAAAAAATGTTTTTTGCTTTCTATTATTCTTTTTAAGTATCCCTCTGTCCATTTCAGTCAAAAATACTAAATGTACAGACAAAATATTTTTACTGTTTTATTATATGTATAGATAAATTGAGCTTATAGCGTTAATTACATAGAAAGTAGTGCAATGTAACGATAGAGCATGCTGTAATACATTATTATTGTTGTAGGTATAGGTATTTGTATGTATACTGGCAGATAGATGGTTAATACTAAACCAATAGCCAATAAAATTTATATCCTTTCTATATCGAAGTTCTTAAATTGATTGATTTATTGATTGGTGCTAAGGGTGCATTTATCGCATTATATTTCGGGTGATCCGTATATCCTATAATATAGCAATGATTTCTCCTTCTAACCTTTCTTTTTCAAACGAAATCACTTTTAAATAATCAATTCTAAAACCCACACCAATGAAAAGGCTAAAGGTTGATTTTTTTCAGTTTGTGTGAAATCGGCAATTATTGAGGGACGTACACGCGTTGCGGGCCGTTGGCGGCCGCGATCATCCGGAAAGCTTTCGCTCGCCACATTACCAACTTTGTTTTCACCCTTTTTGACCCTGGGTGTCAAAAGGGGATGCTATATGAAAGACATGGGCAGTTGCGGTTATAATTTTAATAAGACCTACATTGTTTGGTAGACTGGCAAGTGCTTACGTTTAACTTGGTAAGTATTTATTTTCAATTTATTTACGAAACAGCAATAATCTAAATAATTCTGTATTTATTCTATCATTATTTCTAATAATTTATACTTAATGAAGTGTATGACACATAATAAACGAGCACATGGGTGCGTCCTAAATATAGAAGCTTTCACACGCACCCACACTGCAGATTGTATGTACAGTCACGAGAATTAATATGTATTTTAATACAATGTGATAAGGCCTAAATTTCAAAATTGTGTTAGTGACTGTATACTTATCAATGTTAGTGACTGTAAACTTATTATAGCACTCCCGCAAAGTACGCCTGAAAAATAAATTGAATTGCTTCAATATTTTTCTTTTTTTTTTCTAGTTATAAGAGTGCCACTGCTAGGCAAAAAATATCAAAAACTTTTACTTCTTTGATAATTGAGTAAAGTTTATTTTAGGATTTTTAAACTACGTATGCAATTTGAACGACGACGTCACTGTACTAAAGTTGCGCAATATTGAACCGATAGATCGGAAAGTTACGTTAGCTATTCGTTTTAATTATCACGGTTTAACAGTCGATTATGTCGATAAATCGATTTCCGAACTACTAATTGAATTCTCACTCAATTTAAATGAAAACACGTGTAACAGTAATTTTGTTTATGGTGTGTTACATTTTGTAAAGTAGAATTTGCTTGTGAATAATTAGTTGATTAAATAGGTGACCGTTTTTGGGGGAATTGGTTTGCTTAATTCTCATGTAGGTATTTTATTATTACAGTTAGCTGTAACCCTTAAGCCACTTCAGGCAAAACCAGGCCTAGCGTTCATTATAGTAATACATTTCTAATTAATTCTAAAACGTTATAATGTAATGCAAATCTATATTAATAACAATATAGATTCATGGGAGTTTCCGCAAATGTTTAATCAAATCAAAACTTGTTGGTTGGTTTGAAATACCATTGAATAAGTTTAATCTCCGGCTATCCGCCTTCTGTTCCCTCAACAGGCACAATATCTGACACCCGTCGATGTACCCGGCCGAATGACTACTTCAAACTCCAACCGCTCCAATTCCAACGTCCTTATAATCCGATACCTCACGTCTACCTCTACCTCGTCTTAATCTCAACAACATTCTTGAGCCCAAATTAATCTCATCTCTTTAAAGACGAGTACATGATTACTTCATTTTAACATAAATGATGAAAGGATATTAGCTAAATGAGACCCGTAATTATAATACCTGAGGGTATTACAATTTATACGCTGCTGTTTAGAGAAAATCCCATCCTGTTTCGTTATCCCATTTTTACATCACGTCCATAATTTATCAGAATCCCAACATTTCCAAGGAGCCCAAATATAAATTGTATTAATTTGTTTCTCGGCTTACTTCGCTATCCAAAGACAACAAGGTCTAATGTAACACTGTCTCTATGAATTACTCTGTTTGGCAGAACATAAATGAATACAGACTCGTGCTGAGTTTACAGAGAACCCATCTCCACGCCTTATTACATAAAACAAATTGATTTATTTATATACGGAGTGCGAGGCGAATAAATTCCATGCCCATTTTCGAAGGTAAGGTTCCAACGTTCTGTTTTCCTTCGAAATTACCTATCATCTAAAAGAATGTGCTGAGTAGCTTTTGGGACACTCAGCCCGCTCACTTTTATCAAAATGGTGTATTTTGTAGGCGAACGTTTTATGATCGCCTAGCTCTAAATAAGTGAAAATCAAATTATTATTAGAATTCTTGTTAATTGAGTGGAAAATACCTGTTCGGCACTTTACTTGATAGACATACTTAAGTGGTGATTATGATAAACGAATATGAACTGTATGAGATGTTCAATGAGCTGAATTTTGTTAAAGTCAAGTAGGTCACATTTAATGCTAGAGGACTAAAAACATACCATAGGTTACCCGAAACTCAAATGGATTTTGGGCAGCAAGATCTCGGACATAGGATACTGATGCAATCGCACTAAGAGATATAGAGTTCGAACTGTAGTAAGTAAGAGTCGGCTAGATCGTGTTACTAGACCAGTAGTCTTCTGCTGGTCTAGTAACACGATCTAGCCGACGATCTAGCCAGGCGAGGCTCTAGTGCCTAGAGTATGTGTAGAGTTCCTGTGAGAATTTTAGGTCAATACAACTGCAATATACGACATTATATCTTAATCATAAAACACTTATTGAGCACATTACAGAAATTTGTGAAGAAACTACTTTATTTCTAAAATGTTTCTAAATTGGTGGTCCACGTAACTTTCTTGCTAAAGGCAAGCCACAAACATAAATCATTCTAGAGGACTTTCCAGATATAATCACTTATAATTACGCTTCTAGACAGTTTAAAGCCTCAGAATTTTCCGTTTTCCTCCGCCTAAATTGAGTATCATTCATTTAGAAATAATATACTAGTGTAAGACCTACTCATTATATTGCCAACACAAGTAGCAACTGGGGCCTTTTGTAAAAGTAGTTTTAGGATTGCATCTAATAAATTTAATTAATTTGTGGCATACGGATTTTATATTTTCAGTAGTTACTTTTTAGACGACGACACCTTTTTAACAACAATCTTTAGATAGGTATCAAAAAATTGTGATAAGTTTTCAACATCAGACACCTACTTATTTATTAATGTATGAAATAATGTTTAAATTTATATGTTTAACTTATACCTTTCTTAGTTAATTTAGTGTTAAATCTATACATATAATAAAACAGTAAAAATATATTGTCTGTACATTTAGTATTTTTGACTAAAATGGATAGAGGGACACTTAAAAAGAACAATAGAAAGCAAAAAACTTTTTTTGGAATTTCTTGTCTGTCTGTCTGTCCGTCTGTCTGTCTGTCTGTCTGTATGTATGTACGCGTTTCACGCAAAAACTACTAGACGGATTTGAATGAAACTTTTTTGTTGTATAGCTATTAAGCCTGGGCAACATATAGGCTATAATTGATTTTGAAAACTGGAACACCTGATGAAGAACCATAGCAGGACAGCTAAACTATAAGAAATATGGATATGGAGCATTAACAAAAGTTATTCAACCTGATGAGCATTTGCTGCTGACGTATAAAAATTGAAGATCTGGAACATCCGATGAAGAACTGCAAGAGACCAGCTACACTATAACATATATGGAAATGGCGCCTTAGCAAAAATCGTTCAACCTGATGAGCATTTTCTGTTGACGTATAAAAATTGAAGATCAGGAACATCTGATGAATAACTCCAAGAGACCAGCTACACTATAACATATATGGAAATGGCGCCTTAGCAATACTTGATTAATCTTATGAGCATTTTCTGTAGACGTATAAAAATCGAAGATCCGAAACATCTGAAACAGTTTGGAACACAAAAAGACTTTTCGTCTAAGCAAAACTCACGCGGGCGAAGCCGCGGGCAACAGCTAGTGTATATATATATATAACGGCGCGTGGTGAATTAGACACGGAAATAATTTGATTTGTTATTTCTTTAACAGTCGATAATCTATTTTTTATTTTTATTTACATCGTTTAATAAGCTAATTTAAATTGAGAGCGGGTAACACCGAATGGAGTTGTATCTGTCATTGCGGGCGACTGAACGAATGAACTGACGGTTCACTTTGATTTTGACAGCGGTCGCTCACTCAGTGTTAACGTGCAAATCCATTGGCTCTTTAAATCGCAATTAATTATTGTAATCACTAATTGTTTAAATAATCTAAGTGGCTTTTATAATTAATGTATTATTAAATCCAAGCTACGGTGTACTTATTTCAACGTTTCCTGAAAGTCAACCAGCGACCCGAAGGGAGTTCCAGGCATCCCGATGCATTTTTTGTTCTTAAATAAAGTTGTATGAAGACCTAGAATAACATACATGATTATTTTTAAAATTTACGACTCGTTTTGATTGTTAGACTCGCAGCAGAACTCGTTAAAAGTTAAAAAGTTCTCTATGGCTCTTCTAACTCATATAGTTAGAAGAGCCATAGAGTTTTGAATGAGTTAGATTTTATTCAATTACAAAAGTTATTATGAAATTTAAGTCTGCATATTTTATAGGCTTCGAATAACTACGTCAAATTTAAATTATAATAATTTGAGTTTGATTTTTCAAATGCTTGGTAGGTATTTATTTTATATGGATTATTTTATTTTAGAAAATATTTATACTTAACATGCTAAATAGTACCTATTTTAAAGCTTTTATTTCCCCGTAAGAATTAAAGATGTAAAATATTTATCTTGTGTGAATACTTGTGAGAGAGAAAAAAAAAATGTAAATCGACCTCGTACTTTTTGAATTTCGAATGCAAAAATATCTGATATTTTCTACAAAATAAATGTTCTTACCAACTAATAGTATAAATCTCTATCATTTATGCGAAAAAGTGCGGGCTACATTTTGCATAAGTTTTAATACTTTTTAGGTAGGTACCTACATTTAAATAAACAAATCGTCTGTTCTGCTCTTGTTTTATGGCGAAAGACAAAATGTGTCGGCGCCGCGACCCTACCTCGGGTCCACGGTCCCATCTGGCGACCTACTTTATTTGCCAATTTTGTCACTATTGATTTTACGGTTCGATAATAAGGTTTAGTTTGTATAGTATTACTTCATTAGAGTCTTGTGCAAATGTCTTCTTAAATCGGTCTATATGCTCCTAGTACAGTCAGATGAAGAGAATTCTGTCCCCCTGAGATAGAACTAGGTGATATAGGGGGTCGGGGGTCAGGTTTCTCTGCATCTATGTGTGTAATACAGAAGGCAATCAAAAGTCAAAGTCAAAAGTATAAGTATTTTAGGTGCTCCCGCAAAGCAGTTACAAAATGTTATATAACATTTTGTACCTGCTTTGTGGGAGTACCTTCAATAATAGCCATTATCCTATAACTGGCCAATATGGCCCATATCCGATTTTCCTTTATTGGTATCGCCAATAAAAACAATCTGGATTGGCCGTACAATAAATGAAACCTATCCAATTGAACTTCAATATTGGGACTATCAAAATTCTAATATCCGCCGTGTCATCACATCGATTTCAGGTAGATAGTTAGATTTATTCATTTGTTTGTTGTTTCAAATACACGATTCACGATTCATGAAATCACCACATTTTACTTTTTTGTGTTTGTTGTGATTTAATTTAAATCATCTGTAACTTTACTGTTACAGCTTACCGATATAAAATAAAACTGATTTTTAATAGGGAAAAGTTATGGATTCGATGAATTTTCCATCCAATAAATGTCTAGCAAATTGTTAAAATTCCCAAAGCGTTCATGGAAGTCTTCTTTATCTGTAATTAATATTAACATCAGTAATTCAGTTGAAAACTATAAAAATAAAAGGTAAACATATCTGAAAGTATTATTCTTCAGAGAGTATAACATGGGTACTTAAGCGTCCGATCTCGAATACCGCTAAGACATTGGACCAAGATTGGAAGCCTTCCAGCCGATAGCTCAAATGAGGTCAAACTTCAAACTTTTACGCTTCCATATAATTTGTCTCCGAAGAATTTTAAAGGAATTAAGATTTATACCATTAGTTGGTAAGAACATTTATTTTGTAGAAAATATCAGAGATATTTGCATTCAAAATTGAAAAAGTACGAGGTTGATTTACATAGCGTCGAATGAGAATCCAATTCCACCATTTATAATCTGCTACTGTATTCTCTAAGTATTTCATGGAGCTTTTTATACCGTTATGATTTACAAAGGTCTTCTTGGTGTGTCTATAGGCAAAGAAAAAATACACTAACGCGAAAAGAAGCGACACTTAAGCATGTGTGCCGTAAAATAGCTTTTGGCTTTGTGTGAATGACTGGATGAGCGCGGGGGCGTTGAGAGGCGCGCGGGACGGAGAACCAACCTCCATCAGATGTTTATATTATTATGTCTTTCCTCAGGGCTGCTAGAAATGACGCGGTCTTTTACTCATGTCAATCATGTCATGACCGGTGGGCGCTATTGTCAAATAATAACTCATTGGTCGAACTCTCACGTACAGGGAGTGTCACGGGTGTGCTATAGGTGTGGTGGTGGGTATAAGTTGCACTGACAAGAACCTAATTAAGTAGCTTTATTATTTTTTATTACAATTAAATAATTAATAATGAATGAAACAATGAATATATAAAAGGTATAAGACATTTTCTGGAAGTCAATTACAATCTGCACGCGGTGGTTCGGATTACAACAGTACAGGCATGAAAAATCGAATCTGATAACCTAACTTACATTTGTCTCTGTTATACCTCTCCAGCCACCACACATATTTGTGAAGCAGGCAAATATATTTTTTGTTACAATATTTCATTAAAATCTTTCAAAGCATAGCTCGTTGGGTTACAGCATTTCAAACAAACAATTAACGTAACCACTCCTCTTCTGCAAAATATTTTATTTACATAACGAAATGGATGTACAAAATAAATAAAACAAAGTCACCGTTCTCGCTGATATTTCAACTATATTGTTACTTCTTCTGAATCCCAGGAAATATGAAAAATGTATATATTCGTGGTGATGGTGGATTTTATTGAGGAAATACATGGAAATTCGAGAATTCCTGAGGGATCAAGACATGCCTTCAGGTTCTACACTGCGAAAACTAATGTGCAACATGGAGATATTTTGATATGTTGGAGTATGTCTTAATTTATTAACCGGGAAGAAGATATTATGATAGCTAGAGCTGTAAATAAGGACTAATTAAAAGGGTACACATCTTGAAAAGTACTGAACCGATTTAAAAAAATACCTATCTGCAATATTTTCTAAACTTGGCAAGAACCTTGTTAGTTTAACATAACATTAACTTTTTTTTCAGTAAACTTATTAACACGTCCGTGTGGTAGAGTCAACAAGTGGTGCTATTACGTTCAAACTACACCTAAGAAAATCGACCGACTGCACAGTTTAGATAAGACAATGTGTTAAACTGTAAGGTAGCAACCGAGTCGTGCTTATCTTTACACTCAAATGACTTTAATAGCATCAATGTTTACTTTCTTTTAGGGAACCTGTATTTAACCCTGTTTAACTAAAACAGAGGTAGAGTGTAGGTATTTCTAGTTATAGAAACCCTTTTTGTTCATGTTACAACAAACAAAAAGGTCAGAACAAATTACCATAGCTCTCTAACAGAATAGAAAGGAAATAAGTAAAGTACATTACTTACTGGGTCTCATCATTCTACTGAGTCGAGATTAGAACACAAATCTCAAACTCGAATCACAAGTAAAACCAATATAATTTAATGTAATTAGGAGTTCGTGCCCGTTTGTGAAGGTAATTAATGTGTTTAGTTACGCTTACTTCGGAGCCAGTTTTTGGAGCAATTATTCAAAAGTAGATAACTTTTGCGGCGTAATGGGCCTACCGATTTAGTATAGTATTGTTACTTATATTGGAATTATTGTGTATCCTCTCGGTAATGACATTCAGTTCTGAGAACTGGGCTTTAGCCGTGGAAGTTAGTGAATAAAATAAGGATGCTCCGAGCTATGAAAATGGCTATGCTGGGAAGATCTTAAACATGGAAATCAGAAAAAAGGTTACCTAAAGTTGCAGACATAGACAAAAGTATAGTTAAATTGAAGAGGAAATAGACAGGGGCAATTGTTATGGGTGGACGGATGATGGTCTTTAAATCATGGACTGGTCACCATGGCTGGGTCGAAAAAGCCACGGCAGACCAGAGAAGCTCGGTGGTGTCTCCAGTAT
This sequence comes from Ephestia elutella, assembly GCA_018467065.1. Lineage (NCBI taxonomy): Eukaryota > Metazoa > Arthropoda > Insecta > Lepidoptera > Pyralidae > Ephestia > Ephestia elutella. The sequence continues at coordinate 7,891,340 of CM031582.1, forward strand.
CACCAAATCAACGAGTCTATCATGAATAAAAAAGATTCAATCATATGACTGACATGCAAAAGAGCCTAGTGAAAAGAAGATATGAAATTATTATAAATATATAATATCATAATATACCCGGGTATAAATTCTACCTTATAAACATGAGAAACCTAGATAGTCAGACTTTCATCTTCGTAATACCATTTTATGCCACCTTATGTGGGTGTCTCTCTTTGGATATTCTAATACATTTTTATAACCAAACGTGTATTATTAAATTAAGAAAGGGTACATAACCGCTAAAAAAATATTTTGCTTTTTAGATTTAAGTGATACATTTAGTTGATCGGGTTTTTGAGGAAGGTTCTAAAATGATCACTATCTTAATTAATGATCTCAAATCTATTGTTAATCGATCTATTGGTAATCGATTGTTATCTAGACATAAATATTTTACTGGCATGTTTTGGCGGAACAGAGACTGCAAAAATCTTCAACCATTTTCTCAAATATTCTCTCATTCAGTTCAGTCAATAGTCTACGTATATCGGTCCCAATTCGAGTGATCCGGCGTGACTTGCGAGATTACGGTACCAGTGACGAGTGTCGATGAGATCCCGGTAAGATTGTCGGGGGTCTGCGCTGTAAGAAGCCCTCATTCATCCCATATTGCGAGCGTAATCATTTTCCTAGGAAGGCACATATGCGTCTACGCCTATAATAAGAGGAAAGTTACTTTGGGGCTCAATCTGTGTGATTTGTCCGTATAGTTATATGATTTATTGAATTGAAAACCTCTGTGATCACTATATGTGATTAATATAAAGTCTGGACATGAAAATATTTTAGCTGATCAAGTGATATTTTATGCTTTATATCATCTCTTCCCAGTATCAATAATATTTTATTTCAGTTTCTATTAAAGGTCAGCATGGAAGGTCTAGGGTAGTCCCTAAGGCTACGAGCCCTTCTCAAAATAAGTCGCTCTGGGAAAAGATATCTGAACATTTTTTAGCTTGTGATGCTAACCTTCGATATATTTTTGACAGCTCACCGTTCAGTGTTAAACATGGGTATATTCCCAGAGGTATGGTCATTATAAACGCTTATTACAGTTAAAGTACTCTCATATAGAAATAAGATACGGTGAAAAAATTCCATGCGAGCAGAACTTACTAACTGCATCTCAGATACACTAAAATCCAAAATTAATTATATGCTTATTACAGTTGTTTAGAAAAGAGATGTTTTTTTACTCATAAAAATACATATTTACTAACAAACAGTTTCTTTTTACACGACTGACCAAAAAGGAAGTGTTATTAGACGACTGACCAAAAAAGGAGTGTTATGTTTTCAGGGTTCATGTATGTATGTAAGTTTCTTTATTCCACCATAAGTCCTGAACAGCTTAACAGATTTTAATGTGAGAGGTATTTTTAGATTCCTTGCATTCCTCCGAGTGACAAAGGCTATATGATGTCATCATAAAAACAAAATGGCGGATTATATATGCGATAAATAGCAGACCAAAAAAATAAAATTTGATCAATCTTATCGAGTGGGGTATCAAATTGAAGGGCTTTAAAAAGCGATTTCAAAAATGTATATAACTTATATGTTTGTATGTACTTTTTGAGTAAAAACATGTCAGTCGTGTTTTTTATTTTTAATAATTAGCTTGTTACCTCCCTGACGACATCCTTGGGAAATACCAACACAAAAAATCACTTAGGTAATACCATTTTGTGTTTCCATCTACTCGTGACAAACAGACAAAATAACAGAGGCACAGGAGACTGTCGATCTACATAGGTTTTATTATTACGCGCAGCAAGACATGCAAGCAACCAAATGCTAAATCTGCTAATATAATAAATTGTAGCCACCGATCACTATTCAATTTATTCAAGCAGAAGGATTGGAACTGTCCAAAACGTAGCAGTGGCGCGAGCGCCTCGGAAATTAATTTATCTTGTTTACCTGTTCTGAATTCGTTACCAGCTGTTTCAGTGGCGGCGACTTCTGAATTTTAATGCCTGGCCCTCGTTATAGACCTCTTCAACTAAATAAAGGGTACAATTTGCGTTAGCTGTTGTTTTAATACCGCCTTATGCGCATCTTCCTCTCTTTTTTTTAGTTTTAAATTAAATACCTTTATGTATCTATAATATGTAATTTCTTGTGTGCAAATAAAGTATCAATTTTTGTTGCAATAACAACAGTTTGCTGTTGTTGCAACTGTGATATTGTTCTTCTACTTTTCTGAAACAAACGCTACCTAAAATAGTTCTGAAGACATTCGCTGCTATGTGATGTAGATGTGCTGTTTTTTCAACGAATACTACAACTATTACCTCATAAGAGGTAACGACCATACCTATATATTCTCACTTCTGGTTGCATGGTATAAATCGTGGTAAAGGTTACCAAGTATTTACCTTTGTCTCTCCCAAAGATAACATCGACAGATAATAAATCGAAGAAAATTATCAAATCTTGCAAATCCTGTTCCTCAAAGAAAGCCATATTGCTACCAACCAATATGTACCAAAATATGTCACACATAATTTAATAAAACTGGAAATTGTTAAGGAAGGTCTTTAATAAATGAAGTTTAAATGTTTTTCCTGGCAAGAAATGAAGGGGAGATATAAAAGGCCTATCAGTTTTACAGGCGAAGTTCCCTGAACTTTTCGATTCGACTCGCCGCCGCCGGTCGGGCAAACACTTCCTTTTCTTAATGAATTTAACAACTCGCTATGAAGATACATTTCATATATCTTCGTCGTTCTCTTTACAGTGGTGCATAAAAATATATATTTTTCAACACACTTGCTCGTAAAGTGGGTCTTATTACATCGAATTTAGGTCCAGAATGCCATATATTACGAAGGTATTACGATTATATTACGGAGGTGTTTGGAAATAAAAATTACCTTACTGCGCTATACAAAAGATAGAAAACTAATGCGTGTTATGAATTCCACAAAGCATTTTTAATTTAGCCGCATAATACATATACTTAAGATCAAATAGGGAAAATAACAACAGTTTTTAAATAAGCAAAGATAATGATTTTTATACAGCCAAGCACTGGCTGTATGGCGATATACCATCCGCAGCGTGCACCGCGCGCTCCCGGCGCACGGCGCGGGGCGGCGGGCGGCGGCACGCGAATAAAAAACAAGACTATATTTATTATGTTGTGTTAGTTACCTGAAATCATTAACGAGGCGCGTAATGCAAGTAATAGTTTATTGCCTCCAAAATGAAACGTAAGTATTTGGAACGAATGTTTTATAAAGTGGAGGAATGACAAAAGGGCGCAATCGTTTTTCGATAATTAGATGTTAGGACCACATTATTTTTTTTTACTCACAAGTGTGTTGAAAAACGTCGTACGATATACGTGTGCATTTGGTCATTACGCACACTCGGCTTCATTAGCGTATCATCATATCGCCTCTTGTGCGTAATGACCAACTTTGCACACTTGTTTCGTAATGTACTATTATGATCGTCTACTCAAAACTATATCGAAAAATTTAATTTTAAATTTATAGAACCTATTGTTGCTTTCTATTTAATTAAATAAAAACCTCTTCACTGGATAAACAAATATAATGACCTAATTCCGACAAAATTATTCAGCAGTCATTTTCAAAAAGGCAAATAGAAAAACGGGCGTAATGGCAAATTTATTTGCTTCAATTTGGTTTTATTGGCTAATTCATTGGCGGTGGATCGCAGGCAGGCTCTCCTGGGTTCCGACTGGAATATTTGGCAAATCCCTGACGCACGGCCCCTGCCTATAACTCTCACTTTGCCATTCCAAATTACTTTTTATTACGCTCCATTTTACATACAAATAGATTCCGGAGTACTCGGTACAACAACAAGAAATTAAGCGCTCGAGTTTAGTTCTGAAACGGAATCTTTGATCATTTGATATCCAACTAAGGAGTTCACGTCAGCTTGTGGTTTACTTCCAAGTCTTCATCGGCCACCTACAAGTTTCAGAACCTCTAAGTAACTTAACGTAGTAAAGTATTTAAGCGTTGTTGTAATAGTACGGTATTTATCTTTAAGACCTCTCTCAGAAATGCACCTCAAAGTTGGAAGACAAAAGAGGATGAAGGCGTAAAGTATGTCCACGTAGAAGCTAGCTCAATGGCTGGCCGTATTATGATAGAACAAAAGACGGCAAATAAAAATCGCAGAGCCCCGCTTCGGAATGCTATTACCCGGATAATATGAAAATATTCCTGTCATTCCAGAACGGTTAGACGGGATGACTTCAGCATTTTTTTTCACAATTCAAAGTCACCTTTTCTTCGATAATAACGATCTAGGGTTCCGCGTGCGGAAGTCCTTGTTGCTCGAAGCCTTAAGTACAACTTATGATGTGGTTGCAAACCTAATACAATATTCCGATCAGATAAAATTTTAATGTGAAAAAAGAGCACAGTATCCAAAAAAGTTTCTAAGTCTGCTATAAAAAACCTAGTAAGTAATAGATTTAAGTATACTACTGAAAAATGTTTCTATCGTTAAAATAAAGTCAACTGTGAAACCAATATACTTACTTAAGGCTTGTGAACGTTCCGCGCACGAGTCGGTTAAGTTTAGAACAAATAAGAGAATTATCCGAAGTTCGGGAACCAATGCTTCGGCTGACAAACCGCAGGGTCCTTGTTCCGATGTTCTAATGTTTTACTTTTCTAAACTTTCAGCGATCGCACTCCATTTCTCCATTGAGCTGGTGTTAGAACAATCATTTCTTCAATGTTTTGTTTTTTTCAGCATAAAAAGTTTAAGTCAATCCAAAGAAGATTCAATGGTTTTGCAAGAAAATACTCACTACTAAGAAATTATACATTTACTAGCTTTCGCCCGCGGCTTCGCCCGCGTGAATTTCCCACGGGAACCGTGCCTTTTGCCGGGATGAAAGGTACCCATGTCCTTCTTTGTACTTTCAGCTATGTGTATGCGAAATTTTAGGAAGATTGGTTCAGTAGATAAAGCGTGAAGAGGTAACAAACAAACAAACCAACTCACTTTTGCATTAGTTAGGATTTGAGACCTTCCAAACTGCCAGATATAGCTTTATCAATATATCTGGTGAAACGTAAAAATATTGTTTTTGCAATATCGGCATAATTATGGTATGATTGGATTTGCCGTTTCCTGGGAAAAGTCTACGTTGCGATAAACAAACAGGTATAGTATGAGTAAGCAATAAGTGAGTTGGCGGGCATGCCTTCGTAATTCATAGCAAATAACGCCACACCACAGCGGCTGTGTTTACTGAACCAACGTTATAAGACCTCCGACAATCCCCTAACTAAAGCTACGAACACACCAAAGCGCAATTCCAACAAAATCCATAGTTCCATACTAATACTATAAATGCGAAAATAATAATAAAACACGATGTCATGTCTTTTTATGATTTTACAGCAATATAAATTAAAATAGACTTTTTAGGAAATTACTTCCGTGGTTAATAAATGTTTTACATTAGAATGTTTAGGTTTGAACTAATATTTGATTTATTTTCAACAAAATTCAACAAAAAATACTGTGAAGATTGTTTACATAATAGGACAATTTTGAATAAATGGACCATAGGTACAAAACGTTTAGATTGTACTATATGAATTAAATATTTCAACGCGATTGAAACTATTGACTTGCTTTTACTTACTGTTTTGGATAAATATTAATATTAGGTACAGTCACCTGCAAAGAAACCTGACCCTTTTTTTTTTTTTTTTTTTTTTTTTTTTTTTTTTTTACGTGTGGAAAGACCCCCGTCCCGTCCATCCGGCCACGGGAAGCCGGACAGGTGTGTGGGACTTGAACCCACTAAAACCACACGGTGCCAACGCCAACCGCTTTGTGCCGGGACCATGTGCTACTCTCGCTCCACAGCCCCGGCGCGGCGGCCGCTACCACGGCGGCCTCGGCTCGGCCGCTCTCCTCGGAGCAGCCAGCGGGACGACTCGTCAGTCTTCATCTCTACCCGCTAGGGAAAGGCATGCTTGACACGGGCGCGCCTTTCTACCCGGGGCCGTTAAGCCGGACGACGGAATCCCGTTTCCGCCGCCCGACCGGCCGTTAATGTGGGGGCAGCTGGAGCAGGCCGTAAGCCCGCCTTCTGCGCCCCGGGCGCCGGCGGCGGATCTCGAGGTCTGTGGTATCCTCACGCACCCTTCTCCGCCGCCTCTTTGCGGAGCATAACGCTCTCCGCAAAGGCCTGCACCGCTGTCCACGACGTCTCACTGGCGACCATACAATGTACGACGGTCGACAGTGACAGATCGTTCCCCACGACCGCGCACAACTCTGCGCGGTCCTCCACCCAGGCTGGGCAGGCTTCCAATGTGTGCTGGGCATCCTCGTCCAGACATCCGTCGCAATGGTGGCACACGGCAGACGGCTCCCGACCCGCCACGCGGCACAGATACCCCCCGAAGCAACCATGTCCGGTGAGTATCTGCGTCAGGCGGAATGTCAATAGGCCGTGCTGCCTCGCCAACCATTGGCCCAGCACTGGACGGACTGCCTCGACGGTCCTATGCCCAGCAGTGGGCTGCTCCAGCCTCAGGCTCCACTCCTCAATTGTGCGCTGACACAGCTCATTCCGGCGTCCTGCGATCTCTCTCGGTGCTAGCCGGTCACCCCGAGACAGTGCCTCCTCGCGCCATGTAAACAGAGACGCGAGGGTCCTGGCTTCCAGGTCCCAAGGTATACTACCAGCCAGCACACACGCTGCCTCACAGGAGACCGTGCGATAACCTCTGGCGGCCCTAGTCGCCATCAGCCTTTGCGGACGACGTAAGAGGGCGATATTTTGGTTGGATAGGGCATCTGCCCAAACAGGGGCGCCATAGAGGGCCATAGATCGCACGACCCCCATATATAAGCGTCTGCAGGACGCCTCTGGTCCTCCTAAATTCGGTAGCAGCCGTGTCAGCGCACCAGCCGCCGCCATCAGGCGCGGCACCAACTCCGCGAAGTGGGCGCCGAAATTCCATCTGCCATCAAGGACGATGCCTAAGTACCGCATCGACGGCTTGATGGCGATTTGAACCCCGCCAACCGTCAAGCTGGAATCTGGCGGGGGCCCCCTCCGAGGGCCGTGAAAACATAATGCCTCGGACTTTTGAAGGGCCACCTCCAGGCCCAGCTGGCGGATTCGACGCACCACTTGCGCTACTCCCGCAGTGGCGAGCAATGACGCCTCTCGATAGGTGGCGCCACGGGCGGTCACGAGTGTGTCGTCGGCGTAACATACGACCTCGACTCCCGGAAGATTGACCGCCCGTAAAACCCAGTCATACCCGATGTTCCACAGGAGCGGGCCCAATACCGAACCCTGTGGAACACCGCGCGCCATTGCACGCTCTTTCAATCCATCTTGAGCAGGGAAGACTATCCTCCTATCTGAGAGGTAGTCCTGGATGATCCGACGCAGGTAGGACGGCACCCCGTGATAGCGGAGCGCCTCCAGAATGCAAGGCCAGGGAAGAGAGTTAAAGGCGTTGGCGATGTCGAGAGACACCACTACGACCACCTCACCCTGGCAGACCGCATCCTGCGCCACGGACTTCACTCTGAGTATGGCGTGGACGGTTGACCTCCTCCGGCGGAACCCGTACTGGCAATCCGCGAGATTCGGACCGACTCGTTCGAGGTGCTCCACAAGGCGGTCAGCAGTGATTCTTTCCATCAATTTGCCTGCCTCGTCGAGCACGACGATTGGGCGGAAGCCAGACGGGGAATCCGCCGGTCGTCCCTCCTTCCGTAGCAGGACTAAGCGTCCTGCTTTCCACGCCCGGGGAAACTTTCCCTGCTCGAAACAGGCGTTAAACAGCCCCTCAGTCGCTCCTCCAGAACATCCAGAGCGAGGACCAGCACTCGACCCGGAACACCATCGGGACCCGGAGCCGTATTCTTGGCGCGCAATCTTAAAACAGCGGCCCCAAATTCGTCCCGGGTTATTTCGGGGATTTCCTCCCTGTCCTCGCCACTATCCGTCAATGGCGGAGCCATGCTGGGGGCTGAATTGCCGCTTCCTGTGGGAACAGAGCAGCAATCACCTCTTCGAGGAACTGCGGCTCCAGGCTCTGCGTAAGGGGAACGCCATACGGCCGAGTTTTATTGCGGACCAGCCGGTATGGACGCCCCCATGGGTCGCGGTCCAGTGTGGCCAGCAGTTCCTCCCTAGCTGCCTCCTTAGCGGTCGCAATTGAACTCGTCAGTGCGCTCTTCGCCTCCACTAGTGCCGCGCACAAAGCGGCCTCTTCGGCAACATCTCGGCGCCGTCTTCTTCGATAACGGGCGTATTGGCGTCTCGCCGCAATGCAGGCTTCGCGTAGCTGCGAAAGCTCAGGAGACCACCAATACACCCAGCGTTTGGGAGGACGAATACTGGTCCGGGGCATTGACGCGTCACACACCGCAGTTATTGCACCCCGGAACCACTCGGTCTCGTCCTCTACCTCCACGTTTACCGGCGCGCGGGACCAGCCTTGCACAATGGCCGCCTCTCGCAACAATTCTTTGTCGAGGCGCTTTAGTTGCCACCGTGGGCCAAACTCATTCGGGGCTCGGACAGGGCCGCTCGGAGCGACCGAGGACGCGGAGAGATCAAACCGAATGTAGCGGTGATCAGAGAGCGTCTCCACGTCCTCCATTACACTCCAGCCCTGAACGCGGCGCGCTAGAGCAGGGCTAGCAAACGAAACGTCTACTATGGAACTGCCCTGTGGACGAACGCACGTGTTGACCGTGCCCCGATTCAACACCGCCAGCCCCACGGTGATGAGCCACTCTTCCAGAGCCTCGCCCCGCGCATCAGTTGCAGGAGATCCCCATGCCGTTGACTTGGCATTGAGATCCCCTACAACTAGCACAGGGCGAGGGTGACTCCTAAGAACAAGCGCCTCGAGTTGGGCCAGGAATGCCTCGAACTCTCTGAGCCGGCGGTTGGGCGAGAAGTACACTCCAACCACAACCACGTCGCCCAGCTGAGCCGAGACCATTCCATGGCCACGCACAACACATGTTGGAGGCGAAGAGCTCGCCGAAGATACTATAACGGCCAGTCCGTCTAGGTCTGCCACCCAGTTTTCTCTGGGAGGAATAAAATACGGCTCTGCGATCACAGTTACGTCAATTAACCACTGTGCCATGCTCTGAGACAGCAAGTCCTGCGCCCTGGCACAGTGGTTGATATTCGCCTGGAGAACTTTGAGGGCCATAACTATGGAATGGCCCCCGTCTCCATCTCCTCGGCGTTCTGAGCCGTACGGGCTGGTTGCGTCTGGGCCGGAGCCGCGGACGCAACACGCCTCCTCCTCTTTTTCTGCGCGCACTTGGGCACGCCGCTCCCCCGACCCGGTGTTCCGCCGGTTTGCCTGCTCCAGAGCAGAGCACGCAGTATGCGGCTGCGGCCGTGCATTGGGCGGCCTTATGGCCTGGCTGGCTACAGCGGTAGCACAGCGAGCTCCTGTCGGTATCTGCAGTGCACTTTTGGCTCACGTGACCAATCTCTAAACAGCGGTAGCACTGCAGGGTTTTGTCGGCAACAGTTTGACCTGTGCCGACACCCAGCCGACAAGGAGTCTCTGCACCACTAGTCAGCCGTTTGGCCGCCAAGATGGGACACCGCACCCACGCCGTTCGCGTGCCCACGCGGTCCTCCCGGATTTCGCCGACCCTCACGTCGGCTTCGGGGCATTGGCCTACCCGGGAAACGGCGCTACGCACCAGTTCTGGGGTGGCTGAGTCGCACAGCCCAAGAACGCGCAACTCTGCGCACTTTTGAGGGCGGGACACCTCCGCCATTTGAGGATCCATCGCCTCTCTTAGCTTCGCGGCCAAAGCATCAGCCTTGCCATCCCTCTCGGCGCCCGCAATTTCAATTATACGGGCGCCGGTTGCCGCACGTTTTAGTTTGACACCGGAGATGCCAAGCTCTCCGATGTCTACCCTCTGCTGGGCCTGAGCCAAGATCTCTCCATATGTGATCCCCGTTTTTCGGCGTCAGGCTGCATTTTAATGACTATGGCAGCCGAGCGCGGGGGACGCAATTTCGGTAGAGGCCTCTGGTTGGGCCTTTGATGAGGTCCAGCTGGGTTTTGGGCGGCATTGACGCCCTGGACCACGTTCGTAGCTGGCTTCTTTTTGCTACCCCTTCTAACTACCGTCGTCCAGGTTTCGTCCATGGATGCTGGGGGCGGTGGCAAGGTACGCGGAGTGGCCTGAGGCGTGGCCTGAGGCCTTGCTTCAGCTCGAGGCGCCGCTGCCTTCTTGGAGGTTTGAGCTGGCGCCAGGGGAGATGGATCCGTAGACGTCGACGGCCTTGGTTCCAAAACTCCAAGGGCGCAGGCGTACTGGGTCTTACTTCTTTTCTGCCTCTCTTTTTTCGTCCCTTTTTGCCCACTTCAGGCTGTGGGATAGGTTGAGGTGGTGCCTTCCTCCACTGCGCCGTTCTTGTGACGGTTACAGGGAGAGCCACCTCTCCATCTGAGTCGGACTCGATCTGCACTTCATCAGCTACTTCGCGGCGGCGCCTATCTGCAGCCAGCGGGGGACGCAACTGTGGCGCCGGCATAAGGCGATTCTGAATGCCTTCAAATCGGGCATTCAGGACAGGCCCGACTGTATCCATAATTAGGCGCTTTTGGGCATCTATGTCACCACCACCAGGGTTAACAGCCACTGGGGTGGGCGCAGGTGCAGACCGCATGGATTGCTCCACCATGGCCTTGAGCTGCGCCATTTCCCGCTCGAGCGATGCCACTTTGGCACCCAGGCGTTCATTTTCGGCCCGAAGGAGTTTAGTCTCTCGCTGGTGGTCCTTGTGCTCAAGGCCGAGACCGCTTCTTCAATGGAGGTAGTAGCCTCCTTAAGGCTTTTGACGAATGTGCCCTTGAGGTTGCCAGACTTCGATGCGATCTGTCTGATGACATTTATGCTTGCATCAGCCTGCTCCTTGAGGGCGTCAACGATTTGGCTCTTCTCGGAAGAAGAGCTCTCCTGCTCTGTTACTTTTTTGGCCATTGCCCGTTTGGCCATTTCGGTAACGATCTTCTCCGCCTCGTCCTTTCGTGCAGCCGCTTGCTGCCTTCTCGCTTCGGCTGTTAGAATTGGGGCCGCTTTAGGTCGACCTCCTTTCTTCGCTGATTTTTTGGCTGGGCGAGCCTGAATTTTGGGCGCAATTTCTGACTCCGACCCAGAATTAGACCCTTTGGTCTCATTGCGGCACCTTTTACGGCGCTGTCTTGGCGCTTCTGCATCGGCCATGACCACACTATCCACGCTCACCCAGGACGCATCTGAGAGTGAGCCAGCATCTTGCTGCGACATCACATTAGGATAGGGACTTACGTCCCCATGGCGGTTTGTGCCCCCCAGATACGGTGGGGCAGCCCACACCCGAAGGCGTGGGGAGGGATTCTCCGGCGAGGCCGGTACCCTCCTGGGGTAAAGAGTTTTCCAAAGACGCCATTACATAATTTTTTCCTTTTTTACAAGGGTGAGGTCCCTGTTCTCCCACTCTTTCACAGTGGGCGCTCGGGACGGGGTTCCCCCGCCATTCATCCCATCGGCACGCCCGACCTTAGGATTGGGGTTATTTTTGGTGAGGTTTTCTTCCTCTTAACGCCGGCCTTAACGGCACAGCGCCCTCAGCCCCAGTTTGGGGTACTGGCCTAAGCCAAGACCGCCGCACGAAAAACGTGAGCCACTTCCACTCACCACGTCTGTAAGCAGACAGGAGGGAGTGGCTCCCAACAGCAGCAGCAGGACATTGGCCGACAGCCACCAAGACCCCGACAAGTGGAGAGTTGCTGACTGCCGCCCGGGGTGCACCGTCCTGGAACCCTTTGTCAGCCCGCCGCTCGCACCGGATCCCGAAAGATCAAATGTGAAAAACTAAAGCCTTCAAGGGACCAGGCACTCTAGGAGGTTTCCCGCACTTAGCACCCCAAAGAAACCTGACCCTATCTCATCGAATATGCAACTGACTGTACATCAAGACAGAAATGTAAAATTTTTCATAACATTTCCTTCAGATGGTAAAAAATTTCTTTAAAAAATATATTCTGAATATATTCTCATCATGTATTCCATCCAAGTCTAAACAAAGGCGAGCCAATATTAAATCTAATAGGTCTGCGTATATTGGATCTCATAGGTGCGAGTGGGAAATTATTAACGAGGGTTCAGCAGCCTTATTACTGACATTCAGACAAATAAGCCCACGCTTTGTTTAAGAAATGGCATCACGTGGCGCGAATTGGCAGCAATATTGGTAATAATAAATTATATTACACGGAATTGAAATTTTAATAATCACTCAATTTTTGAATAGGAGCCAAACAAATGTGTGTAAAAAAATGAGACTAATTTACTAATTCTTACAATTAACACCACAATCGTATAAAATGAACTACCATTTATATTAAACTAGCTTTTGCCCGCGGCTTCGCCCGCGTGAATTTCCCACGGGAACAGTGCTTTTTCCCGGGATAAAAAGTAGCCTATGTGCTATTCCAGGTCATTATCTACCTCTGTACCAAATTTCATCGAAATCCGTCCAGTAGATTTTGCGTGATTGAGTAACAAACATCCTCACAAACTCACAAACTCACAAATTCACAAACTCACAAACTCACAAACTCACATCCAAACTTTCGCATTTATAATATTAGTATGGATAGTATGGATATTAGTAAGGATTTGAAATCAACAATTATTAGAATAAAATGGAAACGAATTTTCCCATTAATAACTCCTTTTCTCGGAATTAACAAAAAATTATACCTATGCTTATGATGATATTTCATCAAAGGTGTTATTACTCCACACGTAGAAAGCTTTTTTCGTTTTGCTCAGAATAAATTATTTAAATTAATTTAAATTAAGTAGATTTATTTTTAAAAACAAAAGTAAATAAATTGTTTTGCAATTCATTAGCATTCAGTCATTCTCTACAACAATACTGTTACCGTTCCTACATAATTTATAAACAATCTGTTTTGTTTTATGGTAATTATTTTTAAGGTCTCAAACCGAAAATTCCGTTCCAAACGAGAAAAAGAGAATTTATTAGTCAAATTTCAGTTTAATAAAGCAACATCTAAATTGCTTTTTTATCAAATTAATTTACTTCCCGTTATTATTTCAGTTTGGAATTAATTAAGTAGGTATAAGTGACTTCATATATTTTTCTGTAAGATATAATTTTGATTTTTTGTAATATAATTTTCTTTGACACACGCAAATGATATTTGTACTGTATCATTTATATAACTTTTATTGCGATTATCATTTACACTAATATCGACTGCAGATGTCTTCTAACTATAAGGTACCTAGATTTAGTATCTATTTACGGTAAATAAACCACGTTTTTTCCGTGTTATCGATCAGAGTAGGTGATAAAAGCAGTCGGCCATTTTTTAATTAAGGCCCGGCGCCATTGTCGCGGTCCTCGACGCATCCTCGACGGGGTCTGATCGACCCCCCACTGCCAATAGGCACGTAGTCGCGTAGGCAGGGTTTTGTACTGTGGGTATATTTATAGGCGATGAAAGGACATCATCATAGATGTCTTTTAATCTTATTTGGATCCCTTCTTATTAACGCGAAATACTGACTGGACTTTACTAACAAACCTATTGATATTTAGTAATATTAAATAAAATTGGACGCTGTTGGTATATCAATGCAGAGACGAAACCACTGAGGTTTTACTTGAAATTTTCAAAGAGACAATAAGAAAATAATTTTGGAAATGCCACCCCAGAGGGTGAAAGAAGAAATACACAAAGGCGAAGCCAAGCGCAAAAGCTAGTTCTCAATATAAAAAGTAGATAATTATTTAACCACAATCTCAAGACGCGTGAGTATCCGTATCAAAATCATTATAACCATAATCTCACTATCTCACTTTAAATAAAGTGTCGATGACTGTATCTATGCCAAAACGTTCACTCTATTCTTGAAGACTTTTCTTTTTAGTACCTACACGCCAATGCCTCTTTTTTCCTATTTTTTCTTTCGCGGGTCTACTGGAAGAAATTTCTGTAGAAATAAGTAGTACCTTTGTACTTAGTTGTACTATTACTACATTTTAAGTTTCACTGTTTCACGAGTTTCGTTCGGCATTTCTTCTCAGCAGTGGTCGTTCAGAAATGCTAGTAGTTTGTAGCTTTGAGACACAGTAAATTCGTTTTCGACGTGAAAAGGAGCCTTCTTTGAAGGCCAAGTTTCAATAAAGAATTTTGACTTTAACTTCTATGTATTTGTTGTGTACAAAAATAAATAAATAAATAAAGACACTGAAGTTGTATTACTCCTGGTAAAACATAAACCGGCAGAGAATTCCATTTTTCTCTAGCAGGTATATTCGCATTAAACAACGAAGAAAATCGTGCTGTGCAAGCTACATGTACCTATTACCCAGCATGTGCCTATATAAGGGCAGAATACTGCAGTGTCTGGAAATAACCGTAGTAAAATGGAGCACGTAGAATTAGATTATGTAATTCCGTCACATATTCGTCGAAGTGAATTTAAGAGAACCGATAGGCAGCTTTGCTGAATGTTAACTTCCCTAAGAGGTTCTTTTTGTTATCGAAATCATTGTTATAATAAATATTTAGAACTTACTTAGAACGACGATGAAAATATTTTTTATGTAGACTATTTTGCCTCTTATTTCATACGCAATAAGCCAAAAACATATATAGGTATGCTTTTGACTAACTGTACCAGAGTCCATATATCAAGGGCAAATAATAAACCTTGATCATTCTGTATTAATTAATTCCTTGTGTTATATGATTAGATACGAATTAATATGTGAATTTATCATCAAACCTAATATTACCAAAGTAAAAAAATAAACAATTTCCCAAAGTCCTCTTAACGTTCCAGTTTGAAGTGTCCAAAGTTCCGCTGAACACTGCTACCTCTTCATCCATTCGAGGGTCGACACGAGAGCAGTCGTGCTGTATCTCGGCCGATCTCCGCAGCCTCGTCTGACCTATCGAGGCATCGACCCTCTCAGTACTCTATACTATTATAAATTTTCAACTACGGAAACCCATACTTGGGTTACGCTTGGGGCTATTATTATTATCATGTAACGCTTGAGGAGTTGGGGCTAGGGTACGTCCACTGTAAACTTAGATGAAACTAATATTATTCATAGAATAATTTTCTACTGCGCTGGAATATCTCAAACCCTTTTATGTTTTTGTTAAGAATTTCTACTTCTCCATAATATCTTTTGTAATAGTTTTGCATATTAAATACCAGACAGGGTGCAAAGCAAAACAATATCAAAAATCTTCGAAAAGTGAAATTGTTAGTTTTAACCATAAGTTATTTTAATGTATTGAAGATTGAGCAAGCACCATTAACCGCGATTTAATCCCATGTCGCAACGCGTTACAAAGGTGTTTATAACCAACACCCTATAAACCAACCATAAACAGAATCCTAGACAGAAACCGCCATAAAACGAACGTTATCTAACGTTGCGGCCTCACTATGAAATTAATTGAGAAAGACGGCATAAGAGTATGTAACTTACCTATTTAATGTCCAAGACGCACAACCAAAAGTTGCATTTTATTTTATCACTTGAAAAAAGGTTTTCATAAATTGCACACTAGGTACTTGAAAAGTATATACTTAAAACAAATAGGTATAATAACTGTTTTGCAAAATATAAATACCTAGCATTAACGGAAAAAAACTAGCATTTAGAAAGGCAGTACTTACAGTAGGACTTGTTGATATGAGAGTCAAATTTACGCTTACTGCATGATACAGTCGTCTGCATGACAAGTGACCCTGCTTGGGCTTCTAAGCTTCAGGCATAGAGACGAATTTGTTACGAATTTGGATAGGTTGATGTGTTGAGTGCCTACACTACTATAAACTACTAAACGATGTAATCAAAGAACAGTACAGTATGACAAGCTCTTAAAATTTCTTATTTGAAACGAAGGTGGCGCCCTCACTTACGTGCCAAATGATCCTTGACGCACTGAATATAATACAATTGTCGGTTTAGAACCCTGAACAAAGCTGGTCGGCTAAAAGCCCGTACTTCCAAGGCCGCGCGAGTTTAATTACAACACGCGAGATAAGCAGGAGCTACCAGGTAAGCCCACATTGTCTTAGGACGTGACTCGGCTAAGAATTGTGGCCATGAATAGCAGAAAACAATGGACAACACTAAGTATACTATATTGTATACAATACATTTGTATTCGCTATTCGTAGACCCTGAAAAGAGTCATGTTTTCGACATTGATCATTAAAGGTAGAAATAAATATTTTCTATGTTATTTTTAAAGTATCAGAAGGTATGATCAAAATTGTTGAATAGAGAGTAGGACTCGCTTGGCGATATGAGGCAAGCATCTAAATCTAAAAAAATATTGACATTTATTAAAACTTTTAGCTTACCAAAACATAAAACATTATAGGTAGTAGGTACATTTAATAATAAGGATGTGTACCTAAAAAGAGAACAAAATAAACATTTATTACTTTTTGTGAATAAATGCATAAACTATATCAGGGAAACTCCCTAAAAATATTGTGACCAGGAAATGGAATTTGTTCATTAATATTTATAAATGTCCGACCTGCTTTTCCTATATGTATCTAAATGCTTAAAAGAGGAAGAAAAACAAAATAATATTATTGAAATATCTACAGTCCTCTTATATACCTACTATGTAAAATTATATACATGTAGTACTTGCAAGTATTCTGTTATATAAGGCTAAACTAACAGGAAACTTTATAGGTTTGGGTAGTCCTACTACAAATTTGGATATGGATAGGGTATCTATATACGAGTAGAAACAACTTAAAACTAAAAAACTCAATATACCAGAAAGATTTTCCTAAAGGTATTATAGTTAACTTTGAGTTTGTGGTGTAAGTTACCAAAATCAACTGAAAGTTCCAGATAAAATTTGTAACAGTCGTGCTACGAATTAATAATATAGCGACTTCCATAAGTTTTAGTATCTTTTTCAATACAAGTTTCGATAAAATGCAATTAATCCAGTGTTATCACACACTCAATAAGGACGAAGAAGAATCGACTTAGAAAAGACTAATAAATTATGTTGTCCAAATACGGTTGTCTGATTGAATGTAAATAAAATAACTAAGCGAATAAAACAGCAATGAAAACCAAGGGTTGTTCTCTAAATATTTGTTCTCGGGAAGTTTTTTCTAAACAACGGAAATGAAACTCAAACTGTAAACTGACTTAAACTTCGCCTTAGTTCATTAAAATCAACGGAAACGGTAGCCAAGTTTGTAATTTTATGATAAAACATGATAACTTTTAATTTTGTTCAATTTGTAATCAATAACTTTCGTATCGAATAAATATTGATTCTTTCTTACTTTGTATTATGTTTCGATTATCATATAAAATGTTATAATTATGTATGTTTCGGATGACAATGTTTTGAGAAATCGGAATAGGTAATACCTATTATTCCGATTTTATTAGTAGGTATGACCTGTATGAGAGATAAGATACTGAATAATACCTACTACTGACCTACATTTCGTAGAAAAATATAGGCCACAAAACCACGAGGTCAGGTGCGCGACAGTAAGTTAAAAGCAATATATTTTGAGAGTTTTCGGCAATAAATAATTCCGCAAGAGCGTTTTGGAGGTCGAGATTGGGCGCTGGGCTAACTCGCTTAGGGCAGACTGCCCTCGTAAAGGTGAGTAACGGTCGGGACGAAGCCTCTTTAAATTATCCCCAGAAACGTTGTGATTGCAGATTTTTATTACGTGAAAACTCAGTCACGTGACGAGTTTTACTTCATATTTTGCAGGGATAATTGAATTTTTTATTATATTTGCAATTTTTCTTAGGGATTATAAAACCACGTGACTGTAATCGTTACGTTTCCTACTAATATTATAAATGCAAAAATTTGGATGTGAGTTTGTGAGGCTGGTTATTTATTATACGTTTATAAATTTGGTACACGGGAATGGCAGATATCTTTACATCTTAACTTTTTTATCCCGAAATTCCCGCGTGAGCGAAGCCCCGGGGCGCAGCTAGTTTTTAATAGTCTTTGCGTATTTTATACGTCTTCTCTTCTCTACATTTAATATTTTCTGAAAAATGCAATGATCTTCAAAGGCTTTCATTTTTCTTTTTTACAAATCCATACTTATAATATAATATTATAAATGCGAAAGTTTGGATGTGAGTTTGTGAGGATGTTTGTTACTCAATCACGCAAAATCTACTGGACGGATTTCGATGAAATTTGGTACAGAGGTAGATTATGACCTGGAATAGCACAAAGACCACTTTTTATCCCGGAAAAAATGGTTCCCGTGGGCATGGAATACCAATTATAGTAACCTACTATTTGACATATTAGACGTCATGTCAAAATCACGTTACGTCAAAGTGACGTTACGTCAAAGAGACGTTACGACAGCCTCCCCACTACTTCCATATAAAATTGACCGTTGCACCGGGCGGCCGGCAGATTGCCCGGATACGTCGAGGTTTGCGGACCGCTGCTGAGTGCACGGACTAATGGCACTCTGCTCAAACTTCTATATATTATGTGTGTGAAGGAACATCAGTGAGTTTGTTGTGATGTACATTGCGTGCGGAGGCGGAACGCGCTGTTGCGCGCCCCGCATGAGCCGTATGAGGTACACTACATTTTTTCCATTACATTTAATTTGTCATTAGATGGCGCTTTGAATTAAATACTTGCCTTTAGTTCTCACGGCCTGCCACGAGATGGCACATTACCGCGGACAAGGGTACACTACATTTTTTTCCATTACATTTAATTTGTCATTAGATTGCGCTTTAATTAAATACTTGCCTTTAGTTCTCACGGCCTGCCACGAGATGGCACTTTACCGCGGACAAGTTCTTTCAATATATTGTCGCGAAGAATGTTCTTTCGAGTAATATTTTTATAAATGTTTTTGTATACCATATAGTGTAGCGAAAACAGAAGCGCCACAGAATAAGTAGTACTAACGTACATATCGGTCACTCACCGCCACGCACTCATTTCAAATACCGCACACCGCACTTCGTTGTAGACATCACTGACACGGTTTAGGCGCGATTGGTCCAAAGTTTCAAAAAATGTCCAATTCGCGGTTGGTCTAAAAATAAACAATGTTTTCGAAATTGTAAATTTTTTGAGTGTTAAACTTTGTATATTAAGAAGCAAAGATCATATAGTAGTAGTTACGTTTAGGTTTTTTTTTTAGATCGCCCGGAAAGACTTTGAGGGCGGAAACGAAGTTAGGTTCAGGTTTTTTTTTTATTACCGCCCGGAAAGACTTAAAGACAGAAGTTAAGTTAGGTTCAGGTTACTTTTTATGACCTGTTGGCCGTTTTTATTATTTTATATCTTTATCAATATATCTATACGCTGTACGCTGTACGGTAACGATGAAAATTTCGCGCCATTTTTGATTGACAATCACGACTCGCACGCAAGCAGCCTTACTAAATTTCATGCACACATATATATGCGAGTGTATAAACTATTGTTATTTACCTATGAATTTGTAATTTTGCCTATTTGCTATTTTACCTATTTTTCAACTCGCTCCATCGTAAATAAAGTGCTAACTCGCGCTCAAGCAACAGTTTCACAGGGGCGGGATAATGATTAATCCTTTTTTGCCGCGGGCGAAGCCGCGGGCTAACAGCTAGTAAGTACATAAAAAAACTTATATTGAAATGAACAAAAATGATTTTTATTTAAATGGGCTAAAAAATAGCACTTTTCAATCTTCGTATACTTAAAATTAGTAAAGGCTTTGCATGAACTACATAGGTTGGAGTTATTTGTACCCGTGTAGGTTATTTTATGAAGGATTTACTTGTTTTATAGGCCTGACCGTAGAATTTATTTCCGATGTGTACACGACTGAGCGACGGGAAGTTTGTGGAAAAACCCTTACCTGCGATAAACGGGTAAATGGATATATGGTCCTAAATAACGTGTTAGCTATAATGCGTTTGTCTGAAAGGGTCGTTTAGTCAAGACCCTTTGGCACTATCGGACTGCTCCCTTTATATAATACTATATGCCTATTTAAAATTTCAGCTTGTGCAGATTTGTTACGGCTCTGTAGATCTAGAGTTTATTACAATCTAATAAAACAATGATATAGCTTTTTCTTTTCCTTGCCCGCTCGCATAAATTTCATTTTTTGCCCATTTTCCATTCCAAAGTTCCTTTCTTAGTGCTCACTTACGGTATTCTTATAAAGAACCTCTCTGTTCTTTCTGTTTATGCCTATTTATTGAACCAATTTTCATGAAAGTATGCAAAATACACTATTTAAGTAGTACAAGTCCCTTCAATCTCGTATATTTAGCGGGTCCAGGAGGAAAAAACTGCTTTATGTCAATTTGTGGTGGACGTGACGCAAACATCACGAAGGGTCATCGACCGGTCGTTATAGGGAATAGTAAAAAATTAAGTACAATTAACTAAGAAGATACTGCCGTCCTAGTATTTTATACTCTTCAGGCTCTGTAGATAGCGGTAACTTCTAGATCCGCGGTGAATTCTAATATAGAACATAAAAACTACTCTGATTTTTTAAATTACTTTATTTTTTTACATTCTATTAGACTAGCAGCAAATTTAGCAATTACCAAACGGCTGCTTTTAAATGTTTTGTGATATGATTTTTCTATTTCTATTATACGTGATGTGACGATACTTGAAGAAAATGTTTCAATATTTTTGTTTACATTATCAGATACAAAAACATTTTAGAACCTCAAAGGTAACCTTAGAAACGCGAGAAATTTCCTTTTTTTGGGCGTCTTTTACCCACAAAGTACTTCGGTTTATGTTATCGCATTGATTCACCGAATATGTTTACTTGTGAAATACGATTCCTTTTTTATAAAAATTGGAGGGTGGTTTATTTCAAAGGGAAATTGGTGAAAAGCTTTATGTTTACTGTAACATCTGTGGAATATAATAGTAGACTTACCTATTTACCTAAAACGTATGTACTATAATATATAGATTAGTTCATGAACTAGGAATGTCTTATGATAAGATGTTACTTTTTTAGTATTTCTATGAATAGTGTCTTGTTGTCCTTCAATTGTTGTCCCTCTGTCTGTCGGTAACTCAAGTAAAGCCTGACCAGAAATATAAAAACCCTGAATAAGAGGCAGCACTTATGCGTTTTATATTGCAACATTATTGAAAACAGTAGCGGATTTAAAGGGTGGGACCACGGGGGTACGACCGACGTACGACGTACCCGGTACGTGCCCCTCCCCCGACTGCTATTTTGTGTACATACTGTGGAGGCAACTTCCATAACAGTGCCTTCATATCAAATTAAGCTTACAGTTGTTAAAATAACAGGATTTAGTAGTTATAGTTTTTTACAAGTATTTCCAAAAACATAATCCGCCACCATTAGTGATGTTCCGTTCTCGAAATTTTCAAAAGAACAAGCGGAAATTTTCTTAAAAATTTCTTGAAAATATTCTCGAGAATGGAAAACGGTGCCCTTCCCAGAAAAATATACCTTCTGGATCCGCCCTTGATTGAAAGTCAAACTTTGACAGGAGAAATGACAGATGTGTTTTTAAATTAGTTGCCAGTATAAGAAATTAGTTCTATTACTTTTCCGCAACATGGCGAGGGTTTTTATATACTTACCTACTTGAACGTATCCGCCCCTCTCACAATTTTATGCAAGAAATGTGTATCAAAACTTACTTCAATAGTTTATTTACGAAAATAATAGTAAAAAAGCCAAAAAAATGCACGTGAAACTTTTGACTTTATCCAATTTGGGCTATAGTTTTGATGTTAAATGTGCAGTGGATGCATCGGAAACTCCGTCTGCAAATGGAACTGGGTTAAATGAAACGTCTGTCAAACCAGCTGAGGGAAAATTTTAATTGAAAATGGCCTGTGAACCCTTCGCGACCAGCGTTTGATTCCTACTGGCAACATTCAATATTTGTAAACGGCTTTTGTACGTGATTTTTTTGTTGTATTATTTTATATACATTTTTGAACTAACCTTGTTGTTAGATTTGTTTGTATGCCTTTAGGTAATTTATTGACCATAACATCGTTTGGTTTTAAATGGTTTGAATATTATATCTAGTATCCTTCTATCACATTGTACAGGTACATCCCAATGGAATCAATTATAAGTGTGACAATCTGATAAAAATACAAAGTACGTATTGCTACTTTGTATTTTTAACAGATTTCTCTTGATTTCACATGTGTCCATTCACCCTAAATATACTTTAACCATCAAAGTAAGTTGCATTGCGTCAAAGCAAAAGAAAGAATAAACTTTATGAAATCAGGCAGAGAATCTTGAATTCAATTTCTGAAATGTAGCAGGGTAATATATAAAAATTACCGACTGTAGCTATATTCTGAGTATTTTCGCTGACGACTTGGAAAGTGCAGTCTGGATTCCGGGAAGCCGCCAGGAACTCCTGTAATGGAATTATAAGGCCTGCGATGATTGGAAAGCTAAAGGAAAGGAAAAAGGAATCGAAAAAGTAAAAGAAATCAATTTTAATGAACTCATCGGGAGTTGATTTATCGGCCAATGAGTCGCAGTGGTTAAGCCCTTGCCTCGGAACCACCGGGTCCTGGGTTCGATCCCCGATCAAGTTATGCACCCAAGGCTCCACTTTTATGGGAAATTTGGTATAAGCTTCATAGTAAAGCTAGGTGGAATTCTAGGATCTATTATCCATATATGAATATCAAATTCACCAAGAGTTTTTGCGCGATTGATTCACAAACAAATATAGGATATTTCTCCTGAATTTCACTTCTCAGGCCGCAAACTACAAAGCAATATGAACTACATAGTAAAGCAATATTAGGATTTATGCTGGAGTTAACAGCAGATGCTCAAATTGAGTTGTAAAACTTAACTGTAACTACTTCCAGGGTAACTACGGGTTTAGCCCAAACATGATGTAGGTTGTACGTTTTCTGAGCTGCATAATGTGGTCAGTGTTGTACGTTTGCTAAAATGCTAAGGATTTATCCTCTTCTCCAATGAAAACACCTAATGTAAAAGAGTCTACAATCTAGATATAAAGATTAATTTCAGCACCAGACTGTGTGACTGTTCCATCAGAGAGCCCACCATTCAGCTAAGCGTGGCCTTCGAGTCTCACGACTCTTGGCCCGACAGGGACATCTTTATGTCGTGTGGGGTATGTCTACCCCGTAAGGGATAAAGACATCTATACATATAATAAAACAGTAAAAATATTTTGTCTGTACATTTAATATTTTTGACTGAAATGGATAGAGGGACACCTAAAAAGAATAATAGAAAGCAAAAATATTTTTTTGGAATTTCTTGTCTGTCTGTCCGTCTGTCTGTCTGTCTGTCTGTCTGTCTGTATGTATGTACGCGTTTCACGCAAAAACTACCGGACGGATTTGAATGAAACTTTTTTTGTTGTATAGCTATTAAGCCTGGGCAACATATAGGCTATAATTTATTTTGAAAACTGGAACACCTGATGAAGAACCTTAACAGAACAGCTAAACTATAAGAAATATGGAAATGGTGCCTTAACAAAAGTCGTTCAACCTGATGAGCATTTTCTGATGACGTACAAAAATTGAAGATCTGGAACATCTGATGAAGAACTGCAAGAGACCAGCTACACTATAACATATATGGAAATGGCGCCTTAGCAAAAATCGTTCAACCTGATGAGCATTTTCTGCTGACGTATAAAAATTGAAGATCTGGAACATCTGATGAAAAGCTCCAAGAGAAATTTTTTATCTAAGCGAAACTCACGCGGGCGAAGCCGCGGGCGACAGCTAGTGATTCTATATATGTCTATGTACCAGACTGTACTTCACTTTTTTGACGTAAGTACTAAAATTTGGATATTTTGAGAGATACGTTTGATATTTTTAGAATACGAAGATCTCACAAAATATCTAAATTTGAAATTACCTAATGGATTTTCTGGACTAAGCAAACCACAAAACATCAGGAATTTTTACGCTATTTTTAATTTTTACATTTAAAATTGCCTGGTACGTGATGTGAATTCCAATACCCCGCTCTCAATAGACAGTAATCCCATGAACCCACGGGGCTGCTCGTGCCAAGGGACACTAATTACAGCCCTTCGTTTTCAGATTACAGCTGTGATTGTGAAATATTCCCCTTTTCCAGATAAAATGGTTCGCAGCAGTAATTAGTAATGATAAATGTGTAAATTACCCCCAGAATTTGCGTTTCAAGTTGCTTATTTACGTTGTCAGAAACATAATTGATAGGCACCTAAGGATATAGTAATAAGCAATTTGTTTTATTGCCTGTATTTATGAAGACCAAATTGAAATGTATTAAGAAAAATATGTTGGGACATGAGTTTCATAAGTGAGAGACGATATTGCTGTAATAAATATAACAAGAATTTGTTATATTACGATATGCTGCTGTGACACGGTAAGTCCTCTGAGAATTGCGAAATGAAAATATCTCTATATGATAGTCCAAATTATAGTACCGTACGGGGTAAAGTGATTTTAACTTTTTAAGATAAAACTATACTTACAGACTATCCTAACTAATATTAGAAATGCGAGAGTGAATTTGTTTGTTTTTTTACCTCTTCACGCTTTATCTACTGAATCAATCTTCCTGAAATTTCACATACACATACTTAGTTAGAAGTACTGAGACTGACTGACATAGGGTACCTTTCATCCCGGGAAAAAGCACTGTTCCCGTGGGAAATTCACGCGGGCGTATCCGTCGGCAACAGCGAGCATTTATAAACGTGACATTTAATTTAATACTCAGAATTTCAGAAGTTACAGAGTAATGTGTATGGTAGTTTTTATAATCGGAAAATATTTAGAACTGAACGATAAATCATTAAAAATTTACTCGTCCAAAGCCGCAGACAAAAAGCTAGTTACTATAAGAGAAAAGCAAGGTTATAATATATAGCTATATTACGTACTACCTATATCGACGATTTATTTTTCGTGTTGTGTCATCCCTAAATATATTTCCCGCGCGAAAATGTACAATAACGAGAGCGACCGTGAATGATTATTTCGAGGAATACATTTTTATTTATTAAATTCGTGAAAGTAGCGGCGCGGGTGTCATGGAGATGATGAATGGGCTCATCAGGGGCTAGGAATCCCTTTCCATTGCGTACTGGAACCGTATCAATCATTTTCACGCATCGCTTCCTATGTAAATATGCTGTTTATGTGACAACATGTCTCGGTAGAGTGGGTGAATTGGCACTTATGTTGTTACCCACTAACTAATATATAGTTACTAACTATATAGGGCTGACACCCAATAGTAGGTTATGCGTTTGTTGCTTATCGATCATTCTGAAATCGAGCAAGAATTTGCGTATTTCTCCATGATAACTGCTTCTATCAAGGGAGGAATTTACCTGTAAATATTTATTGTAGGCAAAAGAGTATTCCGAGAATACAATGTCGCTTTACATTATTTATACCGCCTAAAACACCTTTTATTCCCCATATTTTACAGGGCAACAATATGGACAAATAAACAATGTCTACCTTATCTTTTCTCGATAAGAGCTGAATACAATAGATACAGTTTGCAATGGTTTGGTACTCGAGGGCAAAGGCTTCATATTTACGGAAATTCAAAACAAACTCACGTCAACTCCATGTAACTAAGTAGAACTCTGTAGCAAATATAACTTGACCTCCGTCTAAATTAACCCAACAGGAATGTGAGAGCAGAGGCGAAGTGTTTGGAAAGTTAAGGGTCGTGATAAACTGGTTACCGCACACGTGTGTTGTTACTAAATTACCCGTCAAAACGTTGCATGTAACTCTATATTTAAGTGGTGGAAGTGAACATTATATAAACCAACATTAACCTGTTTAATTTGTAGAAAATAATTTTACCCAAAGTAATTTTGTGCGTATCATGTACAAATTTCTTATTTCTGTTTAAAAAATACTGACTGATATTTTAGATTATAGTTTCGATGCCAACTAAAATTGTGAGATTTTATAAATAAATATATAAATCAATCGTTCATTGACTGTATCATTATTAGTACTTAAGTATAGAATAAATCACGTCTACTTCTTTAATAACGTATTTCCAAAAAGGTCTAACTTTATTTTACTGCTGAAAATGATACCATTTTTATTCCTCCCGCATTCCATCTCGCAAAATAGCTTTAGGAGAACAATTGTAATAGACAAGTGCATCAATAAACAACCTCTTACCTTCACGATATCGGGCCCATAAAAATATGGCAATAAAACTCGATCGGTTAGACAATAACCAATATCTTTATATTCCCGTAAGTTGCAAGGGTTTGGCTCGATATTAAATGGTGTTGGGTGAACTTATGCTGGTAATATAGACCTACTTGGGTTCTATTGTAGTGATATTGTTTATTTAATTCTGTTTTAATCCTTCAAAGACCAAGAGATCGAATGAGGTAGGGCGCCTATGTGTAAAACAATTGTTTTCTAAAACGCCGTGATCAAAGGATTAATAAAATCAGTATATTAAAGAAAATTCGTCATGTTATCTTTCACCACAGAGCTGAATAATATAACGTGATGATGAACTCTGAAAAGGCATACTTATCTTTTATTGTACTGCTTTGCAATTGATTTCGTCTAGGAAAAGTTGGAATAAAAGTATTCAATGTGTACTATTTTAAGCCTTTTACCAAATTTCATCGATACGCCCAGTGGATTGTGCGTAATGTGCGTGGGAATAACAAATAATAGAATATTACTGAAATATTTATACATACAAAACCTCGTGACTCATTCAAGGTGGTTTTAAAAGTTAAAATATAGGCGCTTTGTAAAAATTGTTTTCAGAAAAACGACCCTAAAGC
Organism: Ephestia elutella; assembly: GCA_018467065.1. Taxonomy (NCBI): domain Eukaryota; kingdom Metazoa; phylum Arthropoda; class Insecta; order Lepidoptera; family Pyralidae; genus Ephestia; species Ephestia elutella. Next base: position 7,918,323 of record CM031582.1, read on the forward strand.
GCGTTGCTGTTTCAGCTAACTAGTTTACCTAGCTTTATAAAAAGCTTACCGGAGTACGAGCGCTCTGTTTAAAAGTTAGGTCTTACAACTTTCCTTTTTGCGTTAAAATCCTATCCATATCAGTTTTATGTAACAAAAAAAGACAAACCATGACATGGTTTTAGGCGCCATAGCGTATCATATTGTATTGTTTTTTTTTTTTGGGCTAAAGCTAAATAAAATAATAAATAAATCTATACATATAATAAAACAGTAAAAACATATTTTTGTCTGTATGCATTTTAGTATTTTTTGACTGAAATGGATAGAGGGAGACCTAAAAAGAACAATAGAAAGCAAAAAATTTTTTTTGCAATTTCTTGTCTGTCTGTCTGTCTGTCTGTATGTATGTACGCGTTTCACGCAAAAACTACTGGACGGATTTGAATGAAACTTTTTTGTTGTATAGCTATTAAGCCTGGGCAACATATCATGAGGCTATAATTTATTTTGAAAACTGGAACACACCTGATGAAAAACCTTAACAGAACAGCTAAACTTTTAAGAAATATGGGCGAATATGGTGCCTTAACAAAAGTCGTTCAACCTGATAAGCATTTTCTGATGACGTATAAAAATTGAAGATCTGGAACATCTGATGAAGAGCTGCAAGAGACCAGCTACACTATAACATATATGGAAATGGCGCCTTAGCAAAAGTCGTTCAACCTGATGAGCATTTTCTGCTGACGTATAAAAATTGAAGATCTGAAACATCTGATGAAAAGCTCCAAGAGAGATTTTTCATCTAAGCGAAACTCACGCGGGCGAAGCCGCGGGCGACAGCTAGTGTATAATATTAATATCGACGCTTGAAAGGCAAAAGTTGCAAGCGACATGTTGGGCGATATTGAGTTATATACATCATTGAAATCAGAAAAAAATTCTGCGTCGATTGGTCAAACTCTCGTCCCGCTACGACGACTTTTGCTGTCGCTTAGTAACTCAAATTTTCACTGTTTTTCGGCGACCAAGCGACTGGAATTTTATCAATTTATGAATATTTTTTACTTAGTAAGTTTCCATTTTCAACTTTATACACTTCGTAATTTTTGCCTCGACTCAGACCACTGCGATTCAGCATTAAGTATTTTTTCCTTACGGTTCCTAAAATATAAATATCACTTATGAAATTTTTACCTTACCGATAAATATATTTTTTGGTATTCGTAACTTTTTAACACACCTTTAATATGTATTTGTTTCCATTTGGTGTGTTTTTTCTAAATGAAATTTACTAAAAAACGTCGTATAGTAATATTTTTCCTGCCTGCAAAGAATACTTTTTGTCGTTTGGTAATATTTTACCTGCCGTTTTTTTAGCACTATTGTTACATGTATAATAATTTCTGATATAAAATCTAAATAAAGAAGAGCTTAACACTGCTGTACATTTCGTATTTTGTCGCTTATGCGATGCTTTGAAGTAATTTTTGAAGCGCGTTTGGTAACAAAATATCGATTAGTCTTCGCAGAGCTGTCGTTTAGGCAACCCGCGTGCTCGTGCGCATCGCACGAAGTACCTACCTACCTACTTCGTCGCGTAACTGAGTAACGCGGTAAGTGTTTAGTTGAGATTTTATAATTATTGAGTATGAGTTATTTAATAGGTATTTTACAATGATTTATTGTTCTAGGTACATAAAATGGTTCGTAATAAGAGGGTAGATAATATAATTAAGCAAGCCATGTCCAACGCGGGTGTCAGTGCGACGGGTGTGGATTTGACCTCGGTAATATATAGCTATGTATACTTAGTAAAACTAAGTAAATACTAATATTAATATTCATAAAAATTCTATTCTTTATGTCAGTGTTCTATTACAATCAATTTGACAGCAAAATATAGATGTTTTAGGTCAATAATATTAGGTACTTACTATAAATCTGCTATAGGGTGTTCAGATTGTTACAAGCTTTTATTTAATTTTCTATGCATGATATTTGTTTAAGTAGGTATTTATTTGAGTTAAACATTATAAAACAACTTGAAACACTTATTAATAAGGCGACACATATTTCTTCTATTTTTAGGAACCAAGGCATCAAGAATATTCGTGCACTAGTACTTACAAAGGCAAAAAATTGCATAGACTTGAACAAGTTCGTAAGAAACTTGTGTTTATTGATCCGGTATGTTTTATTTTATCAAAATACTTATAATACATAGTTAACGCTTTGATATATTTTTTGAGATATTGACTTGTGATTATTTAATTTATAGGATAAATCATCACCAGTAAATGAAAGCCCTTCAATTGCATCTTTTACAAGTACTTCTGAATCTTTTACTGCTTGCAACAACATGGAGATAATGGACCCAACAAATGATGATCAGCGATGTGACATTTGGCAAAAGCCTTTTCCAAAAGAATAGTAATTTTATTTGTTACTTGTTCATTATAATTCAACAATAATCTTATTTGATTTGGTCTATGATTAAAATTACTTGACAATAATACGCCTCGTTTTATTATTAAAATCATTTTACCTATAAATCAAACGTGCATTATTATAGAATACGTAGTTTTTTAAAACACAAGTACACTGTAAGGTAAATAGGTTAATTTTGCTTCTTATTTTCAAAAAATTTGCTGTCGCTTAGTAATTTTTTACCTGTTCATAATTTTGGTGAAAATTTTACTAACCGACGCTATTTCATAAAATATTGAGAGTATTAATAATCTTTAAATGCCAGTTCATAAAGCTTTAAAAGTTCACTTTAAATTTGTAAGGATCAAGTATTTATGACTAACAGCAAAAAAACTATGATTTTTCTTATAAAACAAACTTTAAAATGCTCTGGTGTAAAGTTTCGAATATGTCGCTTGGTAATTATTGCCTTTCAAGCGTCGATATATAGTCCATTTACGGGATAAGTCATTATCTCTTACAGAAAAACAGAATTCTAGTGGTTTAAAAATAAAGTTCTTGCCTAATTTGATTAATGCTTATGTGTGATAATTTTATTCTCATACTTGTTATATTTTGGTTCTTCTTAATTCAATGTACTTTAGTACAACATTTTTATTATACCTTTGCGTATATTTTGGTACAAAAAAAATTGGGTGGGGCTGTGTCGTGGACACGGCCGTTGGTTTTAACGTGAAAAGTCTATGTCAGCGAGTCGCTTTTAAAGATTAGATTGAAAGAAAACAAAATAGTCTATTTCGATTTATCTATACAAACATACACCTTGTATTCTATACAAACATGTAAATTAAAAACATAACACTTAAAATAAATTGCATGTGGATAAGGCTGTTTTTGGTTTGATGTGATAATTTATTTGTGATTTTCTTGTATATATAAGGTGGACTCAAATCAACTACAAATATTTTCAGGGCTAGCTCCAGGGGGCTAAATAAACGTATTGGAGATACAATTTTAAAAATCGATACGCTAGTTTTTTTTTTGTTTTTTCTAACAAAAAAAAATATTATTAAATGATGACATTTAGTATCAGTCAGTATCAGTTAAATGTGTAGACTTCATACCTCTTTAAGCTCCTCCCACCATTTAATAGTTGAATGAAATTGATTTGCTGTATTCCTCTTTATTAATGAAAAGTGCGTGAAAGACAGAGATGTCAAGCGATTTATTATACGTAAACGACAGCGACCGACCGGTGAGCGGGGCGGCTTTTGTTTGTGTGTGTCATTTTAATTATCATTTTACGCAAAGCTGTGTACAGGGTGTTATAATGTTACGGTTTTCAAAAAACATAAACGTTAATTTTTCTCGAAAACTAGCGTGTAGAAAATTGAAAAAACCACTGATATACTTTCTAAATAATATCAGTAATTAGCCCTGAAAATATTTGTAGTTAATTTGTGTCCACCTTATATATACTCAAGATGATACAATAAAGATGGTGCACCCACGCTTTACAAAATATTTTTTTCAAAAACAATGTTTTTTATAAACTACACATTTTAAAAACATCTGGGTGTACAAACTAATCCTTTTTTATAAAATGATTATTTTACAAACAAATTACTAGATAAATATTGATTTTACAAACAAATTACTTAACAAAGACTTCAATTGGTAAAACATGGCAAAATAAAATATCTTATGATAAAATACATCGTTCGCTAAATATTATTTACCAAAACTAAAAGATATGAAGTTTTAAATGTCTACAAACATAAGCGAAGTCCCCTACATGTTCACCGGGAAATTTTGTATTAAGGAAATAAATGTTGTGGTCTTTTACTTACTTTAAATCTCTCTCGAACCAAAGTCGATTACAAACATTGCAAGATAACACCAACGGATTTTCTTCGAATATAGTTTTGAAGCGATTATCCGCCATCGCCAATGATTTTGCATAACATCACTTCGACTACTGTTCAAGTTCCCCAGTTCACTAAACGGATTCCACATTTGTATGGGTTGTAGTATATCTTTGCCTGTTACGTCCATTGCAATAAGTACATCTTCGGTAGCAATGCTCGCGGAGTCGATGTTGTTCAAGTTTGAAGTTGTTTGTTAAGCCATGGGACCCCCTCTATAATAACGAATAAATAATAAACACAAATCTATCTCGTTGCCACAATAATAGCAGGAGCTCTCCAGGAGGATGTTATCGATGCTGTCTCCTAGCGGCGCGGTTACCGTCACTTTATAATTAAGAACATAATATTATAATACTATGTAAGTTCTAATCGAAAGAGCAGACGAACTTGCTATAAAAGGAGCAGATGAAACTTTCGTGGGACCTGAACCCAGACTTCCCATAGCTTATGGGATAACGAAAGGCGTCATCAAGCATAGAATGAAAGTTGAATCCAAAGAAGATGGAGAAGAACTAGAAGTCTAAGACAATCTAAAATCTTCATCAAAGCAGCAGACCAAAAGAAATCAAAACATCTACTTAAATTGAGTAGGAATAACGTTGGAATCATCATAATCACTGCCAACTGAATAGACACTTGACAGTGATTAAGCAAAGAGATCCCTATCTGTCCCAGCTGCCTGGAAGAAGAGGAAACTAGCTTTCATCTAGTAGCAGAGTGTCCCGCTTACGCTGCTGCGAGGAGAGAAGTAATGGGCTCAGACGCCCTTTCTGAAAATGATCTGAGCGACATTACAATAGTTATTAAAATTCTGCAAAGTAACAGGTAGATTCAGTGGGTCGCCACCAACGTAAGTTACCAGGTAACTCAAAACCCTATACGGGTCTCGGGGAATCGGGTGAAATGGTCCCAGCATAAGTGGACTGATCACCCGTCTGGTGCTCGCGCTGGCGTCCTCATATAGTAAATAGTAAATAAATAAAAAGTTCCAATCGAGAGTCTTGGAAGAAGGAGAGAAAGGCATTTGCCCAGTACTGGGATATTGATGGCTATTAAATAAAAAAATAATAAATAAATGTAAGTTCCCGCGGCGGCGGGCGAGACGGCCGGCGGCGCCGCCTATATGTCTTCCCGATAAACTTAAAAACTACTGAACTTCAGCTTCAACTTTTCATTAATAGACAAAGTAAAGTGATGGGTCATGGGGAAGGATTAGGTACCTACATAATAAGTTACTTATATAATTTAATATTATTTTGTGTATTTTTTTGTGTGTGGTCGGATTTTGATGCGGTTTTCAATTTTAGGTAGGCAACTTCTTCAATAAAGTGTACCTATTTAACATTTTCATCTGTGCTAAGGCGGGCCAATATATATAAATTATTATAACACCAAGCCAGGCAACGACCTGCATTCGTCTAGTGTAGATATGCCGGTTGTCTAATTGGGTTGGTCAAATGGGATTTGTAATTTACCTATATTCGTAATTAAATGACAAAAAACTACTATTAGGTTTAGTTTTCCCCATTTTCCTTTAATTTAATTAATAATGTTTGTTATAAAGATTTGATCCTTTTGATTAACTCCATCGATTGATTCCATAAAAATCCAGGTGTTATTTTTTTTTGTATTGTAGCCAGTTCGATTCCCGGGCGTGGCAAATTAATTTTTAAAAAACTTTGAATGCAGATTTGATTATTTTTTAAATGAAGGAATGTTTCTTTAAATAAAAATTTAATGTCTTCAGGATTAAGGTTACTTTCCCTGAAAGAGAAGTAAATTCCGTTTCGTCTTGATAGTGTTAAAACGCTGTCAAATCTGCTTCGCTCGACCGATATTGGATATTTGTATACCAGTGTGTAGCCTAGAACTTCCTCTTTTCGATGATAGGTGTGACTTATATTTCATCCTGGGTTTTGCTCGGGCTATGGCTCAAAACGTAATTTTTTATTTTTTTTAAATTCTTTTTGGTTATTTTGTAGTACAAATATTATTCAAATTACTTTTATTTTTAATTTAATCAATAGTTCTCAATAATATCTATAAGTGAACGAAAAAATCATCGCTCTATCACTAATGAGTCGTGAGTAATACTAAATTGAAATTTTCAAAACGGCGTTTTTCGTAATTTCACGCGGCGGCTCCCCCCGCCCCTCCCGTAGGGCTCCAACCTTATCTCAAGGTCTTAACACCAAACTGACTATGGTAGTCGATATGGTGATAATCGATGGAGTTAATCAAAAGGATCAAATCTTTCTAACAAACATTATAAATTAAATTAAAGGAAAATGAGAAAAACTAAACCTAATAGTAGTTACAAATGCCGGTTGTCCTCGCAGAGAAAGAGTCATAATAGGCCACGCATTAGCACCCCAATGTCTGGCACCGAACGAGCGAGGCGGTTTCAGGAGCGCCCCAGAGCTGCTGCTACTGCCGCTTGATTCCTCGAGCACTTCAACTATATTATTGCTGTACCTATGGACAGTGAAGATACTGGCACGGTTAGTACGCTTAGACATGATTATTATGTACTATTATGAAATATATGCTCTATTAAAATTGGAAACACGTCTTGTTGGCTTGGTCGTGTAGTCAATAGATCTTGAGATCAGTACTATTGTGACCAACCTAATTAGACAATCGTCATATCTACGCAGACACTAGACGAATGCAGGCGTTGCTTGGCTTGGTGTTAAAATAATTTATATATATTGGCCCGCCTTCACACAGGTGAAAATGTTATATAGGTACACTTTACTGAAGAAGTTTCCTACATAAAATTGAACACCGCATCAAAATCCGTTCAACTAATTACACAAAATAATATTAAATTATGTAAGTACCTTATTATTTAGGTACCTAATCCTTCCTCATGAATCACTTTGTCTATTAATGAAATCCGTTCAGTAGTTTTTGAGTTTATCGGGAAGACTGGAAGCCGCGGGAACTTACATTTATTTATTATTTTTTTATTTAATAGCCATCAATATCCCAGTACTGGGCAAATGCCTCTCTCCTTCTTCCAAGACTCTCGATTAGAACTTTTTATTTATTTACTATTTACTACTAGCTTTTGCCCGCGGCTTCTCCCGCGTGAATTTCTCACGGGAACAGTGCTTTTCCCGGGATAAAAAGCCTATGTGCTATTCCAGGTCATTATCTACCTCTGTACCAAATTTCATCGAAATCCGTCCAGTAGATTTTGCGTGATTGAGTAACAAACATCCTCACAAACTCACAAACTCACATCCAAACATTCGCATTTATAATATTAGTATGGATATGAGGACGCCAGCACGAGCACCAGACGGATGATCAGTCCACTTATGCTGGGACCATTTCACCCAATTCCCCGAGACCCGTATAGGGTTTTGAGTTACCTGGTAACTTACGTTGGTGGCGACCCACTGAATCTACCTGTTACTTTGCAGAATTTTAATAACTGCCCTATTGTAATGTCCCTAAGATCATTTTGAGATAGGGGTATGAGCCCATTACTTCTCTCCTCGCAGCAGCGTAAGCGGGACACTCTGCTACTAGATGAAAGCTAGTTTCCTCTTCTTCCGCAGGCAGCTGGGACAGATAGGATCTCTTTGCTTAATCACTGTCAGGTGTCTATTCAGTTGGCAGTGTCCTGTGAGGATCCCTATGATGATTCTAATGTTATTCCTACTCAATTTAAGTAGGTGTTTTGATTTCTTTTGGTCTGCTGCTTTGATGAAGATTTTAGATTGTCTTAAACTTCTAGTTCTTCTCCATCTTCTTTGGATTCAACTTTCATTCTATGCTTGATGACGCCTTTCGTTATCCCATAAGCTATGGGAAGTCTGGGTTCAGGTCCCACGAAAGTTTCATCTGCTCCTTTCCTAGAAAGTTCGTCTGCTCTTTCGATTGGAACTTACATAGTATTATAACATTATGTTCTTAATTATAAAGTGATGGTAACCGCGCCGCTAGGAGACAGCATCGATAACATCTTCCTGGAGATCCGATTTGAATCACACTGATATTATTGTGGCAACGAGATAGATTTGTGTTTATTATTTATTCGTTGTTTAAGAGGGGTCCATGGCTTAACAAACTCAACAACAAACAATTTCAAACTTGAACAACATCGACTCCGCGAGCATTGCTACCGAAGATGTACTTATTGCAATGGACGTAACAGATGAAGATATACATACAACCCATACAAATGTGGAATCCGTTTAGTGAACTGGAGAACTTGAACAGTAGTCGAAGTGATGTTATGCAAAATCATTGGCGATGGCGGATAATCGCTTCAAAACTATATTCGAAGAAAATCCGTTTGGGTTATCTTGCAATGTTTGTGATCGACTTTGGTTCGAGAGAGATATAAAGAAAATAAAAGACCACAACATTTATTTCCTTAATACAAAATTTTCCGGCGAATATGTAGGGGACTTCGCTTATGTAGACATTTAAAACTTCATATCTTTTAGTTAGTTTTGGTAAATAATATTTAGCGAACGATGTATTTTGTCATAAGATAATTTATCTTGCCATGTTTTACCAATTGAAGTCTTTGTTAAGTAATTTGTTTGTTAAATCAATATTTATCTAGTAATTTGTTTGTAAAATAATCATTTTATAAAAAAATATTAGTTTGTACACTCAGATGTTTTTAAATGTGTAGTTTATAAAAAACGTTGTTATTAAAATGACTGTTTTTGAAAAAAATATTTTGTAAAGCGTGGGTGCACCACACAGATCAACCTGGTGCACCATCTTTATTGTATCATCTTGAGTATATACAAGAATATCACAAATAAATTATCACATCAAACCAAAAACAGCCTTATCCACATGCAATTTATTTTAAGTGTTATGTTTTCAAGTTACATGTTTGTATAGAATACAAGGTGTATGTTTGTATAGAATAAATCGAGATAAAATATTAAGAACATAGACCATTTTGTTTTTTTCAATCTAATCTTTAAAAGCGACTCGCTGACATAGACGTTTCACGTTAAAACCAACGGCCGTGTCCACCGACACAGCCCCACCCAATTTTTTTTTCTTGCTTTACGGTAATGAATACTAAAAATAAAATTACGACCATTTTCTTATGTAAAACATACTTGGCGCGACTTGGCAGTAAAATGGACACGAATGCCGCGACAGAAAATAGCATGACCGTCGTGCCAGGATGCTAAGATGTTAAACATCTGCCTGGCATCCCATGAAGGCCAATTTTTCGGGATGAGGTATACAAAAATAGTATTTTTGGATCCAAGATGGCGGACAACTTTTTTAATTTTGCAATATGGGTATCATTTTATAAGTGTTTCAGTGCGCTGATTACGAAAATAACATTTATTTTGAGATCCAAGATGGCGGACATTTTTTTTTCAAGTTTACAATATGGGTATGGTTATATAGGTATTTCGGTGCGCTGATGACAAAAATAACATTTATTTTGAGATCCAAGATGGCGGACAACTTTTTTTTCAAGTTTACAATATGGGTATGGTTATATAGGTATTTCGGTGCGCTGATGACAAAAATAACATTTATTTTGAGATCCAAGATGGCGGACAACTTTTTTCAAGTTTACAATATGGGTATGGTTATATAGGTATTTCGGTGCGCTGATGACAAAAATAACATTTATTTTGAGATCCAAGATGGCGGACAACTTTTTTTCAAGTTTACAATATGGGTATGGTTATATAGGTATTTCGGTGCGCTGATGACAAAAATAACATTTATTTTGAGATCCAAGATGGCGGACAACTTTTTTTTCAAGTTTACAATATGGGTATGGTTATATAGGTATTTCGGTGCGCTGATGACAAAAATAACATTTATTTTGAGATCCAAGATGGCGGACATTTTTTTTTCAATTTTGCAATGTGGTTAACATGTTGTAGGTTTTTCGGTGCGCTAATGACAAAAATAACATTTATTTTGAGATCCAAGATGGCGAGCAGTTTTTTTTCACGTTTACAATATGGGTATGGTTATATAGGTATTTCGGTGCGCTGATGACAAAAATAACATTTATTTTGAGATCCAAGATGGAGGACAGTTTTTTATTTTATTTTACAATATGGGTATCATTTTATGGGTTTTCGGGGACGCTGATCTTAAAATAAATGTTATTTTGGTCATCAGCGTCCCCGAAAACCCATAAAACGATACCCATATTGTAAAATAAAATAAAAAACTGTCCTCCATCTTGGATCTCAAAATAAATGTTATTTTCGTCATCAGCGTCCCCAAAAACCTAGAAAACGATACCCATATTGTAAAATAAAATAAAAAACTGTCCTACATCTTGGATCTCAAAATAAATGTTATTTTCGTCATCAGCGTCCCCAAAAACCTATATAACCATACCCATATTGTAAACTTGAAAAAAGTTGTCCGCCATCTTGGATCTCAAAATAAATGTTATTTTGTCATCACCGAAATACCTATAACCATGTTAACCATATTGTAAACTTGAAAAAAAAGTTGTCCGCCATCTTGGATCTCAAAATAAATGTTATTTTTGTCATCAGCGCACCGAAATACCTATATAACCATACCCATATTGTAAACGTGAAAAAAAGTTGTCCGCCATCTTGGATTCCAAAATAAATGTTATTTTCGTAATCAGCGCACTGAAAAACTTATGAAACGATATACATATCGCAAAATTAAAAAAAAAGTTGTCCGCCATCTTGGATCTTGATTTAGATTTATTTTGATTTTTATGATTTTGATTTCTATGATTTCGATTTATTACGATTTCTATGATTGCGATTTATTACGATTTCTATTTCATCAAAAATTGTCGGCCATCATTCATGAGTATGAAAATGGTACCTATATAAATTTTAAAAAGATTAAAAGTAATAAATATTTAACTCTGATCTACATTACTCTCTGCTGTCTGTGAATACATGAACACGCGAAAATTAAATGCCTCCCGAGCAGCAGAGCGACGTGGATTCCCCTTGACTCTTACCGGCAGACTGATTTTTCTTGGGCTTGGAACTCGTATATATTGAGCGATGGCATTGCCATACAAAAAATGTATGGGGAATTTCTTAGTGAATTGTTACGATATATAATATTTTTTTCGAGTTATTTTTCAAAAATCTAAAACGAGCAACTTGTAGCTAGTTTAATAAACTCGCGATTTAACATTATGTAGAAATTATAATTTGTGTTTTACATACCTAATGATTTCGTTAAAGCCGTGAACCTTGTTTTTCGTATTTTTCGTGTTTTCTGGAAGGTATTTACGCAAAAATAAAAGGCAAAATATTTTTATCTGTCTCGTATAAGTAGTAGCAGTTATCTGAGAAGCCTATAGTACTATTTTTATTATCAATAATGATTTAGTTTTGGCACCAGGGTCAATTCAGTAACGCCTGTTTTGGCTAAAAACGTATGATGCAGGCTTAAGTAAGCGCACACAATCAAATGAAATTTCGCATTTCACAATACACACATAAAATTTATTTGTCTTAAAATTAACTTCGTTTATTCGAGTTCGGTTAATACATGATATAACGTTGTTTGTATAATTTATGTGAAATAATTTCATCAATTTTTTATTTTGACGTTATGAATTTTAGTAACAACGAGGCTGAAAAATTTTTCAACAATATTTACACCTATCTCTCATTGGGAATTCACAATCCCAATGCCCATAATTGATAACAAACGAGACGTGACAGCTTAGTCTAAACTTTGAACCTTTAATGCCCTAACTAAGAGCCGTCAAAGGTTACTCGATATAATTGACAAAAGCGAGTTCTCGTTCTTCAATGGTCCTTTATAAGTTTGATTTAGAGGACAATGGCAAATCTTCTACGGAATAAATTAATTCAGTTGAAGGTGTTAAGTCATTTGTAAATTGCGCCTTAAGACTTCACTCACATGGTTATAATCTATACATATAATAAAACAGTAAAAATATTTTGTCTGTACATTTAATATTTTTGACTGAAATGGATAGAGGGAGACCTAAAAAGAACAATAGAAACCAAAAAAATTTTTTTGGAATTTCTTGTCTGTCTGTCTGTCTGTCTGTATGTATGTACGCGTTTCACGCAAAAACTACTGGACGGATTTGAATGAAACTTTTTTGTTGTATAGCTATTAAGCCTGGGCAACATATAGGCTACAATTCATTTTGAAAACTGGAACACCTGATGAAGAACCATAACGGAACAGCTAAACTATAAGTAATATGGAAATGGTGCCTTAACAAAAATCGTTCAACCTGATGAGCATTTTCTGCCGACGTATAAAAATTGAAGATCTGGAACATCTGATGAAAAGCTCCAAGAGACCAGCTACACTATAACATATATGGAAATGGCGCCTTAGCAAAAATCGTTCAACCTGATGAGCATTTTCTGCTGACGTATAAAAATTGAAGATCTGGAACATCTGATAAAAAGCTCCAAGAGAGATTTTTCATCTAAGCGAAACTCACGCGGGCGAAGCCGCGGGCGACAGCTAGTTTAAAATAAAAATGCCCTACGTGCGGATCCAGAGTGTGTTTATACAATAAAAAGGAATGTCACTTTTAAAGTTTATCTGCTTGTTAGGTAGGTACTCTTTCATACTACTCAATAGATCGCCATGAAATTGTTTATAAAAGTACAAAATAATTACCTTCCTTACCTACGCACGCATATGCAAAATGGATCGATGTAGGATATATCAGACTTGATAAAGAAAATATCTCATCCAGACACATGTTTAAGTTAATGCATTTTCCTGATATTTCCTTTTAAACCTGTGTTTAAAAGCGATTTGCTCATTTTTAGCTACAGTACTGATATATCGTGCCATTTCGCGACGAGCGCTGTAATGGCGATCGTATGACGAAAATGTCGCGTCGCGCGTTTATGATAATCACTATTTTGAGCGTAAAGCCGCGCAGATCGGCTCTCTGCAGATAACGCGCCGTAAAAGGTTATAATATGATGGGAAATATGAGAAATCTCAAGTAAAAAGCGATTTTAAATAAAATATTATAATTTATTTTTACTTTTTATTTTAAATAAAAGTGCCAAGCGTTTGCTAGCACGCCGGCTGTGCTTTCCTTTTTAATTTTTTTTTTATTCTTATTAACACGAGAAAAGGAACTCCCACATTATAGAATAATGCTAGATCTATTTGTAAGCAAAGTTAAATATCACAATTATTGACACTGACAGATATGTGGTAACGTATAAGCTGAGCCAGCGAATAACTTTGTGTCTCATTTAAGAAGTAAAAATTCTTCAAACAAAACGTGAGAAAAAATTCCTAAAATAATGTTTATTTTTTTACGATACTAAAGAAAAGGCAACAAGAAAAGTGACAACGACAAACAGAATAAAACATCTCAAAATGAAAATCACGTAAGACAAACAAAAAATATCACCCGCCATCAATATTTATTTACCATAGAGTCGTTATAACTGGACGCGAGATGAATACTGGGAGTAAGATCAAGTAGGCCTCCGCCCGCCGACATTAACTGAAATATATGAGGTGAGAAACGACTCTTAAATTGACGCATTAGGTTAGTATAGATTTTTTTTACAGTAGAACGCGCGCAAGTAAAAGTGGTTGTTGTTATATAAAATAAGAAAAGTACGCAAGAAATAAACTTACTCATTTATATCAATATATAGGTATTTTGAGCAATTTATTTTCTATTTTGTTTTTAAATACTAGTAGTTCGCCGCGAACTTAGACCTCGCGATTATTACTCGCGTTTTTATTGATTTACTCTTACGTATGTATATATGATGGAAGAGTGCTGATGAGCAGGGTAAAATCACAGTTAAAGAAATAGTATAATTTACAATATAAAAAAAAAATTGGAAGACCTCTTAATAGCCCAGGCGCTAAAATAGTATCAATCAATCATGAAAATATATAAAATCTTGCGTTAGGGAGTGACTGACTGAGCTGACTGACTTACAGACAATGCACAGCCGAAAACAACTGGGCATACGAAGCTGAAATTATTATTTAACTGTAACACGACTTGTATTTTCTTTTATGTAAATTATACATATAAATTAGTTTTACCAAACGACTAACGAGACGAACGACCAAACCAAACAAACAACCAACAATATGAATTAGACAACAACAACCGAAATTTACCACCACAAGACTTTACTATGAAAAACGGTATTTGGTTCTTATGGAATTTAAAAAAATCTTCTAGCCTGATGTACAAATTAATGAAACTGTTCAGCGCCATCTAGTGAACTATTACGAACTAATATGGCAATATTTAAAATAAAAAAAATCGATGTATTAGCTTATATGTATGTTTGTTTGTTCGATGATAACTCAAGTAATTTTGATCGGAGCTTCTTGAAATTTGGTAAGCATATGGCTAATAGAACTTTTGAGGTCGAACATGAGCCAAATCGGTTAAGGGTTTACTAATGCTTCACCAAAAAACTTTTCACAAACCATCACTTTATAAACTATCATTTAAAAAACTATACCTTTTAAACTTTTTTTTTTAATGTTTTACTCTACAAATGGATCGAGTATAAAACTTTAATTTTATAAAGTTAAACCACATCAAATAACCCCTTTGACAAAAACATAATTTTACAAACCACTATAGGTAACTTATTAATCAAGGGCTGGCAGCTTCTTTGGCCAAAAGCTAAGCAATTCCAATGGCAAAAATAACCTAAACCTAACGTTTTTTCAACCCTCAAAGTCTTTCTGGGTGGTCATAACAAAATAACTTAAACCTAACGTTTTTTCAACCCTCAAAGTCTTTCCGGGTGGTCATAAAAAAAAATAACATAAACCTAACTTCTTCTCCGCCCTCAAAGTCTTTCCGGGTGGTTAAAAAAAACCTGAACCTAACTTCTTTTCCGCCCTCAGTCTTTCTGGGTGGTCATAAAAAAAAATAACCTGAACCTAACTTCTTTTACGCCCTCAAAGTCTTTCCGGGTGGTCATAAAAAAATAACCTGAACCTAACTTCTTTTCCGCCCTCAAAGTCTTTCTGGGTGGTCATAAAAAAAATAACCTAAACCTAACTTCTTCTCCGCTCTGCAAGTCTTTCCGGGTGGTCATAAAAAAATTACCTGAACCTAACTTTTTTCCGCCGTCAAGGTCTTTTCGGGTGGTCATAAAAAATAACCTGAACCTAACTTCTTTTCCGCCCTCAAAGTCTTTCTGGTGGTCATAAAAAATAACCTGGACCTAACTTCTTTTCCGCCCTCAAAGTCTTTCTGGGTGGTCATAAAAAAAATAACCTAAACCTAACTTCTTCTCCGCTCTGCAAGTCTTTCCGGGTGGTCATAAAAAAATTACCTGAACCTAACTTTTTCCGCCGTCAAAGTCTTTTCGGGTGGTCATAAAAAATAACCTGAACCTAACTTCTTTTCCGCCCTCAAAGTCTTTCTGGTGGTCATAAAAAAATAACCTGGACCTAACTTCTTTTCCGCCCTTAAAGTCTTTTCCAAATGTGATAAAAAAATAACCCGAACCCAACTTATTTTCTGTCCTCAAGTCTTTCCGGGTAGTCATAAAAAAAATTACCTGAACCTAACTTACAGCTCAGATAGTTTGGAGACAAACTTTCTTTTTTTTATAAAAAAAATAAAAATAGTTTATTTACTCCACAACAAATGGCCTTGGACTACATTACATAGGTATGTGATAAACATTAATTAAATTTAATACCATAAAGGACAGTATCGTTGTGAAGATCTGGTGCCCGCGCTAGGTATCAAAGATCCTGTGTTGCAGGTTACCAGGTCCCCCACCCGGTGTGACACAATAAAAGGTATTAGCATGTTGATATCATGTCACAATACGATTTGTGAGTTAATTTACAAATAAAAGACGAGTAATGACTTCTGTGCCTAACCCAACGATGAAAATCTTGGGATCAGTAAGTTTAAACTTGAAACTTCATATCTTCTAGTTTTGGTAAATAATATTTATCAAACGATATATTTGCCATAAGATATTTTGTCTAACGTTGTTTTACCAATTGAAAATTTAGTTAAATAATTTGTTTGTAAAATGATAATTTGAAAAAAAAAAAAAACAATATTTGTCTAGTAATTAGTTTGTAAAATGATCCATTTTTAAATGGATGAGTTTGTCAAAGCATATGTTTTTCAAATGTATAGTTTTACAAGCGTTGTTTATAAAATGATTGTTTTTTAAATAATAATTTGTAATATGAGGGTGTACCTTACAAAATCATCTACAAGTCTACAACCGCTGCTTAGATCTGATTTCGACTTTTCTAACTAATTCAGTTCCCTAAGTAAAATGTAGATGGCGCTATCCAAAGTTAGAACACGCTATGGTTTCGTTTGCTACGTAATCGCGGACATTTTTATTAATATTTCAGAAACTACTGAACCGATTTTGATGCCCAACGAACTTAAAAATTCTATTGATATTTCCTACATGCCTACCAAATTTCATCAAAATCGGACCATCGGTTGGGCAGTTATCGCGGTACAAACATACATACATACATACATACATACATACATACAAACAATGTGTTTCGCCCCCAACTCGATTTAGAGACCTTCGCTCGCTTCGCTCGCTCGGTCAATTATTAGAAAATAGGTACATTCCTAGTGTTATAAAGTAGGAATTAAAAAAGTTACACACAGCAGTTACTTTTTGTAGAGCACGTTTCTAAGTGTTACCGAGCAACATCCGATTGCACAATGTTATTTATTTACTACTAGCTTTCGCCCGCGGCTTCGCCCGCGTGTTTCCTACGGGAACCGTTTCTTTTCCCGGGATGAAGGGTATCCTATGTCCTTCTCCGTACTTCTAACTATGTGTATGCGAAATTTTAGGATGATTGGTTCAGTAGATGAAGCGTAAAGAGGTAACAAACAAACAAACTCACTTTTACATTGATAATATTCGTTAGGATTAGGATATGTTGCCGTGTTAGTATACTAGGCGGGGCATTTAAATTTTTTTTACCGACAAATTCCTACAACCATGATTCTTATACTTAACATTATTTTGATGTTTTTAGACATCCTTATATAAAAAAAAAGAATTTTGATGATCCGATATGAAATGGGAGGGGTAAATAAACTATACTGAATTGCTCGTAAACAAAAAAGTTTACAATAGAGATTACTGTTCACAATTAATTAATAAGACTTCATTTACCTGTAATTAAAAGTTGGCCGATTTATAATAAGGCTTTCTAGTCATAAAATGTATTTTTAACGTTATAAATGTCAATATGGTTTTTATTTAATTACAGGAAATCGGGTTCAAAAACATGAGTCGTTTTTTTAAATTAAGATTGAATAATACACATTACGTACGAATATACAATTTTCTCGACTGTAGAATTAAAAAAAAAATTAAACGTTAATAAAAAAAAAACTGTTGTAGTCACCCTTATAAAAATTGAGGATATGGTTCATTACAATAGTATACGAATTAATATATAAAAGTCACCATTGCTGGATTTTTTATTTTTGTACAGGATGTTTTTAAAGTATAAAAATTACAACTCATTAAAAAATCCATTTCGGATTGTTATTTATTGGTGATTTTTTAAATCAAGCTTTTATTATTCGTAAGGAAACATGTTATAAAAAATCACCCTGGTAGGATTTTTTGTTTGAGAGTTATAACAATATGAGTCTTATAATAGCGTTTAAAAAAAAACGGCGGTGGTGATTTTTTTACACTTAAATTTGCAGTTGTAATATCATAATCTATGTAGTTTATAAAAATCACCATCGTAGGATTTAATGTGACCACCTCCATACAACTGAAAATTCACAGCCCCGACTATACCTACGTATAGTATATTATCTATACATATGTTAGGTAGCATTGCTCAACTTTTGAAAATTATAAATTATAGAATTAATTTCTAATATAATTCCATTCCATTGAAATAAAATATTTTTTCTTATAAAATAAAATTTTAAATATATTGGCAACTAGCTTTTGCCCGCGGCTTCGCCCGCGTGAAATTCCCACGGGAACTGTGCTTTTTCCCGGGATGAAAGGTACCCTATGTCCTTCTCCGTACTTCCAGCTATGCGAAATTTCAGGAAGATTGGTTCAGTAGATAAAGCGTGAAGAGGTAACAAACAAAGAAACAAACCAACAAACAAACTCACTTTCGCATTTATAATATAAGTTAGGTAGGATTTATGTTCGGAAACTGGCGCGATTGTGACGAGTCGAGAGAAATGCACCTCCGAACTTGACGCTCGGGTGCAATATCATTGACAATTTCAACCAATTTAAATTTAAAACTTAATTTCTTTTACTAATTGTTGCCATATTTGCGTTCCATAGTTATTCTAAGGAAAATAGGAAAACACCGGATGGACGACGGGGCACACGGCGGAAGTCTGTTGATAACGAAGATGAGTGGTGATTGGCGATAGACGCCAAGTTCTGATAAGAAAACAAAGACTTTTCGGTATAAAAGGAAAAGCTTTGATACGGAATACATAATATAATACAAGCCTTCTCCCGGCGGCTTTGCCTGGGTGAGATTGGTGTGATCATAGATAAGGAACCATAGAGAGAGTGTGATAGACTTCAAGATTTTGGTAGATATGTCGTCGCTTGGTCGCAGCTAACTGGGTAAAATAAGCCATTCGATTAACAGCCTAGCCACTTAATAAATTTTAATGGAAGAACGATTTCATCTCGATTCAGTCAGCGATCGTTATTCGTTTAGGCCGTTACCTAGTTGAATACCGCCATTTAATTAATGCGACTACGACAGATACATAATAATCTTCGAGCAACAAGGACTTCCGCGCGCGTATTTCTCTATGATAATAATATACCACACAGTTTATTTTTAAATTTACAATTGCAAAGCAAGGTTGATTCCCAGCAACTGATATTTTTGAATAATTGCTAATACCTATCAATGCGGTTCATTATATAATTGATTGGAAATTGGCTTAGTGGTGTATCGAGTGCCCCGTAAGGTTTCTCCACGACTTCCAAGAAAAGCTGCGAAAATAACACTGCTTCATTTTGCTCTGAATTATTTCAAAGCTACAAGTTCCCATTTAGAGTGAATTTGTGTGGGTGCCTCGCAAAATGGACAATTAATTCTCAACCTTAGCGCTGTTATTCAATTTAATGTTTCCTTGTGCAAGAATTTTGAGTAACACAAAATCGGAACAATAGAAAAATTTATTAACTGTTTCGGATTAATTGAGTTTATTTATACAACTTTTGATACGACAACTATATAGTTGTAAAAAAATAGTAGCAAAAAAATATTTTTTTGCTATAAAGTTTTGTATGTAGATAGAGCCAAAACCGCTGAACATATAGCATTGAGAAAGGAACTTTGAAAATTCCACCCCTAAAAGGTGAAAGGGGTGAAAATAGCATTTACGCGGTCGAAGCCGCTGGGAAAAGCTAGTTAGATACAATTAGAATTTCTATCTTAGGTATCAGTATATTGTTTTCCATAAACTAAAATCATTTTTAACTAAATTTTCTAAGACTAGGTCTTAAGTGCCACTATTTGCTTACTTAGTACGATACTTCAATATAAATACATTTCCATCTCCCGTAACCACTGATCGGACCCCATTATTATTCTGAGCACGAACCCTGACGGTAACTGGTGCAAACCTGCGGAGGAATCGGCCTTTATAGAAACATTCTGCTGCCGATTCTGCTGCATATTCGTTTTCATTTACAGTTCATTTTTGTTAAAATATTAAGACATCATAAAAATCCAGTATTATTTCATGGTTAATCCTAATCCTAACTAATATTTTAAATGCAAAAGAGAGTTTGTTTGTTTATATTTTTGTTACCTCTTCACGCTTTATTCCTGAAATTTCGCGTATACATAGTCAGAAGTACTGAGAAGGACACAGGGTACCTTTCATCCCGGGAAAAAGCACTGTACCCGTGGGAAGGGTAATTCACGCAGGCGAAGCCGCGGGCAAAAGCTAGTTACTAAATAATTAACAAAAGTACGAGTATAGACATCATACAAACGGAACCCAGTTAGCACCAAATGCAGTCAGAACCGCAGATAAATATCTGTAAAACGATGATATGGGAATCACACCCTACTGAACCTAAACACTACGAACAGGTGTAGTTAACCATTACTCCAAGGAGCTCGCAAAAACTGTAGTCACTTTTTATCCTATAAGTATTTACCTATGGACAATCTCTAACGAGCAAAAATTCTAACTTTGTATAATTATACAAATACTTTGTTAATTTACGAAACATATTTAATTGTATAAGTAAAGATAAAACTATGGCTAAGGATAGAAAATTGTGGAGAGAAAGGACATTTTGCGCCGATCCCAGATGATGGAATAAGGTAAGGCAAATGATGATTTAATTGTATAAATAAAAATATGAATGACATGGGACATTTATACAAGTCGGACCCCAGTTCCTGACCTACATCCGTTATTCTTATTAGAATTCTAAACACGTCTGCATAGTTGCGGTAACTCGTACAAACCGCCCCCGCGGTACGTCATTTTTATTAAGCAACCCTTACAAATGCTTTGCCCATATTCAAGCAGGAAAATATAGGATATTTTCAATTCATGACTAATATTTTGAGTTTAATTTACGGCAAAGTATTTAATTGGTTAGGTATTTATTAGTTTAAAACCATATTGTTTACTTCGGAACGGCGAATGTACCTAAATTATAACTAAAGTGTTTTTGATATACAATACAAAAGACCGGGATCTTCTAATATAGATAATTATTTACATTGCTTTACATGATCGTCTGTAATATCTACATTAATGTAAAACTGAATGTAAAATTAAGATATAGCAAACTTCAGGACTAGCACGAGGGATTATGTTACTCAAAAACACGATTGCATAAAATTTTCTCGATAGAAAAAAATTGCGAAGTTGCCTCCAAATCACCTATAATTAACACTTTAAACTGCTATTATTCAAGCAATACATTAAAATAAAGATTGAAAATTTTTGTATAAAGTACTCTATAGATAAGGCAGGGATTATGTTACTTACTTTTTAAATATCTTTTTATAAAGCATTTAAAAAAATAATACGTATAATTGCCCGCATGCTTTAACCATCCGCCTCTGAGCCGCCGCGCCGGCCGCGCGCCCGCTAGCATTTTATTTAGAACGCGGATTGGATGCGTGCGGGCGAACTGGGTAGCGGGTAGCGGGGGAAAATCTTAGTTGTCATTGGCCTAGTGCGGGCTCTTAAATGGAGATCCTGATCACAAATAAGATAATTTCAATGGTACAGAAATAAAGATTTTTTAAAATACTCAGTACATAGAAAGAAATTACGAGATTATTTCTGAAAAAGTAGTATAAGTTGAGTATAAATAAATTCCAGAGTCCAGACTTCAAATATATTGAAAATAATATCTAAGCCGTACATGCAAAGGAAAATCCATGACAAGTATGTAAACACGTTTAGGGAATACCTTCCCAAGGAATAGCTAAGTATAAAAAGAAATAAAATTTTTGGTTACCCTACTCGAGCCCTCAGGCGAGGGCCAGATGTTTGGTCTCCTTTTTCAGTAATACATTTAGGATGTGAAACATAGAGTAACACTGAAGGGATTTCAACTTATTTCACATGCATAAGCTAGTTTGGCAAATGTCACAGATACACCACTAGTGGGGCTTTGGATGTACTTATCTCATTCAATAGATAATTCAATTTTTTTTGCGTAAGTATGCAATCCTTTGTATCTAGGGATGACGTACCTTTATAAGGATAAAGGAATGGACTATTTTAGATTTTTTTGGACGGCCGTTAGTCGTTTATAAATTATAGCTGAACATGACTATATATGTCGGAATTACACACAACATCAACATCAGAATAATCATCAGATCATCATGGGTTCACGGGCCGAGCTCAGAAATAAATTTACTAGAGCGGTAAACACAGGTACAGGTACTTTAACAACGGTTTCACGTGGAAACACATGTGGTCACTAAACTCAGTTCGAAAATCAACTGTCAGGATGAGGGTATTTCCAAAATAACATGCACAGCTTTTAATAGACAGGGTAAACAGGAGTTGTTTACCCTGTCTATTAAAGTTACAGCCCAAAGCATCCAGGGATTCATCGGATATTAACGGATTAAGAAATCATCTAGCACTAACCTTTCATTTGGTCCACGTGTCACGGCTAGGGTCCAACCTAACCTGCCCACGGCAAGGACCGTGCCCCACCACGCACGGATCAATCCATTTCAACCAGTGAGTTCTTCTGAATGATCTTCCGTGCTAACTAAGATCTCCAATATCGCGCTGATAACACCATCACACATAGTCACATCGTTAACGCACTAAGTAACACGAAAATAACACTATTCTGGTACTGACTACAGAGCTACAGAGAATTCAACACAACCGGACGACACGTCCGCACCGCACCGCGGCACAAATCAGGCTGCCTCGCTATAATATCATAACGATCGCACGTTGGATTTATTACAAAGACGGGGTGACACAAGTGACATTGTCACTTTGACACATTTTCCTACGAGTACCGTCTTGAAAACTGTTTTAAACCATTGATTAACTAACAAAATAAACCACAGTTAATTTAATTAATATAAACGCTCCGACATATATAAAAAAGCTTTGAGAGGACTAGATTAGTAATATTTTCTACCATTCGTGATTCAAAAGTACTGTAGTGATAACTACAGAATTATTTTGAACTTCTAACTGGTTAACCTTGCATATCATATTTTGGGTGAAATAGTTGATATATTGGGATATTATTCCTGTGGCGTATTACCTGCATGATAGGCTCTCGACGCATCACAATAGCAGGCATTCAAATCCATTAGTTTCCAGACAAATTGAATTGGAAAGTGAAACACCGGTACACAAATTTCATATGTTGTTTTTACAATACTTGATAGGAAGACAGGGAGACCCGCACATCAAAACGTTCTCTGAGTCACGCCGAAACCATTGGTAGCAATAACTCGACGCGATTTTGTGTACTTACGGAATTATATCAAAAACTAAACATTCATAACAAAACATTCTATGATTAAATTAGACTGTCAACAAAATCTGCAGAGTTGGACGTTTGACATTGACAGCTGGTGACACACGTTCCGTATCAGTTCTTAACCAACCTTTCTTATCATAAACAAATAAGAAATCATGGCTGGATTGTTGTAGAATTTTAATTATTCTCCTTTAATATCGTCGACTTAGATTGTTATAATATTCAACGAATAAATACCTTATTTAAACATTAGTTCTTTTAAAGAATGTTTAAAAGTTGGTTTGACGTGCGTCCGAATTGGGCGAAATGGAACGCGACGAGGCGGAATGTCAAATGGAGTGGAGGGATCTGGCTTCCTGGGTGGCCACGACATGTAACATGTCTTGAGCAATTATTAATTTTTTTGGGGTTTTTTCGCTTTCGCCGCCCCCGGTTCCCCGCCATGGGTATATAGTTTAACCTTTAGCTTTAAAATCCGCGATACGCGCGAGGACAACAGGGGATATTCGTCGCCACGAAGTTGCCGGGGACATGAGCTGTTGAGGTCCACGTGCCCGTCCGGCCATATGAGTTGACGTTTCCTGGAGTGTACCGCATGCCACGGCGCAGGCCCCGTCGTCGGCGACCCCAGTGCAACACACGGATCCTAACCTTATTTCCAAAGGCCGCACCGCCGCCTTCGATCCGATGTCCCTGTAATGGCTCAGCGCAAACCTCGGAAGGTCCAGCCAGCGTCTACTATCTCGCATACAACGGAGCGTCGCAGGAGCGCCGTGCCTCTTTGATGTCGCGACCAGCGCCAGTGCTCGAACCCAACGGATCATAACGGTGAACGGAACGACGTTCTAAGTGCGCACAGACGTTTGTGTACGGACCTGGCCAGGTACCCTATATTTGGTTTATGTTAATTTTAACTTTTAATTGCGGCAAAGAATTATCAGATTTTGGTATTAGTATAACTGTGCCCTTGCTATTGTGCTTATTGAATAAAATGCTATATTCTATCCCAACCATATTGTATTAATGATATCACCCTGCCCATGACTCCCGGGACCTAAGGCTTACTAGACAAGAGGTCCTTGTACTTCAAAAGTGCGAGGCTCTATCCTGAGCATTATATCCGGCTCTCTCTAAAGTAATTGTTCGTGTATAATCTCTCTGCGCAGGGATATTGCCCGTCTTCGCTTCAAATAGTTGGAGACCCCTGCGCACACCACCCAACACACTTATTTTATTTTTTTTATTTTTTATACACGACAATGGCGCCCGAACAGGGACCCTGTAGTCAACTGTATTTCAGAGCAAACAATTTAAAGATTTTTGTGCGAGCCATTCGATACCAAAAATATTTTACAATGCGTACTACGCGCCTCAGTCCAACACTGTGGAACGCTTTAACCAAACTATAGAAACCTGCCTAGCTATTTTAGTAGGAGAAGATCAAAGAAACTGGTCTAAGTACCTACCTCAAATCCAGCTATCTTTGAATAGCACTATCAATGTTGCCACTGGGCACACACCATTTTTATTGGCTAAAGGTCGGGAGATGATGACGGATGGCATGTTGCATTCAGTAAGAGGCGGCATTCCAAATTCGTTAGATGACCTTCAAATGTCCAGTCGTTCTGAAAAAGCCACGGCTCTCAATGAGATGGCAGACATCTTCCAAAAAGTTACCGATGCATTGACCAAAGCGTACAAACAAAACGCGGGACGATACAACCTACGCCGTAAACAACTTCGGTTAAGCGTAGGTGATATCATATGGAGGCGTAACTTTGTGCAGTCAAACGCAGCTCACTTTTTCTCCGCTAAACTAGCACCGCGCTTTGTGAAATGTAAAGTTGTCAGGAAGCATTCGGATGTTGTTTACAACCTTCAGGAAATAGAAACTGGTAAAGATGGAAAATATCATGTCCTGGACATAATAAAAGTCTCACAAGGTGTGTCCCCTAGCTAGCAACTTTCTTATTTTAAACTTGGTTATTTTGGATTGGTATAACCAATCAGAGGCCTCATTTTTCACATATGACATGACTCACATGTGAAATTTTTTTGTCAAGCGTTTTCATGAAAACCAATTTCTTTTGTAACTACACACTCTAGGCGCCAGAGTAAACACAAGGATATGGATTAATACTCCTTAATTTTTGAGAAAAAAAGGAAAATAAGTTTTTTCCCTTATACAATGTCAGCCCAACGGCTATACATTTTAAATGTCAAGCTCTCCATTAGTTTAAAGACTTTATTAGGTTTACAATTTAATTACTAACTAGTAAATTATGTAGGAATGCTAGATTACATATATTTTAATTAAATCTCAAATAGTTTTTCTTATTATACATAAGTAAGAACTATATTACTCTAGATAATTCATTATTATTAGTATGCTACTTGCGATTATCCCATTAGAAATCCAAGTACGATTTTTTAATGCAGGGGAATTGCAGCGGTCTGGCCAGACGCTGTATTCCTGACACTCAACATAAATTGAGTTAGTTTTAGAACTCTAGAACATACATTTTAGTTTAATATATGAAATAGCATGAGTTAGTTTCATATATAGCTGATAGTTTTATATTTAGAAATATATTGCCGTAGGATAGGTGAATGTTTTCTCCGGTTACCCCGGCTGTTTCGGCTAAGTACGACTTAACCTCTTTGCCGAAAAGGGGGGTATTGTAGTGATAACTACAGAATTATTTTGAACTTCTAACTGGTTAACCTTGCATATCATATTTTGGGTGAAATAGTTGATATATTGGGATATTATTCCTGTGGCGTATTACCTGCATGATAGGCTCTCGACGCATCACAATAGCAGGCATTCAAATCCATTAGTTTCCAGACAAATTGAATTGGAAAGTGAAACACCGGTACACAAATTTCATATGTTGTTTTTACAATACTTGATAGGAAGACAGGGAGACCCGCACATCAAAACGTTCTCTGAGTCACGCCGAAACCATTGGTAGCAATAACTCGACGCGATTTTGTGTACTTACGGAATTATATCAAAAACTAAACATTCATAACAAAACATTCTATGATTAAATTAGACTGTCAACAAAATCTGCAGAGTTGGACGTTTGACATTGACAGCTGGTGACACACGTTCCGTATCAGTTCTTAACCAACCTTTCTTATCATAAACAAATAAGAAATCATGGCTGGATTGTTGTAGAATTTTAATTATTCTCCTTTAATATCGTCGACTTAGATTGTTATAATATTCAACGAATAAATACCTTATTTAAACATTAGTTCTTTTAAAGAATGTTTAAAAGTTGGTTTGACGTGCGTCCGAATTGGGCGAAATGGAACGCGACGAGGCGGAATGTCAAATGGAGTGGAGGGATCTGGCTTCCTGGGTGGCCACGACATGTAACATGGCTTGAGCAATTATTAATTTTTTTGGGGTTTTTTCGCTTTCGCCGCCCCCGGTTCCCCGCCATGGGTATATAGTTTAACCTTTAGTTTTTAAATCCGCGATACGCGCAAGGACACAGGGGATATTCGTCGCCACGAAGTTGCCGGGGACATGAGCTGTTGAGGTCCACGTGCCCGTCCGGCCATATGAGTTGACGTTTCCTGGAGTGTACCGCATGCCACGGCGCAGGCCCCGTCGTCGGCGACCCCAGTGCAACACACGGATCCTAACCTTATTTCCAAAGGCCGCACCGCCGCCTTCGATCCGATGTCCCTGTAATGGCTCAGCGCAAACCTCGGAAGGTCCAGCCAGCGTCTACTATCTCGCATACAACGGAGCGTCGCAGGAGCGCCGTGCCTCTTTGATGTCGCGACCAGCGCCAGTGCTCGAACCCAACGGATCATAACGGTGAACGGAACGACGTTCTAAGTGCGCACAGACGTTTGTGTACGGACCTGGCCAGGTACCCTATATTTGGTTTATGTTAATTTTAACTTTTAATTGCGGCAAAGAATTATCAGATTTTGGTATTAGTATAACTGTGCCCTTGCTATTGTGCTTATTGAATAAAATGCTATATTCTATCCCAACCATATTGTATTAATGATATCACCCTGCCCATGACTCCCGGGACCTAAGGCTTACTAGACAAGAGGTCCTTGTACTTCAAAAGTGCGAGGCTCTATCCTGAGCATTATATCCGGCTCTCTCTAAAGTAATTGTTCGTGTATAATCTCTCTGCGCAGGGATATTGCCCGTCTTCGCTTCAAATAGTTGGAGACCCCTGCGCACACCACCCAACACACTTATTTTATTTTTTATTTTTTATACACGACAGTACATAATTAATTTGTATAGGAAGTAACCTTCCCTCATAGGCAAATAGTAAATATTCAACCTATAATTAGATAAAAACATATAAATATATATTATTATTCTTATTTCTATATGAGAGTACATTAACATATAAACTCCTGTAAACTCCCAAATTATATGAAAATTTGGTAATGTACCAACCGGTAATTGATTGAGACCCAGTAAATATTTTTTTATAAAATTTCAAAGGTTTTATTATTATACTGCGTACCTACATTTAAATGTACTTAATTAACAAAATTATGTACGAAAAGAAACCTGTCCGTGCCGAGAATAAAGGGAGGCCGAAACAAATTAACTTGCCGACCTTTTTTTATTATTTTAATTACTTTTATGTGTACTTCGTTACGTGCCCTAAGTGCTAAGTAAAGATTTTAAGCTGTCAAAAAATGTGTTCATATTCACACCCAGTTAACGTTGTATGAGGTTGTTTCTAATTAAAATAACCTTCAAAGGTTTTTAGTTTTCACTATGTGTGTCAATCCACGGGAAAAGAGACCTTATGGTGATTGGCGCTCACACGAGTTTACTTAGCTTCTTCTTCTTCTTCTTTATGTGCCTATTCATCACTGAATGTTGGCAGTCAGCTCCTTAAATTTAGCCTTGTTCAAAGCCAGTCTGAACAGTTGTTTCACTGTTTTGATTCCCGTTCACTCTCTGATGTTCCTGAGCCAAGACATCTTCCGTCCTCCCACTCTACGCTTTCCAGCAATCTTTCCAATCATGATGGTTTGAAGGAGATGGTATTGGTATTAAGAAGTGCCTACGACCATAAGGTACCTTTTCTCGTGGATTGACACATCTGGTCTCCGAACCCGGAGGAACTCGTGTAAAAACTGCACTTACCGAGCTATTTCGTAGATACTATAATAGAAATAATGTTTGTTTAAGTCTAAAGTCAATAATTACAAAATATATAAATGTATTTTTATATTGCAGGAGATATTATGAATACACAAGTTCAAACAAATACATATTTGTTTCTTATTGTTAAATCAATGTCAAAGCCTTAATTATTTTGTTACTTAGATTGTGTTAGAGTCGTTCGTAAACGACTTACAAGATATAAAATAGGTTTAAATCCAGCAGCGATTTCCAGCCTTCAGTCATGCAATGAGAGGTTTTTTTGTACTTTAGTTGTTGCCTTTGCGCTTTGGAGGCGGTGGTAATGGTAATGTGCAGAGCAACTACGCTCTGCTGCCAGAAAATGTGGCAGCGAGAATCCGGACAAACGAAGCGGCGGGAAGAATTCTGTACCGGAACTTCACCGGGAAAAAACCACCGGTAAAATTAAGTACCGGGAAAAAATCTCCACGCGGCACCACGTTTGCCCGACTAAAACCTAACTAACTTAACGCAGTCTGCTACCACCGTAGCTTATGAAGGGAGCTACAGGGCCCTATATGATAACCTAACCTATAAATTAACTACAATTGAACACTTACCAAATTAAATCTTCTTTCTCTTCGGATCCAAACTTGAGTGTCTTCGGGAAGGGGGAATTCCTAATCACCCTACCTAACCCTTGAGATCTCAATTCCCCAGGACAACTAAATAGATTTCTTCCCGTAGTTTCACTCGGGAACAGCCAGATGTGAACAGCCAGCCACGTTTCACCTCTCACAAGAAAAAGTCACAATAACAGAGTTTTTCACAAACACAAATTCAATAGTTATTTAACAAACAGGAGATTCACAATTATCACTCAAACTAAACAACAAGCAAAAGACGCGAGACCGCTCCGCGTATTAAAATCAAACCGATATCGCCCTGGACAATGCAATGGCGACGCCATTCACGCTAGCAGTGAAAACCCCGAACGCCCTCTGGCGGCAGCAATGCGAAACGCCTGCGTTTAGTTTTACCCAATATATTACAAACATCCCCCCGTCCCGGTCTGAGAAGCAGACCGCTAGCTTACTCTACGGGAAGGCGGGCGAGAGAGGTCACACCTCTCCTTAAAATCGAACCGTCGACCAACACCTCAGCCACACGCGGAGTGCCATCTCCGCCAAGAATCAAACGTAATATGCGAGCTCGTCGCCAAAGCAATGAGGGCAAATTTGCCTCTTTTAACAATACTAAATCACCCTCCCTGGGAGGCTCAGTCCTGTCTGTCCACTTCACTCTTTGCTGCAGCAAATGCAAATATTCAAGCGACCAGCGACGCCAAAAGTCCTGGCTCATTTGCTGCAACATTTGAAAACGCGACAACCGATATACGCGTTCATCCTTCCACGGGTATTCGGGCAGGGCATTCAACGGCCCTCCCACCAAAAAATGACCAGGGGTGAGAGCTTCCAAGTCATTTGGATCTGGAGATAGCGGACAGAGAGGACGAGAGTTGAGGACCGCCTCAACTTTACAAAACACTGTGGCCAGCTCTTCAAAAGTTAGAGCCGTTTCTCCGATAATGCGGCGGAGGTGGGTCTTTGCGGATTTCACAGCCGCTTCAAAAATCCCTCCCCAATGGGGGCAACTTGGGGGACTAAACTTCCAGGTTATTCCCCTTTGGGCAGCAATTTGACTTAAACTAGTACAATTTTTATCAATAAACACAGAAACATCCTTAAGATAATTTACAGTTCCTTTATAGTTTGTGCCATTGTCAGACCTAATAAGGGAAGGTAGACCTCGACGCGAAACAAAGCGATCAACGCGGCGACGAAGGCCTCCGTAGTCAGAGCCGATACCACCTCCAAATGGACAGCCTTGGTGGCCAAACAAACAAATACACACAAATAGCCCTTCACAATACGGGCATTACGAAAGGGAGAAGCCTTGATCGAAAAGGGACCGGCAAAATCGGTTCCAACGCCGTCAAACGGTCTCGAAGGTCGGATTCGATCAGCGGGCAAATCACCCATCTGTGGTTGCATCGTGGATGCCTTCAACCTATAACATGCAATACATCGAAACAGAACACTACGGATTGCTCTTCGGGCTGACAAAATCCAAAACTCGCGTTGCAAGATAGCCAACAAAGCATTGCACCCAGCATGGGCGTTACGAATGTGTCGATCAGACACCAAAAGCTGCACCAAGGGTCCGCCCTTGGGCAACAACAGAGGATGGCGAGTCTCATATGGAAGATCCGCCTTCCGGAGCCTGCCTCCAACCCGAAGAAGCCCATCCGAGTCGATGTACGGGTTCAAACGAGCGACCGCGCCCTTCAACTTAGCGCGTGAGTCGCGCAAGATACGAAGCTCTGACTCAAACCGTCCGGTCTGCACGACACGGACCCAATGCAACAATGCGCTCCGGCGCTCTTCTGCACCTGCAATCGGCTCCAACCGCTTTGCCTGTGGGTTTCTACAATTATGTATGAAACGCTTAATCCAACTGGTAACACCCAGAAGCTTATCCAAGCTGCTATACCGAGCAAGTAGCCAATCCGGCTCCGACGTCGTCTCAGCGACTACAGCATGTACACGGAGCCCAGTCAAACTCAAAGAAGTAACATCTGTCTGACAGACAGGCCAAGATGTTTCTGATCCCATCAGCCACTCTGGACCCCACCAGAGCGGGTGTGACACCAATTCTGGTGCCGTACAACCTCGGGAAGCACAGTCCGCTGGGTTAAGCTCTCCCGGCACATGTCTCCATGTTATATCAATTCCAATATTTTGAATTTGGGAAACCCTGTTTCCAACAAAAACCTCCAAGGTATGTGGGGCCGCGCGCAACCATGCAAGCGCGACCTGGCTATCCGACCAGGCGAAGATGTCCCGTATCTCGACCGTGGCCGCCAGCTCACTGGCAACGTGATGCAACAATTTAGAGAGAAGGTGAGCTCCACTCAACTCAAGCTTGGGAATAGTCAGCCTAGTCCTGATGGGGGCGACCTTGCTCTTCCCTAACAAAAGCGAGACATTGACCCGGCCATCGGCGTCAACTGTCCGCATATAGACTGACGCGGCGTAGCCTCGCTCCGACGCGTCACAAAAGCCATGCAGGCTGGCTCGATATTTCCCGGGGGCAATATTCGACGAGGCAAGGCAATCCGATTGACTTCCTTAATCGATGAAAACAACTCGAGCCAATCATCCAATGGAGGACCAAACAGCGGCTCGTCCCACGAGACGCCCAAAGTCCAAAGTCTCTGAAGAAGACACTTTGCAGAGAATATCACTGGACTGATCCAACCGCTTGGATCAAACATACGAGCTATTACGGACAACACCGTCCTCTTAGTCCAGACTTTTGGTATTTCCAAGTCCACTTGGAATGTGAAAATATCGGTTAGCGGCTGGTACTGCATGCCCAGCACCGCTATCCTGTTGGGATCATCCACATCCTCAAACAGGTGAGGGTTCTGTTGGTGATCCTCCGGGATCCCTTCTAGAACTTTAGGCTCATTAGACAACCACTTACGTAGCTCGTAGCCACCTGTCTTCAATATTTCAATCAATTCATCCCGCAGTAGGAGGGCCTCCTCAATACTTTGGGCTCCGGTGCACACGTCATCAACATACAAGTCACGTGACAGCACGGAAGCCCCACGGGGAAAGCGGATCCGTTCCCGCTCTGCCAATTCAAGCAATGATCTGATGGCGATATAGGGACTAGATTTCAAACCATAGGTGTTTGTATTGAGTTCATACACCCTCACAGGATCCTCAGGGCGCTCACGCCAGAGTATCAACTGGAATCGCCTGTCCTCAGGATGTATGACTGTCTGGCGGAACATCATCCGGATGTCCGCACCAAAAACCACTTGATGTCTTCTAAAGTTCAAGATGATGTCAATTATGTCCCTATGCAATTTGGGACCTGAATGCAAACATAGATTCAACGAAACTCCGTTCGAAGTGGGTGCGGACCCATCAAAGACAGTCCGCAACTTGCCCGTTGAGGCCTTCACCACCGCGTGGTGGGGCAAAAAATAATGCTCAGTTGAGCTCCAATCAACTCGAGCCGGAGACATGTGACCCAAATCCTCGTACTCGCGCATAAATTCAATATATTTATCGCGAAGTACGTGGTCACGCTACATACGTCGCTCCATGGACAGCAGTCGTTTTCTCCGCAAGCGCCCTACTTTGCCCTAGGCTAGGACGAGAGGCAACAAAAGGTAACCTAGTTACAAACCGACCGGAGGGCAACCTCTCCGTGGTCGATCGAAAAGGGCTTCGCACTCAGCGTGTTCCGGATCCATCCTGGAACTCATAGGTGGCTCCTCCACCTCCCAAAACCTTTGCATGGTCTTGGCCAAGGACGCAGATGCGACAACCGGTGGCTCCTCCGCGGTGCCATTATCAAACACAGGGCCCATCAGGGCAAAACCAAAAATCGTAGACACTGCCATCAGTGAAGACGAACCCAGAGCCTTCTGTGTACCCAACAAAATCCAACCCAATACGTCCGAGCCCAGGAGCAAGTCCACTGGGCCGGGATGAAAGACAAAGGGGTCGGCCAAATCCAGACCCGAAACCAAAGACAACACACCCGGCGGTATGTCTGTCGAGGGGTGCCAACCCGCAATGGTATCCATTACCATAGCCGAAGTCGTGATCCTCATTGTGGAGGACTTCAGCGAAGAAAAGGTGACAAGTGTCTGGCCCGTCAGACACTTCACTTGTATGCCACCAACTCCAAGAAGTGGCACAGGCGAGTCTTCCACGACTAAACCTAACTGGTGTGCCACTCGAGTGGTAACCAAACTGCTTTGAGCCCCTGAGTCCAACAGAGCTCTCAAATTAATGGCTTCCCCCCTACGACCCCATACGCGGACCACCGCGGTAGGGAGCAGAACCGTCCGCGGCTCTGTCCCAGCAAGGGAGCAAGCTAGTTACGGGCTCCCCACTCTCTCCAAACCAGGGGCGCGCCACTGACCCGGATAATATGGCGGGCGAGTGCACATCCCCATCTGAGGGGGCATAACCCGCGGCCCGGCCATACATATGGTACGGCGGGTGGTACTCCAGCCGTGGGTACTCGTGCAGCGGCGGAGAAAACCGCTGCGGCTGCATGTGGTGGGTAGTAGTAACCCGCGTGGAGGGGGGTGTCCCCACTCTCACGTCCGATCTAGGGCCCCCGCCCATGGGGGCCCTATCCGGGGCCTGGCCAGCTACATACTGGCCATGACCTTGGGGCGCGTGGTCCCGGTCCGCCAAGACCCGCGCAGGTACGCGACCCCCCTCCCGAGGGGGGGTGCGACGAGCGAAGCCGCGTCCTCCGTCCGGTGGTGGAGGGCTTCGCGCAGGAGCGCCCCCGCCCATAGGGGACCCCTGCCTCAACATCCGGGTGCCATCCCCGTTGCGGTTCATGCAAAGCATCGCGTGGTGCCGCCCACGGCATGCACTGCATGGTATGGCACTGGGACAGTCACGTGCATAGTGACCGCCCAAACAATAAAAGCAAAGTTCATGCCGCTTTGCCATGCGGCGCCTATCTTGTACTGGCAGTCTCTGCCAGTCCCTGCATTGCAGCAGGCTGTGGCCCATCCGGCCACATTGCAGGCAGTCCGCGTCCCCCGCGACTGCTGCCGTGTGTGCAACCCGCACACCAGCTCCACGCGGTGGCGGTTGCCGTCCCTGTGGGGGCTTCCCTCGCCATGAGGGTTCCAAGGGCCTACGTTCAGGCGCTCTGGATGGCGCTGAGTCCGTCATGGTATTCTCAGCAGCCCGTGCCTCAAACTCCAAAAACTTCACCAAGTCAGTGAATGTTGGTAGGGTGGTGCTATCCCGCTCCGCATTTTCGCGCTCAAACCGCGAGCGGATGTCATTGGGCAATTTGCCCAATACAATGTGCACCAACAAAAAAGACCATTGGTCCACCGGCAGCCCCAGTGTGCGGAGCGCGTTACAGGCCACTGTAACGGGCGTGAGCAACTGCAGGCGCAACTGTGCCCTGTTGGCCACCTTGGGCAGGGCCATCAACTGTGCGGCGTGCGCATCCGCTAACAAACGTAAGTTTTGGTAGCGGGAGTTCAATAACTCCCAAGCCGTATCGTACTGGTCGTCCTCCACCCCGGAAGGTGCTGGATGAGCGACCGCGCTTCATCCTCAAGAGTGGAGAGGAGGTGAAGGCCATCTTCTGGGCCTTCGACAAATCCTGTCGTGCTACGACCAGGGACTCAAACATATTTTTATATGCTACCCACTCCTCCATCCTACCCCCAAAGTGGGACAGCTGAAGGGTGGGGAGCCGACCAGTAACCGCTGGTCCTTCCTGTCTAACAGGTGTGCGAGGGCTGGTCCGCCAGCCTGTCTCGCCCTTATTGCGGTCACCGCCTCCGCGATATCATCGTGCAGACTCAGGATCTGGTCCATGTCCGCCATGTGACCTGCGTAGGCCTCCAGGGGTAAGATCGGCTTCGGTAAGCGCCGCCATGGCCGCTTCCGCGCTAATCAATCGTGAGTGGAGGTGATCCGCTCTTAGCAGTATGGCGCCCTCCCTGTCCTTCCGGGACAGGAGTCCTCAACCGTCACAAACCATCTCAATTCGTTGGCGAAAATGTCGCCCTAGCATTGGAGGCCTTCGCCATCGCGTCAAGTCACAAACAAAAAATAACAAAAGGTAAATAAAAAACAACAAAATCAAGCAACTACACGAAGAACCGCGGTAGGTATGAGAATGGCACAAACCCGGAACGCACGGTACAAACCGCAAACAAATACAAAAAAGGTTACAAATATTCTTATACAAACAAACTAAGAAAAATCTAATAATTTTTACAAACAATTAATTATTTTTTACAAACGAACAAATAGAGGGTAGATAAACTACGCTCTGCTACCAGAAAATGTGCAGAGCAACTACGCTCTGCTGCCAGAAAATGTGGCAGCGAGAATCCGGACAAACGAAGCGGCGGGAAGAATTCTGTACCGGAACTTCACCGGGAAAAAACCACCGGTAAAATTAAGTACCGGGAAAAAATCTCCACGCGGCACCACGTTTGCCCGACTAAAACCTAACTAACTTAACGCAGTCTGCTACCACCGTAGCTTATGAAGGGAGCTACAGGGCCCTATATGATAACCTAACCTATAAATTAACTACAATTGAACACTTACCAAATTAAATCTTCTTTCTCTTCGGATCCAAACTTGAGTGTCTTCGGGAAGGGGGAATTCCTAATCACCCTACCTAACCCTTGAGATCTCAATTCCCCAGGACAACTAAATAGATTTCTTCCCGTAGTTTCACTCGGGAACAGTCAGATGTGAACAGCCAGCCACGTTTCACCTCTCACAAGAAAAAGTCACAATAACAGAGTTTTTCACAAACACAAATTCAATAGTTATTTAACAAACAGGAGATTCACAATTATCACTCAAACTAAACAACAAGCAAAAGACGCGAGACCGCTCCGCGTATTAAAATCAAACCGATATCGCCCTGGACAATGCAATGGCGACGCCATTCACGCTAGCAGTGAAAACCCCGAACGCCCTCTGGCGGCAGCAATGCGAAACGCCTGCGTTTAGTTTTACCCAATATATTACAAACAGGTAACCTTACCTTTAAGTAATTTTATCTACGTCGTCAACTAATTAAAAAACAAGAAAATTACGATTTTAAGCACTATTTTTAAGCCTATTTAAATAAAAACAATTGACTTTGACTTTGCTTTTGATAGAACCGTTTGTTAAACTGGAACGTTTTGTTTTGTCTCAGTCAACACATAGCTTTAACTGTTGTTATTTATAACTATGTCTCGTTCTTCTCATATACTCTTGAGAAAAGAGGAGATTGTTTCACTATTTTTATCAAAGACATGGCATATGCAGGTAACTATAGTAACTACAAAAATTTCTACTTACGAAAATTAATATAATACTTTCCTATAGTGACGTTTAGATTTGCAACAACATTCTGAAATCAGAGTCCCAAAATGTCTTTCCACTGCATAATGGATACTTAGGTATCATTTGAAGTTTTAAAATGAGAAACCCGAACTCTGGTTGATGATTATTAGCTATTCTCTGAAATGGGGAAGCAATGACAGGTTTGTCATTTTCCTTCTCCATTCCAGGGATTTCATCTAAGGGTTGTGGTAAGTAAGAGTGGTTTACTCATACTTACAACGACTCTTCTGTATACCTATACTTATGGTCGTATTCCTAATAGATGAAAGCATATACTTACATTATGGCGAGGTTAAAAATAAAAAATAAGATACACTAGAGTTCTATCAACTTTAAGCAAGAGTTGGAAAAAAAGGCTTTATCTCCCAAAGCGACACCTTTATTCGCTAGAGTTACGAAGGCAACTACAACTAGTTGCTGCTTCGTAAAAGTACTAAGTGCGACGTCACCGTCGAGCGGACACCAAATTGACATAAAATTTAAGGCACTTCGAGAAAAGTTTCAAGTTCGCTCGACCAACTCCTCGTATCGAATCTCGGGGATTCCAAAAGTTTGCCTCAGGTGTGTCATTAAGGACCCATTCGGCGACCGAGTTGTGTCCGTATTTAGAGCCTTAAGTATTTTATTTGATATCAAACCTTGAGAAAAATTAAACACAGACAGTTAATTTTTTTACAGAAATAATAGGAGAAAAAAGGGACGTGTAAGTCGACGCTCCTTTTTATTTTTCTGAAAGTTTAAGAGTTAAAAATAAAGAAATTAGGAATTTGAATTTGTAAGAGTTGTTTATAAAAGAATTATTATGGCGTTTATTTAAAAAAAAACTTATCTAGTTACTAGTGTTGATAACGAAATCAAGTTACGGTTTTTCACGTTCCATCTTATCTAAGAGAGTTTAATTTCAATACCTGCTTACCATGTATAGTTGGAATTTAAAAAAGTATTAAAATGCAGCATAAAGTCGAGCAGGAGCTATGGAATTCATATTCAAAATGCCAACCCAGAAGATCATAAGTTCTCCAATTACTCGTTCCAGTTGCTGCTAAAGTGCATCGGAACTGCACTGCGTTTGAAGCTGAAATACGGCTTAAAGACGTGCATACCGTCTAACTTTATACGAGTCATTAAAGCTTGAATGCAACAGGGTGGATACTGCTCACGGTATATTAATATTGCAGTACACAAGTTAGATGAAGGTTTTGCATGCTTAAACTGTTTGTGCCCGAAGGTTTTCTGAATAGCATGTAATTGCTCGTGCGGAAGGAAACTTTGAACTGTCACTTGCAAGTGCAGCGTCTAGCGAGTGGCGGGAAATTTGTTAGAACTTGGCAAGTGTGTGTAAATCATAAAGTTAGAAGTTTAAAAAAAAATGTCTTTAAATAAAGTTAAGAATTTTTATTCAATTATTTTTTTTCTATGTCTAGTCACAGAGAAAAACAAAACCTACTAGGCTCCAAGGCTACGTTTGTGACATAATTTCAAGAGAGAGTTGTTTGTGAAAGAGATTTCATGAAGTATGTTTCATGAATAATCGAATACGGGCTGCACCGATGATTGTGTTACGAAAGAAAGACGAACAGACAGTCTGTTATCCATATTTGAACCTTAAAAGCAAATAAAAATAAATAACTTCTTGTTAGTTTCCTCACGTAGCAGCAACTTAAAGGAAAATTAAGTAGGTAGATCATGTTCTGAAATTTATTCTAGGACCTGACAAATTGTATAAAGCGCTCAGCGGGACTTTGTAACTCGCGCCTCGCAAAATTTGCTTAACCATAACTTTTACGAAGCATCTTAACTCCAAACTGTATGCTTTTCA
This sequence comes from Ephestia elutella, assembly GCA_018467065.1. Classification (NCBI taxonomy): domain Eukaryota; kingdom Metazoa; phylum Arthropoda; class Insecta; order Lepidoptera; family Pyralidae; genus Ephestia; species Ephestia elutella. Next base: position 7,956,605 of record CM031582.1, read on the forward strand.
TAAATTTGCAATGTTATTACCATCAAAAGCCGCGCACAGTGCATGAACACTATTTTATATACGCTTATAGGATTACCTATGTTTGACCATCACATTGTCTTTGATATGTACAATAATTTTACATATATAGATATGATTTTTTAGAACTCCAAAACGAAATATCGTTAAAAATTGTGCAACGTCGCGATACATTTACCTAATTGGTTTAGACAAACAACTCTAGAGTATAGCCTATTTATTTATTTTATTTATTGAAGTATACACATGTAACAATCGTAACAATATTTACACTATATAGAACATAATAGGACAATAATAAAAATAATTTCAAGTATGATTTACCTCAACAAACTCTCATAACGTCGGAGTTGAGTCCCGAGGGCGCAAACGAACAGGCGCAACTTGCGACTGTTTCATCCGACTACATTTGTTTATCTACATGCCGGAACTGATGCATGTGTAATTAGATAGGAAAAGTCTTACTTGCCTTATACATAGTGAATTTATACAACATAGATTTATAAAGTCTATGTGAGGTGAGCTTGGAGCGCGCAAAGACCTATCATTAATCTATTTAGGTAATTAATTATGTTATGAATCCTGATTTAGTTTTAGTAGGGATTTGGATGATTTAAAGAAAATGTTTTTATTATTAGTAGTCAAGGAGTCGCTCAAAAAAAATTGCCAATTCTTGAAACGAGTAATTATTACCTAAACCATGAGGTTTTAATCATACGAAGTATAAATAACTAGCTGCGCCCCGGGGCTTCGCTCCCGTGGGAATTTCGGGATTAAAAGTACCCTATGTGCTATGTTTCTAGTATTTTTCTGCCCGTATACCAAATTTCATCGAAATCCGTTTAGTAGATTTTGCGTGATTGAGTAACAAACATTCTCACAAACTCGTCCAAGTTTTCACATCTATAATATTAGCAGGATAATGATTTAAATTTTGAACCGTGCTATAAGAAATGCTATAACAAACAACAAATGGTTCTACAGAGCATGAAATTCAGGACAAAGCTAGCAGGCTAGCAGTAATAAATATAATTACAACTATTACGCAGCTGCTCTATGGAGTTTTGTCCCGAAGGCGCAAACCGTTGAAAGTTACCACTTGTTCTGCAACTGTATCATCCGACATTTTGTTTGCATGCCTGTAACTGGTGCATGTTATGTGTAAATTGTGTGATTAAAATATTTCCTGTCAGCTCATAGGACATTATAAGAATCAGATAATACTTTGAAATATTTTATTTGATTACTAACAGTGGGACATCGTTAGCCAAGTTAAAAAGATACCAAGACTAATACAACCATTTTGTTAAAAAATAATTTTATTAAGTATTGTGTAACATACATGTTATGTAAGTTGGTAATAGCAGAATGAATGAATGAATGAATGAAATATTTTATTTGCTGAATATGGGTACAGATAAGATCTTAAATTAATATACATAACAACCAAACATATTCTACTGATGTTACAGCATGCAAAAAATTGAATTACAATTACTATACAATTAAACTAAATTAAATTTCATATGAGTAATTAATTAATTCAGATTTGAGTACCTAGGTTAATGTGTCACTTTACGGGCACGATATACGAATACGTCTGTAGGAATTCAACAAAATTCTACCATAACAGAGCTCTGTTATTTAAATTTGCGACAACTAAACAGATACATTGGAGATCTAATATCTAGCTCGGTGAATGGGCCCACAAACTTTGCTAACTTCGCGTCTATCAAGTTTGCATTCGACGACAGTTACTAAATTTCACGCCTCATGAAGTGCACTGTCGCTGCAAATAGGCGACGTCTGAAGGTACAGTGTAACAAAACATACGGAATTGAAACTTCACGGCTATCTCAGTCTATCTATATAAACAACTTTTAAGTAACTACCCAGTTGACAGACTATGACTATGAGACTACCTACTTCTCTGCCTACCACCACGGAAGACAAGCGTTATGCAATTCATAGATTTTTAGACCGTTTCTTTTTTGAATAACAGTTAAAGCTTAGTATTTTTTCGGTACAATTAAGTTTTATAGCAATAATATTAAGTTTAACAAGTTCTTTACAAAACAACAGAGGAATTAAAGTTTTAAATCATCAAAAGTGTTAATAAGTTTCCTGTTTAGACCTAATTTTAATTGAATCATCAATTTTCGTAGAAGACTTCACAAACAAGGCTGGGAAGCTATTAAAAGTTAGAGTTGTTTTTGTTAAATTTTAACTAAGATATGATTTTTAATTTGTTGTTGTGCGCTTGTTGGCTTTTATTGTTATTTTGGTTTACTTTGGAGACTAGTTAATAACACAAGATTACTAAAAAGAAACAAAAATCTTTTTGAAAAATTCTTCTTCGACTTTAGGAGATTTGCACACAAAACGACTTTCATGCATAGAGCTAGATTTTTTTTTTAATTTTACTAAGAGACACAGACACTTGAGGAAGCGGGATGTCAGATATGGCTTTTACCTATGTTGGTGAAGGACAGGTTCATTTTTGTCAAGTTTGACGTGTTTTTGTTCCATAGAATGGTGAACAATCAAAAAATTGAATTTGGAGCGCACTATTATGAACGCAGAATCGCCAAACTTGAGTAGCAGTGGGTGGGGCACATAGCTCGTAGAACAGATAGCCGTTGGGGCAGAAAAGTTCTCGAGTGGCGACCACGAACCGGAAAACGTAGAGGCAGGCCTCCCACTCGGTGGACCGACGACTTGGTGATGGTCGCGGGATGCGCATGGATGCAGGACCGGTCGTTGTGGAAATCCTTGGGGTAGGCCTTTGTCCAGCAGTGGACGTCTTTCGGCTGAGAGAGATATTATGAACATTTTTGGGCTTCATATGACAGTCAAGTTTATAGGTCTATTAAAGAATGATTTTTTTTAATGTCACAAATAGAAGTCCTACTTGTGCCTCATAAGTTTGTTTACATAATATTTTCATAGGGAAAATTGAATGTAAATTATTGACTAGACCGCGAGAGTTTCTAATGTTTCACAAGTAACTTTAAGTAAATTAAACTTAAAAACAAGTAACTAAAAACTTGAAGAATAATTTCACATTGAATCTGAAGAACTAACAGAAACTAAAGTTAAACAAAGAACGACCGTTAATAGAGTCGGTGATTCCAAAGTGTAATTAAATAAATGTCAGCACAATGTAGCACTTACCCAAGATGCTGAGCAGCAAATACGAACTCAACTTCATCTTGCACTCGCCTGCAAAGAAAAATAAATTGTAATTGCATTTTCTTAAGTTCTGGCAACAAATTTAAATTAACCAAACCGCAGTCGAGGAACTTTAGTAGCTTCGGTAATGAATTAAAAAAATACGTCTCGCATTTTTTTATTTGACGAAAATCCCTAATCCTAACTAATATTATAAATGCGAAAGTGAGTTTGTTTGTTTGTTACCTCTTAACGCTTTATCTACTGAACCAATCTTCCTGAAATTTCGCCTACACATAGTTAGAAGTACTGAGATGGATATAGGGCCTTTCATCATAGAAAAAAGCATTTTACCCGTGGAAAATACACGCGGGCGAAGCCGCGGGGCACTAGCCAGTTGACTTGAAGGGTTCTTAGAAGAGGCTGGCTGTTTCGAGCTGATGGGATCAAAAAAATCAGGGAACAGAGCTCTTTCCCGGGATGAAATGTTGCTTATTTATTTGTTTGTGACCTCTTCACGCTTTATCTACTAAACCAATCTTCTTTAAAATTTCTTCGCATACAAAGTACTGAGAACAAACAAGTACCCTTTTATCTCGGGAAAAGCAGCACTGTTCAAGCAAATTCCCGCAGGCGAAGCCGCGAGCAAAATCTAGTACAAAATATTTTTAAATGTTTACTTAAATGTAGGTTAAATTTAAGCCGAAACACGCGAATCGCAAACATTGTCTTAAGCCTTGGTAATACCAACATTCTGAGCATACCAGCTGCCGTCAACTCGACTAATGCGGGATCAATACTAGCAGCATTCATTATCATTAATGTTAATTTGAAGAGTTTGCCAAGAACGCTGTAGCCTCCCGAGATGGAACTATGGAAATGAGGGTCGCTGAAATTATGGAATTCAAATAAAAACCACCTTTGTTTACCCAATTAAATTCAAAGTGATCAATTTTTTTTAAGATGCTTGATTTTACAGTAATTACAGGAGACCCAGAAGGTAAGGCAACGCTATAAGTACTTGGTAATGGTTTAGTAATAAAATTAATCGAAATTGTAATAACGAATTAAATTGACTCAAAGAATATTGTGAACTCATGGTAGGTACTTGATGTGTACCTAGTACCCACTCAAATTTACACATAAGCAAACAGTTTTTGATCGGGGATAATAATGATGATTAAACTAAGTCGTAAATCCTAGTGGACATAAGGTCGTACTTTCCCAATTCTTCATAATCTGAAAGTTTCACAAATCTGTGTAGTGAGATCGCTTTATGGGTAGGCGGTTGTAAGTTACGACCCAGGTGCGCCTTAAAGAGCCAACTTTTATGGCTTTCCGAGGTAAGCGACTTCATGAAAAGATGTTGTGCGCGTGAAATACACATTTTAGTAATATGCTGCGTCTCGGGGCTTCGCTGAAAGTTGGGCACAGATTTATCGGAGAAAGGGAGAAAATCACAAAATAGAAAGGCTAAAGGTACGCATTAGAAGTATTTACTTAGAGGCGCAAGTCAGCTGGATGATATTACAATTTAACACAATATGATATTTGTGGTTTGAATTGAATGATTTGAATGACGGGTCGTATTCTCCGATGATATCAGACAATGTGAAGCGCCTAACTCTTACCTTGTTTGAGGGGTCTGTTTCTTGCTTATGGCGGTGCCGAAAATGTATTTACTAGTTTGTTGACAGTCATATGATTAGATTTTTTTACTAAAAATGTAATCTACAATAACTTACTGTATACGAGATATTATTTTAATCCTAGTTTAAATTGTGTTAGAAAATTTATAATATTTATGCAATTATATGTTACTTATTGCATTTGAAATTATATAGTCGATGCATTAGAATTCCTATTCCAAAATTAATCACTGAAAGATCTGTAAAGATCGTAGCAGAGTGGAAATCGCTGAGTCTCTGCCTATCATATGTATGTATATTTTGCACCATATGATAATATGTATGTATCACTGAAATGTTTGAAATGTCTATTCTCAATTAAATATAGCTCTGCCGCCAAACCAAATTGGTCGTCTAAAACTTGTACGATAACTACAGCGAAATCTGTTGCGGATCCGTACTGAAATCCACTCTGCGCCCAGCGCCAGGAGTGTTGAATTAATAGCGTTTCATTTCTCACTCCAGGGCTCAGGAGCACGTGGCGACACAAGGATGTACAACAGTATACGCAGCGAGACGGAACGGATATGAGCCTTATTTGTATTCATAGTCATAACCCGCAATGTAAATGATGTTTCAATATAAATTGTGTCTAGAGTAATAAGAGGACACGGTAATAGGATACAAGGGAGTGAATAAAGATATTGAATTTGGTATTAATCAATTTGTATGGATTTAGTATAGAAGACGGCAAATAAACTATACCAATTTAGTACAACAAACTTCTTTACTCGCCCATGCCAGACAAATAGACACACAAATCCATCATCCTACGGGTACCTACTGTTTTTTCATTTGGGAGTTTCATGAAACTTTCAAACCACAATATGAAGTAACGAAAAACACGTAATTTTCTTTACTTCGATATTATTGGATGGAAAATAATTTTAGCAAGATGAATGGTGACAGATTGGGACTTAATCTCTGCCGCGGCAGGAAAGTAATTCGCAGAAAAACTACGTTCCGAACGAAAACCGAAACAAATTATGATTAAGGTGCCAGAGGTACGCGCCACCGGTAAGAATCGGAAAATGCCTTCGTTATTTTTAATGATAAATTGTTATGGCACCGTCCGTATATACTAACATGTATGTCCGTAAATACTACTTAAATTTTCATGTTAGTATATTTTTAAGGACCATTGGGTTTACATATTAAAATGCTCAACTGTACCTACCTACTTGTTTATAGAGAGCGTCTTTTTGTACGCTAACTGAAAGAGATGCTGTTGCTTAGCAGTAGGATAGAGGACTGAAATATGATGATCTATTTGTTATTGTCGTTTAACGATGTTATATTAATAACATTAGAACATGACATTCCATGTTTTTGTTTTATACTTCGTTTTTGATATTTTTAACGATGGAAAATAAGTACATATGTCAAAAATCTATATAAGTAGGTAGGTATTTTTATTTTATTTTATTTATCTTTGAAGTTGCCAAGATCTATTTTCATTTCCACCGAAGAATTATTTTGTACTAGCTTTTGCCCGCGGCTTCGCCCGCGTGAATTTCCCACGGGAACAGTGCTTTCCCGGGATAAAAAGTAGCCTATGTGCTATTCCAGGTCATTATCTACCTCTGTACCAAATTTCATCGAAATCCGTCCAGTAGATTTTGCGTGATTGAGTAACAAACATCCTCACAAACTCACAAACTCACAAACTCACACATTCACAAACTCACAAACTCACATCCAAACTTTCGCATTTATAATATTAGTATGGATACATACTTATACGTTTTATTAAATAAGTAAAATAAATAAAATAATTATATATATTTATGTCAATGATCAGACTCAAATAATCTAAATTAATCCACATAGCTATTTCTTTGCTATATATTATTTTTTTAGTGTGAAACTTTTACCTCGATCCAGACTCCCTTGTTGATTGATAACTTTAATAAGAAACATCATCAACATTTCCTAGGTTTCACAAACGAACTGTCTAACAATTCTGCTCACGTACGTTGTTTCCAGCTCTATTCTTTTATTCTGAAAGGCTTTAACTACGGGCCGAGAGCTGGCAACCCTGACGAGGCGTAGCCCAGGGATTATTTCTTACATTTCTCACCGGCCATCGAACGATGCACTCGCATTAATCTTTGTTATTAGGATTTACAGTTCAGCACCTAGCTTTTATTTCGGAATTGCACGGCGGGAACAGCTATGAATTACGCTGTCAGGTTGCAATTTCGCTTGTTTTGATAGCGATTGCTAGTAATTTGATTTATTATTGTCGTTTTACGAAGATATTAACATGACTTACCATGTTTTATTTTATACTTAGTTTTTGATATTTTTAACGGTGGAAAATAAGTATCTCTAAAATATACCTTTGAAGTTGCCACTATCTATTTTCATTTCCACCGAAGTACTTTTCGTTTTATATAATAAGTAAAATAATAATACTATACTTATATTATATGTCAATGGTTAAACTCAAATAATCTGAATTAAATCGAAATAGCTATTTTGCTATATTATTTCACTGTGAAAGTTACAAGATTAGACTAAAATCAAATGCAAAATATGCAGAAATAATTCTACGGTGCAAACAAACATCATTATAAACTTTTACATTAGCAATTTCACTCCTATGCTTCTCTTTTCTCAACATAATTAAAACAACATACCCAAGAAATGAAGCTCCTGTCACAGAAATAACACGTTTATGTAGAAACTTAGAAGTTAGAGGGAACGTGCGAAATAAACATTAGATCAAAATAAAGATAGTATAAACTTTAACACCATGAGCTTCACTTTCTACACGTACAAATATTCTACAAAATGTATGTACAAAATGTACTTACGGCACATAGGTACGCTACATAACTTCAAACATATGGGACAAAGAAGATCTCTCTTACGGATAAAAATGTAATTCAGCATTCATGTCTTAAAAGAAAAAACTTGACAAAGAAAGTATGCAGTACGCAGTAACGAGCTTAATGGAAGAACTAAAATCCGAAATACCTTCTGTACTCTCGGTAGTTTGGACTGCTTCTACTGGTAGACAAGCATTGTATCAAGTTACATTACATGTACCTACCTTACATATCCCGTTTTAAGTTGCGACTGTTGTTAAGAACGTGTATGTTATAAATATATACCACAATTTAGCAGGCAAGATGAACTGGATCGTATGTAGGTATGCTTTATATAAACTTTGATGTTATCTTGATTTCTGAAAATCTACTATAAAAAAAACATTTGTTTGTCTCTAATAAATATATCTTCTACGTTATTATGACATGGATGAGGGTCGCGATCGTAGGTACAGCTCTCTTGATAAGGATTTGTCATCTGTATATGTAGGTATCAACTTGCCATTTAAGTACTCGCATCAATCAGGTGATACACATAGAATTAACAAGCGACATCATTAAGTTTATAACTATTCCTTTAATATATTATTTGTATGTTCCTAAAGATATTATCTTTGCAATTACTCTTCTAAGATATAAACAGATTTGTATCCAGTCTAGGTCAGATTTGTGTCCAGTCTAAGTCGTTTAACATCTAGGCCATCGGTTATTTAATTTGCATCGATAGAATCGTGTTAAATTGAATCTCCTCCCGTGATGAGGTCAAAGACGGCCTCAAAAGGTCTGACAGGTTGGCATTGGCGAAGTCAGCCGGTTCATATAATTAAGTTATAGAAGCGCCTCTAACTTCATTAGTATTGACCTATAGAACATTTTCCCTTTATAAGCGTCGGAGTGACGATTTTATTTTGAAAAGAAATTGTTGACAAGTTTGGAAGGAATTAGTGGAAACGTTTGCCCAGCAGTGGGGTGAAAAAATGAATTTATTGATTGTTTAATATAATAATTTTGTACTTGTTTTGCTAAATGGTAAAAATGCATTCTCTTTAGTCGTATTTCCTCATGACTGAGGGTCATGGTCATTATATGGAATGAAACACACACAACGACTCTCTTGGCAATGTTAATGAAGTGGTTTGCCATTACCTTCTCCATTTCACACACTAGCTAATAATCATCAACCCAGAGTACAGGTTTCCTCACGATGTTTTTCTTCACCGGAAGCAAGTGGTGGTCGATGAAAACTAACATAGGTACACGAGTCAGATTGGTATACAAACTCACGTAGCACGGGCAGGATTCGAAACTGGGACCTTTGCAGCCACAGGCGGGCGCCTTACCACTCGGCCACCACCGCTAAAAATGCATGTGTAAGAATAAATAACTTGAAAATGATGTTTATGAGACTTCTAGCTACACTGAAAAATGCAGTTATCAACAGTTTTTCTTTCTGTTTTATTACAAAAATGGTTACAAATGTAATTTTAAATAGTAACTATAGAATCTCCGTCTATCAATAAAACTAAATATAAACCTATATTCTCTTACCCTTTATTTTCTGTTTGTAAATAATTTACTAACAGCCAACCTCCAGTGAAGGAGAGCCACTACAAGAAGAAGATATAATTTATGACCGATACTTTCGCCTTACTCACAACAATGCCCTCTGGTAACAGTAAATACATAAAAGCGGAAAGTATATACCTACAGTACATAAATAAGTAGGTAACATTAGCACGCCCTTTCGAGATTACATTAGGCGACATCACCCCGAACGACCATCACGAGGTTACGTCGCTAAAATAGCAAAACTTCCCTCTCTGGCCGACCATATTTGCCCCATATAGATCCCCATAGACACATGTCCCCAAAAGTGATAATAGCTGTCAGCCACAAAAAATACACAGGAGGAAAATAATGTCCGGTCATCTCTGTGCGGAATTCCGATTGACGGAACTCAATTTTACGCGAAATCCTGTTGCAATGAACTGCTATACATCTTTCACACACACAATAAGTACCTATATATATTACCTTATGTATTATTTTACTTAATCTGTCCAAATTCATCTAACTAATAAACCTTTCTGGTGACATAAGAAATTTGTTATTCCGAGCATAACCGTGCATTCAAGTATTATAAAAAATATTCAAATTTAAAGACCTCATTTTCAATATTTTTTTCTGGAGTTCCAATCCTATCCTAATCCTAACTAATAAAATGCGAAAGTGAGTTTGTATGTTTGTTGTATGAACCAATCTCCCTGAAATTTTGTATACACATAGTTAGAAGTACTGAGAAGGATATATGGTACTTTCATCCCGGGAAAAAGTACTCTTCCCGTAGGAAATTCACGCGGGCGAAGCCGCGGGCAAATGCTAGTAAGTAATATTTAGATCTTTAATCGATTTATGTATCAATACTTAACTATTACCACAGCTTTCCTAAAAGTCGTTAAGTCAAAATAGCAGACCCTCGTAATATACGAAGGGCCCCATAAAAGTTAATACGAATACATAGGATATTTGTGCGTATAATGGATCGTCGATTTGGTCCCTAATGCGATCGGGTTCCGTCGGTCCGAGCGTCGATTGCCTCATTAATATCCAGCTATATGTGTACACTTGCAGGCTGTGTTGGCGCCAGTCACGCCCGCGATCATTACTTGTCGGTGGACGTATGAACTTCTAATGCAAAATGTGGAGAATACAGAGGGTTACCTCATTGTAAATTTTACTAAAGGTAATTTTAAATTAAACAAGAAAATAAATATTGAATTTGGATAATTATCTCGCTGTCAAAGTTTCTCACAAAAAAAACATGAACATATTTATTCTGTATATACGCTGTATATACAGATGAAATATGTTGTATATACGCTGCTAACTATAGATACGCTGCATTACATTTACAAAATATTCACAGATGTTAATATGTTTGGGTTTGTCTTGAAAATTCTTTAGGTGGTTTTTGAATTTATTTTGTTTATAAGTATAATAAAAAAATATGTACGTAAAAGTGATGATGACTGTGAGACAAACGCGTTTAAATATTTAATAAATGAGTTTAGATAAATGAACAGTACTTAAGCAATATCTATAAAGCTATATAAGCAATGGCAAGCTGTTGAGTACATCAGTTGAACACACTTTGCGGTTTTGTACTCTCCATACTTTATATACCCTTTGATGGCATTTGAAAATCAATTAATGGGGCTAACAGGGTCGCGTTAATAGGTTTAAAAATAATTGTTTTACGCACCATTTGGTGCTGAATTCTAATTAGAATGTAGAGGGCAAAACGAAACGCTGAACAAATGTCTAGGAATTTTGGACAACATTTTTCAAAACTACCTATTTTTATTTTTGACCGAGCGAGCGAAGCGAGCGAGGGCTATAATTCAAGTTGGGGCGAAAACAACATTGTTTGTATGTAAGTATGTATGTATGTTTGTTTCGCGATAACTCTCGAACCGTTGAATTAATTTCGATGATATTAAGAATACGTGTAGCAACACTAGCAACTATACATAGAATTTTTAAGTTCGTTGCGCAACAAAATCGGTTCCGCCGTTTTTGAGATATTTTAAAATAATAATCTAAGTCTAAGTTAATAATCTAATCTAAAATAATAATCTAGGTCTAAGTTCGCGGCGAACAACTAGTTTATTTGAAATCATCTCTAACCTTTTTATACTCAAAGGTAAGCCAGGGAAAATTAGACAAAGCGAGCTGCGCTCAGGGACTTTGCTCCTGTGGGAATTTCGGTATAAAAAGTACCCTACCTAATGTAATTTGGTACACGGGGGAATCCCCCGTGTACCAAATTACATTAAAAACAGTCCTGCAGATCCAAACTCACGTCCATACTTTCACATTCATAATATTAGTAGGATTTTAGCAAGGAAAAAATAGGCTACTTAGCTAGAATTTTAATATTTCGTCTTACGAATAATGAAATCCGAAAACAGCCTAGCCCAACTGGTGGAACGCGGTTACCTTAGCTGATATCGTATATTATATATGTATATATATTATATTTTGAACACACTAGCAGCTTAATAAGCTGATGTGTGTGTATCTTGAAGTTTGGAGACTTTGTCCAATATGTTCTTAAAACTGTTGACAGAAGGCTTGTTGTATAAGCGCAGAATTATAAGAAAAATGTGAATTCTTCCAATAAAACACGTTTCCGCGTCGGAATTCCTCGTTATAATTTTTGCCGTTGGAATTGGTTGCATTTCCGTAAAATATGTTTAGAATGCGGTGGCCGTGCACTGAAACGCAGCCATTTCTCAGCTCACGGCAATGTATTGCGGTTTCCGTTGGTACACTCAACGGCAAATCCAGTTATACCAACATGGTCTTTTATGTGCTGGTAGTACGAATTTGCGATGAGTTTGGTTGGGTACTTGGATGTGCTGGTAACAGTCTGTTCCACATGCTGTACGTGTCTGATAAATTATAAGGTAAAGTTTTATTGATGTTTATTATCTTTTGGAAAATGATGGATGCTCTTTTGTATATTTTTGTAAAACAGAAACATAACTTTCATTTTTTTCTAAGAAATGTATACTTCTGTTACTAGTGAACATCGAATTACACTCGAGAACCATGCATACACACGTATATATATGATTCTCTACAACCCAATCACAAAGGGAAATGTAGGTAGATACGTAAAAAACAGAATATTTTTTACCCCGACATGAACTTGGAAGAGCGCCAAAAAACCGCCGTTCGTCAGTATTGCCCTAATTAAAAACGTAAAACAATATCATGAATAGTGTGACAATAAAGTCAGTACCAAAAATATCTTTGGATAACTGTAATTTATTAATAGTTTGAATACCTACATAAACTGCTTTGGAATGCTGCTATTTCTCATAGAGCGACGTATTGCGGCCACCCAGCTCGCCGGCCGAGGGGCCTTATTAAACTAATTTATCAGCGAATTATTATTCTGCTTTTTGATATAATGGATCATATTTTTAAGCCCCGCCTAAAAAGGCTGTTAGCACAGCTGTTAGGCACATCGTAGATTTTGAAGTGCTTATTACGCATTAAAATAGAGCTATTGTTTTGTTTACACAAAATTTTAATCCTACTGTACTATAAACGTAAAATTTTGTGAGAACGTTGTCACTGTTGACGGAAAAATTTGATTTCGATGAAAGATACAAATGTAGAATACACCTCAAATATCACTAGTACGTATGGTAGGAATTTCGTACCATATAAACTATTATATGCTATTTCAGGTATACTACCTTAATACATAATTAGTACAGATTAAGCTAATATAAGGGGGAGGCCTTTGTCTAGCAGTGGACGTCTTTAGGCTGAGAGAAGAAGAAGAAGACGAAGCTAATATAACCACAATCTTCCGCAGGTTTCTTAATGTCCATCTACTTACCTATCAACCAACTTAGTGAAGCCGGTCTCTTGGCGATGACGCATAACTCGAAAACTTTTCCCAAACAAAACAAACCACGTCAAAAGTTGACAAAATTAACAAACTTGATGCCCAAAAGACTCCAACTTTTGTAAACAACTGCTTTCATCCAAACTTCTTTAATTCGGTGCTTTGTGGCAAGTTAGCGAGTAAGACGTATGAAAAACAAAAATCCGTAAAGCGAGAATCAGATTCGAATATCAAAAATTCCGTAGAAATGTAAAAAAAAAAAAACATTTAAAAAAAAGGTTATAAGTAGGTATTAAAGTACTCTCATACATAGATTAGATATGGTGAAAAAATTCCATGGGAGCAGGACTTGAACCCGCGACCAGGGAGCCAATTCTCACGCAATCGTAAAAAGTTCACGTTCGTAAAAAATTTCGGAATTCGAATTTTTTTCGAAGGCAACACATTTAGCGTATTCTCAGAACTTCACAATCGAAATATTTCGATCGAACATCACTCGAACGCAACGAGTGGTACTAACCAATCGAAATAACTCGTATTCGAACTTCAGCTGATAAAATGAGATTGTTTAAGGTTATGTGGGATAAGTTTAGTTTGATTTTGGCGATTTTTTTGTTGAAGATTTGAAATCATTTGATGAAAATAAATTAAGAAGAGTTCAAAGTCGCCTTTTTCGGGAATTTGGTTGATGAAGATGTAAACTTCCCACGTTTTAACTTGGGGTTTCCACCAAATGGATTAAGTGGAGATTTTCTCGACACTGGCATATTTTTCTTATCCATTCCCTTCAACGTAACAAAACTATAAAATAATACGTATCGATTGGTAATACGATCAAACTTCGATCACTGACATTGACACAAGACAACTTTTTAATACGTTCCATATTTTTCAAAACAACATAGGAAATATTCAAAATTTTACTTTTTTAAACGTTTTGAAACCGTGATTTATTAAATAATATATTTTTAAGTTAAACAAATAATCTTACGTTCTTCGTAAATTTCGGGATTTTGTAAAAATCACCAATTATTAGATAAAAATTACTTTTTTTTCCAAGCGTTTTTAAAAACGACGTAATGAAACGTAATAAATTGTCTATGATACGTTCCGTTTGACAGTTCGAGTGGTAATTGTTCTATCGTGCCCCAGAATACGAAATATAGGAAACGTTCGAACTTTATAGTAGAAACGACATCTTCGAATAGAAATTACCACACTGAAAAAGTTCTATTACTTGAGAATCGGCCCCCAGGTCTTTATACGTCCGTCGTAGGTCTTTGTACGTTATGTAGGTTTAAAGAAGACCTGGTCGCGGGTTCAAGTCCTGCTCGCATGGAATTTTTTCACCATATCTAATGTCTATATGAGAGTACTTTAGTACTAATTGCATCTGAGATGCAAAAAAATACAAAAATAAAGGTTATAAGTATACTTATAATTTTCACACTAATCTAAACTATTCATGCACTTTTTTTCAGATCCCAATCATGAACCAACATTGTACAAATTTACGAGTAAGTTAGTTATTTTAATATACTCTTTACGAAACATTACTCTCATTACTTTCATTACATTTATCGTTTTCAGTAAATAAAACAGAGGTTGCTATTATTTACACGAACTCAATAGAGCGCAAACTAAGCCGTAAGAAAACATATAAAGAATTACTTTTTTCAGTATTTAGGCATCTAAGAGTAGTCTATCGTTTGTTATTGACCAAAAAAAGAAGAAGGCAAAGAAGGGTCCTGTTCGTACAGGTAGGTTAAATGGATAGCCGCGGATAAAGAGGCAAAGAAATGATAATGAAACCAACACCGAGCATTAAACCTAAGACTTGTCTGAGACTAAAAATAAATCTGCATGGAATAAAATGTAGGTAAAATGCCGCAATATGTAGCACACAAGGTTGACAGGTAGCTGTGAGAGAGTGGGGTTGGCAAAGCGGAGATTTCTGCCAAGACTCAGCTGAAAGCAGTGCCAGCCGCATTTGCCTGTCACTGCGAAAATTGTATTAAAATTATATAACATTTCATAGGCGAAATGCCCGTGAGGTATTAAGTTAACTTTCGTTACTATGACGTACCTAAGTACTTTCAGTATAGGTACACGAAATATTAGAAAAGGGTAAGGATAGCCTGATAGAAAATGTGAATAATTTCGTAGTGCTAACATATTTTTTTCCGAAGGATTCGGAGCCCCAAGTTTCTCACGAGTAACTCTACAAGAAACAATTACCACTAATTAAAGTCAGTACCGAAAGATAAAACAATAGTTACATAAGACAGCGAGCGCCCTCAGGCTAGGAAAAATGCAAGTAATAAAAGCAGCTGATGCGCGGGCACGTAGCTTGTTACTGCACTTGCAACGTCAGTACTGTACGTGTATAATATTCTCTTAGCGACGGCTTGCTGCTGTATTTTTTATGCTCTTCTGTTTCGAAGGAAGAATGGTACTGCTCCGCTGCGATTATGTACAAAATAAATTAACAAAGCATTTCGTATCAGCTTTATGCATTTCATATTAATCATATTTATTTTAGATTTTTTGCATCTCAGATGCAATTAGTACTTAAGTGCTCTTATATAGATTTTTTTTTCACCATATCTAATTTCTATATTATTTCAGTAATCAGTTAATTTCCTAACATATTGCCTATTTCCTTACTCATGAAAAATGGTATTGTGTATGATGTCGTGCTTGCAGGCAAAGCACTTTCATCAAAATAAACACAAACACTGTCATATAATACCAGTATCGTAGGGCGCCATTCTAATACACATAAAACGAACACACAATTACGTAAATTCACAAATGAACCCCGGAATAATTGATGTTTACCAGGAAACCGATCTCGATACGACTCAATACACATAAAACTGGATACGGTACACATAACATCACTACGAAACATCACTATCTAGACTTTATCGTATCGTAATACGGGCTCTATTCAAACAAATTAAATGTTTGAATTGCCTCGCTAGTGCGCTGCCCCGGCGTCTGTCGGCTGTCGTTGGAAGCATTCATTATTGACGATTTGAATGGGAGAAAAATGTCAGACCCGTGTTGTACGCGAAGTAAATATTTGATGGGAATAGAGGCGAAGCCCTTTTGCCGCGCAGATGGCAAACGTTTGACATGTTAAAATAGCTATACTGAAATAAATGCGGATGAAGGTGCTATTATTTTGTATGGTGATCAATTTTAAGACCCTGATTAGTTTTGAGTTGAAGTTAATGTTAGTATTCAATTAATTCAAGTAATGTTAACCTAAAATCACCAGATGAAAGAGTATATATCTAGTAAATAATATTGTTTACCCATGGCAACAGTGCTTTTTCCCGGGA
Organism: Ephestia elutella; assembly: GCA_018467065.1. Taxonomy (NCBI): domain Eukaryota; kingdom Metazoa; phylum Arthropoda; class Insecta; order Lepidoptera; family Pyralidae; genus Ephestia; species Ephestia elutella. Next base: position 7,973,091 of record CM031582.1, read on the forward strand.
TGATAGTTTCCATTATGTCATTCTCAGTACTTGTAACTATGTATATGCGTAATTTCAGGAAGATTGGTCCAGTAGATAGAGCGTAAAGAGGCAACAAACTCACCATTGCATTAATAATATTAGTTAGGATTAGGATTATAACAAATCCACAAAAGAATATTGAATAGTTAATTATTTTTCACACTCAAAATAACAAAAGCTGATCCTATTAAATACCTTTAATTATTGGGAGTTTTCTTAATTAAGAATAAAATATGTGGTGCTCCTACATTGGCAGGTATAAAATGTTTTATAACATTTGCTGTATCTTTTTTATTCATTCTCTTGTTTCATTAATTTGTAACATAAGTGTAATAAAGACAACAGATGTTATATAACATTTTATAACTGCCAGTGTGGGAGCACCATTAGTAGGTCCATTTGAATCAATAACAAATTCGCAGGTGTACAAAGTCTGCATTAGCAAACATAGCTTCCCTTCTAAACACGGGGCAACTTGTCACGCCCGTTGTACTCCACTTGACAAGGGTCAGGCCAGCCAGACGCGGATTATTACTCAGCCAGCTAAGGGATATCTACAAAAGTTTGTCCCTGCGTTATTGATTTAGGCACTATATTTATTAGTCGTATAATAATAGAGTCATGCTCGAAGTTTTCCCATTTCATTGAGAATATGTACACGCATTAAGTAAAGTAGCTAAGAAACCATTTTTATGGCATTTGCACCGCTGCTGAAAACTAATATTTCTATATTTAGTTCTATTTTATTTTAAAATAATTATCCATAGTTATATATTTTTGTAAACATTTGATTAAATAAAAACATATTTCATGCTGTGATAACACTTAAACTTATATATATTTTCCAATGAACCACATGAGCTTTACCACTATATTAAAAACTTATACTTAACTAGCTTTAGCCCGCGGCTTCGCTCGCGTGAATTTCCCACGGGAACAGTGCTTTTCCTTGGGATGAAAGGTACCCTATGTCCTTCTCTGTACTTTTAACTATATAAATATAGGCAGAAATATTTATAATAGGAGAGAGTATAAGGCCTATTTCTACACATACTAGAAATGATTAGGCATGAAGGAGTTTTGCTCGTGCTGAAGAAGAAGCAAAGAACAGTTTAAAGTAAAAATTATAAATAGTAAATGTTTAAGGTTCATGAGTTTATCCGCAAATATAGAGATAAACATAACCCTATTCAATTTTCTATTGCCAAATATTAATTTACATCTGTCGCAGCGTAAACACCACATCGTTTGATATCCGAATACCTATTTGAGTGTAATATCAATAATCTTCAAGCATCAGCACAAACATTCAATTTGAGAGAATTCCTCCATTTTACTTGGAGCTCTCACTCGTTTCGGCTTCCATTTAAAATGTTGGCTTGTAAGGCATCTTGGGGGAAATTTAGGGGTCTTTTAACCTGGTCGTTGCGAGGCTTAGCCCTCAAATGGGTTAATCGTCCGGAGTTGTTAAAGGCATCTGCACCTGACGTCCTGAATTACAGCAGGTATTACGCGGTAACACGAGCCGCTGCAAAAACTGCTTATTTGCGCAAGCGCGCAGATGATGTGACCGCTGCAGTTTTTGTAAACTGTTTCATAAGTTACACTTTTAATTACGAGTAATTCCAGAAAAAAACATGCCATGTGCTTTTAGGTGATTTGCAATCTATAGATAACTTTTTCTTTCTTTTAACATAGAAAGAATAAAGAAGAATATTGATAGGAGCTTACAGAGTGCAACTTAAATCGAGAGTACTCGTATTTTATCATAACTCGCACAATAGAATAGCAAAAGTACTGTATTTACGATTTTTCCGACGTGGACGCAATTTATTTCGCCGCTACAGAACAAAGGCCTTTTAAAAGACAAAGAATCCAAATTTCATTATAAGAGGGACAGAGTAAAACTTGTTATATTTAAATGAACCTTTGAGAGTAATATAATATATAAGCTGTTTCCCTGGCCATCGATCATTTGAAAATTTCGGAATAAAAAGTACGCAGACTAGTTAAATTATTTTCCAAGAATATATAATAGCTAAATAGCCCCGGTAGGGTATATCCATTATTTCAACTAAAATAGGCGCACTTCAAACGCCTACCTACCCTAAGTGGTATAGATACACCATGGGATATTACTTTTAGCAGATGCGTAGCAAACGCTATAAATCTGAAAGTTAGCTATAAGTCTGAAATTAGAACAAAGAGGCAGAAATATTTAATAACGTATTCATAACTATCTATGTGAAGGACCTAGTATCCATAAGGCTAGTCGTTCAGTATAGTATGGATAATATAGGAAGCAGATACATAGACTAGCAGTAAATCATATATTTGAGATCATAACGACTCCTTTCATTCAATATACAGGGTTATTTGTAATAAACGAAAAACCTTCCTAGGGGTGAAAGTAAAAAGTGAAAGTAAAAGATTTCAGAGTCGGTCCTATACAAAAAGATGTTCATATTTATGAGTACTTTTACCTCTAGGTGGGTTTTTCGTTTATTACAAATAACCCTGTATAACACAGTACGGTTTGCAAAACTTTTTTGTTTAATAAAAATTCATAATGGCCCCCGAAAACGACCCTTATAAAAAAAAAATACTTTTTGTGTTTGGGTCACAGTTTTATGCCATCCTACCAAATTTCATCTGATTTAGTCCCGTAGATTCGGAGAAAATTGGCTGTGACACACGGACGGACAGACAGGCGCACGAGTGATCCTATAAGGGTTATGTTTTTCGAACCCTAAAAAGAGTTATAGTAAATAGTTAGGTACCTATGTATTTTGTTAACATTTCTTCTTGTTGTCGAGTCGGAATGGCAATTTTAATCATTTTGGACCAGTAGTTGGCCAGCAGTTAGTATTTCAAAGCAGATATAGAATTTATTAGATAAATAAAACTGAACTTGTATATCAAGAAGCTCGCTAAGAGCTGCTTTAATCCATAAATTAGAATTAAATTACACCCTTTGAAGCCTTCAACTTGTTTCATCGTCCTAAAGAGGCAAAAAGTTAGAGCACCCAATTTCAGAGGATTTGAAATTAGCCTCGAAGAAATATTGAAGTCAATTTAGTAAACTTTATAAACTTTTATATTGTTTTGTGGTTATATAGATATAAGCACATCTTTAATTTGGATACATTTATAAAGCAAGTCCGATAGATAGGTTGCTGAATAAAGGTTTCAGGTTACCTATCCTTTTTACACAACTCACCAAAAAAGGAGTGTTATGTGGTCAGGGTTCATGTATGTATGTAAGTTTCTTTATTCAACCATAAGTCCTGAACGGCTTAACATATTTTGACGTGAGAGGTATTTTTAGAATACTTGCATTCCTCCGAGTGACATAGGCTATGTGAGTTGTCAGTCGTGTTTTTTATTATTTTTTATAATTAGCTTGCTGTCTTTTGTCTATTTTGTTTTTCGAGACCCGTTTTGGGTTTAATTGATTAAAAAGTATGAAATATTCTTTGTTTCATTATTACAAAAAATGTAGTCTAATTTTAAATGTCAATGGTGAACGGAAAACTGAGAGATAAGTAGGTGCGTTTCCAAGAAACATAACACAATGATTGTAACAAAAACCTTTCGAGACAAGCGTCGCAAGAAGTACGTATGTTAACGTTATCAAAACAGTAATTACCTTTCGTGTACAAACGCGTTAAGATAACGGTCCTGCCGCAGGATATTGTTAACATTTATGTAACACTCCTTATTACATTCGTACACTTGAAACGTCTCTATGGTCGGGGAGCAATTATAACAATAGCCTAATAACTTACTACTAAATTATAGGTCCAAAGGGAGCAGGAAATCTTTCTGAGATAAGGTTTTCATTGTTTTTGACACATGCTAACAAAATTTGTACATCTCGGTGTGATACGACTATAAAAGAAATTAATGTCTTAGTACCTATTAATGTGTATTGTATATAGACAAGGCAAATCTTATAAAATAGTGTAATAATATTTATTGTATAGGTCGTACAAGGAGGTCAAGGTGATGCCTGAGGATAGGGAGAGATGGAAGGAACTCCACCGACAAGAATAGTGTTCTTAAATTTAAATGAATGAAATTTATTTTATTCATGGGGTTGCATGAGATTTTTTCTCTCACACAGACGTGATTGAGCAACAAATAAACATGCAATTAAAATTTAATTACGAAGTAAGTAAAACACGTATAACATTAATTAACAGTGTTCAAACTACGGAATTAGCAACGCCCAATCTAATGTCATTATACTGTATAATCTGGTAATCCGAAAGTTACTATAGTTAGATAACGAACCTAACATCTAAAACGTGTCTTGAATACCTAAATCCTAGGTACCAGTTTGTCAGTGATAATGGCTCACACGCTTATTAACAACTCGACTAGGAACATAAATTTCGTGTTAGATTATCATCGGTGTACTAAGGTGCAAGTTGCTGTAATATACGACCTCGGTTTATCAAATAAGACAGTAGATAAGCAATGTCTCTTTGGGGTAATTTGCGAATTCGTCGTAGATATTGCGTGGTTATATTTGGTTTGTTACTTTGAGGATTAACTAAGTTTTTTGTAGACTACCGAAGTATCAGGAATGAGTTTTTGCATTTTTTTTATAAAAGATGGGTTTGCTCTTGACACAATTTTGCCCGAAGACAGAGTTGAGGCACAGAATTAATATAAGTACTACGTAGTTGAGGTCTAAGGTGTAGCGAGCTTACCCAGAAGCAGTCTATTTATTATGGTTTTGAAGAGATTCAGGTTAATCATGTTATCAAATTATGTAGATATAATTTGTAAGAATCTGTCTCTTGTTTAATGAAGTACACAGCAGTACCAAATTTTATATAGTTAGTGGTAATAAATTTGTATCTAAAAGCACTTAGCATAGCTATTAAAACCCCATTTCTATATGCGAAAACCTATTAAATGTGTTTGTAGTTACTTAAGTTATTTTGTAATTTAGTTATGAAACTGTATGGTTTTCCAAAGAAAACAAAATAAAAAATAAAAATAAAATTTATTACCACCAGAACGGATGAAAATGGAACACTAACCCAGCTATTTAGATAAGATTTTTGGCTAATTAAAAAATAGTTCCTGTGAAATAAATAGACGCGTGATTTTTTGTTTTGTTTTTTGAAATGTAGTTTGAATGTACCAGTACAATTCTAGATAAAAACGCAAAAGGGTCTTCAGTTCTGCATCTTTCATGGCATGTTATAAGAGAAAAGTAGTGATAACATACGAGTAACACGATAAAGATCTGTAAGAACCGAAAGCGCAGACTACCGACTACAATCCACAATAGAACAAACTCCAACTCCTCGCCTCACATAAGACGTCCCGCTCCAGCCTTGTCACGAACTCTCTGTCATCAAGTGTAAACACTCCCTATCAAGTAAATACAGAAATGTGCTCGCAACATGTTGGCTGAAGTGCCACGGCGCCACTGCGGAAACCAGCTGCGATTTTGTGCAACAAATTATATTGCAAATAGAACATGCACTACCTCGTTCCTGGGAAACTTGACATTTAGAAGTAAAGCGGGCTTTTTTATTATATTTTGCTGGCTGGTTATTATATAGTTAAACATATTCAGATAAATTACGTACCTTTTTGTCCTACTTCTCCTTATCAAGCCTAGATAACACTGGTGTCAGTTGTAGTAATTATATGTTTTCGATATATAAAGTTTACTATACTGTTGCTGCAGATATTATGACAATTCGCCGAGATATAATGCGAGAAGAGACAAAATTTTAGGTCCCATCTTTTGCCTTATTGTCCCCAGTTGAGCTTCCTTTGATTTGAGATGTAATGGCCTCTCATACCTGTTCTCACGCTTCATTCTAATAAAATAGCAAAATTTATAAGTAACTACTTAATAGAATTCGGCTTCCCGGATTCCAAGAAGATAAGTAATAGTAAGTAAATAATACTGAACATGACATTTTTTCATGTTAAAACAAGCAAAGTATGGGTTATTACCAATATTACAGTGTATATAACATTACACGAGCGTTATGAGATAAAATTTAAGCCAGATGTGTTTAGGTATCTCTTGTTACTGATACCAATTTCGCTAACCCAATTAATCAATATGTCAAAATCATGTTATGTTTTAATGGTTTTAATTACCAAAATATCATAACCTCTCTTGAAAAAGACCGATTGGAATCCCAAGAATTTTCTCAAAAGCACCTGTTTTGATTTTAAAAGCATCTTCTGTCACGTTTCGCGCCTAAAGTGGCAGCCATCTTGCAACCGCCATCTTGAAACGTGACGACGAGGAGTGACGGGTTTGGTACTCTTCCCTATTTTAAATTCGCCCTCTTTTATACGCAAGCTATTTTAACAAACAGGATCTAATTTATTGGAGGGCCTATTGTTGATGCATTGTAATGAAAGAAAGCGTCGTTTTTTGTATAACCTTAATGAGGGACCAACTGGAGGGCAAAGTTCCCAGCGTTGACTTAATTTTTCTCACGGCTGTGCCTTAAAATATTGTTACTTATAAGTATACAATTTTATACTTGCCTATTTCAGTAAAAGACCAAAAATTCTACATTTTTGATGATCATACTTCAATCTTTTAGTTAAGCGAAAGATGGCAGTATTACCTCTACATTATCTACATACTTCTATTAAACTTCAAAATTGAAGATCAAAGCCTGCAAAAGTCAAGTGACCCGCACAAATGCTGAATTTCTTTATCAGGAAAACGAGATACAATAAAACTCTCACATCAGTGCCACTCATGGCGCCTGTCGCTAAAAAAGGCTAAGGATAATAAATTCTCGCATTTCTCTCACACGAGACGTTGAGTTATAAGATCGTACAGTTAGATTGTTTACACTGACTCACATTATTTATAGCCTAATATTATGTTAAATAGACTCTAACATATCTTTCTCTGTGCCTGCCTAACCCTTTTTTCTGAGCTCAATTTCGCGTTTTGTGAAAATTATGTTTATGTTATTCTCATATTCAAAGTAAGTATGTATTTCGCTCTCTTTAGTCGTATTTCCTCATGTGACTGAAGGTCGTGGTCATTATATGGAATGAAACATACACAACGACTCTCTTGGCAATTTTAATGGAGTAGTTTGTCATTGCCTTCGCCATTTCACACACTAGCTGATAATCATCAACCAGAGTGCAGGTTTCCTCACGATGTTTTCCTTTACCGGAAGCAAGTGGTGGTCGATGAAAACTAACATGAGTCAAATTGGTATACAAACTCATGTAGCCCGGGCAGGATTCGATCCTGGGATTTTGCATCCACAGGCGGGCGCCCTACCGCTTCATGTCTTACTATATAAGTATAATGTGTGAAAGTGTCATACTGGAACTGTATACTTAATTTAAAAAAAAATCATATGTATTAAACTGAACTGTCTCAAGTTTGCCAAAATGTGTATAGTACAGACTATATTTAAAAATGATCAATTTCTAAGTCACGATAAATTTGTGTGTACGTAATTTAATTATACAAAGTAAGTTTATACACGTTCTAAGATGTATCTCTCTCTCTCTCAGCCGAAAGACGTCCACTGCTGGACAAAGGCCTCCCCCGGTCCTGCGCTGCCCGCATCTATACGCATCCTACGACCTTCACCAGGTCGTCGATCCACCGAGAGGGAGGCCTTACAACACTACGTTTTCCGGTTTGTGGTCGCCACTCGATGCTAAGATGCTAAAATGTAGGTATATTGAGATCTTTATTAAATTCGCAACATGACAGAAACAAAGTTGAAATCTTGCAGGCAGCTCTTCAAAGAGGTAACTTGCGAAGTAGGTGACCTCTCTGAACCGGCACTTACCACAAGACTTCGAAAGTGAAATAGTATTACGTAGTAGTTCGAGGTAAGTACAAGAACAAATTAAACATTGATGCCTGCGCTCTACACTTAATACAACAAAGAAGCAATACCTAGTTGCAAAGTTGATAAAGATCTTTAATAGTTGGTATAGTATGAACTATATGTACATATTATATAGGCTCTGCATAATAATTTACTTTGCTGACTGTACTACAACAACTAAAATAAGAGAAACTTCATAATGTTCAGGCAGATAAAAAGTACTAGAAACGCAAATTACGTAAAATGCAGGTGACCAGTTAATGTATTAACTCTTCCTTTTTATCATCGAGATGGAACCGTTTTAGATTATTTTCATCTCTACTTATATATTTTAAAATGTAAACGAGCTAATTATTAAAAAATGATAAGATAAAACTTTTTTCCAAAAAAAAAATGAACCGACTTCCATCATAAAACTTAAAAACATGAAATAAAAATAAACAAACAATAAAGAAAAATGTATTAGCATGCTACCTACTGAATGAGGTGAAGTCGGTGCCAAGTGCAGGACTATGTAATTGTTTAGCTAGGCATTTTGTATACATACATGATTCTAATGTTAATTTAGATTATTTAATTCAATTTGGCACCGACTTCACCTCATTCAGTAGGTAGCATGCTAATACATTTTTCTTTATTGTTTGTTTATTTTTATTTCATGTTTTTAAGTTTTATGATGGAAGTCGGTTCATTTTTTTTTGGAAAAAAGTTTTATTTTATCATTTTTTGTGCTTCTACACCTATTTTCTTTAATAAAAACTAAAACTTTTCTTTCACTGCTAGCCGAAAATAAAGAATTAAGAATTCGAAACTTTTTATGTCAGTTTGATTTGAAATGTCAGAACTTGTCAAATTGTCTATTATTTTTGGCACATAAATAGACCGTGAGCCCGCGACGACCAAACCTTCCGTATTTTAAAAATGCTGAATGTTTTTCTGCGTGGTATATACGGGTAAAAATATTAGCGACTAGGTATGAAGTTTGGCTCTTGTTGCTTATGCAGGTAATATGGATAGCAAGGATGATTTTTATAGGTATAAAAAGCACCCTTGGAGCCTTCCAAAGTAAAATTAAATTCAGCATTTGTAATAAAACAAATATAACTATAATTTAGTAAAGTTACAATGTCTAGCAGGGGTTTATATCTGCACCAATTGCCTGGCAATGGATGGCGTGATTTCTTATATTACATTGAATTATAAATAAATATGGAAGTGTAACTCTCATACAACGAACGCTCAAATCTTGGTTCCATTTACGCAAACAAATGTACTTAAATACAACAAGACACTCACACATTCTCATAGAAAAAGCTAGTACACGATTGGGCGCGTCAAGGTCACGGGGCGGGGTCAACACACCGCGGCTACCGCTCAAACAAACGGCCAGCCGCTTGGCGTTTGAAGTCTCGGCACAGAATTAATATAAGTCACAGAAATAAAAATTTTTTTCAAATATAAGCAGAAGAAACACAAATTTCACACACACTCTGATGATATTTGACAATATTTGCATCCTGTTCATGATAAGGACTGTCACATAACTCTGTCCCTTTCCTTCCTTAGCATTGCAATGTATTGCAACACGAACCACTACACTGAAAGATTTATCATCTAAGCCGGATTTTTCATGCGAAATGATCCTTAACTGTCATATTTGTTGTGTTGTCACAGTTGTCATAAATATTTAAAATTATTTTTTACTGTTTTGTACTTTTAAACTCAATAGAAATTATAAAATGCAACGTGTACAATGTGTGGGAGTGTTTCTTATAAAAATATTCCTGGAATATCGTTCCTTCGGTAAGCAATTCATGTTTTTTTGACGTGCCCAATGAAAATATACAATTTCGTGTTATTTTTGAAACAATAACCATTATTAGACTTTTGAATGCTATTTATCAGCAATATCATTATTTATTTTATAAAGTAGTGTATTAATTATAACCATTTCATAAGAAATACTACAAGTAATTTAATAATTTCGTAAATAGCATAGATCATCCAGTTTTGTTTACTATGGCTGGGCCGAATCAAGGCAAATATACGAATTTAGTACCTATTCTATAAAAATCACAGGAATTCTTTCTTGAAAATAAAAATGCACATTTTATAAAAATACTGACAGTGAATTTTATTTCAGGACAAGGAAAATATGCCAGAAAATAATACCTCAAGAAAGAGAACTGCTATGGGGAGTATTTCTCTTACGTACTACGAGTACCAGGACATTGAATGGACGCCAGCAACCATCAACATCATTGCAATGTTTCATTGCACGTGATTTTAAATAATTTAAAATAAATTTTATTTATTTAATGACTAGTATTTTTTCCCAAAAGGGATAGAATTTCTCATTGTAAAAAGCTGATGCAGATCCGTCCGCATACCGCGCACGGCTTAAGATTCAGCGTCTCAAAATTTTTGGTTTTGCTACACTGTACTGAATATAATTATCTTAGATCCGACCCTGTATTCTGTCGTTGTGTGAATAATAATCTTAGTATGTGTTTTTGCCATGCAATTTCAAATGACATGTTCAGTCTGCTTACTATTATTATATGTCTGTGATATAAGTACTACGTAGTCTCGGCAAAGGAAAGAAAGGTAATTCCGCTGTTCTTCATATCTGTGTGATTTTTACACCACTTTACGACACACGATGGCCTATTTTTGCTAATTAAACTTGCGAAATTACTCGATGATACGTACAATCGACACTTATGCGTTAGGTACAAATACAACCGTTGAACTCGCTGCGCCACGGCGAACTGAGGGGAAGTGAGGTGACTATTTTACGCCCCGCCCACCGAAGTTCCTATTTCGTGGAACCATTTTTTTGGCGTTGTTAGAGTTCTATGGTATATTAGTTCGTTGTTATATTATTAGGAATAAAATCTTTAAAAAACTTTACTATAAGGAAATTGAGTTACCACTTTAAATGTTATTGCTACAAAAAATCTGCCTAAGTAATCATGATCCAACTTTTATAGTCGCTAATCGCTATTTCTATGTTGGGAACATACACAGAAAATCTTTAGTTTTAATAAAGTAAGTAAGGGCATGCTATCGCGGGCTTTTGCTCTATAATGCAATGTTGGTATTTTTATATTTTGTTAGGTATCTTTAAAATTACCGAACAGATTTTGACGTGGTTAAAATGGGACCAACTTGGGTATATACCATTACGAATAAAAAAACAATTTCGGAAATCAGTCCACTGTAGGCGGAGAAATCGGCATATAACCTCCTCCTTTTTTGGGAAGTCAGTTGAAAAATAAAATCACGACTGACAACTCACATAGCCTATGTCACTCGGAGCAAGGAATCTAACAATACCTCTCACATCAAAATCTGTTAAGCCGTTTAGGACTTATGGTGGAATAAAGAAACTTTTATACATACTTACATACATGAATCCTGAAAACATAACACTCCTTTTTTGGTCAGTCGTGTAAAAAGAGATGACAATGAATATGATTATGAATAAATTAGTATTGAGTACTTGAGTAATAAATTCATAAATTGATGATGATCCATTGTTAATATTCCCAATAGAATACGCCTACAAGTTAAAATACAAGAAAACCGGTATAATCACTAGTAGGTACTTCCTTCCTCAAACTTCAGGGACCCTCATCAATTTCCTTGTACCTGAAAGGGCGTTTAACAAAGGACTTTGCTAAGTCTTGTAATTGTATAATGGATGATGTCTATGACACCATAGTCATCTGAACGATCGCTTTGAGGCTAATGAGGGATTTTCCGAGACCGAAATTAAAAAATATAATAGTTCCAGGTGACTTCATAGATGGCGCTTAAGTAAAAGGTGAGACAAACAGTTCCATACAAAAAGCAAAAATTCACGGTATAGGCAACTAAAAAAAACTTAGTAAAAAAACATCTAAAAAGTATCAATAGGTATTGTGATTTGTGCCACTGTCAAACTGTTAGGTGATTTTTTTTCTGCCTCTGGTTGACAAGAAAAAGCGCACCATATAGGTTCAGCCATTATTACGACTCGGCTTTCATAAAACGCTTGAGACTTTTTTAAACTGTTTTTTTTTTCTTAATTTAGCTGTCAGAAAATCGCTCATTACAATATCCACAAATTATTATCAGTTTTCAGTGTATATTTCTGTCAACGAACTTTAGGCCTGGCAGTATGTAGCAATAAAAATGGAACTGAGAAATAAAAACACTCTTGGCACATTTAGATGTACTTACCTAATTACGTAATCTACTGTATCAATTAAACGAAATGACGCTATACTATAAGCCCTCGGGGGTAATGGAAATGTTGTTTCAATTAAATTTTAAAGTCTGTCTCATAATCTATGCACCTGTTTTTTCAGAAATAAATGCAATAAAATCTTATTTTATTAACAGCAAATATAATTATGGAAAAGCTTTTACGCTTTATTAATCTAGATGATAATCAATAGGTATCCTTATACAATACATATCTAAATTAAATTATCAAATCTAATTAGCGTTTAACAAAGATCACTCAACCAGATTATACAGACGCACTATGGATCCTGTAGTATGGAGCGGCCGGTCATAAATCATTTTTTTGAAAATGTAGGTAGATGGTTATTACTTATTGATTTGATAAATTGAAGATATAATGCATTAGTTTTCGATAGTAAAGTACCCTTAGCCGTCAAATATTGTGTGTACGACATGTCAAAACATTGGCAATTTTGTGAATTCGCTATTGTTCGTTGCGCAAATCAAAGTTTTGTTCATACTTTGAATGCTTGTATTTCTTAAAGTAAGAGCGTGAAGTTAATAAAAATAATCATGAGTAATGATGAAGGTATGTAGTATTTAAAACGTATAAATGTAACATTTTGAGATTATTAATTACATGAAAAAAAAATAGAATACAACTATAAGTCACTTTCGAAAATGCAATTTTGTTTTTATTATTTTTTTCAAATTAGGGGATTTTGTCCTCTTAATTATTGATTTTAGGTGAATCCTAGAATAATGTAGAATACAGATTTGAGTTGAATCGTGCGGACAAAATCCCCATTTGGAAATGGCAGGATTTAGAAGTTAGGAGGTAGTGGTTTCTCAATTGAAGGCGTTCGTGTTTATGAAATTTTATACAGATATATGAAGAATGCAATGTTATAACTTGTGTGAAGTGTTGAGTTTTGACTATACTGTAGCTGATTTTATAAGTTTTTTTATTTATTCTTTCTTAGGTGTAATAGTCTACACAATAAGGAAGAGAGATTTGTGTGAAAGATGATTTTCACTCAAATACAAAAAATTAGACACAATGTTTTCAAAATTAGAAGAGATGCTAATTGCTAAAACCAACTGCACTTCTACAGACCTAACTATTTTTTTTATAACTATTAAAAATAAGTGGTTGTCGTCGAACAGGGACAAAAATATTTATTCGTTTTTAAATATTAATTCGTCATGGTTAGATGGACAGTGCATTTAAAAAAAAAATATGCTAACAGAATCGTCAATCCAGGAGGCCGATTCTACTAATTACAAATGTAGATGTCTCGTCTCAATTGTGTCTCATGAGCCAAAGAAATTGAAATAAAGCGACAAGATCTCTGTAAGACTTCTATGTTTTATTATGATTTCTTTGGCGTTTGAGACACAACTGAGGCACGACATCTACGTTTGTAATTTGTAGAATCAAAGGCGTGTAGGCCGGTGAAGGTTTTTCTGGATTTCGTTCTGTCTAGTGAACGCCGTAAACGTAGGAAGACTGAAAATTTATGTGCTTCTACTTCTGTGGACGAACTGCTTTTTTCTACTGAAGCGAAACTTCGCAGTGAAGGCCATCTAAGCAAATCATAGGAGATAAAAAATATCATACCACCGAAAGCCACAGAAACAGCATTTGAAGAAAAGATAGTACCTCCTCAATCCGCTCTATGTTGACGGAAGCGAAGTTAATAATAGCACTTCCAACTGAGGTTCTAGATATGATTTTAGTCACCCGAGTAGACAACTTTTTACTTGATTTATAATGCAATAAAGTATACCTACATTGTTTTTTTTTTAGTTTATATTATTTGTAGGGAAATATTTATAATTTCATGGCCTTTAACATGAAATTATTCGAAGTAATGAATTTATTCTGCCATAACACACGTCTACAAATTAGTTTCAGTCGAAAAATGCACCTAAATAATTTTGACCGGGCTGTCCATAGTATAGGGTCCACCGTGAGACGTAATTATCAATCCTTTTGTTAGTACACCTGCTCAGCGCCTTTACATCATTGCGGGCATTCATATCTTGTCGATTAATATTCCGTCGTCGTTTGCACAAATTTCCAAGATCATCTTAAAACGAGATTTCAAATTCTATGAAATTTAATTAGATGAATAAAGGATCCATTCAGAATGGGCTTCAATCTTCATAGTACACTAATGAAATTGAGACACTATTAATTTCTCAAGTCCACTTTTTGATATTTTTTATTGAATCTTAAAGTCTGTGATACGTTGCTTAAGTATGTACATTTGATATTTTTTTTAATTTAACGTTTTTTTATAAGTACAACATAGGGCGGCAAACGATCAAATGGGTCACCTAATGGTAAGTGATCACCGCTGCCCATGGACAACTGCAACACCAAAATTTATTGATTTATAAAAATGTAATAATTAGGCAAATAAAACCAGTTTAATAATATAATTAATATAAGTTTAATAATAATATAGGTAGTAATAAATCACTAATTCCAATAGTAAATAGGCAATTCAAAGGTCACCTAATAAGCGCGCGATTGGTACTCGGACCAATTACGCACATTGTTCTTGGGGCATTATCATCAGAGATAGTTCTCCGAAGGGTAAAAGGATAATTGGCTAGCATTAACTCTTCTCTGGCGCGGACGTTGACTTATGAGCTAACCCCGACTAAGCACCGATCTGCCAACTCATCAAAATTTCTTTTTGCGGGATGTTTTCTGTGGGAATATTTATTTACTAAGCGAAGACGTTATTATTTCTTTATTTATTAGAACACAAAACAGATTACTATCAATTACAGACTCATATATATGCTTATAAATACTGTTCTAATTGTAATCCAAAACATGTGTACCTATATACATCTAAATGGAAGAGTTTATAAATTTCTAGAGAGCACTATTACAAACATTAATGTTATAGCTTAAATAGGGGACCGGACAACATTTTTTATTGATGCTTTTTTGAAATATCTCACAATAATAGAATCATCCGTAAGAGAATCACCTTCATAACCAAAATATTTCCCAAGATATAGCAAAAAACAATTCACATTTTTAAGCGATGTTTGGACGATACCAAAACGCCTCTAACTAAACGTACATTCATATGAATTCATATGTCCCCTATTCTATAAGTTATCTATACATATAATAAAACAGTAAAAATATTTTGTCTGTACATTTAATATTTTTGACTGAAATGGATAGAGGGAGACCTAAAAAGAGCAATAAAAAGCATAAAATTTTTTTTGGAATTTCTTGTCTGTCTGTATGTATGTACGCGTTTCACGCAAAACCTACTGGACGGATTTGAATGAAACTTTTTTGTTGCATAGCTATTAAGCCTGGGCAACATATAGGCTACTAGCTTTCGCCCGCGGCTTCGTCCGCGTGAATTTCCCACGGGAACATTGCTTTTTCCCGGGATGAAAGGTACCCTATGTCCTTCTCCGTACTTCTAACTATGTGTATGCAAAATTTCAGGAAGATTGGTTCAGTACATGAAGTGTGAAGAGGTAACAAACAAACAAACAAACAAACAAACAAACAAACAAACAAACAAACAAACAAACAAACAAACAAACAAACAAACAAACAAGCAAGCAAGCAAGCAAGCAAGCAAGCAAGCAAGCAAGCAAGCAAACAAACAAACAAACAAACAAACAAACAAACAAACAAACAAACAAACAAACAAACAAACAAACAAACAAACAAACAAACAAACAAACAAACAAACAAACAAACAAACAAACAAACAAACAAACAAACAAACAAACAAACAAACAAACAAACAAACAAACAAACAAACAAACAAACAAACAAACAAACAAACAAACAAACAAACAAACAAACAAACAAACAAACAAACAAACAAACAAACAAACAAACAAACAAACAAACAAACAAACAAACAAACAAACAAACAAACAAACAAACAAACAAACAAACAAACAAACAAACAAACAAACAAACAAACAAACCAACAAACAAACAAACAAACTCACTTTCGCTTTTATAATATTAGTTAGGATTAGGATAATTCATTTTGAAAACTGGAACACCTGATGAAGATCCATAACAGAACAGCTAAACTATAAGTAATATGGAAATGGTGCCTTAACAAAAATCGTTCAACCTGATGAGCATTTTCTGCTAACGTATAAAAATTGAAGATCTGGAACATCTGATGAAAAGCACCAAGAGACCAGCTATACTATAACATATATGGAAATGGCGCCTTAGCAAAAATCGTTCAACCTGATGAGCATTTTCTGCTGACGCATAAAAATTGAAGATCTGGAACATCTGATGAAAAGCTCCAAGAGACCAGCTACACTATAACATATTATATGGAAATGGCGCCTTAGCAAAACTTGATTAATCTGATGAAAATTTTCTGTAGAAGTATAAAAATCTAAAATCTGAAATATCTGAAACAGTTTGGAACACAAAAAGATTTTTCATTTTAGCAAAACTCACGCGGGCGAAGCCGCGGGCGACAGCTAGTTATATAAATAAGATTAGATTATTGACTACTTTAATTGTATGGGAATCATGAATAGGAAGAATCGCATTACACACACACAGATTAGGGATTATAATCTGAGTTTGAAACAACTTTCAATATTGAGACATATTATGTAGATAAAAAATAAACTAGACTAAAATATAGCGCCACTGAAGTTTATGCAAAGTCTTCTTGAAAGGTATCTACTTGCACTCGAACACTTAATCTTTTCCACCAACAAACTTCCGAGCGTAGGAAGTACGTATACGAAGCAAAGTGACACCGTACGTATGTGTTTACTCCCAAGGCCTGAACTTGAACCGTTAGGAAACTCGTAAAAAGTATTATAGTGTTTATTTCTCTGGTGATTCCCACGTGAAAATCAAGGCGCGTGCGAAATCCACCCGTTTGGTTTTATGACCCATATTTTTCCTGAAAGAGACGCGACGCCTGTTATCTGAATATTTCGTTGTACTTTATCTCCGTATTTGGTATATTTAGTTGTGATTTGGTTGTATTGATATTTATTGGACTATGTCGTATATAAAAATTCCTTATCATTTATTAAAAAAACTAAAAGTCGTACCTTATACTTAGTTGTATGCGACAATAATTCACTTGGCTTCCTGGCAAATAACTATCAATGTTCATAAAACATCTTGAAATAAACATGATAACTTCGAATTTCTTGCTTGGACCTTATATGTATAAACCGAAAAAAGTTTTCTATTTGTGAAACGTAGCTAACATCCTTTATTGAAGACAGAAACTATGCCCATATAGTAGAAAGCTACAAAATTCCCAAATAAAGTTTATTACTCACTTACATCGTACATTAAACGAAAAGAACCTTTTAACGCAAAACTTGGTACATTATTATATTGTATAAATGAACAGCCTTTCATAATAAAAAAGTTTCGTTTCGATACATTACTCTCAACAATATGACGGACATTCCGCAACTTCCCATTACCATCTAAGCCACAAAATGGCTAAATGTTCATACTTGTAATAAAGCCCGACATACATTATACAGTAATGATTTGTGTGCTAACTTTGGGGAATAGCGATCCCTTTTTGTGCAGACATAAGTTGAATAATGTTTTAACTCGCACATAACTGCTGACATTATCAGCTCCCACGCAAGCTATTATGACAAACATAAACGTAGATAAGATTACAGTCTATTATAAATAAAAGTAATGAATTGTGAAATATATATTTTAATAAGTACCTATCTATATTAATTTTTGAAACCAATAAACTCACTATTTAGCTAAACGTGGCCTTCGCGCCTGATGACTATTGTTTCTACCCCGTAAGGGATAAATAAGTAATACTGTATATATATGTCGGAATAAACACACATCACAACATCAGAATCATCAGATCATGGGTTCAGGGGGGCCAAGCTCAGAAATCGATGACCAGAACGGTAAACACAGTACAGGTACTTTAACAACAGGTTCACGCGAAAACACGTGTGGGCACTAGACTCAGTTTAAATATTAACTGTCAGGATGAGGGTATTTCCAAAATAACATGCACAGCTCTTAATAGACAGGGTAAAAAACTCCAATCTCAAGTTACAGCCCAAAGCATCCAGGGATTTATCAGATATTAACGGATTAAGAAATCATCTAACACTAACCTCTCATTTAGTCCACGTGTCACGGCTAGGGTCCAACCCTAACCTACCCACGGCAAGGAACCGTGCCCCATCACGCACGGATCAATCCATTTCAACCAGTGAGTTCTTCTGAATGGTCTTCCGAGCTAACTAAGATCTCCAATATCGCGCTGATAACTCCATCACACATAGTCACATCGTTAACGCACTAAGTAACACGACAATAACACTATTCTGACACTGACTACATAGCTACAGAGAATTCAACACAACCGGACGACACGTCCGCACCGCACTGCGCCACAAATCAGACTGCTTCGCTATAATGTCATAACGATCGCACGTTGGATTTATTACAAAGACGGGGTGAATGAATGAATGAATGAATGAATGAAATATTTTATTTGCTGAATATGGGTACAGATAAGATCTTAAATTAATACATATAACAACCAAACATATTCTACTGATGTTACAGCATGCAAAAATTGAAATTGAATTGAAGAATTGATTGAGATTGAATTGACACAAGTGACATTGTCACTTTGACACATTTCCTACGAGTACCGTCTTGAAAACTGTTTTAAACCATTGATTAACTATCAAAATAAACCACAGTTAATTTAATTTATGTAAACACTCCGACATATATAACTAGAATACTGCTGTTATGTAATGCTATTATCCGAATTCATTAATATTCAGATACTTAGATATATAACTTTTTATATTTGAGCAGAGCTGGATAAAGCTAAGCATGCATGTAGAACTTTACAACTTCAATGGCTTTTACTTAATCTGGAAACTGTCTTTTACTTTTTTACTTACCAGCAACTTTACAACCCTTATAAGATTATGCATACGAGAACACTAAGCAAACCCTTTTAGCTAAAGTTTGTAAAGTAGAAATCATTTTTAAACGTGGTTTAAGTTCATGTACCAGTGTATCCTAATTTTACTAAAGACACTTTTGATATGTATGAAAATTATAAGTTCCACGATTATCATGTGAAACTTATTTAGCGATAATCAGGTGACCCGCTTGCTCGTTTGCCGCCCTATGTTATAAAAAAAAAACATAGGCGTCGATGAACTTAAAGGCCATATTAAATGATTTGTACTATAGTCCGGAACCTTTCAATTCTAAAGGGACACATTAGTGAAAGTGGGGTCACCGCCTTGCCAGTTTTCAATCTACCATCAGCCTGATGCTTTATTTAATTTGCAAATGATACTTTAATTAGATATGCAATGCATATCACAAAATGGATTTAAAAAAAAATAAAAGATGGGTTTGCTCTTGACCGCAATCTAGCCCGAGGATAGAAATGAGGTCTACTATTCCAAATAAATACCGCTTTTCCAAAGAATCGCCTTTTCCAAAACTAAGGGTAAAAAATTCGAGGTTCGTAACAATATCGCTATTTTAAGATCCTCTAAACCCAGATACAAGATAACCAAGGGCCATCCTAGGCGCTCACGACCTCTAAGGCGGACCCAAATGTATTTTGAGCAAAAGTACATAGAAATTGGGTCGGATTTGGGATATTTTTACAAGCCCTCTGTTTCGACACCTACAGCTTTCGCCAATATTGCGAGGAAAATATTGTTTACGCACCAGAAAATACGTTACGTTTGTTTGTTGTTGTGTAATTATAACTGTAAAAGTTTGGATGTGAGTTTGTGAGGATGTTTGTTCTCAATCACGCAAAATTTACTGGACGGATTTCGATAAAATTTGAAATTCAGGTAGAAAAATACCGGGAATATCACATAGGGTACTTTTTATCCTTAAATTCCCACGGGAGCGAAGCCCCGTGGCGCGGCTTGTAATTATATAAATTCGCGTACAGTTATACAGAATTAAATTTTACTAAAATTTGTTCATATTTTAATGAAAACAAAAGGATATTGTGTAAATAATAGTTTTTGTTTTTAGGTATAACTGTTCACATTGTTAAAATTTTATGGTTAGTAGGTATATAAATAAGGAACCGTTCACTTTAGCCTGTTGTTGTGTAAGAACATCTGCTAAAGGAATCACTACAATATGATAGTTTTTGCAGCCAAATATCTAGAAATAATTTATTTAATAGCAAATAAATTCTTAAAAAATCATACTTACTGTGAGCCGATAGCCACGCGGCGTCAATCCTCACACGACAACGACCACATTCATATATACCACGGCACAGACGTAGTAAGTGTGTAAGCACATGTAGAGGCGTGTCGCCGGCCACGCAATCAGCTGTTCCGCGGTCTATCCCGTCCGCGAAGTGTTAGCGACAAAGATAAAGTACAGACACGGCTGGTTCACTCGAGACTTGGAGTACTTAACCCGAGAGAGGCAACCACATGTGAGTTCCCGCGGATTCGCCGGCATCGCGCGGGCAAACGGGCGGCCGCACCGCTCTCGCCACCGCACTAATCAGTAATCGTTGCTGGGGAGGCTGCGTCTCTCTCGCCCTCACTTCCCCCTCCCCGCCTCTCCCTCCGTACCCCGCAACCCTCACCCCGCGTAGTAAAATGGAGTAGACGCTGAATTGGGCAGAACGTGAACGTTTACAGATTTTTGGGTGTACTTATTTCCGATTCGAAGTAATTAAGAAGATGTGTCTTGTTAGCTAATTGGAGGAACATGTTAATTAACTTAAAATTAAGGCAAACCGTATTTAAAAGTTAGGCATTTGTTTACATGTTTTATGTTAATTTTAAATGATAAAAAATATCCGACCAAGAAGTACTTATAGTCTAATCAAAGTTAGTCCGTACCCTAAGAGGAAAACATAACAATCCCTAAATAAATAATGGCATATTGGAAATTGGAAACGTAATCTTTATTCCATAACCTCGCAGAATACAAAATATGTTCTTTCTGTAAAAACAAATAAATTGGTATTCATATTTTAAACCAAAAAATGTCACATACGATGAGCATTTACGTAGAGCCTCTACGAAATTGGTCGTAGCAGATTCTGCAAACGCTATTATCGTGACAATCCACGTATAGGCTCTACAAAATTGGACGAAGCAGAAATTTTTCTTGTATGCCTTGTATTTTTATTTTTAGGGTTCTGTACCTCAAAAGGCAAAAACGGAACCCTTATAAGATCACTTTGTTGTCCGTCTATCCGTTTGTTTGTTTGTCAGTCAAACTTTTTTTTCTC
Source organism: Ephestia elutella (assembly GCA_018467065.1). Lineage (NCBI taxonomy): Eukaryota > Metazoa > Arthropoda > Insecta > Lepidoptera > Pyralidae > Ephestia > Ephestia elutella. Next base: position 7,994,521 of record CM031582.1, read on the forward strand.
AGGAACGCTTAATGATATCAAGATGAAATTAATATCGAATACTCGGATCCGCGGTCTCTTTCAGCAAAAAAATAATTAAAATTTTACGTCAACGCGATCAAGTGTAAATGTTGCGAACTTTCGCATATTTTGAGATTTCAGGCAGCAATCAAATCCTGGGGTATGGTATACTTCCCGTTGACCTAAAATAATGAAATTTGGCAAAAAGCAAGGTCTAACAGTACTTATACAGGAATAAATCTGAAAATTGTAAATATTTTTATGTGTGTAAAGAAGTCTAAAAAAAGTGTTACATACTTATTTTTTGCGCTAGATTCAGAATGAATCTTGGGATCGAACTGCAAAGTTAAGTTTGTTTTTGAAAGTGCTATTTTGTGAGATGCTTTGCGTGTACGGAACCCTCGGTGCGCGAGTTTGACTCGCACTTGGCTGTTTTTTTATGACTCAAAAGTAATGTCGAATCCATATAATCAGTTACAGATAATAAATATTTGTATATAGAGACGATGTTACTTTTGAAATTTAAAAAAATAAAAATACTCTATTTAACTGTGTGTTTAAATAAATTAAAATAAAATCTTCTCAGAAGCTGTATAATATTTTCTAAACAAATTCTCTGATATACTTTTAAGTAATTTAGCATAGAAATGTAACGATCTTCGTAGAGTATCTTCGTAGAGCGTCTACGAATTTCGTAGCAGACGCTGACATCTCTTCTACGTTGCTTCTACGTCATATTATTATACTTAATAGAACATCTTCGTAGAGCGTCTACGAATTTCGTAGCAGACGCTGACATCGCTTCTACGTCATCTACTTCGTAGAGCATCTTCGTAGAGCGTCTACGAATTTCGTAGCAGACGCTGACATCGCTTCTACGTCATATACTCTATGGAGCTATGAGAACCAAATTTCAGGGGTGACACACTTCCATTAAATATTCATTCGTGGATTGTGAATTAGTGAATCCCCGAGATAACAGCCCGTCTCGGGAGGCGATAACACCCGAATTAGACCGACACTTGCCGAATTAACGGCTGGGAAGATCGACTTTTCGGTGTATGTGGATTGAATAATCAAGGGAATAGTTAATTTTATTAGAAAGTTGTTTGGATAGGAAAGATTATAGGGGAATCAAGTTATAATAATTTCTGGGATCAAAGGATACAGGACCATAAACAATTATTGTAAAAAGAATATCTAATAAACAATATTATAAAAAGGTAGTGTTTGCATGTAAGGGGTAATCTTTAAAACTAGGTACTCAACCGAATACAAAAATTCTTTGGCCAAATATTGACTTGCGCTAAATTTTATTCCGTGAAATAAAAATAACTTTTAAGGTAACACGCAGGCGAAATTACGGACCAACCACGGTCTAGAACAGATACCTAATATAACTTATTTAAATAAACAACCATCATAATAAGTACTATTGATTCTAGTGAAATCTTTGAGAAAAATCAAACAATAAATTCGCTAAATATTGCAAAATATACTAAGTTGGAATACGTAATAGTTTATCGCAAAGACCACATTTATAAGTACCTTTTGTACTTTTTTTTTTTTTTATATTATACAGACATATTGAGCACTAGCTGTCGCCCGCGGCTTCGCCCGCGTGAGTTTCGCTTAGATGAAAAATCTCTCTTGGAGCTTTTCATCAGATGTTCCAGATCTTCAATTTTTATACGTCAGCAGAAAATGCTCATCAGGTTGAACGATTTTTGCTAAGGCGCCATTTCCATATATGTTATAGTGTAGCTGGTCTCTTGGAGCTTTTCATCAGATGTTCCAGATCTTCAATTTTTATACGTCAGCAGAAAATGCTCATCAGGTTGAACGATTTTTGCTAAGGCGCCATTTCCATATATGTTATAGTGTAGCTGGTCTCTTGGAGCTTTTCATCAGATGTTCCAGATCTTCAATTTTTATACGTCGGCAGAAAATGCTCATCAGGTTGAACGATTTTTGTTAAGGCACCATTTCCATATTACTTATAGTTTAGCTGTTCCGTTATGGTTCTTCATCAGGTGTTCCAGTTTTCAAAATGAATTATAGCCTATATGTTGCCCAGGCTTAATAGCTATACAACAAAAAAGTTTCATTCAAATCCGTCCAGTAGTTTTTGCGTGAAACGCGTACATACATACAGACAGACAGACAGACAGACAGACAGACAGACAAGAAATTCCAAAAAAATTTTTTTGCTTTCTATTATTCTTTTTAAGTGTCCCTCTATCCATTTCAGTCAAAAATACTAACTGTACAGACAAAATATTTTTACTGTTTTATTATATGTATAGATAAACATTTTGATAAACTTTTATGGCGAAAAGCATCATGGCGTGTCGTTACTTGAGCAAACAATATATGAAAGCGGTGTTCAAAAAACGACAAAAACCTGAATTTGAAATGAGAACGAAGCGCCCTGCTTTCCACGCATGCGCGGTGTCTCCACGTCAAGTGGCGGTCTTGACACGAAGTTCTTATTTTTTCCATGGTCTTAACTTGACTCAAACGATAGATTTTTTTCTCCCACAAAAAAAAATAATTCTGTGTTTTCTCCGCGTTTTTTTAATGTTGACACAGACGGAGAAGTCAAGTTTTCTTCACAAGAAGGCAGGTTCCATAACGGTACATAGTATTTTAAGATTCGAGTTGTTAAAATAACAGGATTTTGTAGGTAGTCATAGTTTCTTACAAGTATATTTCCAAAAAAATAATCCGCCGCCATTAGTGATATGCCGTTCTGGAAATTTTCAAAGAACAAGCGGAAACTTTCTTAAAAATATCTCAGAAATATTCTCGAGAAAGGAAAACGGTGCCCTCCCCAGAAATAAAAATACTGGATCCGCCCTTGATTGAAAGTCAAACTTTGACAGGAGAAATGACAGATGGGTTTTTAAGTTGCCAGTATAAGAAATTAGTTCTATTGCTTTTCCGCAACATGGCGAGGATTTCTAACTCGCTAAAGTTTTGGTTTTGCTTTAGGTGATTCAGGTGACATCAGAAAAATCTGACATAAGTGTTATGATAGTGAGAGAGAGATATATGTTAGTGTTTTTACTCAAATGCTCTATTTGAAATCGTTTTTCATATAAAGTTTGAGGGCTGAATTACGATGTTGCTGGAATGATATGAAACAGGTAAGTACCTGCTGTTATCGGTCAAAACATCATGCATACGGGCTTCACAAATAACATCGTAAATTAGCTGAAATAATTGGGCTCACAGTACTACTGGAGGGGAAGCGATAAAACTGAGAGCCCTCTACTTTATGGAACATAACTTACAAGGACAGGACTATGGCCCATCTATAAACAATCCGTAATGATCAAGGAGGTTGTTGGTTTACACACTGCTATTTTTAGGTGGCCATTTTTTTTAATACTTAACATTGCCCAAATTTCCTTATTCTACGCGGCAGTAACCCGAAACCTCAATCATAGAAGGAGAGCTTGTTACCGGTACGTACCGGTACCAAATTCTCATATAAAGTACCAGAAAGTACCGGTACTCTCCGGGGAGTTTATAAGAAAAATTTAGTACCAGTAATAAGCTTTGCACAGAACACTCACTTGATATTATAAGTACCTATTGCTTACAGAAGTTTGTTTATCCATTTAAGTATCTACCTATTTAAATATTGCATTTCATAGGGTAAGTACAGCTTTTTCCAAGAAATTGTGATTTTCTACTAGGAAAGATATTGTTAAAAGAATGTCTGTCTAGAGGCCCCGCCAGGAGATCGTAGAAACTTTATAAACAAAGAATAGTGGTACGCAACATTTGGGTCAAATCAAATATATAATTTCTGTAATATTTTTTTTTAATGACAAATAATATGAGCCAATTAGGAATTAAATTCCTATAATGTAGAACAGTAAATACAATCAAACAATAAAATATTAAAAACAACTTTTTGATTGCTAAATTTAAGAGAATACCACTGTTTATATTTATTTTAGATGATAAACATATGCCACCATTTTTATTATCATTTAACAAAATATTATAGCATGAAATGAGAATAAAATGATGGGCTTTTATTTTTATTTTTTAATAAATGAAAATTATAAATGATTACCGATCTATTTCCAAATGGTGCGCCAAATGTTTACACTCAGTTTTTTATTACTGACGTTTAATCCGACCATTTGAAATTGTTCGTTGGTTTCATATCACTCGCCTTTTAAAATTGAAGTATATTTCACTTGGTCGGTTCAAAATTTTTGGCATGTATTTTCTATCCTTTCCTGGCGGGGCCTATACTCTATCTGTTACCTATGCACCAAAACTCAAAATACGACAATATCCGTCAGTTACGTAAATCCAAACTTTCGAAGAAAAATAATATATATGTATATTAAATTTACAAATTTAGAAGTAATATAACAGCCTATCATTATGCTTACGAATAATACCCGGTAACTAATCATACCTTGTTTCCAGAAGGCCAATGTATTTACTTACCAGCTTAATATACTTACCTCTGTCTTTGGTAGCACAACCTTCCCAGTTTTGGAGCGTATCGTGAGCATAAAATGTTTATGAGTAGACATACACCACGCCAGTAGGTAGTCATTTTTATAACCCAAACCCTAATATTCTTTAGGAGCAGTATGAACCTTATTTTGGCCCTTTGAAGAGATAAACACTTTAAAATTACCATTTTCTTCTCTCAAATTTGACTTTGTTTACCTTTACTTATTTTGCCCAAATTTCTTTTTAAGAATTCACAAAGATTACAATTTTTTGGAATAAAAATAACACTGGTATACAATTTTTCGACTTTTTTTGCGGCATTAAAGCTACTAGGTTTTTTGATAGATCTATGTATTTGGAATAAAAGTCCGATTATGAATTTCCCCCATTCACTAAGATTTCAGAAAAAAATTGTGTTGAATATTCAAAATTCTTTGTTTCGATAATATTTTGAGACAGTATTCTAAAAAGAAGTTCAATAATTGTTCACGTGTTTTATAGCGGTAAATATTATAATAATGTTTATTATTACAAAGCAATTTAATTTTAAATATTACAATTTACCTTTCCCACGAAAACTTTTTTTAAAATTTGTTTTAAATTTTCCATACAAGGACTTAGATGTGAAAAGTATGGAGAAAAATTTGCTTTTACTTAAAAGTTGATTGTTTGAGTTTTGACTGAATTTAGCAATTATACGAATCTTGGTTGTTAGGAAGGCTTATTAGACATCTTTAAATATTGCAATACATGACAATGTTATTAAATAATAATAAGAAAATTGACTTAGAAGTTTATACAAATGAAGGAATTTCATACTTTTAACATCAATTATCGAAATACTTAGAGTGAATGGGGACATTTTAAGATAAGTGTTTTATTTCCATAATCCAGTGAGAAACGGGCATAATTTTTGCTGCCGCAAAAATTTGTTGCCCAGTGTAATTCTTCTCTCACAATTAGTTATCAAACAGCCAAAGAAAATTTTCTTGAAAGGAAAATACTGCTCCATAACTTTTTACAAGATTTTATAAAGATTTTCAATAAATAATTCAAAAGATTACCATTATTTTATTAAGTCTTCTTAAAGTAGAGTCATATATCTCGATGATAAAATTAGTGCCGTAAAGTCTGTTGCTTTTTCTAAGGAAGAGAATTATTTTTCCTATTAAGGAACAGATGTAGGCCTGATCCCTGGGCGTCTCGGAACATAATCCATCAAGTCTGCACCCTCGTCCGAAATGATTAGTATAACAAATGATGCGGAAGTACTCCTGTAATGGAATTGTTGGATTCCGGGACTTATCGGGACAATCGTAATATTATTTGGGAGACATAGGTAAAGGTACTCGCACCGTGGTAGATTTTGCGAGTAATTTGTCCTGACATTGACAGAAATGTTAGAGTAGTGCTAAAGAGCACTAAAGTAGATTAATGCTTAAGAGCTTACTCAAACGTTTAGTCTTAATACAGAATTTTAATAGTCTAGATACTCTTATATACTTACTTACAAATGAAATTACTTGAAAAACATTGGACTAACTTCAAAAGCTGAGGCCATTCCATAGATGACGTGAGTGAACGACACCCAAAAAATTGGTAGAAAATTTTGGGAAAGGAAAACGGGGAACAGAATATCATTTTAAAAAAATTAAGTGGGAATTGTTTTCTGAGAAGGTACATAGTGCCGAGACTTAAGTACACGTTCGGACACGACTCTCAAAAGATGGGGGATGGCAAGGCGGCAGATGGATAGGCAGCGACTGATTCGCCTGTATCTTTTCAGTCTCTCTCTTCAGTCCTTGCATTCTACGGAGATGAGGATGTCTCCAGACATATGACTGAGGTACTGAGAACCGAGAGCCAATGAGGTGGAGAGGATATAATTTTGTGAAGTTAAGAAAATAAATACTTAAAGTAGAATTGTTTAAAGCTTTTAAGTCTGAACTTTCGTGCTTAGAGTTTTGCATAATACCAGGTACCTAGTTATTATGCAAAACTCTTAGTGTCTTTTAGGCACCAGGAGGTCCTAGGTACTTACTAATCTATTTATTTCCGAATCCTGCATTTTGCTATTTTTTCAATAGATGTCTTATACAGTATCTTGGCTACTTATTTACCAACCTCAATACCTACTTGATATCTGATCGTGTGGGTCTTTCTATACTTATATGGTGAGTATTGTGTCAACTTCAGAATCTACTTGAATGAATATCCTCAGAGCAATAAGTTTATTGCTCTGAGTGAATATCACTTGTCGTGTCCGAACGTGCCTGTTATTGATTTCAGGTAGATATTTCGGGCCGCGCTAAAACCGACTCTTGAAGTGGATAGGTCCTGCCCACCCTCTAAATCCGCTACTGGGTCAGACAACCAACAGTAATATAAAATTGGTTAGATGGAAACATTTCGTTAAAAGTTGACCACAAACGTATAGGTACCCAAATAGGTAAGACTTCTGGATTATTTAAAGATACCTAGACTCTGAATTGAATAAGTATTAAACTTTCGTTTCATTTTTTTGACTAAATTATATAAGATCAACAGTAATAACGACTGAAAAATAATGAAATAAAATCCAAGATCCAACACAAACAAGTTTTCCCAGTATTTTTCATCTAGTTTTCCGAACACTACTTAAATATGATTGATCCCCTTTATTTGAAACTAGATACCCACCGACAGGCGATATTTCACATTCTGCACACGATACGTGCTGTTTGTTGTAATTAAAATCCTCATAGCCCGGGAGCCCGGGGCGCAGCAGGGCGGCAGACAATGGCTGCACTCGCAATTAGCCCGACCTACGCTACGCCTTCCTCTCCCGCGTCAACTGACGATGATTAACACAGGATTTTTATGATAAAAATTTATGTTGATTCATTTTATTGATTCAGGTAAGTATTATAGGTACCAATCCGGTTTTACCCACACACTTACCTTTCCCGGTGCTGAGTTCGTTCTTACAAAAATCGTCTGAATTGTTATCAGGACCAACCTTATCTAATTATCTACCTATAAAAATGTATAATTAATTACCTACCTGAAAGATTTATACCTACTTGACCTTAATCCATAGGCACATGCTTTTATAATATACCTATGGACGTATCTTCTTGTAATTAAAGCACCTTAGTCATAATGCAGGTATTCAAATACTTAGGTACCTACCTAATTACATAAAATAATATTCAATTTTTTTGCAAGTCTCTCAAATGTTCATCAATGCAACGTCAATCTTACTTAGCAAATAACATAATGTAGGTAGATATCATTTATAAGTACTTAGGTTTATTAACTTAAATAAGTACCTACGTTAATAAACCTACTATTCTTGGAAGTGGGAAGGAACACTTGTTCCGCTTTTGAGAGGAGTTCGCAAGATTTCCTATTACCGCCGCATGTCTCCTGTCGACTCCTTACTACTTGTGCAAGTCGCAGTTGTATTTACTTATCGTAACTTCCTTTTATGTGTGAGATGTACACTGTACAGCACAGGCAAAAAGATTATTGTTTTAAGGATTACTATCTTATATTTGTTTATGTTACTTAGCAAAGGACGTACCTACCTAACTCTATGGCAAATATTAAACTATTATTTAAGGAGAATAATAGTTTAATATTTGAGATCTTCTCTGCAAACCTCTGGTGTTCAACCACCGGTCGTTTTTCGCGCAGCTTTTTACATCGCTATAACTACTAAAATGAGGAATAATCTTCCGTCAGCGGTGTTCCCGAATAGGTTCGACATTGGAGCCTTCAAGAAAAGAGCCTATCGCTTTCTCAAAAAGTCTGCAACGCATCAGTGACCTTCCTAGGGTCGTTGGTGTCTATGGACTGCGGTGATTGCTTACCATCAGGCAACCCGCATGCTAGTTTGCCTACTATTCTATAAAAAAAACAAAACCCATATAAAAAAAATATACTTATCCTCCTTTTTTTTTGTATATATATCTAGGATTTTATTCCTATCGGTACATGGCAGTGAATATTACCTGGGGATACTTTTATTTCATGAATACCTAAGTACAGCTAGGTACTTAATAAAATGTACCTAGGTAAAAAGGTAAATTCATATCCTAAAGTCATCGATGTGTAAGGTTAAGGTATGTAATTCATGTCAAAGATTTGGTTTGTATCATTTGATTGGTCGGATCGAATATAAAAAGCTCTTTTAGAAATCGATTAAAATCATTCATGTCGTCTATAAATAGTAGCAACCGTGGCAATCAGCTCGGTTCGTTCAGGAATTGGCCCTTTTGTGCGATTCGAGCAAATCCCCCGCACGAGCCTACGCTGCAGACTAATTAGGGCTGCCTTTGTGAAAAACACGTAATAGGCTAGGCATCACCTGGTAATTCGCGACGACACACTCACAGGGTTGTCGATAATCCATGTTATGGAACCTATTTTGTATGCCTTAGTTTTCATACGTGACGAGAAAGACAAGAGCCTCGTTTAAAAACGGGATTTACCTAATTCCACTCCTTCGTCAACCCATCTAGGTTCGTCACGCCAGTCTTTATCTATTCTGCTGGGCTGTTTGAGGTCCGAGCGCTGAGCATCTTTGCATCTCATCTCTTAAAGGTCCTTCTTCTAATCTAATAATTATTTAATCTATGCAAATAAATGATTCTATTGTATTCTATTCTTGTCCTCAGCTCTGCGGATCAGGTCAGCAGCGCATCTCATGAGTGACTCTTAATTATTGAGTTGCTGCTGTCAATGGACTGTGGTTTTGGTCTAAAGCCACATCGGGAACAAATTTCTGGCCATGCTGTCACCGTCTGGTCCTGGCAGAAGGGGAAAACCTAAGAAGAGTTGGTTTGATGCCGTCAGGAGGATACGCGTGCCAATGGTCTCACAACTTAGGATGCCAAATACCGTGCGATGTGAAGAAGAAAAAGTACCTAGGAAAGCGGACCGGGTTCCTGGGCTCCGACGCGTTACTGAGGATGCAACCGGAAAAGCGTTCGGATGAGATAAGAGAGTGGTTAGCTTACCATCAGGCAACCAAATCTTATCAACATGTGTACACATATCAAATATCTCAGATTAGCAGCATTGGCAACCCTAAAATAGCAGCTAGGAAGTCTCCAGCCATCCAGCAACATGTTTATGAATTCCTACTTAGTACTCATTAATTAGAGATTTGAATGGAAAGAGCAACATCGACACTAGACTGCGTCCTTTGATTTGAGTCATGCGCGTTTTTATTCTAAAGGTTTGTATAGAACTCCTCTGCAGACATTTTGTAACATATAAAATGTTGTTCTATTTATTATTTACCAATTACCAACTTTTGTCCGCAACTTCGTCCTCGTTTCGCCAACTTGAAACCTGCGCCAGGTTGATAAATGTATAATTTTTGATAGGTAAATTGTTGACATTTTATTTTTTACTAGCTGTTGCCGCGGCTTCGCCCGCGTGACTTTCGCTTAGATGAAGTCTTTTTATGTTCCAAACTGTTTCAGATGTTTCGGATCTTCGATTTTTATACGTCTACAGAAAATGCTCATCAGATTTATCAAGTTTTGCTAAGGCGCCATTTCCATATACCTATGTTATAGTGTAGCTGGTCTCTTGGAGCTTTTCATCAGATGTTCCAGATCTTCAATTTTCATACGTCAGCAGAAAATGCTCATTATGTTGAACGATTTTTGCTAAGGCGCCATTTCCATATATGTTACTAGCTTTTGCCCGCGGCTTCGCCCGCGTGAATTTCCCACGGGAACAGTGCTTTTTCCCGGGATAAAAAGTAGCCTATGTGCTATTCCAGGTCATTATCTACCTCTGTACCAAATTTCATCGAAATCCGTCCAGTAGATTTTGCGTGATTGAGTAACAAACATCCTCACAAACTCACATCCAAACTTTCGCATTTATAATATTAGTATGGATAGTGTAGCTGGTCTCTTGCAGTTCTTCATCAGATGTTCCAGATATTCAATTTTTATACGTCAGCAAAAAATGCTCATCAGGTTGAACGACTTTTGTTAAGGCACCATTTCCATATTTCTTATAGTTTAGCTGTTCTGTTATGGTTCTTCAACAGGTGTTTCAGTTTTTAAAATCAATTATAGCCTATATGTTGCCCAGGCTTAATAGCTATACAACAAAAAACGTTTCATTCAAATCCGTCCAGTAGTTTTTGCGTGAAACGCACATACATACACAAAGACCAAACAAGAAATTCCAAAAAAAAATTTTTGCTTTCAATTGTTCTCTATAAGAGACAAAATATTTTTACCGTTTTGATTATATGTATAGATTTTGTAAAATTTAATATTTTAGACTTTTACCAATACAACTGTGAAAACCGCATCAAAATCTATTCAGTAGTTTTTGCGTGTTGCGAATACAAAAATCCAGACAGACAACTAATATTCTTAAATAATAATGAAATAGGAAAATAGCTTAATGAAGATTTTAGTCATTTCATTCTGCAGACAAAAATACTGACATCTCAAAATAAAAAGCTGCAAATGAAGTCAGACCTGCTTATAGCTCTCTCTCGCACATCAAATCAACTGCACAAACAATTTTGCCTTCAGAGTGGCAGACTGAATTCTAAGGTGCTTATGAGGCAAGCCGATTATTATTTTTTGTTCAAGAAGCGCAGGCTGTCTTTCATTGCAATGCATGGCATTAACTTGCTTAAGATGGCCCTGAAAATAATAGGCTTGGTGGTTGTCAAAACATGTGACTCTTTCCTGAAATGAGAAGTTTGTAAAATAAAACACGATATTATTTACTGAAGACTATATTTGGTAAAATGCTGGAATGCAATGTTAAATGCTTAAATTTAATCTGTGATCCAGCCAACCAGATGCTTATAATAAAAGATAAAAAATTATACTTTGCTATGTCATTTCAAAATTAATTACAAAACTGACCTAAAGAAAACTTGTGCATTTCATTAGATAACAAGGGTCAGTCTTCAAACTTAAATAACATTAATAATCATACTTAAAGTAACAGCAGGCATAATTAAGTATTCAAAATAATAGTATATTAAATTATAAATTCATGATAACACTCATTTGTAACGATTTTACATCATTATAATTTCACTTAATACTGGTAGTTTTTTACGTATTATGTCATGGTACCAAAAACAGGGTTGTGCCTACAGATGCTAGGTCCGTACTCCATGTACGCTTGTTTAGTATGGCATACTTGATAAAACTCAGGAGTGGAACCCAGCATACTTCCTCCAAACCAGACAGCATAGCGCTGCATGTAATGTGAAATCACCTGCACATCAATAGGTGTAGGTGTTATACGTCCCTCCGATAGCATAGTGGACATTTTTAATCTTGCATCTACTGTCCTCTTAATATCCCTTTGCAGTCTTCTTCCAAAGTCACGGAACATTGTAGAACCTCCAGATAAAACAATGTTTCCATACAGCCCTCTTCGCACATCAATAGGGCAAGATTGTATAACATCATCCACCATTTCATTTAAAGGCACAGTAAAATCTGGGTTTGAGAACTCTGGATGAAAGAATATCTCAGGTCCTAAGAATCTCTCATAGCCAACATCAACTGTAAATGGATTTTTAGTTATAGCATTTATTCCAGTATACTTCTTCATCCATTTAGCAGGATCTGAATCATATTTAGCAAACTCCTTTGCAATATCAGGACAAATATAACTGTATCTCTCTTTAATTGCCTTTGCTGTCTCTAAGCTTTGTTCTGGAGGGATACCAACCTCACGTTCTCGAAGAAGCGATTGAATAAATGAGGTGATATTTCTGCCAGCTACAGGAATGTGTTTGATACAAGATCCAATAACATAACCTTCAGCTACAGGCACAATATGAGTCACACCATCTCCACTGTCAACTACGATACCTGTAAAAGTACGTTGTGCAGGGGCGCGCGATTTCCATGACGCAGCAAGAGCCAGCATAGCTTGCACAGCTATGTACAAGCCTGGAACATTAAATGACTCAAACATAATCTCAGCTAAATACTCTCTGTTTTCAGGAGTGTTCAGAGGAGGCTCAGTAAGCAGAAAGTGATGATCTTCAGGCTCAGCCCTCAAGTATTTAAAGATACACTGCTCTATGTACCTCTCCATTAGGTCCCAATCTTCAACGAGTCCATGACGGACGGGATATTTCACAGAATATCCTGTGGCATCAAACGCTTCATCCCCTATGAAAAAATCTAAATCTTCCACGGCTTTGGTCATACGCCGTGTGCTCTGATCACCTACTTTCGCAGTTTCTTTTATCGCAATGGCTGATGGTATGATGAACTGCGGCTCTTTATTGCCGGCAAACCCCAACTTTGTATAGCCGGTACCGACGTCTATAATACAGGCCGGCAGATGATCCATGGTAAAAGATAAATTAAACTCTTTGTAATACCACAAAATAATGATAAAAAACTATCAAAAGATTTTAGGGTGCGGTAAATATTGAGCACTTCACAGTATTTCTGACATTTGATAAATGTCAAAAAGCGGAAGATGATTAATCCAATCACGTTTCGTTCCATTTATAGTAGGTACGTGGTAGGTACCTATATGGAAACTAAATCCAAGGAAAAAATATTTTATCATGAATTTATAAATATTTCTCTCTTATTATACGAATTAAAGTTTCTATAAATGGGCGTTTGATTATAAATGTTATAATACCTATATAAAGCGGACTCGGAGCGAAGAACCTCAGATTAAACCCTAACGGATTGTATTGCGTTTTGTTCGCTACCCGTTTCACCTACCGCAGAGCCCGATATGAAACATAGGATCTGTTTTTCCTTTCCTAGTGTTTTGAAACTAATTAAAAGAAAGAAGTCAGAAAAGCGGTTGTTTCAACCGCAGACATATTAAATGAGATAATAAAAAAAAGATATTTATTGTATGTGATGATTTCAAGGATGAATGGTCCGGAAGGTAGAGTATTGTAACACAATGAGACCTGCGCGCGGAAGTCTTTGTTGCTCGAAGCATACATGCGCGCGGAAGTCTTTGTTGCTCGAAGCATACATGAGATAAACAGCAACAATAAAAATGCTGTAGCGCCTTATACAGGCCATGCCATGCATAATTTATAAGAAATTAAATAACTTTTGTGCCTATGTAATTTAATGAAAGTGAAATATCCGTATAGGTACAGTTCCCATCATGTAAAAAGTCCGATGGAAGACAGAGGGGGTAAAACTTGCGCATGGGTACGACTGACGAACGAATCGCACGCGCCGGACGAGACCCGCCCGACCCCGGCTCACCGCATAGATAGACCGATATATCGCCTACCGCACTGCTTAACCGCCAGCGCCTTTTTACGTGACGGGAACTGTACTTGTAGTTAAAATGGGTGCCCTTTGTTTCGCTTAAAATTTTTGTCTCTAATTTCACTTCGCCGAACCTTATTGGCCTAAACATGTTATGCACAATTATTGTCTCGCCTAATTGATGTTTTTGCACAATAATAATTTAGCCTAATAATTATTAGATGCAATTTTTGAGTCTCTATTATTAGATGTTCTAAAATCGTTTGGCTTTTAATTTTTTACACGTAACGATATCCTCATATAAATTTGTTTGAGACAATTATTACTTACTGTAATAATCACTTCTTATAATTATAACTAATTGAATATTAGTAAATTTAATTATTACTAAGTATTAGCTATTTCTCATCGGCATGGGTACTGTGACATGTCTATCACAACAGTGCCGGAGATAAGAACAGTCCAGTCTGTCGTCAATCATTTTCAGAATGATGTTAGTAATGCACTACTAATAATAATTCCTAAAAATCTTGATAAGTCACAGATCCGACTTAGAGCACCCCGACTCCACGTGGCTCAAGTTTGCCCTATACTAGAGTGTTATTCCTTCGCGCGGAACCAGAAGCTCGCGAAGGAGGTCCTGAGAGAAATGAGGGCACGAGGCCGAACCGCAGCGAGGGGGGGAGGTGGCGAGCGAAGCGAGCCGGCGACCTCTCGAGCGTAGCGAGGTCGAGTGCACGAATGAATCGAAGGGCCGACGGAGCGAGTCTTCTGGTGGAGCCACCCAGAAATACTTGCATGCTGCATGCTTGCTTGCTTGCTGCATGCCTGCTTGCATGCTTGCTTGCATGCTGCATGCTTGCTTGCATGCTGCATGCTTGCTTGCATGCGGCATGCTTGCTTGCATGCTGCAGGCTTTCTTGCATGCTGTATGCTTGCTTGCATGCTGCACGCTTTAGTTCACATGCCTAATGTAACTTTCTTTTACTTCTCGACATTTATCAAACACAAATCCATCAATATTTAATTTTAGTCCCCCCCCCCCTATTAGATTTAAATACTTTGTAATAATTATCAGAAATTATTATAACAGAAATAATTAGGTGTTAAAATTTTGTGCTTAATTGCTTTGTACGAAATATTAATTAGTATTTGTGAATATTAGAAATAATCAATTATTAGGCCTAATGACTTATTTGAAAAGTAAATATACGGCGATAAAAACTTAGGCGAATCAAAAATAGGCTAAACTAAATTAGAATTCATAATAATGTACGAAACAATGTTGTACTAAAAGTTTGTGCACCAAACTACATTAGGAGTACAAAAAATTAGGGGAAACAATAGAGACCCAGTTAAAATGCATAAAATAAACTTAACTACTTGTACTATTATGTACTCCAGGCATTCAAGTGTATTGTGTCATGAGGGAAATCTGAAAAAGAAATAAAGAAATCAAAAGAAAAGAACGGAAAATAAAAGCAGTTAATAATATTTTATTGTGACCTGATTATTTACAATTTTTAATTACAGGAATGTAATTTTAACACAAATGTATCCAATCCACTATTAAAAGGTTAGATAAATAATACAGATATCAGCAGTAAATAATACCTATGGTTATTGGGAAATAGATAAATTGTTGGTTCCATAGAGCTAAGCATTTTCTGCGTGTTGCATTTTGGAATCAGTAACTCAGCCGCCTCATTTGAGATGAGGCATTATCTACCGCAAGCCAAAACTAGATCCTTTGTCTTTCCCAAGTCGGATGGGTATTATTACTAGCATATATGACGCCAAGTTGTTAATCTCACATATGTACCTTGAAGCCAATAAAAATGTATAGAAAAAAGATTTAAATAGTACATTGACACAAGTGTGCTAAGTTGGTCATTGCATAAGAGACGATCTTGGTGCGCGAGCGGAAGGCGATCGCGCAAAAAAAGTCGAGTGTGCACCAACTTAGCACACTTGTAAGTATCATAATGTACTTACTATTATATTCATACACATGCCAGTTTTTCTGTGAAGTTAATACCTACATGATGATGATGGTATAATATTTAAAAAGAGTGGGTATAAACCCACTCTTTTTAAATATTATACCATACATTATTAACAAAGCAACTCAATCAAACAAACCTTTTTATGTTACTATTAAACCACATTTAAAAGGTGCTGTTTCAATATTATTAAGTGGCGCAATTAAGCTGCTATTGAGTTGCTAAATATTGTTTACATCTTCTCAATATATATTATAATGTTTATATTTTAAAGCCAAATTTAATGATTGACAATGTTAATTAATCATGACATGAGTGACTTGGAAACATCTCAACGAAAACGTACAAGGACTCTAATCTATTCTCTACAGTTTTGTATGAGAAATGAGAATATACATTGCCGTTTCAATCAACCTTATGAGAGCGCGATGCAATATATTTGTATTGTGAATGATAAATGACATAATTCTTAAGGGCAAATCATATTTCCGCCGGCATTAGATATGAGATGTGTTAAAAGTATAAATTACAAATCAATAAAAAAAAAATAGTTATCAATTACCTACGAATTATTCGAAACCAAATTGGTGTAACGATCAACAACGAAAATTTTTCCTTACAATATGCGACCAATGTATTTTTTCAGATTTACATAGTTCATAGTACCTACTCACGAAGAGAATTAAGGCTAACAGAATTATTTTTTTAATTTCGTGAAAATTAGGTTTTATGAGGAGGTCAACATGGTACTATATAGGGTTAAAATATAACGCTAGTTGTTTACGATAATATTCAAAAGTATTAACGAAGAGATTTCTTAATTGGATTACCTAAAACTCAAGCTAAGGCATGTCGGCGTTGTAATATTCTAGAAATTGGCTAATATAAAATCTTACAAAACACTTTCATAATAGGATTAATTGATTCATTTAACAGGGGGTCTAAAACAGCCAAATATTTAAAAATGAACCTTTTATATGGTTACATAAGGTTTCTTTTTAAATATTTAGGAAATGAAAAATGGATCATTTGGATTCATCAAAGCGTCTTAGAATTTTCAAATCAAATTTACTTTTTTAAATGCTATTAAAAATGGACAACCTTAATTTATAATTATGATATCAGATTTGAAAACATTACAATTGCAGTATTTCAACACTTTGGTAGCCAAGATATTATACTAAGTGATAAAAATAAAAAATATTTTTAAATAAAAGATAACTCTGTTGATAAAAAAATATGTTTATACGTATAATTTTCTTATACTAATATTTTTACTTATTGAATAAAATTATTTTAGCTGAAAGGTCGTAAAACAAATTGCATAATATAATGAAGCTATTGGAAGTCTGTTATCATTGCTATGTATAGTTCATATTAATGATGACATCATTTATTTTCATAATTAACAACCCAGGAAATACGTCCTGGGTGATTATTTTGGCTGTATATGTAGGTATAGCCTAATAATACAGATCTACGTAATAAAAATAAAATAACCTACAAACAACCTTCAAATAACAGTTACAAGATTATATTCATGGCAACGAAAAAGTTAACATCCACCATGCATGCGCATACATTATAAAAACAAAGTAATTTACTATTTTGTGACTATCCCAAAATATTATTTCAAATAAATTCTGAATACAATATTTAGATTAAAATGTGTTAAAAGTACATATAAATTAACATTTCCCATGAAATGAACATAGCTTGCAAATATGGATTAGAATAATGATTTATTCCTTCATGCAAATTCTATAGATTTCCCATGAACCAAGTAATGTACATACACAAAATACATTATGGTAGCAGTCTATGCTCAACGAGCTTATTCATTAGTATTGATCACTAGATTACATTACAGATCTTCTATGATAACATTGACACAGTAGTAGATTGCTATAACAATAGTTAGGAGTAAAACAAATATTGGCATGGAAGAAACAATCTGCGACTCATATTGTTGATTTCGCATGACTAAGTTATTGTGTCACTGTATATTTTGTTTAATTTTATTTCTATAACCTAGCCTTTTTAACCAATGACGGTTTTCGACATGGACTGTAAGATTTTAAAGATTAAAACATAATTAGATTTGGATTTAGTAAGCCTTCTAAAAATTATTGTCATTTCAATCTGAAGATCTAAACTGTGACGAAAATCAAAATCAGTGTAATACAGACAAAAACACATCAAAGTAATCCTGGAGATTTGACTAAAAATGCTGTTGTCTTTATGTCTTTATACAATTTTATATCTAACACATTTTACTCAACCTGGATGAGATCTCCCAATGAGATTATTACCTTCAGTCGTCACATTTTGATAACACAATTTTTTTATCTCACGTCTTAATCAAATTGACTTACAAATGTGATAAAAGTTTAAACACCTTATATTGGATGAAAACAAAATCATAATATGTTATCACAGAAGATTGTATGTTTACACTAAAGCCTAGTTTTCAATCAGATGAGTAAACTGGCATCAAACAAAAGAAAAACGAAAAGTGGCTTGCAAACCAATTGATAGAAAATAATAACAAGGGCGAAGCTAAAATAGCTACTGCTAAAATACAGTAGCCCATATCTAGCCATATATGGGAAACTGCCTATTTGAACTATGTGATTTTGAAGGCACTTAAAAGTATGAATGAGAAAGGGACCCTTTAGGTTAATGTTTCTCATTATTACATTAATTATCTGAGGGTAACTCTGCTACCATTACAGCGATATTATAACATTATATGGATACTGTCAAAATAACTGATGTAGCTTTTTTTTTACAAAACAACACCAGTTTACTCATTTGATTAAAACATGAGTATAGTCAGTGCCAATTGCAATCAGACTTAGTATACACATAACATAACCACAACATATCTTACAAAAATTTAGTATGCCTAACATCGTCCCTCAAACGGTAATAACAATGACATCTCTTAGATCTCTCACCACATGGTGTAGTCAGAGTCATCCATATCGAAGATTGTGAAGAAGCCAATGATGGTCAGGTAGACTATGATGTTGCCAGCTATGGTTAGACAGCATGCTCCAGTTGTAATCTGAAATTTTAAGGTCACTTACATAATAAAGTAGGGTAATATGCTTTCTTATAGGGTAATATGTTTTCACATCTACTATATGGCCAACACCATGAATTTCACACATGTTATACTGACTGACTATCTGACATATTAATGCAGGTAGAAGTAGAAACTTGAGATTATAAAGGTTCTTTATAAACTGTAAGAGAGCACTAACAAAGGAATTTTAGAAATTCCACCCAAAAGGTCAATTTTATTTCAAACACAAGTCTAAAATCTCAAACTTCGATTATGTCTAGCTGCCTATAAAATTGAAAAAGCATACACAAACATAATACACCATCATCATAAGATGAACTTACTACACTTAAGAGCCTAGAAGGAACACTATTACTACTTCTTACTTCCATCGAGGACAACACTATTACTATATAAATGAAAATCCAATAGGTGCAAAAGAAACTTTTATATATTAAGTGGCAAACTGAAATACCAAAGAACCCATATAGCAAAAACATAAAGGAAAAGGCTTTACTTACAACAGCAGTCCGTGCAAGAACTATAGGAAGTCCAAAAGAGCTGACAATGAATCCCATGGTGATGAAAACAGCTGCCTCCATGCAAGGTGAGTGTGTGCCGCCTGTGGTGTCTGAGTGACGGCGCGCCAACATTGTTGGAATCGGGCACAGTATGTAGAAAATTACTACAAAGAATGGCCACCATACTCTGTAAGGAATATTCATATATTTTTGATATTATCTAGCTCAGCCCTGGGGCTTCACTACCATGGTAATTTCAGAATAAAATTTACCCTATATCCTTTTAAAGGTTTATACTACCCTTCATCTCATCAAAATCCGTCCAGTAATTTTTGAAAGAATATAAATATCAAACATTGATCTATTCATTCCAACAAACTTTTCTTATATTAAAATAGAATGGGTAAACATTTAAATACACACATACATAATATATGTATGTATGATTACTTCTACTGTAAAGAAATCCACTGGATAAAGAATAAAAGTTCTGACTGAAATAAATTATTCTAAGATTTAAATCAAAGTAGGTACATGTTTTGAAAAAATATTTATGAACAATGTACTTACTTGTAGTCGGGTAATGCACATGCTAGAATAACAAAAGTCATTCCAATGGATCCGAGGAACGCAAGAGACACCAAACTGAAACAAAAATTATACATATCCTAGTGTTCTTCAGTAGGACTTATCAACTTTTAAAGCTGTACCTTAAATATAACAAGTACGCAGTATAATTGTTAAATATTACTACTTTTGTGTGTTATATTTCCATTACCCTAGAAATAATGTTTATTTCCTTAACTCTGGAAAGAATTCTATGCAAAAATGATTTAACTATCTATAGAGCAGTCAAATTAAGTTAGCATCTTTGATGTTGTAAATATTGTAGGTACCTAATAAGCTCACATGGCAACAAAAGTCATTGCAAAATAACATGTACCGATTACCAGAAAATTAATTTCATATCTACTATATATCGATTTATTATTTCAATGATATCACAATGTAATATATTATGTAAATTGACTGTATATATTAAGTATAATCAATACATTAAGGACAGGGCTCAATTAATAAAAAGGGTACATAGGTAAAGAAAATATAAAAACAAAGATATTTGTGCAATCTGATGAAAGGTAACAGCTAAGATTAGGCAAATCACGTTGGTTTAGTTACGACTAAAATAATTAATACTTTACTTACCCTGTACAAGGAACATCCGGATAACATGAAAAAAACAAGAAAATATTGTAATAATTTCAAGAAAATGTAACAGTAAGCAGGTAATAAATAGTGTTGGTAAATATTGTGAGTCATTTAACTTTCACATTATTACATGGTATAATCAGTATTTTTTTAAATACAGATAATTTAACTTTACCTTTTATTCCAGCCATTATCCTTATTGAATTAATGTGCAAGTAGGCTTAGAAAATAAGACTTATTATATTACAAAAATTACTAAATAACATCAAATGACAGCAGAGAAAAACTGTCCAGTCCATAGATAGGTAGGTATTTTTTTTTTATACTCATAGATTTTTTTTTTGGTTTCTTTATCTGTGAGGAAAGGCAAAGGGATCTTAAGCCCATACAGCTATCTACCCATAGATAAAAAAAACCTTTCTTTTGTTTTCGATAAGGAAGAAAGGCAAAGAGGTCTCGTCTAGAGTGCTAGAGTCCATAAAGCCATGCTGACGCGCGCGATGCGACACGCACACGGCACGGCGACGGCGGAGCCGAAGTACATCACTAGGTGAGGTGAGTGAGAGATAGTTTTCATTCACTCATTCATTTCATTCCATTGGTTAAAAAAAGTAAAAATTAAAAAGAAGAGATTTATTTTCCCTCTGCGGCCGAAAATTATTTACTAAAGTACAGTAGGTACTGAAAAATTAGTTCTTATTAATATTTCTAGCACGAATTTAATAACTACAAAACTATGGATGACGATGCCGAGACATACAAATTATGGCGTATCAGAAAAACTGTTATGCAGGTATTTGAGGTTATGTTGTTATTGTAACAACTTCTAACAATAGTTCTAAATTGATTTAGAAATCTTTGTTTTAGCTTTGCCACGATCGGGGCTACCTAGTGACTCAAGATGAATTGGATCAAACACTGGAACAATTCAAGGAACAGTTCGGCGATAAACCGAGGTAGGTTGCAACCTCAAACAAGTAAATAATTTACCTAAGTACAGTTTGGTGGTCTCTGAGATGACATGTTTTGATATATGCTTTTTGATTGATTCATCTAAATGCTGCATCTTATTTTAATTGATGTTTTTCTCTTGCGGGGTCAATTATGTTTTGCTTGAGTTAATTTGGACATTTGTTGACAATCGACGTTGATTTGACACAGACTTTATATTTTTAAAATTTTTACTTTTTATTTTAATCCATAGAGTTATTTATTTAACCATTATTTTAAACTATCTTTCGCTCGCGGCTTCGCCCGCGTGATTGTCCCACGGGAACATTGCTTTTTCCCGGGATAAAAGGTACCCTATGTCCTTCTCCGTACTTCTAACTATGTGTATGCAAAATTTCAGGAAGATTGGTTCCATACATGAAGCGTGAAGAGGTAACAAATAAACAAACGCTTTTATAATTAATTAATTAATTAATGAAAAAAAATATTTCACTTTTATGGTATTTTTGTTTTCA
The DNA here is from genome assembly GCA_018467065.1 of Ephestia elutella. NCBI lineage: Eukaryota > Metazoa > Arthropoda > Insecta > Lepidoptera > Pyralidae > Ephestia > Ephestia elutella. The sequence continues at coordinate 8,016,532 of CM031582.1, forward strand.
GTGAGAAGCGGCCAGCACGCAGTGATTTAATTGTGTTAGTGGCTCACAATGATGACCCCACAGATCAGATGTTTGTCTTCTTTCCTGATGAAGCCAAAATAGGAATCAAAACTATCAAGACTTACTGCACAAGAATGCAAGAAGAAAATATTCATAGAGCCATAGTTGTAGTCCAAGCAGGTTAGAATTTATTTAATCTAAATATCTATATTTGCTACATACAACTACTAAATAACTTCTTATTTAATAGTGGAGAAAAATAAAGCATTTTCAGTCGAACTTCTCAGAAAAAAAAATGTAAAACATTATGAGGGGGGAATAATTTTATAAAGATTTAATCCTAATATCCTAATCCTAATATATCCTAATCCATACTAATATTATAAATGCGAAAGTTTGGATGTGAGTTTGTGAGTTTGTGAATTTGTGAGTTTGTGAGTTTGTGAATTTGTGAGTTTGTGAGGATGTTTGTTACTCAATCACGCAAAATCTACTGGACGGATTTCGATGAAATTTGGTACAGAGGTAGATAATGACCTGGAATAGCACATAGGCTACTTTTTATCCCGGGAAAAAGCACTGTTCCCGTGAGAAATTCACGCGGGCGAAGCCGCGGGCAAAAGCTAGTAATATTATAAATGGCAGGGATGTGGGCAGCGCAGGACTGGTCGTTGTGGAAATCCTTGGGGGAGGCCTTTGTCCAGCAGTGGACGTCTTTCGGCTGAGAGAAGAATATTATAAATGCAAAAGTTTGGATGCGAGTCTGTGAGTTTGTTTGTTACTGAATTACGCGAAAAGTACTGGACGTATTTCAATGAAATTTGGTATATGGGTAGAAAAATACCGGGAATAGCACATAGGGTACTTTTTATCCCGAAATTCCCACAGAAGCGAAGCCCGGGGCGCGGCTAATATTTAATATGAAAAGAGTTACATTGAACTCAAGTCTATCACTAAGCTTAAATATTCTATTCAATAATATTTAAATATTCTATTGCATTACTTTCAGGCATGACTCCATCTGCTAAGCAGTCATTGGTAGACATGGCCCCAAAATATATTCTGGAGCAGTTCTTAGAATCTGAGTTGCTGATCAATATTACTGAACATGAATTGGTACCGGAACATATAGTACTCACACCTGATGAGAAGCAGGAACTGTTGGCAAGATAGTATCCTTTTTGAAATGATTTGTCATTTATGTCAGGAACCAGGGGGTTCGATCCCTGGTCAGGTCAAGAAAATGATCGTTTTCAGATAGACCTGGGTCTTGGATGTTTATATATATGTATTTATTATAAAATATAGTATCTTTGAGTTAGTATCCCATAACACAAATCTCGAATTTACTTTGGGGCTAGCTCAATCTGTGTGATTTGTCTGTATATATTTATCTTTTATAGTGTGGGATGAAATGGATAATTATTCTGAGATCGCCATTATAAGTAGCATCCTTATTTATTTAATTCTTGTGTGAACTTACCTGCCTAATAATTTACGGTGATTTATAGACAAATCCACAAATTTTGGAAGTATTAAAGGCTATAAAAAGCTTCTTGGTGAGTATAATGTTGTCTGTATTCAGTTCTTCAGTTCTTAATATTGTTATTATAACTATCGTTTGCCTGTGGCATCAACCTCGTAAATTTTACACCAAAACCTTCCTCGGAAGCCACCCTGCCCATTGGTGAAAACTGCATGAAAATCTGTTCAGTAGGTTTTGAGTTAATCGCAAACAGACAGACAGATGCGGTGGGGCACTTTAATTTATAATAATGTAAGGATACATTAGTTTATTATACTCACAACACCAAGTCTATGTTGTCTTCTGCTCAAGCTCTTGTCCTTTTTGCCAAAACTTATGAAAAATTAAAATTCAATCATTTTATTAACAAATATATAACACATGGAGTAGGCCTACATCCTAAATGGATGAATACATAAATGGATTTAAATAAGGGCCGAGTATGATGATTTTTTTTATTTATATGTTTATTTAAATAAATACAACGGTACATATTTCTATTTATAAAAGAAAAAGAAAAACAGATATAAAAGAAACATTTGCATTTTTATCACATGTAAGTCGACTCACATTCACCATTCTTACAAAACAGCAAACAATTCCTGACAAGCGTCTTCCATCCATCCGCAAATATATATAACATATTATACTATACATTATTATGAATCTCCATGGCCTGGCCTTCGAGTCTCACGACTCTTGGCTCTGTTTACCCCGTAAGGGATAAAGAAGTGATTCTATGTATGTATTATACTAGGTGATAACAATTTGTCTACAACTAAGACTAGTATAATACTCCTGTTAAAACTTCCAAATAATTTTCTTAATGATAACTTCAGTAAACTTAAAGAGAACATGCTCATGAGAATACAGGCAGGGGATCCGGTGGCGAGATATTTTGGACTTAAAAGAGGACAGGTGAGCACTTCTATATTATATCGCTGCACTGTGAGTTCCACTAGTATGTATAAAATAGTAGTAATAGTATGGTCCATTTATATTTATTTATTTTAGTATGGACTTTAGGTACCTATATGTTCAATTAACGGCCAGTGAACCGGGTACATCATTCTTCATAAAATGGGCCAGCTGATAAATTAATATTATTATTATTTTTAAAGTTTTTAGAGGTAAGCTTAATAACCCAGCCTTACTGGAGGGAATTTGCTTGTGTGTCCCAAACGGGTACGTGTTCAGGCGAAGACAACCACAGTTGTTTGTAGTGCCGTTCGCGAGGACAAAATTGCTGAAGAATGCGCCGCTGTCGCGGGCTCTCCGGACATTGAATGCCATAGCACTTCAAATAGATATATTCAGCTGCACTCTGAATGAATTTACAAAAGTGGCCTTATTTATTTTTTGCTATCAAAGTAATTAATTGTTAAATTTAGTTAAAACGGAAGATATGTTGTCGCAACTATTGTATTAGGAGAATATCCTGTAATGATAGTCTGTAAGAGTTGAAAATAAAATAAATAAATAAATAAATAAATTAATCATTACAGTGCAGGATTCCTCATGATGGTTTCCTCTCATCAAGCGGAGATATTGCGGATTAAATGGGTCGAATCTGAGACGTTACCCAACTGCAAAGTAAGGGTTATTCGCCACAGGCATCTTTCGTAATCGTATCGTAAAAGATTGCAAACTCAAAATAACTAAGTATTATTTTTCGTTTACAAAATTTTTACGACGAGTTACCGGTTAAAACTCAACGTGGTGTCTGAGATTTGACTGCACAGACTAGCCGACGCCGCATTAACTTCTAATCGATATGCATGTTCGTTCGTGTCATGTCAGTCATTTATATCGATGATGTTATAAGCGGGTTATAATCGTCGACGGCGTCATACGCTAACATAGTTTTGTATGCAAATGATTGAATCCAATAGTGTCAGTATTGTGAGCGTGTCTGTTGGTCACGAAGAGAAACCGCTTGCATCAAAGTCTTGAATTCAGTTGCGTGGCACGGTTGCATTGATCGAGTTTTTGTTATCGATTCTATGAATCGACTCGTGTGCCTACAGACTACCTGTGTGGATGTGACGGTAAATTAAGTGGTGGTGGCCGAGTGGTAGGGCGCTCGCCTTTGGATGCAAAGGTCCTAGGTTCGAATGCCCGTGTTACATGAGTTTGTATACCAATCTGATTCATGTACTTAAGTTAGTTTTCATCGACCACCACTTGCTTCCGGTGAAGGAAAACATCGAGAGGAAACCTGCACTCTGGTTGATGATTATCAGCTAGTGTGAAATGGAGAAGGCAATGACAAACCACTCCATTAAATTGCCAAGAGAGTCGTATGTGTTTCATTCCATATTATGACCACGACCCTCAGTTATGAGGAATACGACTAAAAAGGAGGACTTCAATCACGGCGTTTCCGATAACAATTGTTTAACAATAGATGCAAATACCGATGCGGCCTCTTCGTTGTTGAAGGATTAAATACGCAATATTTATGTCTTCATGTAGAATAAACCGAATGGTCATTCTGTGTTTATAAGGCGAATACGGTAGCTAACCGTTGAGCAGTGCAATTATTTTTTTAAAACTGTTTCGTATTAGGTACATAGGTACCTGACCCTTATAACCCTTAACCTTATTTATCCTAATCCTTACTAATATTATTAATGTGAAAGTGAGTTTTTTTTTAAAATCATTTATTCAACATAACACAAAAAAACACTCATACAAACATTTACCGAACTGCGGAAACCTCGCTTTGTTTGTTTGTTACCTCTTCACGCTTTATCTACTGAGCCAATCTTCCTGAAACTTCGCATACACATAGTTAGAAGTACGGAGAAGGACATAGGTACCTTTCATCCCGGGAAAAGGCACCATTCACGTGGGCGAAGCCGCGGGCGAAAGCTAGTAGCTAATAAAATAGTCGATTTCATGATATATCTAAATGTACAAGCATTCTCTGTATGTATTTGTCTTAATTTAAACGACGTAGAGTAAAAAAATCATGGCATGCAGTTTACTGAAATACAGGGAATATTAATTTTGTTCCAGGTTGTCAAGATCATCAGATCATCAGAAACGGCCGGGAGATACATTTCTTATCGATTAGTTTGCTAAGTTAGACTTAAATAAATATACTTACTTATATCTTTTTAAATGCAAATTTTATTGATAGTCCTATCTATAAAGTATCTATTTATCTAAGTATATTCGTATTTATATTAAATTCGGGATGCTGAATGCTGATATAATCTTCTATATAGTCACCAGTTGTTAAATAGTATGTCAAAAGTAAACGTAACATTAACTTTGACTAAAGGTGCGATAGTACATAATATCTCGATGCAATTAAGCCTTATATTGCACCAAAAGAAAATCCAGTTTCAGCTACAATGATTTGTTGACTATTGTAACATTTCCAAAGAAATAACGGAAACCTGTTGGAACAACTGAAATTTATAATCCTTTTTTTGTTCATTATGCTAAATGAGGCGATAATGCATTAATGCATACCGTTTTACAACATTCCACGAAATCTCTTTACACATAAAACTCGACTGAAACAGTTTGTACCTACGGGTATGAATGAACTTAGAAAATTCATACTTATAGATATTTCTAGAGTAGTTATAGATACTTCTAGATTTACATATTGCGCTAAATATGAAAAAAAAAAATAACAAAAAAAACTGCAGTCAAATGCATTTTGCATGGTATTGCATGCAGCGGTGAAGTTTCAATGAATTGGAGTAGCTTAATGATTTAACCGTACATGTTAAAACGAAAAAGGTATTGTTGTTAATTATTGCCGGCACTTGTGAATCTCATTATATTCTGAATAATTTATTACTTGCACATTCATAATTTCCATAGAGTTATTCAAAGTCAGAATTACTTACTGGTCTGATTTAATTTTTATTCAAATCGCTCTACACGTTAATCATGACCCGCGCACACCGTTACCGCAGAGGACCGTAACTTCAACAATGGCAATTATACAATTAAAATTAAAGCTCCGTATCAAAAATGGTAACTTTCGTAAAATACCATAATCGTATAATGTAACTACAACACGCAAGTCAATCAGAACAGAATGATCTAAGACTTATTTTGACTTTATTTTAGTAGTATATGTAGATAACATACTGGATATTACCCAAAATATACTTATTTAATTTTCCTATTAGGTAAACAGTTCAAATATTTAGAAAAAAATACCTAAGGGCTCACCGAACATAGTGGTACTTAAGTGCATTCATTACAATCTTTTTTTTACACTACTGACCAAAAAAGGAGTGTTATGTTTTCATGGTTTATGTATGTGTGTGTATGTATGTATGTAAGTTTCTTTATTCCACCAAAAGACTTTGATGTGAGGTATTTTTAGATTCCTTGCATTCCTCCGAGTGACATAGGCTACGTGCTTGTTAAATTAAGCATTTAGATTACAAATAAAGATGAATATTTAAGGTTTCTTGATTATTTTCATCAAATCTTTTTGAGGCGCCGCAATAAGTTGGATCAGCCATCATGCCCCATCTGGTTTACTGACATTTATGTGGTTATGGTAGTTGAAGCGCTAAAACTATTTTAAGTTTACACAGATATATAGAGGTACGATATGCATTCATCAAGTTTTGATGCGAATATGTAGTGATTACAATTTTCCGCTCAGTTCTGCGCCTTTCAGTGATGCACGCGATTACCGGCAGACTTCACACGCTGCGGACCGATCGTGCTTCCCGCACGTCGCGAAAACACCAAAGTTGCGGTAACTGGTACCTAAAACCGCATACATTACGATTGTCGTATGAAATCCAAAGGCGCCGCGATTCGGGACTTTCTCGATCCACCGGTGACAAGTTTTAAATTAATCGGATGTAAGATCGATAAAGATAAATTAAAAACGATTTTCGCGAATCGTGGTAGTGTACTTGGTTTAATGTGCTTGTGATGTTTTGAACATTTTGGCTTGAGCTGAACCAGGAGGCATGATATGGTGAGTGGTTGTTATTTTTTGTACCTTGATATAAGTTCTAGGCAATGGGCTAGCAACCTGTCACTATATCCGAATTTCTATTCCATCAGATAGCCCACTTTTTCGAGCACATGACTCTTGGCTCTGTCTACCCTGTAAAGGATAAAGACATGATTATGTATGTATATAAGTTCTATATTAGGTAAAGGGATGTCTTCTACTAAAGATGTTATTTATACCGGTGGTGCAGTTATGATGGAGACTCTTTATTTTAATACATCGTATCGTATATGACTCATACGCACCTATTTATCAATGATTGTGGGCAAATAACTAAGTATTTCTCAATCATTTTATAAGTTTATTAATTGGGAATATAGTTTTACAAAACAAAAAAATAGAAGAAGTGCTCTTTCGGACTTTTTTTTTGGGGTCGGTCTCATTTTATTTGCTCTATCGGACTATGAAAATGAAAGTCAAGTAAAGTAATTACGGGTAAGTATTTTCAAAAAAATTCTGGCTTTGTCGCAACGGAAGTGGTGATTTTTTTGATATTTCAAAATCAATGATAGATGCTTGAAAATCCTTCATGGTTTTTGCTCAACGGAATCGGGCGACCGGAAGTATATCGATAGTTTTTCATATCAACCCTTTGTTCAGCCACTATTTTCCTTGCAATTAAACAACTAAATTTAACAGAAATAGAATCTTTTCGGCTTCTTTATTGACTCAAAAGGGCTAAATATCTTACTTACATTTCGGATCGTAATATACCTAATTCAAAAAATTAATATTAATGTAGTTGAAATGCAAGTATGTCTCCGCTCAGTGGATTTAATTTGTAATTATGTAAATTTGCGCTCAGCGTTAAAAAGAAATGGTAAATCTATAACTTTAGACAGGTTTTATCAAATCTATTAGCTTGTTATTTACCTACTTAGTATCATGATCTCAAGAATTAGAAAGTAAAAAATCGATAGCTGCAAAAAATTTGAATTTATCACACTACTGGTTTAAATTTTTGGAATGGGTCAAAGTTAAAGAAATAGAGTCCTACGTGAGCAGTATCTAGTTGGAAGATAGTATACTAATAAAATTGGTTAATTGTTGTGGACAAAATATACATTTAATTAGCTGCGGAAAAAGCGATACCTTTTCTTCCCGATAGCTCGTGATTAATTTATTAGACCTTTCCCCATTTTAACCTGGTAATAGATATATTAAGACCTAGTTATAGGAAAATGTGTTATGGTTTTATTCTGAGTTCGATGACTTTTGTGGTAATAATAATAATTATATCATTACCAAAATAAATACCTACCCATTTGATCTGTCAAATCAAAACATTATCGGACGTTTGGTCAGATCTATCCTCATAAACTTTCATTTTTAATATTCGTGGGCATTGAATAAGAATTCGTGGGATAGTATAGTTAAGTATTTTTTTATTGACAGTTTAGGCACGAAATTAATTTGTGAGATTATCTAATCATTTAGCTTAAGCACGAACGCAAAACAAACGTTGATCGAAATTTACAATTTGCATGTCAAAAGCTTTGAAAGCTGGTGAGTTCAAGTTTTATTGTTTTTGCTTTGTTACATAAGTGTGATAATTGGTTTTCCTACTATAGTATACTACTACCTACCTGCTATAGATAGGCAGTATCATCATAGTAAAAAATAGTTTTTTAGGAGCTAGTTAGATTGATATTAAAATGGTTTCATGTTTGATATTAGGTACTTAGATGAAGATTACCGGTCGGTGGACCGACGACCTGGTGAAGGTCGCGGGATGCGCATGGATGCGGGCAGCGCAAGACCGGTCGTTATGAAAATCCTTGGGGGAGGCCTTTGTCCAGCAGTGGACGTCTTTCGGCTGAAAGAGAGAGAGAGATGAAGATTAATATTTTCATCTAAGTCAGAGATTTTTTTTACGGCTAAATCTAGTGTGCAGTTATTTTTCATTTCCACACTGAATAGGTAAATAGACACACGTCAGATTTATCTGATTGGGCCCGGAGAAAACTTCCGAGGCGACAGATTAGTCTGTTCACGCCGTGGAACGCAATAGTTCCCGAGCCAGCAACAAATTTTCGTGATCTATTTTGTCTAAAATGATAACTCTTAAAACAATTTTGTAAGTATCGACAACGTGTTGCTGCCGAGTGAGCAACCGTGGTCTTTCAATCTCGTAGTATATTTTTAAATTGGTCCTCCCAATTGAGAATTTATTACATTATATCTAGCTCAATATCTCGAAGATCCCACGGTGCCGCAGATGACGTCCACGATGCTTCATGATACAATATCGGAAACATTTTACACGACAGCGCCTGAGAGGTCTTGGAGGAAACGATGGCGAATTTTGCGACTGGCTCGGAGACTATAAAGCGGGCCGTGATTGAGCGCACACGCATGCTTCCTCACGCTATGACTATTTGTGATATTTCCAGCCAATTGGCATTGATTACTTATGACGTAAAAGATTTATGGGAACTTAGCTACTTGTATACGTAGGTATATTGATTGCCTCCATTTCTTTCTATTGCTTTTTCCTAGAATTCTTCAACTCCTTAAAACATCTTCTCTTATTTGTTAATCCTCTCCATTTTTATCCTTTAAGCCTTCTTAAAGTTTGTGAGAATACGTACAATACAAGGGGTTATATAAATACATAAATCAAGCACCGACAGTAAAATCATTTTATAATGATCTCTTGTAGGTACCTATGTCATCGACACAGCAGGAGACCCATTATTACTTTCAATTCGAACATGTACTTATTTTTCCTTAATTTTGAATAGACATTTATTCAGTTTATTGAGGATAGTGTGACAATAAAAAAGATAGCCTTGAAAACTGTCTGAAACACACTTTATTTGCGATTCACCTACTTTATGGTATCATAACATCAAATCATGATGACTAAGATTAAATCATCTATCATAAAAATGCCTAGTACTGTTACGAAGTAACTATACAATAAAGTCATGGATTTGCATAGTAAATGAATGCCTCAGCGCTTTCTTTTTACCATAATTTTAATTTGTAAATGTTGATTAAGAAGTACAATTATGACCGAGTTTTCAATTTATTAAGTTAACCATCCATTGTAAACAGTTGATTATATTGCATTTCATATTATGGGGATTTGGGACGCTAGCGTAACGTGTTTGTGGCCAAGACTAATTTTGGTCACTGAGCACTAGGCAATTTTATTTCCCAAAAGCTTTTTAAACGTTAATTAATATTCAAATCCAGTCTAAGCTCTTGAACTGATGCTGAAATTCGGCATGTAGGTGCAGGTATGGGAACAAGGGTAGAGTCCCGTAAATCCCAAGTGTCACATTTTATTTTATTTTTTTAGTAAGGTAAGGGTAGGTTGGTACATTATTTCCTTTAAAGTTGTGACTTGATAACGTTGATATTCTTGAACACTTATAGGTATAAGAGGTGTAATATAAAACTAAATACTATAAATGTTAGAAATCTTTACAAAAAGTTTCATTACAAACTCAAGAAATCATGATGATTCCACTAAGGGAAAGTGTAATTCTGTAATTCATCTCAAAATAAGCAATCTCGTACTTCATACAATTGTACGGACATAAAAACTGATCTCTCATTTATTTAAATGGAAGAGATCTCGTGTTTTTGTGATTTTGTATTATCGATGTCTTTGCTCAATAATATTATCTTTTAAGTACATGATTCTACGATACTACGATATTATCCTTCTTGCTGCGCCCCGGGGCTTTGCTCCCGTGGGAATTTCGGAATAAAAAGAACCCTATGTGCTATTCCCGGCATTTTTCTACACGTGTACTAAATTTCATTGAAATAGTACGTATAGTAGATTTTTCATGATTGAGTATTATTATTATCTATACATATAATAAAACAGTAAAAATATTTTGTCTGTACATTTAGTATTTTTGACTAAAATGGATAGAGGGACACTTAAAAAAAACAATAGAAAGCAAAAAAAATTTTTTGGAATTTCTTGTCTGTCTGTCTGTCTGTCTGTCTGTCTGTCTGTCTGTCTGTCTGTCTGTATGTATGTATGTACGCGTTTCACGCAAAAACTACTGGACGGATTTGAATGAAACTTTTTTTGTTGTATAGCTATTAAGCCTGGGCAACATATAGGCTACAATTGATTTTGAAAATTGGAACACCTGATGAAGAACAATAACAGAACAGCTAAACCATAAGAAATATGGAAATGGTGCCTTAACAAAAGTCATTCAACCTGATGAGCATTTTCTGCTGACGTATAAAAATTGAAGATCTGGAACATCTGATGATGAACTACAAGAGACCAGCTACACTATAACATTTATGGAAATGGCGCCTTAGCAAAAATCGTTCAACCTGATGAGCATTTTTTGCTGACGTATAAAAATTGAAGATCTGGAACATCTGATGATGAACTGCAAGAGACCAGCTACACTATAACATATATGGAAATGGCGCCTTAGCAAAACTTGATTAATCTGATGAGCATTTTCTGTAGACGTATAAAAATCGAAGATCCGAAACATCTGAAACTGTTTGGAACAAACCTTTTCAAACAAAAAGACTTTTTATCTAAGCGAAACTCACGCGGGCGAAGCCGCGGGCGACAGCTAGTTTACTATATGGGGACGCCAGCGCGAGCACCAGACGGGTGATCAGTCCACTTATGCTGGGACCATTTCACCTAATTCCCCAAGACCCGTATAGGGTTTTGGGTTACCTGGTAACTCACGTTGGTGGCGACCCACTGAATCTACCTGTTAGTTTGCAGAATTTTAACAACTGCCCTATTGTAATGTGATTGAGTAACATACCTACCTACTTATATCAGGTGATCATTTTGGTCGGGATTCTAAATACACAGTCGCAATAATGCTTCTAGTAATAAATCTACAAATAAGTACACTGTATAATCCATAATTGTATGGTTAATATAGTTTTAATACCACGAAACAAATCAAGCAGAAGCTATCTTGCTTCTTTGTCAAATAGATTGTTGGTAAATACTGGTAAAGAGACAATCGTAAAAGTTAAATCTAATCCCATTCAATGCTAAGTTAATGCAGTGCAGTTTTTGCTGTAGGTATATTTATTTTCTTTCTGTGCTGGTTCCGTAGCACATTATCGATGCGCCGTTGAAAAGTTTGGCCGGCTCGCGGCGGCGTTACGTAGGCACATTTTCGGAAATTCGAAGAGTCCGAACGGCGGCGTGATGACTGCGGTTTTCTCAATATCTTACTCGCGAACAAAAATTTGATTATGGGCTTTCTTCAAGTCAATTTGGAGAATATTCTTCGCGCATGTAGGTTGCTGCTTATGTTTCCGTTGACTGAGAGTGCCGTGCGTTTCTTGATTAATTTCCCAGTTCGTAGGTCCTCTAGGAGATCGTGGTCATGGATTCGAACCTGCTACCATCTGCTACAAAGTTTTAGATGAAAATGTATTTTTTATTTGGTACTATCTTATAATTAATGATCATTTTTTTAAATTGACTGACTGAAGCACTAATGATGTTGACTGTGGTAAAAAAAGGTATCTAAGCGCAGTTACCTAGTCATACAATCATTAATATGGATGATTCAATAAACTTCAGTAATTACTAGACATAATCATAATATTTATTGTATGTATATGACAAGCAGTCTTAACAATGTACAAACACATACTTATTTAATAAACGGGACTTGATATTAAAAAAAGAGGTACTTTTTGTCTGTCTGTATGTTTGTAAGCGAATCACTCAAAAATTACTGAATGAAATTTGATGCGCTTTTAACAGTTGCATTGCTGAAAATTTAACTTAAAATTAAAGTTTCTTGAGTCGCAGGCTAAAGTTGGTCTATGTATAAATGGCAAAGTCTTTGGAAGCTGAAAATAAATCCTACTAATATTATAAATGCGAAACTTTGGATGGGAGTTTGTGAATTTGTAAGGATGTTTGTGACTCAATCACGCAAAATCTACTAGACGGATTTCGATGAAATTTGGTACACGGGTAGAAAAATACCGGGAATAACACATAGGGTACTTTTTATCCCGAAATTCCAACGGGAGCGCAGCCCCGGGGCGCAGCTAGTTGTAATATAAATTAGTTGGATAATAAAATAGATAAATAAATACATAGTAAGTAGGTACTAGGTAGGTAGGTTTTGTAGTGATAACTACAGAATTATTTTGAACTCTTAACTGGTCAACCTTGCATGTCATATTTTAGGTGAATTAGTTGATATATTGGGATACTATTCCTATGGCGTATTACCTGCATGATAGGCTCTCGACGCATCACAATAGCAGGCATTCAAATCCATTAGTCTCCAGACAAATTGAATGGGAAAGTGACACACCGGTACACAAATTTCATATGTTGTTTTTACAATACTTATTAAGAAAACAGGGAGACCCCCACAACAACACACTTTTTATTTTTTTTTATTTTTTATACACGACAATGGCGCCCGAACTAATATATTTTTGAGCCTTCGAGTCCTGTGAGAGTGGCAGTTTTTTCTAAAAAATAGTTTTTAAATTTTTTGAACTCGCTCATTTGTTATTTTGAAATTTTGGTGATATCATTGACTGCAAAGTTATTATACTTTAGTGTTTGTTAGGTTTATATGCGACAGGGTTGTAAGCATACATTTGATACAATTCATAGTAATTATTATAATATTACTAAATAATATTACAATTAATAATATAATAATTAATATTCTATTTGGGCTTCGCTATGAATAAAAAGCATAGCGCTCAGCCATAATTCCTATTTAATCTCAATTTGAGAGCTAATTTATATTTATTGACAGGAAGTAACCTGTATATATTTAGAAATTTATCAATTATTACAATCTATTACATACCCTGACACATATAACCTCACATTTTTGTCAACATGTCGGACGGCGAAAGGGAAGAGCAATATCACGAAGTAAGTGGGGAGGCAAACAAACCACCTACCACTACTACTTCCTCATTTGTTAATACACGACCACGGGGAGGTGCAATTGACACCCACCCACCCGGCCCTTCCACACTTAAAGCGTTACAACCCACATTGTCTCAACTAGGAGCTCCCGGTTTAGTACGTCAAGCCAACTCAATGGGTAGGACTACCTATGTTACGGAGACTAGGGAAGATGACGAACGCGTTATTCACATATTAAAGGAGGACCATTTGAGGTCGTGTAATTTAAAATTTTCTGGTGACTCAGACGTCACAGATTTTGTCCTTAGAATTGATGATTTTAGGCGTAGTTGGAATACTTCAGAACATAAAGTACTGAAATGTTTTTTTGATTTATTTAGTGGTAGCTATCTTTGAATAGCATTATTAATGTTGCCACCGGGCACACACCATTTTTGTTAGCTAAAGGTCCATTTTTGTTAGCTAAAGGTCCATTTTTGTTAGCTAAAGGTCGGGAGATAATGACGGATGGCATGTTGCCAAAAAGAGGCGGCATTCCAAATTCGTTAATACCTTCAAATGACCAGTCGTTCAGCTCATTTCTTCTCCGCTAAACTAGCACCGCGCTTTGTGATGTAAAGTTGTCATGAAGCATTCGGATGTTGTTTACGACCTTCAGGAGATAGAAACCGGTAAAGTTGGAAAATATCATGTCAAGGACATAATAAAAGTCTCACAAGGTGTGTCCCTTAGCTAGCAACTTTCTTATCTTGAACTTTGTTATTTTGGATTGGTATAACCAATCAGAGGCCTCATTTTTCACATATGACATGACTCACATGTGAAATTTTTTTGTCAAGCGTTTTCATGAAAACCAATTTCTTTTGTAACTACACACTCTAGGCGCCAGAGTAAACATAAGGATATGGATTAATACTCCTTAATTTTTGAGAAAAAAAGGAAAATAAGTTTTTTCCCTTATACAATGTCAGCCCAACGGCTATACATTTTAAACTTCAATTTATGTGAGAGCTCTCCATTAGTTTAAAGACTTTATTAGGTTTACAATTTAATTACTAACTAGTAAATTATGTAGGAATGCTAGATTACATATATTTTAATTAAATCTTAAATAGTTTTTCTTATTATACATAAGTAAGAACTATATTACTTTAGATAATTCTTTATTATTAGTATGCTACTTGCGATTATCTCATTAGAAATCCAAGTGTGATTTTTTAATGAAGGGGAATTGCAGCGGTCTGGCCAGACGCTGTATTCCTGACACTCAACATAAATTGAGTTAGTTTTAGAACTCTAGAACATACATTTTAGTTTAATATATGAAATAGCATGAGTTAGTTTCATACATAGCTGATAGTTTTATATTTAAAAATATATTGCCATAGGATAGGTGAGTGTTTTCTCCGGCTACCCCGGCTGTTTCGGCTAAGTACGACTTAACCTCTTTGCCGAAAAGGGGGGTATTGTAGTGATAACTACAGAATTATTTTGAACTCTTAACTGGTCAACCTTGCATGTCATATTTTAGGTGAATTAGTTGATATATTGGGATACTATTCCTATGGCGTATTACCTGCATGATAGGCTCTCGACGCATCACAATAGCAGGCATTCAAATCCATTAGTCTCCAGACAAATTGAATGGGAAAGTGACACACCGGTACACAAATTTCATATGTTGTTTTTACAATACTTATTAAGAAAACAGGGAGACCCGCACATCAAAACGTTCTTTGAGTCACGCCGAAACCATTGGTAGCAATAACTCGACGCGATTTTGTGTACTTACGGAATTATATTGAAAACTAAACATTCATAACAAAACATTCCACGATTAGATTAGACTGTCAACTGAGATCTACAGAGTTGGACGTCTGACATTGACAGCTAGTGACACACGTTCCGTCTCGGGTCCTAACAAACCTTTCTTATCATAAAAAAATAAGAAATCATGGTAGGATTGTTGTAGAATTTTAATTGTTCTCCTTTAATATCGTCGACTTAGATTATTATAATATTCAACGAATAAATACCTTATCTAAACATTAGTTCTTTTAAAGAATATTAAAAGTTGGTTTGACGTGCGTTCGAATTAAGCGAAACGGAGCGCGACAAGATGGAATGTCAAATCGAGTGGAGAGGGATTGGTCTCTTCCTGGATTAGGCGCCACGACTAACATGGCTTGAGCAAAATTATTAATTTTTTGGGGTTTTTTCACTTTCGCCGCCCTCGGCTTCCCGTCATGGGACTATAGTTTAACCTTTAGCTTTAAAATCCGCGATACGCGCAAGGACACAGGGGATATTCGCCGCCACGAAGTTGTCGGGAACATGAGCTGTTGAAATCCACGTGCCCGCCCGGCCACATGAATTGACGCTTCTTGGAGTGTCCCCCCATCGCCAGAGGGTGCGGTTTCCCCGGACCGTGGACCGCATGCCACGGCGCAGGCCCCGTCGTCGGCGACCCCAAGGCGCAACACACGGATCCTAACCTTATTTCCAAAGGCCACATCGCCGCCCCCGATCCGATGTCCCTGTGGTGGCTCGGCGCAAATCTCGGAAGGTCCAGCCAGCGTCTACTATCTCGCATACGACGGAGCGTCGCAGGAGCGCCGTGCCTCTTTGATGACGCGACCAGCACCAGTGCTCGAACCCAACGGATCGTAATGGTGAACGGGACAACGTTCTAAGTGCGCACAGACGTTCTGTGTACGGACCTGGCCAGGTACCTTATATTTGGTTTATGTTAATTTTAACTTTTAATTGCGACAAAGACTTATCAGATTTTGGTATTAGTATAACATGTGCCCGCCCTCAGCGGCTAGTGTGTTTATGGAATAAAATGCTATATTCTATCCCAACCATATTGTATTAATGATATCACCCTGCCCATGACTCCCAGGACCTAAGGCTTACTAGACAAGAGGTCCTTGTACTTCAAAAGTACGAGGCTCTATCCTGAGCATTACATCCGGCTCTCTATAAAGTAAGTGTTCGTGTATAATCGCACTGCGCAGGGATATTGCCCGTCTTCGCTTCAAATAGTTGAAGACCCCTGCGCACACCGCCCAACATACACTTTTTTATTTTTTTTTATTTTTTATACACGACAGTTTCTATGACTTAAAATATGCCGTGTCAAAGAGAAATATTTTTTTTATAGGCATAATTTAACTGAACTGCTTTTGTTGTTGTCTGTACTTCCGAGCGTTCCACGGATTCTTTACACGGATTTTAATGAACAGTTGTATTGTAGTAGCTTGTACATTCTTCCTATAGTTACACTTCGTTGCATGTTTATTAACAGTTAATTATTATGTACTGAGTACTGTTGAATTATTACGTTTGAATTTTATGTGAGCTTCGTTTAATCATTGTATTAAGTATAATAATTTCAGTAGATAAGTAATTGTTTTTTACTATATAGGTACCTACCTACTGTGTTATTTCATCCGACTTATAAGTACATAATATTTGTATCTAACAATGTCGTATATTTAAGTTTGTGTACCTATGTAGGGGAGATGGTACTATCGTTGGCCCCCCTCCAGTGATTGGCACTCAGACCTAATTATGCAAATATTAAGAATTCCAAGCAATTTACACAGCAAAAAAATATTTAATTTGATGCCAAATTTAATATACTAGAAACACTAATAGAAAGTTATTTTTATTTCAAAAAGGGCAACACCAAAAAAAATCTTTTTTGTCAAGATTTCGGCGCGCATCCTAATTTGTTGATATTTTTATGAAAATTCACTAAGACCAGGTAAGTTTTTTCACTTAAAACTTCTTGTTTTATGATGATAAGTGTTAATATTATTGTGTTTTATTGTGAGACAGATCGGTTCCTTTAAGTTAATTACTAGAAACAGTCATAAAACCTCATGGATATATTTTTTTCAAAGGACCTATCACTATACCTAACGCATGTATGAAGGTCTAGTTCATTGGCATTGGTGCCAATCATTAATTTAACACATTACAGAAAACTATGCTATTTTAGCCTTTAAATCAAATGAGAATATAGAACACATTTGTTTTTTTACATTACTATTGTAATAACCTAATGCTATGCAAAAGTTGGCAGTGCTAATCATTGTACTTTTGAAGTCCTTGGCACTGCCAATTTTTGTACTAGGATAGGGGCCAATTAGTGTACTGGTGACTGATTTAAGGTACGGTACGGTAATACTCATTGGCACTCCACTATTACAAAGATTGACACTGCCAATCATTATACTTTTACGGGTGTCAAGAGTTGTGCTTGAAGGGGCCAATAATAGTACTTTTATGTATTTTCTATGTTTTAATTAAATTCTCGCTTTATTTTTACATTTGAATAATCTACATTAAGCTCAGAATGTTGTTTAAGGGTTTGAGAACCGCAAATAAATTTATTTACGTCAATATTATTATTGAATTATTTTCTACAAACATTTAAAACAGGAAGTTTGCTTAAAGTGCCAATCATTGTACCATCTCCCCTAATTAATATATAGAAATACTAGCTGTCGCCCGCGGCTTCGCCCGCGTGAGTTTCGCTTAGATGAAAAACTCTCTTGGAGCTTTTCATCAGATGTTCCAGATCTTCAATTTTTATACGTCAGCAGAAAATGCTCATCAGGTTGAACGACTTTTAATAAGGCGCCATTTCCATATATGTTATAGTGTAGCTGGTCTCTTGCAGTTCTTCATCAGATGTTCCAGATCTTCAATTTTTATACGTCATCAGAAAATGCTCATCAGGTTGAACGACTTTTGTTAAGGCATCATTTCCATATTTCTTATAGTTTAGCTGTTCTGTTAAGGTTCTTCATGAGGTGTTCCAGTTTTCAAAATAAATTATAGCCTATATGTTGCCCAGGCTTAATAGCTATACAACAAAAAAAGTTTCATTCAAATCCGTCCAGTAGTTTTTGCGTGAAACGCGTACATACATACAGACAGACAGACAGACAGACAGACAGACAGACGGACAGACAGACAGACAAGAAATTCCAAAAAAATATTTTTGCTTTCTATTATTCTTTTTAGGTGTCCCTCTATCCATTTCAGTCAAAAATACTAAATGTACAGACAAAATATTTTTACTGTTTTATTATATGTATAGATATACTTACGGACAAATGACACAGATTGAGTTAGTCCCTATGTAAGTTCGAGGCTTGTTTTATGGGATACTAAGTCAATGAAACTATATTTAATAACAAATACATATATATATATGTATATAGGTTAACATCCAAGACCCAGGTCAATCTGGATGGCCCTACCGGAGATCGAACCCGGGCCCCCGGTGGTGTGGCAGTCCGGCGTGATAACCATTAGGGCACGGAGTCGTCAATTTATTAATAAACTAGCCGCGTCTCGAGGATTCGCTCCCGTGGGCGTTTGGGACCCTATGTGCTATTCCCGGTATTTTTCTACCTGTACTTATACCAAATTTCATCAAAATCCGTCCAGTAGATTTAGCGTGATTGAGTAACAAACGTTTTCTCTCAAACTCACAAATTCACAAACTCACATCCAAACTTTCGCATTTATATTAAATAGTAGGATAATAGTAGAATTAGAAGAAGTACGATTCGCTTACTGTTTAGTTCACTAAGGATTGTGTATGTCGTGCTGTTTTTACATCACTTTCAGCGACGCATGCTTCGGTTATTGGGGCGTATCACTTTTACCAGACAACTCCATCGAAACCGCCTATTTCATTGTACGAACATTATTTGAATTGTAGATTTATGATTGATCGAAGTCGACAGCCTTTGACTAAATGATTGGTGGATTTAGAAATCATTGCCGATAGTAATTACGTAAGTATGCGTTTTCATGTTATTTCCAGTTTACGTGAAGGTTGTTATCGGTAGGTAGATTACGTTAGGTATTTCTTGAAGTAGGTAAGTAATAAACTAATAAATTATTTAAAAAATATTAATTCGTCCGCGTGAATTTCTCACGGGATCAGTGCCTTTTCCCGGGATGAAATGTACCATATGTCCTTTTTAGTACTTTTAATTATGTGTATACAAAATTTCAGGAAGGTTGGTTCAGTAGATAAAGCGTGAAGACGTAACAAACTCATTTATTTTCGCATTTATTTTAATTTTTTTAATTTGTTAAATTTTAGTTGTGAAAATAGAACTAGTTTTTTTTTGCCAGCTGTCAGTTGAAAACGATTCTCCTTAGGGCTGTAAAGTATTACTTTCTCCACGCTCCTCAGGCAACTTCAGACCAACTTTCAGAGTATGAGAAATGAAAACTCAGTTTCGCATTTATAATATTAAGTTAGAATTAGGATAATCTTGGAAGAGTCAGCTCACGGTTACCGCCACATAAAATAGTTTAGAACCAAATGTATAATGTTTAATATCACTTTGGCTTTCGAAATATAACGCCAGAGTCACTTTTAAGCCAGATTATTTTTATCAGCAAAATGTCAAACGATAAACCTCATAGACACCTCACCACAGCATTTGGCGGCGATATTATGGTTCGCTCCGGATGCCTATCAGAGCATCTCGCTAATGGCTGCAGGGCAGGCGACGTGATCGACGCCGGCGCGGAGACATTATGGTTTTTGTATAGAGTAAGTACCCTAGTGCAGAAGACCTTTATATTAAGCTGTTGTTGATACTGTTTTGTTCTAGTGGGTGGTCAGATATACTGTTTTCTATCGCTTTACTTTACACCTTCCGGAAGAAGAGCGATTGTTGAAATATATGCAATTTAAAAAATACGTAATTTTAAATTGCATATCTAAAAAAAGATCCTCTTTGCTTGCAAATAGTATTATAATATCCTAACTAATTACCTATTATAAAGGCGAAAGTGAGTTTGTTTATTAATTTGTTATTTGTTACCTCTTTACGCTTCATCTACTGAACCAATCTTCTTGAAATTTTGTATGCACATAGTTAGAACATGAGATGACATGATACTGAGAAGGACATGGTTACTTTTTATCCCGAGAAAGAGTATTGCTCTCCTAGAAAATTCACGCGGGCGAAGCCGCAGACAACAGCTAGTGTAAAATAATGTTAAAGAACATTATTTTCTACTGGATTTTGAACTCTGCAAATGCTTTTTGAGTATCAGAAACTTTGTCGTGTCTGTACTTACGAGATTAGTCTTTGGTCAATGGCAATTTTATGTCAGTAATAGAGCTTATGGTTTGTCGATGCCAAGATCGCTGTTATTTCCTCAATAGAGACATTCCAGATTTAGATCAAGAGGATCTTCGAATTGGATCAAGCCCTTTTTGAATATAGTATTCAGAGTCATTTAGAAAGTATTGACAAGGAACTTTGAAGTTTTAGAATCGCCTGCGGATCGAACGATTGTGTTTGTGACGCCGGAAGTAAGAAATACTTATTTATTACATGGACACGTACTTAATTAGATAAATAGTCTAATTCACATGATCTGTAAAAGTACTAAGTAACCAACTCTACTACGCGTCTAAACGTCTCTGTCCTAAGACAGGAGTAGAATTCTTTATGATTTAATAAATATCAACCATTCAATTTCAACTTAATTTCATTTAATGATCCCAGATGTATAACATCATTAGAACATGGTGATTGTATATCAAAGCGTATGTACTAATTTTACTCATAATTAAGCCCAGATCATTTATTATAAAAATAAATGATGTATGAATATCAATTGCAACATAAAACACCATTTAAGGTGTACATTTTGCTAATATGATAATCTCTCACAGTTATATATCGCATTGCGTAAGGTTATCTAACAAGCGAATTGAATTAGAATGTCTACGAGTTTTTGATGTTAAAGCAAATTAAAGAATGAAGTTATTATAATGCCATTTTGTGGTGTCACCTTTATGGTCTCCTGTGTGGTATTGTTCACTTTCTCTTCATTTGTCAGTGTGTTCCGTGTCATAAGAGTCTGGTTGACGGATGTTATGTCGAATACTGAATCAGTCATGGCTGGCGAGTAAACAATTAGGCTGCTGTTTAAACCATTTCTTTTGTTTTCGACCGTGTGAAAAAAATGCTATTTTTGTTATTATTTCTTTGTTTTACACTAAATGAACTGGTAGTTTCCCTATTTTAGAATAGTTAGCTTGCTTAGTTAATGATTTGTAATTTTCTTAATAATTCTTACATGATCATGCACTTACCTATTTGTAATAATTTTGTATCACTGAATAGGTAAATCGAATAATTTTATCGATTGCTCATTTAAAATGCATTTAATTGTGTTTGACATTCATTCATTATGTGTATTATCTATATATAATGAATGAATGTCAAACACAATTAAATGCATTAAATGAATGCATTGAATGTCTTAATGTGAGCTTTTAAGTCATTTAGTCACTGTACTGCTGACTTAAGCCCTGTAGGTCCGATAGACATCTGTGTCAAACTTATCGCTAGTCATAGACCCCTGCTGGGAAGTTTACCATTTGATTGACTAGAATCTAGATTAATATCGACGGCGAGGCTGCTTCGTAATCATAATTTCTCTTTACTTGATCATGCATCACTTTCAGCTTGAACTCGAAAATTTAACGGTCTATTATGAGAGATCAATATATGACTTTTTAATTCTGTGTTATAGCACTAGCGTCTAGGAGTTCAGTCCAGAATTCCAGATGTCAATTTTTCGAACAGACATGCCAAAGTTTAATTTATTATAAGAAACAATGATGTAACACCTAATATCCGCGTTTTGCTTAAATAATAAATCGAACGTAAATCACAAAAAAGATTCGTTGTAAGAATTAGATTGAATTCGATTATATAAAATACAGTAAGATTATTTAGAAATTGTGTTAAAACTTGCTCATTTTAAATATATTTTTGAGATTAGATCGCAATATATCTAGGCAACAGACAGACAATAAGTTGATATATCCTTTGCCGCACCCGCATATACTTTCTCAAAATTTGCATTAGAGATGCGGAAATGAATGCAGTTTTATAAAATTTTAAAAATAAGGTGGGTGGTAAAAACTGTGAAGCAAGATTTTATGACATCCTCCAACTCTACCTAGGTTTTATAGAGGAATCTATACAAAATAAAAATCCATGTTTCTATTAAAATTTATAAGTACAGTCTATCTCATCAAATCCTATCTAAGGGGGGTCAGGTTTCTCTGCTGACTGTACACACAATATCTAGGTATCTGTCCAAAAAACAAATAAAACAATTCATACTTTTTACAAAAAACATTTATCATTGTAATTACTTATGTACTGTTTACTTAAGTTATTTTGGTAAAATTCTAAATTGTTTAATTAGTCAACTTTGACCTGACGGGATGAGATACTTTGGTACCTATACACCCTATCATCATTATCTTAGCCACGTAATAGATACTGGACGTAGGCCAAGTGTACCAATTTTTATTGTAAAAGGTACGTCCATGAAGTGTTTATAACACTTACCTGTTAATAGGATTTTCAAGTTTGTGTTATAATTTAACTACTACATAGACAGATTCTCCTAAAGGAGGAAAATTCGCTCTGAGAACTAGGCTAAGCTATCGTTACTAGTGAATTCCTAAAACGTCGCCAGTTTACAGTATCGAAACGTATCAGGAATAGAAACACTCATATCATCATGTAGATCGAAGGTTTGAACAGCAGCCAAGGAACGACTTATTCTGTTATATTTGAACACCGCATTATACTCTACTACCAACCCGCTGGTCAGATGACATTGTTTGGATAGGTAGCGGGAAACCAATGGATGAGACTGACACAGGACCGTAAGAAGTGGCACGAAAAAAGGGAGGCCCAACCCAGCAGTGGGTTGATGTGGGCTGAATATAATAAACATGATGATGATAATGCTCTACCCAAGAAAAAATGATTGAGTAATATCGAAAATTAATTATTATTATGTAGGTATATCTAAGCAGGATCTTGGGGGAGGCCTTTGTCCAGCAGTGGACGTCATTAGGCTGAGAGAGAGAGAGAGAGAGAGAGGTATATCTAAGCATTAATTCTGACGACACATTGGTATTTTGGATTATCTTTATCTAGTATCAAAATATGGATTATATTTACTTTCATAAATCTCATAACTAGGCTGTAAATCTTATAATTCGTTTTAAATAATATTTCAGTTCAATATCGTATTTAATAAAAATATAAAAAGTATTAGGTACTAGTATTAGGTATTTTAAAATAATCAGTTCGGAGAGAAAGGCACAGATTCAAATTCGAGACAAGCTTAGGATCGCTAGATAGGTACCTACTTGACTATTCAGATGCTCCTCTCTATCAAACTGTCACATGAATAATTCATACCAAATTATTTATGTCGAAAAAAAATGTGACTTATGCTTAAAACAGGACAGAGATTGGTCTTTTTATTGTATTTAATTAACATGCATAGGTCGGCGGCCGTGTGAATTTCTTTTGGCATACTTTCTGCTAATATGTTAGAGAAATAAATTAAATGGTGACTGACTTGAGTATCAAAAAGGTATTTTTTATTTATGAAAAAGCAGATCTATTTCTCCAGTGGCGTAGCTACACCCTTCGTAGTCCTGTGGCTAATTCATTGAGTTGAGCCCTGCCTCCCAGGTCTCACGACAATGAAAAAAAAATCATCTTAGTGCCTGATGAACAACGACGGGGTGCCCTTTCCGATTGGGGCCAACCTGAGGGGTCACCCTTTTTACCCCACTAGTTTCTCGACCTCTGAAAATGTAAAAGTTTTTTTATTGACCCATACTAAGTAAGACTTAAGTTGCATCCAGGCGGGTCCATCGCTCAACCAACTAACATCGACTGTAGCTAACGCCCTTGATTTGCTCATTGACCGGTTGATTGGTGCGTTCAAATTAGCGGGTAATAGCTTGTAGTCAAAAGGCATTTTTTTCCGGTCTACCGTTTGCTAGATACAATGTAGTTATTATTATTATACCAAACAATTTGAAATTATAATTGGAGGCAAACGAAAGTAACTACTAATAGGCGTCGGCAGCTGTGACAGGGGCACTGACTTCTATTGTTTCGTCGCAAAAGTGCATCAAGTTTGACATGCGATGGCAGGTGTCAGAGATGGGCAACGGTCCCACCAAATCTGGACTTTTTACTGGCTGTTTACATGGTGTGACTATGCCACGAAGACCTCATTGAACTCTAAATCAGGCGACGCAGGATTAACCACAGACATCGCCGTCCCTATGATTACAATCCACATCGAACCTTGGACTGGAATTCAAATGGTACAGCCCTGTTCTGTCTTCAAGAAGGCAAAAGCACTAGGTCTACTCTGAAGATAAAGGAAAAGATGTTTAGGGATGGAAGGACTTCTACTATGCCCTTTGAGTCGAGGATGTAGTAAAAAAAGAAGATTGCAACTGAAGGTTTTAATTTGCAAAGTCTAGTTTTTGGATTTACGTACATCAGCCTCCTCCGATTTGACGACCTCCGTGGCCTAACGGTCATCACGCCGGACAGCCACACCGGAGGTCCCGGGTTCAAATCCTGGTCGGGTCAAGATGGAAAATGATCTTTTCAAGATTGACCTGAATCTTGGATATTAATTTAAATATGTATTTGTTATAAAATATAGTGTTAATAAATTACTTTCGATTGTTATCTTTTTCGATTAGTATTAAGGACGCATTTACAAAAAGACGCGCTTCAATTTTAGGTATTTGATTGTACTACTACATGCGCAGGGCACACAGTCACAGCGACGCACGCTAAGCGGGACAAACACATTTTGATACTTTTAATATTATTTTTTGTACTATATTTATTTTATATTAGAATTTTTTTATCTATACATATAACAAAACAGTAAAAATATTTTGTCTGTACATTTAGTATTTTTGACTGAAATGGATAGAGGGACACTTAAAAAGAATAATAGAAAGCAAAAAAAAATATTTGGAATTTCTTGTCTGTCTGTATGTATGTATGTAGGCGTTTCACGCAAAAACTACTGGACGGATTTAAATGAAACTTTCAATCAATAAATGAATGTTTAGGTTTGAACTAATATTTGATTTATTTTTAACAAAATTCAACAAAAAGTACAGTGAAGATTGTTTACATGATAGGACTGGTAAGAATAAATAGAGTTTAGTGAAAAACTCTATCTCGAAGCTCTGAGAGCTTCTGAGTAATAAAATATTATTGAGGTATTTATAAAGACTGTTATATGATGATATCTATAACAGTTATCGCAATAAAGATATGTTGAGGCAGAATGTCCAATTCGCAAAATGTCCAATTTGCTAAATGTATATTTTGCAAATTTGACATTCTGCGAACTGGACATTTTGCGTTTTGGACATTTTGCGATTAGAACATTTTGCGAATTAGACATTTTGCGAAATGAACATTTTGCGAATGGGGCATTCTGTGTATTGGACATTCTGCGAACTGAACATTTTGCAAATTAAACGTTTTGCGAACGCTGGACCTTTTGCGAATTGGATGAATCATATAGGTAGGCTGTGATATAAGTATGGATTTCGTAAAAGGTCCAATTCGCAAAAGGTACAATTTGTAAAATGTATTGGACATTTTGCGAATTGGACATTTTGCGAATTTGACATTTTGCGAATTGGGCATTCTGTGAATTTGACATTCTGTCTATGGATTTCACAAATGGTCCAATTCGCAAAATGTCCAAATCGCAAAATGTCCAATACATTTTACGAATTGGACCTTTTACGAAATCCATACTTATATCACAGCCTACCTATATGATTCATCCAATTCGCAAAAGGTCCAGCGGTCGCAAAACGTTTAATTTGCCAAATGTTCAGTTCGCAGAATGTCCAATACACAGAATGCCCCATTCCCAAAATGTTCATTTCGCAAAATGTCTAATTCGCAAAATGTTCTAATCGCAAAATGTCCAAAACGCAAAATGTCCAGTTCGCAGAATGTCAAATTTGCAAAATATACATTTAGCAAATTGGACATTTTGCGAATTGGACATTTTGCGAATTGGACATTTTGCGAATTGGACATTTTGTGAATTGGACCTTCTGCGAAATCCATACTTATATCACAGCCTACCTAAGTATATGATTCATACAGTCGGTCGTCGAAAGCCCCTATTTGCTTAGAAAATCGCAGACATGCAAGATACATACTGACTGGATATCGAAGCGCATTTATTATAAAAATGCTTTAAAAAATACATAAAAAAAACATACTTCGAAACATATAACCTCCTCCTTTTTTGGGAAGTCGGTTAAAAATAATAAAAACTACGCATGTAATCAGATTACTGACTACTGTAATCAAAACTAACGATTACAAATGTAATCATGATTGAAAGTAATCTAGATTAAAAGTAATCATGATTGTTGTAGTCATGATTACTTTCAATCAGATTATTAATCCGATTACAAAAGTAGTTGATTACGCCCAACTCTGCCTATGGCAACTTTCCGTCTCCATCATCAGGACGCTGGACTTCATGTAGGACCAGAGTACTAAAGAACACAAACCAAACAAGCCCAAACTCGACCAGGTTACATGGTTTAGTTACAGAGTTCCTATGGCAACCTTCCGTCTCCATCATCAGGACGCTGGACTTCATGTAGGACCAGAGTATTAAAGAACACAAACCAAACAAGCCCAAACTCGACCAGGTTACATGGTTTAGTTACAGAGTTCCTATGGCAACCTTCCGTCTCCATCATCAGGACGCTGGACTTCATGTAGGACCAGAGTACTAAAGAACACAAACCAAACAAGCCCAAACTCGACCAGGTTACATGGTTTAGTTACAGAGTTCCTATGGCAACCTTCCGTCTCCATCATCAGGACGCTGGACTTCATGTAGGACCAGAGTACTAAAGAACACAAACCAAACAAGCCCAAACTCGACCAGGTTACATGGTTTAGTTACAGAGTTCCTATGGCAACCTTCCGTCTCCATCATCAGGACGCTGGACTTCATGTAGGACCAGAGTACTAAAGAACACAAACCAAACAAGCCCAAACTCGACCAGGTTACATGGTTTAGTTACAGAGTTCCTATGGCAACCTTCCGTCTCCATCATCAGGACGCTGGACTTCATGTAGGACCAGAGTACTAAAGAACACAAACCAAACAAGCCCAAACTCGACCAGGTTACATGGTTTAATTACAGAGTTCCTATGGCAACCTTCTGTCTCCATCATCAGGACGCTGGACTTCATGTATGACTGGAGTACTAAGGAAGACAAAACACACACTGGAATATTAACGAAGAAAAATAAAAAGGTACTTTCTTTTCCGCACAAGTATCAAAACCAGTTGATCTAACTGAGTTTTCGTATATGCACAGCGATGTATTTGTCCGTGGGATTTGCTGCGGAGCGACAGGGAGCGACACAGGGACGTCCTTTCACAGAGGCTCACATGAGCCGACTGAAGCTTCGTTCGAAATGTTCGTCACTTTATACTATAGAAAAACGAAACAGTTAAACTGATAATTTTTATTTTATATAAATTTTGTTAAAACTTGATGGTTTTTTTTTAAATAAATAATATTGATTATATATATTATATGTTTCTATTTTTCTTTTAAAGAATATTTCACAAATTACTCAGTTTTTTATACCGAAACCTTACCCTGTTTTCGTTGTTTTCGCGGAAAGAGGCTAGGAAAAACTAATTTTATAGTATAATACTACTTTTTACACAAAATAAAATAGAAACTAATATAGTCAAAGGTTTACAGTACCCATCAGTACCCGTAACACTTTATAAAATTCAATGAATTTATCGGAAATCGAACCGGCAAATGGCAAATTTCATTGATTTTTGTAAACGCGTCCTTTGGATCGATGGAATTCGATTTTGTAAACAAATTTCGTTTACTAATGTAAACAGCAATCGAAAGCACATTCACTCTACGTGAAATGATGATATGTACATGAGTATGAAATAAATAAATCTTGCTTCGATCAATTTTTTTTTAATATCATTAACTAGGGTTTCAGTAGGTCAGGTCGCTGAGGTTGTCTCACGGTTTGCGGAAATCTCTACGCGTGTAGAGATTGCAACAATGCGATTAGATATCGTGCGTGCTATTATGTGATTCATTCGTCTTGGAAAATATATATTGATGACTTTTCAACAAATTTCATACGTAGAGCTTATGTAGAGCTTTATTCTATTGATTAAACTGTTAATAAATATGTAACTTAGTACCTATATTGCTTAATACAATATCTGCTAGGAATGCGTCGTATATGGGACATTTTAGGGTACCGTACCTACAAAGTTAAAAACGAAGCCCTTATTCACTTAAAAAATACATACAGCACATTGATCAGAAAAAAACGTCATAGTTCATAGTTAAACAAAAATTTGAAATTCTTTGTCTACGAGACGTATTTTTAACTCCAACAACGTATGCAAGTACCCTGGCCCTTGATTCTGCAAATTACAAACATAGCTGTCGTGCCTCAGTGTGTCTCAAAAGCCAAAGAAATCGTAATAAAACATAGAAGTCTTACAGAGGTCTTGTCACTTTATTTCAATTTCTTTGGCTCTTGAGACACAATTGAGACACGATATCTACGTTTGTAATTAGTGGAATCGGCCCCTGGTATTTAGGTTTAAAATGAGATCAATCATTAATGTGTATGATAACTTAAAGAAATACAAAAAAATATACTTAGAACAATTCATAACCCTGGTTAATATGTATAAAAGATTAATTAATTCCATAAGACATGAACGCGAATAAACTTTATGTCTAGATAAAAAAGTGTTGATTAATATCATTCCTTTCTGCAAAAGGAATTAGGTTTAAAATCAGTTGTACGGAACCATAGCACTGATCCGACATGCACTTTTTTCGCATTATTAGGAACGATTGAACACCGACGCAATCTTAACGCTTGAAAACAAGGAAGGATGTTTTTTTGTCCATACATAACTTCACGCAGCGTACATTCTAGCGATTATCTTTATGTAAGTAAGAGTATAGGTACATACAATGTAAGTTTACCGCAGAAATTAAACAGTTGAAGTGCAGGTGGCCAAATTTACAGTCCTTATGTACTATATGTTACACGTCATGATCAAAATAAACATTTAATTCAAAACCACTGGAATTTTAACTAAATTATGTTATTGTTTTATTTATTATCAACAATAAATATTAATGTACCTATCTTACACGGTCCGCATTGTGAGGAGATTCCTCTCGCTGGAGTCCTGACCACCGGGAGCTTGGGTCTTTGTCCCGCTTATCTTAGCTTTTTTATATTTTTAAATGTCTTTTATTTTTTGTGATATTTTATATTTAAAAATGTAAAAAAGGAGATGAATAATAAATAAATAAGCTTAAAATAATCGAATTTTATATGGAATGTAATTTTACTAGAAAGTGTAAATGTTCAGACTGTAAAATTTTATGTTTCGTGTGTAGGTACCTATTGAAATTAGTATTCCACCAACGAAACCATATGGCTTGCACTGTCAAAAAGTTATTATATAATTCCAAGCCAAGAGCCAAGCTTCTAACTCTCTTTTTCTCTCTTTTCAGCCCTTTTCAACCCTATTGGTGTAGGCCTCCTTCATCTTATGCCACTTCCCTTACTCTGCAAGCTCTAACTTCACTTAAACTTTAATTCCATT
Organism: Ephestia elutella; assembly: GCA_018467065.1. Classification (NCBI taxonomy): domain Eukaryota; kingdom Metazoa; phylum Arthropoda; class Insecta; order Lepidoptera; family Pyralidae; genus Ephestia; species Ephestia elutella. The sequence continues at coordinate 8,046,547 of CM031582.1, forward strand.
CCTGACGTAAAAATAATGGATTTGCATCAAGTTTGTCAAAAAGGTAGGTACTTTACAAAGAGCCGTTTCTTTTGTAACAACAACTTTATTTTAAAAATCAAACAATTAACCACGTGCATTTATATTCACAACATTTTAATGAATAAATAAATTACATCAAACAGTGGGTAACTAAGTAATGCAAGAAAAACATTCCAGCATAAAAATTGCACTTCAACAATTTCTAGAAAGTCTTGAGTATAGTGATTAGAAGACGATTCCCCTAGGCAATACGCTCCACTAAACATTAGGGGGACTGTTCTGCTATCAATCGAGATATAATCAAGCTGGATCTAGCTTTGAATAATGTCTTCAATCTTCTAAACGTTCACAACAAAATTATTTTGGTTTTATATTATGATTTTTACATTTTATCCGAAGAGTTCGGCTTTCCGTGAGTGTAGAGCGCGATTTAGTGATCCAGTGAATTATATGACGGGAACCGTAAGAAAATCAATATCGAAAATCTATTATTTGTGCACACTTAGGTGCCTGAGATGAAAATGCGTAAAAAAGAGTGATTAGGTTATTTGCTAGCCCCTTCATAGAAAGTAAAAAAATAACAGAATTAGATATGATGTTATTGTTTTGAAACGTCATGAACACTAAATATTTACTAACAACATTGATAATTAGATCTATCTATGCCCATTTTAATGTATTGTTCTTATAATTTTTTACTTTACTATTTCACTCGACACTCCATCCATCGTATTCTAATATTACTATGATTTCTCTCATACTCATAGACTATATAAAACTAATATACTTAGTTTCTCTAAAGTTTTATCTATTTACGATCGATAATTCATCACATACTAATTAAGGAATAAGTAACTTCTGTAATAAATCAATCTATAAAATGCAAATGCTCCTTTAATTTTATCATTAGGTAAGTATTTTTTTATTGAGGAGATTATATAAAATTCTCAAGCATGACGTAACATATGTAAAAATACACCGCCACTACGAATTATAAATATAGATCACACTAGCTTTCCCAGTGGTTTTGGTCACATTATGGATATAACCCTCTGAAAAAGTTACTTTTTTTGGAGATAAGTAGGCTATACTTAGTTTACAGTCACGATAGCTATGTACAATTTTATGACGACTGGGGTGAAAGTATCAAATAAATCTAGAACTTTATAATAATAAGATACTCGTAACGACCCTAACCGGGTACCAGTTCAGGCATTCACGCATAATTCGTAGTAAATATAACTAACTTTTCACATTCTTTAATTTACCAAATGTATTTAAAATATTATAGTGGTCGGATTAGTTAAAAATAGCTAAATTATTGTGCAGGACAGGATATAGTGAATTGTTAAACAATTGCATCCCATAAACACACGAAGATACCAACTATACATCGATTCGCACGAAGGAAGTTGATACCCAAACAACATTAATGAACACGATTCATAAACGTTAACCTCCACCCAAAAGCTAGCTAATTGCATGCCGTATCGTATTTTTTATATAAGTAGATGTCACAATTTGAGATATATTTTTGAGATATGAGTGTATTACCTAAATAGTACTAAGTAGTTATAAGTTTAAGGTAAGTAACACGAGTCAAGTGTTATATAAATTAATAAGGGAATAACATACCTACATTTTGTGATTAAATTTGTATTTATGCCACGAGTACCTAATATTTTTATTTGGTGAGTTTTAAACAAACACAAAAATACCTGTGATTTATTCGCATACTCAATATTTGTGACATTTTAAATAGCTACTAATTTTAGATACCTATAACTTCAGCATTGATTTACTTATCACGAAAATAAGTCTTGTAATAAATAGTGCTTTTAATTATTTGACATTCACTTAACTGTGAGCACATGCAACTAAGTACCTATAATGTGACTTTCTGCAATAAATTTTATAAACCTGGTACCTACCTGGTACTACCTACCTACCACGAAGAAGTTTTACGCTTCATAGCATAGCTCGTAGGTGTTAGCACGCCTTTCACCGACACTCAGCTATGGGAAACGCGATGTTTTACATGTAAATGAGCCACATGTTTCAAATATAATTTTACTGATCACGGATACACGGAGAGTTATTAAATGCAAACCGTGTATCGTTGTAAATCTTATCTTCGTCTGTTTCTCGTGATTGTTACGTTGTTTTCTAGTTGGAAAAATTGAATTCACATTCGCAATAAATAACATTCGTTAGATAAGTACTCTTTACGAGTTTTATACTATTTCTTATCTTACTATGAATGTGAAAGTATATTTCCACAAAGAATTTAACAAACTTTGATGATTTCATACACATAATTACCTAATTGCAATAAATAAGCAATGGTAAACAATTAAATGGTAACAACCCCCCATGGATAAAATCCTTGGGGGAGGCCTTTGTCCAGCAGTGGACGTCTTTAGGCTGAGAGAAGAGAAGAAGAAACAATTAAATAATGCCGTTGACGCGGAAAAAATGGTCAATCTGGACCAGAGCCACAGGGCGAGGTTAGTATTGAATAAATCTTTCTTTTCATTTATAAGTATTTATAAAAGTGAACGCGTGAATCAAAGTACTTTGACTTTAAAATATTTATATAATGAATCTTCTTTTTGTTATTGAATATATTAAATTAATCAATTAATCAAAAATCTCTCTCGGGTCAGTAATATCTATCTAAGGTCAACAGCATATCGACCTGCTCAAAACAGCAAATTTATTTGCTACTAGTACCTACCTCCAAATAGAGGTCCATCCATTTGCGATTTATTGACCATCGAATTGGCATAAACTTATACGTTTTTGTTGTTCTTGTTATTTTTTTTATTTCATGTTTTGAAAAATCTAACAATATAAGTATACTTTCTAGTTAACAATGCTCAATATTCAGTTTCATTATTATATTATGTCCTTCACAAAAAAAGTACATAAAGTGAATTAAAATTACATTTGAATTATATGTGTTCAACTATCATCCAAACCTTTTAATTAAGTAAAATTATGTTATGAATAAAATATACAGAAAAAAATATTTAAATTTTTATAACAGGCTATCTGCGCCCTGGATCTCCGCTTTTAAAGAAAAATAGTTTATTGAGGCCATATCCTATCCGTGTATTAACTTTCGTATTTAAAATATTAGCATGAAGATATGATATTATTACCTAACACTAACAAGTTATGAGATCAAAACTAACGATAACGATCTCATATTTATGATAAATTAAGATCATTTATGCGATTATGAATAGGGACAACAGTTGAAAACCTGACTTGTTTGTTGCAGTCAGAGACATAGAATTAGATTTTTTTTCTTTTATTTTACTTTAGAGACAGACAGCTATGAGGAAGCGAGATGTCAGATATGTCTATTAAAGATTTTTTTTTTATGTCTATGGTTATAGATATACTAGGTGTTGCCCGCGGCTTCGCCCGCGTGAGTTTTGCTTAGATGAAAAATCATTTTGTGTTTCAAACTGTAGTAACCTAATCTCCAGTACCTACTCAAAATGTCAGCCATTTGGTTATACCGTGTCCCGCGGGAATATATTAGGTACTCGTATTACAGTTGCGGCGTTAAAATAAATCAAAAGTGATATTTCATTCAAATAGCGATCTTCGTCTGCTCGTTATCTACAATTTCCCGTGTACCACAACTCCCACCCCGAGTCCCTCTTTGTCCTATCCCGTATCCTGTCTATTTATACGACACAGTAGAAAATGCTCATCAGGTTGTACGACTTTTGCTAAGGCCCCATTTCCATTTATTTTGTAGAGTAGCTGGTCTCTTGGAGTTCTTCATCAGATGTTCCATAATCTTCAATTTTTATACGTCAGCAGAAAATGCTCATCAGGTTGAACGACTTTTGCTAAGGCGCCATTTCCATATATGTTAAAGTTGTAGCTGGTCTCTTGGAATTCTTCATCAGATCATCCTAATCTTCGATTTTTATACGTCAACAGAAAATGCTCGTCACATTGATAAACTTTTGCAAAGGTACCATTTCCATATTTCTTATACTTTAGCTGTTCCGTTAAGGTTCTTCATCGTGTTCCAGTTTTCAAAATCAATTATAGCCTATATGTTGCCCAGGCTTAATAGCTATACAACAAAAAAGTTTCGTTCAAATCCGTCCAGTAGTTTTTACGTGAAACGCGTACATACATACAGACAGACGGACAGACAGACAGACAAAATTCCAAAAAAATTTTTTTGCTTTCTATTATTCTTTTTAAGTGTCGTATAGTCGTGTATAGATATTTAATTTCGGCATTACTTTTAACCATTTTTAGTTACGAAGAGAAGTTACAGAATAATTTATTTATTAATATGAGTTTATGGCGTGTTTTAAGATAGGTACGTCTCTTAGTTGACAAAGTTTCTACGAGTTATTTATTGATTCACCAAAAAGGTAGCTTCTACTTGAGTTATTAATTGCAACTATTGTACCTACGTCATTTTTAGGGTTCCGTTCCTCAAAAGGCAAAAACGGAACCCTTATTTTACTATAATTTGAGTAATTACAAAAAAATTTTCTTTTTTCTGCGGATGTAACCGATTACGTTTTACCAAGCAGTGTAAAGCACATGGTACCTAACCAGATAATGTTTCTTATCAATAATTATTATTAAATTCTTGTATTGTATAAGGTAATTAATTAAAAGAATACACGTTTAAAAGGAAAGTAATGGCTATTATGCAACATAGTTGCAATGTTATTTAATGAACCATGTTAATTATATAGCAAGGGACACGGTTGAGTAGGAGTTTTAATTCCATAGAATGATACATGCCTGGAGTTAGTTTCGGTACAAAAACAGTACCTGTTTTTTTTTTCTTACATAATAGTTACCTACCTACACAAATTCTTTATGTAAAAGCGTGTAATGTATCACCTATTACAACCAATACCATATTGTTATGTCTATTATGTTATTTTTTGTTTGTTATTGCCTATTATGTCTTATCTACCTACTTACCTTACTTAAATTAAGAGGATTCACATTTTTTTTCCTGATTCTTGAACAATCGTTTTTTTTTAATTTGTTAGTAGTCCCAGTCGCCGGAAGAAAAAAAACATAATTAAAAAGTCCGGACACTCGGACCGCGGCGCGGGTCGAGTGAGCCTCGGTCCTGGAATCGTCAAATCTATGAGAGTACTTACCTATTAGGTACTTATTGCTTATTTATGCCATGATTCAATGAAATTTATACTGTTTTGTATCAGATTGGTAGATACCTTAAAATATTTTAACTTACATTTGTGAATCTTTTCTACAACTTTCACTTTCCAATGCTGATCCTTTTCGTAAGTACGTAATCTTCAGATCTATAGTGTCATAATTATCCATTCGTGAAATGCCAAAAGTCGCAATATTTGTTAGATAATTGTACATAATTGCTTTGAAAGTTTACTCAGATTCTAATATTCGTATGGTTCGTACGTTTTAAATCTTGTTAATTATGATACATCTCAAAAGTCAAAAGTAACAGTTTAATCTACGATAGAAAGGAAATATAGTAATATCTAATCCAATCTTGAGTAAGTACATATCCGGTAGCCGCTAGCTTGAAGCTCTGAAGGGCTTTTAAGTCCTAGTTCCCTTTGTCTTGAACATTCTGATACAAGTAATAATTACCGTCACACGTCCGTTAGTAATATTTGTTACATAATAATATACACATTAATATTGTCAGTAAAGTTGCGTGTGTTTCATTCCACATAATGTCACCCTCCGGTGAAGCAGTCAAGGTAGACGTAGCGACCAACTGCAAGTAGGCTTCGATATTAAACAATAGGAAGAAGCAGAATAAGACTAAATTGATTTATGGATGTACTAGCCTGTGCCCGCGACTTCGTCTGCACATATCTCAGGTTCTAAGTGTCGTATCAAGATTAAACTTACGTCAAATTTTAAGTTAGATCTTCTAGAATACAACAGTGAAAACCGCATCAAATTTGGTCTAGTAGTTTTTGCGTAATACGCGTACAAACATACAGACAGACAGATAGACAAAAATTAAAAAAAATGGTTTTGGCTTCTATTGGCCCTATGAAGACCCCTCATAGTTTTTTTTTTAAATATCTTCTACACAGAATATACTAGTGGTTCGCCGCGAACTTAGACCTCGCGATTATTATTTTAAAAATATGAGAACGTAAATTTACTGAACCAATTTGAATTTTCAGTAAAATACGGGATTCTGTTAAAACAAAAATGTAACGCGCAACGCATTTCATTATTCAGTTATTGCTCGGTTGAAGAGAACAGATTTTCCAACCTTCTTTCTTTATCTATTCTGAGCTACATAAAGTTAATTTTTTAAATTTTTTCTAAGCGGGTATGATCAAAACCTGGATCAAATATAATATCTGTAAACCGTTTTGATCTCGAAAGAGTTACGTATGTACATCCGGCTACCAACTCTTTTACGCCAATGTCCACATCTACTTTATCCAAAGTAAGTGATTTATAATCGAGTATACTCGTACATGCCCGAGCTTCATCTAAGGAGAATATAACTGTTTCTGAAAACATTACAGTCATTTTTGGTCACGTTTCAGGTTTCAGCTCAATATCACAGAAACTATTTCAACAATTTTGATATCCTAATCCTAACTAATATTATAAACTAGCTTTTGCCCGCGGCTTCGCCCGCTTGAATTTCCCACGGGAACAGTGCTTTTTCCCGGGATAAAAAGTAGCCTATGTGCTATTCCAGGTCATTATCTACCTCTGTACCAAATTTCATCGAAATCCGTCCAGTAGATTTTGGGTGATTGAGTAACAAACATCCTCACAAACTCACAAACTCACAAACTCACAAACTCACAAACTCACAAATTCACAAACTCACAAATTCACAAACTCACAAACTCACATCCAAACATTCGCATTTATAATATTAGTATGGATGTGAAAGTGAGTTTGTTTGTTTGTTCGTTTATTTGTTTGTTTGTTACCTCTTCACGCTTTATCTACTGAACCAATCTTCCTGAAATTTCGCATTCACATAGTTAGTAGTACGGTGAAGGACATAGGGTACCTTTCATCCCGGGAAAAGGCACGGTTCCCGTGGAAAATTTACGCGGGCATTTAAAGCTGGTTCAATATAAATGAGAAATATAGCAATACTCATCTCAAAAAATGAAAAATTTTATCTAAATCTCATTACCGGTTACAAAATTATAGAGAAATATTTATTTTCACTAAAATACCTACGTATAACGGCTAGATGAATCTACCCCGTAAGGGAAAATGTCGTGATACTAATATTATAAATGCGAAAGTGAGTTTGTTTGTTTGTTACCTCTTCACGCTTTATCTACTGAACCAATATTCTATAGTAGATCGTATTTCAGGTGCAGCGGTCTCAGGTTTTCTATGTGGCCCACCGTACCTTTCATCCCGGGAAAAAGCACTGTTCCCGTGGGAAATTAATGCGGGCGAAGCCACGGGCTAAATACTTGCTACACGCATTCCACGAAATTAATTTTACGTTTTGATAAGTTATCGTGGAACATAAATACGTGTACAAAAATGTCACTAGATGTCGCTGATACGAAAATGAACGATTCATGTTTTAACTCAATATCTCTATAATAAAAGATGCGCAAAGAACTTAAAAATTCTAGGAATACTTGCTACACGCATTCCTAATATCAACGAAATTAATTCAACGTTTTGATAATTATCACGGAACATAAATACATGAACAAAAATGTCACTAGATGTCGCTGATACGAAAATGAACGATTCATGTTTTAACTCAATATTTTTAAAACTGGTGAAACAATTTTGATATACAGTATACATGAGAAAAATAGTGATACTATCTCGTGATTTGTGAAGTTTCATCCAAATCTGATTAACGGTTCAAAAGTTATAGAGCAATATTTATTTTCATAAAAATGCGTATTTCTCTAAAACGGCTGAACCGATTTTGTTGCGCAACGAACTTAAAAATTCTATGGATAGTTGCTACACGTATTCTGAATATCATCGAAATTAATTCAACGGTTCGAGAGTTATCGCGGAACAAACATACATACATATATACATATATACATACATACAAACAATGTTGTTTTCGCCCCAACTTGAATTATAGCCCTCGCTCGCTTCGCTCGCTCGGTCAATTACATCAAACACAGACCAGTTACAGGTTTATACATGTAGTATTGATATTGATGATTGATAATAATTTGATTATTCTTCTTCCTATTAAAGAGACATGTTCATGTTGGTGTTATTACGTGGAATTTTACACACGCAACGCCTTTTTTGGCACTGAAGAGTGGTTCTGCCATTTGCCTTCTCCAATTCATACACTGGCTGATAAATCTTTACGTGTCGTGTACCAATCTGATTCATGTATGGTACTTTTCATAGACCACTAATAACTTGTTTCCGGTGTGGGAAAACATCGTGAGAAATCTTGCATTCCAGTTGATGATTTATTATATTCGATATTTTATTATTTAAATAAAAAACACTAGTCTAAAATCTGGAGGTCTGACGCAGCAGGGAATATTGTAGTACAGTAAAAGTCTAAAGTAATTTACATACTTCGACAAGTACTCAAAAACACAAATGTAACTGATCAACTCGGGTGGTATCATTAGAGTCATGGTGTTAGAAATCGTCTATGAAAGCTATTTAAAAAGTCAAATGTTATTCTAATGTAAGTAAAACCGACGTAAGTATGTATTTGCATTGAAATGTATGATGTTTTACAAAGTGTTTTTGAAAGGTTTCTTCGATTAGATCAAATTTACAATCTTTGATAGGAAGTTGCTTTGTCACTTAAGTATGGTTTAAAATACTTTTATTATGCATACAGAACTGCAAATAGTGAAAATTATTTGCTAGATCCTGACAATCGAACCTACATATATCGTTTTACTTACTTTCTGATGAAAGACCTGCAACTTTAATTAAATCATCACACCCAATAAAAGTAAATCTAGGTACTCGTAAGATAAATTTACCTCTTTTTTGTCGTAATTTGATAGGTAAGCAAACTGGCAGAACACGTTTATAAGTGTAAGATGCTATTGTAGATATTAATTAAACAATAAACTAGTAGTTCGCCGCGAACTTAGACCTCGCGATTATTACTCGCGTTTTTATTGATATATAATTCAGTTCCCTAAATAAAATCTAGATGGCGTTATCCAAAGTTAGAACACGCTATGGTTTCGTTTGCTAGATAATCGCGGACGTTTTTATTAATATTTCAAAAACTACTGAACCGATTTTGATGCCCAACGAACTTGAAAATTCTATTGATATTTCCTACATGCCTACCAAATTTCATCAAAATCGGACCATCGGTTCGGCAGTTATCGCGGTACAAACATACATACATACATACATACATACATACATACATACATACATACATACATACAAACAATGTGTTTCGCCCCCAACTCGATTTAGAGACCTTCGCTCGCTTCGCTCGCTCGGTCAATTATTCTGAGAATTAACAACGAAAAAATTTAGTTTTATTTATAAGTTCAATTTAACATGACAAATGTTAGTTTAGTGATGTATTACCAAACTACTGAGCCGCAAAATGCTATTTGGAAGCATTAGACAGGATTTATGTTAGCAATATGTTAACCTGATGATTGATTTGCCCTCAGCTATGCACAGCATAACGGCAAGCAAATTGATTGTGTTCACATGGATCCTTGCATCTCTGCAATTTGTCTAAATCTAAAATATAAATTGATTACCAGAAAGCACCACCTGTGAAACTGGATGGAAGAGATCACTGTATTCTCTATTAAAACTGACAATTTGGTAATTAGAATTAATAGTACATAATTAAAAACAGTGACATTTTGCATGGCTTGTGAATCTGTGTAAATGTGTTTATTTTATTTTACATAGTCAGATTTATTTTATTTGTTGCAAATAGTCTCCTAAAATAATTTCTATAGTATCGTTAACAAACAAATGGAGCTGGTAGTGGTATATCTTCAAAGTCTTTATAAAAATGAAGAATACTGTCGATACCTATATATATATATATATGTATATTAATAGATCTGTTTCTAAATTCACGTAAAGTTTTACTTTTATCTAACGTAATGTAATCTTAAAACATACTTAAAAACTAAACTCGTATGAGGGTTAAAATAATGATGATGACAGTTCCAAGTTTATTAAAAGTGACAATGATGGAACATGTCATTAAAGTTAAAATTAGAGAGCTGGCCGAAATGTTAGTTGAACTAAATGAAGTATCATCAACGTAACATCACGTAACGCACCACATATTTCCGATCGCCCTAAAGCCACAATTTCACTGTGCGACTCAATGTCGTGAATTTATCCATTACTAATATGGTAGTCATAGAAGGAACGCAAAATTTAAGAGCGTAGATACAGTATAGACGATTCATCATCAGGGTTGATGTCGTCAAGGGGGATTTGCGTGCTAATGGTCACACAACTAAGGATGCTGAAGACCGAGCGAAGTGGAGAAGAAAAGGTAGGAAAGCGGACTTTGGCTCCGACGCATATGCTGAGCATGTAATCGGAAGAAAACTCAGAAGAGAGATAGATAAAGTGGGAATAGATGATTCATAGAGAAGATTTGGCATATGATATTGATACGAATACGAGCGACGTTAGAAGCACTTAGATACCCTTCGAGTAGGTACTTAGATATCTCTTCGAGTATCTAAGTACTTCTAACGTCTTTAAAATTGTTCGAATAGCAAGCATTTAGTCTCAGTTTTATTAAAAAATATAGTAAAAAATATGACATTATAGCGTAGGTATAAGTACCTTACGCATATTTCCGTTTATAACTTATTTGCTTTTCTGATACGCATCTACGGAGTAAGACCTTAATGATTTTGCTTTGAATGTCAAAGAATTTCTTACTTCGAGATGCAAGGAAATGGTTATAGGTTGTGAGAAAGACGCTCGCTTATCCGGGAAGGAGGCCTATCAATGGAATGGTTGCATTGTTCTCGATCTTTCAAAACTTCGAGGAACATGAATATATTAACATTTCCGAGTTGTTGATGATGATGTATATCTTATTTACAAACTAGTTTAAGCGTCTTCTGATTTACTCTTGCTTTCAGTTTAATACCTCTTGCAACACTTAAGTGGCATGCCACTTTAATTGACATGCATTAGCATTTTAATATGGATAAGTATTTAGCTAATACATATTGATATTTATTATTCCATGATTTCCTATAAATAAGAAAATGCCATCTTTCTCAATGTCTACACATTGTTATAGGTAGTTTTATTCATTATTGATTTCAGGTACCTAAGTGAAAAGAGAGATCATTTGTTATTTCTATCTATCATTATTCAACTTAAACTGAATCTTTGAATGCTGTGACCTCAAGTTCTGTGAGAATTGAGAGAAAATCTATTACGGTCAGCTGGTTAGCTTTGTGTCACATTTGAGTATGCTAGCGTAATTGTTTATAATGACGCTGAACATAGTGATGGCATCAAGTTTTTGTAACAATAACGGGAATATATGAACCTACATAGGTATACTTTATGAGATATAATATCTAATTAATTTACCTACTTCAAATGTTAATAGCAGATAACATAAAAATGTTAACTTTTAAATTTGAATAATACTTTATTTGTATCTTTTGCCCTAGATTGATATGCTACCATCATCCTTATTATTTAATTCGGACGAAAATACAGCTAGAGTTTATGCAAAATAAAAAACCAGTTTAATATATTTCTGTTAATAATAATAGGAAACTACTGACTGATATCATAAATGAGAAAGGTTGTTAGGATGTTAGTATATTAAAAAAAAATATAGGACAAATTTCGATGAAATTTTGTACTGGGTAAAACCGGGAATCCCACCCATATTACTTTATTTTTCGAAATCCCTATGATAGTAGTGAACCGGGGGTGAAAATGATCTGGGTCAACATATCAATCAATCCATATCCAATGCAAATTCTATACTATTACCGGCGACCAACTATGGGGAATTGCTTGTCGTGCAGGTGGCTGTACCAATATGTATTTTATCTTCTCCGAGTCAGTCAGAAGGGCAATGAGTGCCAGACTTCCGCCAAGGCACGAAGACCCCGGTTTTTGCGCACAGTCATTTGCCTAGGCTTGATGAAGGTACGAGTAGTGATGGATGGGAACTAATGCATATTCATACCACTGCGGCTGCCAGTAATTGAAATGCTCACTATTATTTTAAATTGTCGTAGGTATCATGTGTGAGAGATTTGTTAGGTGGGACGAACGGGGCGAAACGGTACCTACCTATTTCAGATAGGGAAAAATAATATCGAATAACTTCTTTATGACGAGAAATATACCTTTATTTTTATGTGTCCTTAGTACGTTTTCACACTTAATTTTCTAAACATTATAGTTTGGTTGGTGAGATCGGTGATTATAAAATGTATAATTTACTACATAAGTGTTTATACTCATGATTTCTATGTCATATCACAACATATAAATATTTTATAGTCTTTCAGTAATATAAGATGATATCTAAGCCATAAAATTTCTACATAGCTTTAAATTTCTGATAATGAACATTTTGAAACTAACAAACAAGTCACTTAAATGAGTTTTAAAATTATAAAATAGGTATAGAAGGCAGACAATATATTATAAAGAACCTATATCACAAGTAAATTAAAAACCGATTTTTTTTTAATCTCTTCAAAACATATGTTAAGTATGTATATCAGATCTTATGTATTTTAAATCGGTTGGATTTTTTAAAAAGTATTTTGGTATCCAGATAGAGGGGACCTTGAAAAGGGTATATTTTTGCTTCCAAATTCTCGCATTAGAGAAGACCTAGAGCACGGGTTATGAATCCACCTAATATTATAAATGCGAAATTGAGTCTACTGAACCACTATTCCTGAAATTTCGCATACACATAGTGAGAAGTACTGAGATGCACATAGGGTACCCGGATTTCATCCCGGGAAAAAGCACTGTTCCCGTGGGAAATTCACGCGGGCGAAGCTGCGGGTAATAGCTACGAATAAAGAGATCTATAACATCCCTGTCTGATAGAAGAAGGGCTTTCTACAAATTTATTGCTAGCCTTATACCTTACCCTAAGCCAACACGTCAATAAAATTACATTATGACTGCACAAAGTGGTTCTTTATGATGCCCAGGTAATAAGTTAAATTACACAAATACAAAATGCGCATACGCAAGTAGGAGAAGGCTAAAGGACGGGCGTGAAAGTTAACAAATCAATTCCATGCATTATTTAAACATGTTAAATTGGTAATGCCAATAAGTAAATCCAGAGTCTCGTACGCATTTATACCTATTGCAGTGAAACTTGGGTTTCAAAATAAAAGAATCACTGCTTAAAACACAAGTATAATTTTTGTACTAAAAAAAAAAAATTGACCAATGTCCTTTGACAAAAATTATTTGGACACACCAAAGAAATAAAAACTAAAGAAAGGAAAATTAACAACAGGAAAGGAATATTAACAGGTAAAATAAGAAATACCTGAATTTGCTTGTTATTTTAAAAAGAAAATTAAATGAGTGAAAGAAATGGATGAAATGATGTATAAAAATTCCAAATCAAAACCGAAACAAAAATTACCCCGACAAAAGGGGGGCCTTTAGAATTTAGAGGAATGACTAAAGTAACACAGGCTAAATTGAAGAAAACAGGATTTAAAATAAAAATAGGTAATTCTCCCCGACGCCGACTTATCTGTCTGCCGCTGTGTGGGAATGTGTGCTCCTCCGGTTTTCAAAGACACACCACGAGTTCGGACGACGACTTATATGGCTGCAGTCCTGTGGGAGTTCCCTCCGGTGTTCACCAGATATACAACCATCTCCAAGATTTTATCGATAAAAAGAGAAAAATGATAAAACAGATCAGCAACCAATCAATTAACAACAGCTCATATCTCCATGAGGTCGCAAGCCCAACATCTGTAGGCAACAACGGACGAGAGCAGAGTTTCCAATAAACACATATCACGTCTGCTCAATCTACGTGTGTGTTGTGTTGCACTTAAAGATTTAACACACTTCCTGCTATAATTTGCAATGTATTTCTGCAATAAACGATTTATTTGCTCGTACTCGAGCAGCTCTCAATTTTTTCTTCCCGTTTTTCTCCTTGACAGCTCAAAAAATTCAAACCCACCCTTCAATTTTAAACACTTTTTCATAAAGAAAGAACAAAGAAAAAAGTTTGCGTAGAAATAAAATCACACAGAATCACAAACTAAAATAGACTTCGTAGCGGTGTAACGCTACAACATCTCCCTACCAAACAAAAAAACAACAAAACAAAACAAACCAACAAAACAAACAAACAAACCACAACAAACAACCTAATATGCCATAACAACCGAACAACAACAAAAAAATTATTAACTTAATTAATAATAAAAAATTATTTGAGAATATCCTTAATATGATAAGTACCGATGTGCTCCGAATCCGTATCCGCCAGCACGAAAACCTGCGGGGATACCCGTCTAAGCACGCGGCACTGAACAAATCGTGGAGCAAATTTTCCACCCCGAAAAGAGTCAGCGGTTCCACGCTGGAAATTCCTGCGCCAAACGATCTGATCTACAACGATTCTGGGAATTTAAATAAAGAGCAACCCGATGCAAATGATCAGCCCAACTGCGGTGATCATTGTCAACTAAAATGCTCAAAGTAGTAACCACGACCTGATTATATCTTTCCACAACGTTCGCTTGTGGTGAATAATAAGGGGTATAACACGGATCCGGTATATCATAACTCGACAGGAAATCCCGAAATTGTCGGCTATGAAAAACAGTAGCGTTGTCACACAGAACGTTTGATGGAACACCGTACCGCAAAATAACCTCCGATTCTAAAGCCATTGATATAGATTTCGCATTCACCTTTTTTAACGGAACTAACCACACAAACTTGGAAAACACATCAACCATGGTCAAAATATATCTGAAACCATTACGGTTGCTAGGTAATGGACCAATTAAATCAATTGAAAGAAGATCCATTGGAGCAGCTACAGGTCGAGGGAACAATCGAAGGCCACGAGGCTGAGAGTTTGCGATCTTATAAGATTTGCAAACCTGACATTCGGCTAGGAATGTAGTAACGTCCCGATACATATTCGGCCAATAATACAAGTCCCTTGCTTTTAAATACGTTTTCATAACCCCAGGATGAACATTAGGAAATCCATTATGAATTTCAGCAATCGCCTCTCTAGTCTTCGATGCAGGTAGAACAATACGCCAAGGATTAGGAACTAAAGGGTTCTCAACAGAAACCCTGCGCATCAAGACGCCATCACGGAGAGTAAATGCAGCAAACATTTGAGGATTATCAAAAACTCCTTGGTAAATGCGTTCAAACCAAGGATCACCAGAAGAATCCACACCACGCGCGAAAGAAACGAGCCCCACCTGAGCACGGGATAAGGCGTCGGGAACAACATTAAGAACGCCCTTCTTATGCTCAATTTCAAAATTATATTGGGAGATCAAGGTCGCCCAACGTGCCAAACGACCAGTAGGATTATCAAGAGTGATCAACCATTTAAGGGCAATATGATCAGTAATGATCTTAAACTTCATTCCATCGAGATACCCGCGGAAATGTTTGATAGAATCAATAACAGCAAGTAACTCGTGCTCAGTCGTCCCATATCCTCGTTCGGCTTTAGAAAATAAACGAGAATAATAGGCAATCGGATGTTCAACACCATCAAACTCTTGTGCCAAGACCGACCCTAAACCAACCTGACTAGCATCGCACTGTAGGATGAATGGCTTCGAAAAATCGGGACAGGCCATCACCGGAGAATTCATCAAAGCATCCTTCAATCTAGAAAAGGCCGCATCAGCACTATCATTCCAATCAATGGTATCACGCCCTTTCTTTTTTACCAATCAATGCCGTAAGGGGAGCAATAATTGTAGAAAAACCATCTACGAACCGAACGATAATAAGAACATATACCTATAAAGGCTCTCAAAGATTTAGCGGAAGAAGGGGTTGGGTAATCTCTAATTGCCTCCAATTTCTTTGGATCAGTTTGAAGACCACGCTCGTTGACAATGTAGCCGAGATATTTTAATTCTGATCTACAAAACTCACACTTCTTTAAATTAACTGTAAGACCAGCCTCCTTTAACCTATCACGAACCTTACGAATAAGACGCATATGACTGTCAAAATCGCGGGACACCAAGATCAAGTCATCAACATAACCAAAAATAAAATCGTCAGACTCAGGTGTATATTCAAAATTAACAATCATGTCAGTGAGCCTCTGCATCTCTGAGGCAGCATTAGTTAAACCAAACGGAAGACGAACGAACTCAAATAAACCCCTTTTGCGGCACGATAAAAGCAGTCTTCTCACAACTGGCCTTATCTGCTAGAGGAATTTGCCAAAAAGCACTTCTGAAATCAAGTGACGTCAAATATCTGGCGCCACGTAGGTTATCAAGTATGTCTTGAACGCGTGGAAGAGGATACGAATCCCTGACGGTTACGCTATTCAATTTCCTACTGTCGACGCAAAAACGAATGCTACCATCCTTTTTGGTAACCATCACCACAGGGGAAGCCCAAGGTGACCGCGACGGACGAATAACTCCTAACTTCAACATTTTGTCAATCTCTTCATTTAGTACTTTCAGTTTGACTGGGGACAAAGGATAGTAGCGCTGACGAATAGGAAAACCAACAGTCTCAATTTTATGCGAAAGCCACGACGTACAACCCAGCCCAGCATCATCAGAGGAAATCTCCTTGAATTCATTGATTACGCATTGAAGTTTATTTTCCTGATCGGGCGTGAGAACCGTACGTGGGTGGACGTAACGAACCTCGCCTACTACTGGAGAAACCGAATCTAACAAATTATTTGCCGGGACATAAAGTTTACCAGACAAACCATCTGCAAAAGCTTTTTTAAAATATCAAGAAAGACCAAAAGAATTCCAAAATTCAATTCCCAAAATAAACGGAGTTGGAAGATCACAGCTCACGAGACAGGAATGCATAACACGAATACCACTAAAAAATATAGGAATATCCAAACCGCCCAAGATCTCAATGGGAGAATTATCGGCAGAGACAACATAAGGCCGAACATCTTCACGAAAAGCTACACCGAGTTTAGATAAAAGGGAAACATCAATTAGAGAAGTCTGAGCACCAGAATCTAAAAGAGCTTTGACCGAAGAACCGGCGAGGGTAACATCAATAAAAAGTCTATTATCCGGAGATTTATTAATATAAACAGGCGACACTGATGGACCTCTCAGTGCGCCACTTACTCGTTTTTTGACGATCCAGGATTACACCCAGGACAATCGCGAGTTATTGCTCCGACCCGCTTACACCTGAAGCACACCGCCCCGGAAACGTTTGGACAGTTACGATAACTGTGACCAGTTGCATCACACTTCAAGCATACTACCGTACCAGGTTGAACTTCAACATCAGTACTAATTGGAGCAATCGCTAGACGAGCCGGACGCAAACCTTGAAAAGCTTCAAAATTTTTGGCGACCTCTAATAAACCATCGATATCTCTAACCACATTAGTTGCAAGACAAGGATGGTACCTAGGATTCATGCCATATTTAACGATGTTAAAGAAACTATCTTCGGAAACCGGTGAACGCAGTTTCGCGTTTAAATCGCGCGCCTGAATAACAAAATCAACCACCGACTGGTTAGCCTTCTGTGACAAAGCACGGAGTTGGCTCTCAATCTTAAAATCATAATCAGCAACGTCGAAAGTTTTAAAGAATGCGGACTTTAAATCAGCATAAGTAAGACCCGGACACCTGACTGACCTAAAATATTTCAACGCACTGCCCGACAATAATTCGTGGAAACGCCTGACCACATACGAAGGATTGACGTCCCGCGCAACACCTTCTTCCTCAATCCGGAAGAAAAATTCCCGGACACAAGTCTCCCCCGAAAAGTTTAGGTTCCATTTTGTAAGAGACTTATCCTTACGAGAGAATGGCGGGGCATACCTAGACGCCTGGTATTGAGGTTCGGTATCGAAGAACCGTTCTTCGTTTTCGGCCATTGGAATACTCGGCGAGGCGCGAGGCGTTTCATCAATTGATTCTTCAATTAGTGACATGGTGCGATCAAATGCAACAAAAAAAATACACGGAAAATAAGAAATAGGCAGCGTCGGCGGGCTAAAACAGAAAATCACAGGTTGGAAAACCGCGACCGGTAAACGGTCACCGTCCCACAAAAACAACAAAAAAAAAAAAATTATCAAGAAAATTAAGAAAAGGAAAGAAACCAGGATTCTCACCGTAATTCGGGCGCCATTTTTGCAGTGAAACTTGGGTTTCAAAATAAAAGAATCACTGCTTAAAACACAAGTATAATTTTTGTACTAAAAAAAAAAAATTGACCAATGTCCTTTGACAAAAATTATTTGGACACACCAAAGAAATAAAAACTAAAGAAAGGAAAATTAACAACAGGAAAGGAATATTAACAGGTAAAATAAGAAATACCTGAATTTGCTTGTTATTTTAAAAAGAAAATTAAATGAGTGAAAGAAATGGATGAAATGATGTATAAAAATTCCAAATCAAAACCGAAACAAAAATTACCCCGACAAAAGGGGGGCCTTTAGAATTTAGAGGAATGACTAAAGTAACACAGGCTAAATTGAAGAAAACAGGATTTAAAATAAAAATAGGTAATTCTCCCCGACGCCGACTTATCTGTCTGCCGCTGTGTGGGAATGTGTGCTCCTCCGGTTTTCAAAGACACACCACGAGTTCGGACGACGACTTATATGGCTGCAGTCCTGTGGGAGTTCCCTCCGGTGTTCACCAGATATACAACCATCTCCAAGATTTTATCGATAAAAAGAGAAAAATGATAAAACAGATCAGCAACCAATCAATTAACAACAGCTCATATCTCCATGAGGTCGCAAGCCCAACATCTGTAGGCAACAACGGACGAGAGCAGAGTTTCCAATAAACACATATCACGTCTGCTCAATCTACGTGTGTGTTGTGTTGCACTTAAAGATTTAACACACTTCCTGCTATAATTTGCAATGTATTTCTGCAATAAACGATTTATTTGCTCGTACTCGAGCAGCTCTCAATTTTTTCTTCCCGTTTTTCTCCTTGACAGCTCAAAAAATTCAAACCCACCCTTCAATTTTAAACACTTTTTCATAAAGAAAGAACAAAGAAAAAAGTTTGCGTAGAAATAAAATCACACAGAATCACAAACTAAAATAGACTTCGTAGCGGTGTAACGCTACACTATCTATAACTATGTGTAGATAGATTTAATTCAAGTAGATAAGTATTTATTAAGAAAAGAAATGATATAAATAAAAAAATAAAATAAAGTACGGCCACAAGAAAAGTCGCTATATTCCGTCGGGCCGAGCAGGAGATTACGATCCACTTTTCACTTGATCTATTGCAGTAATAACATTCATTCATACTGTAATAAAAGTAGGATATCAAAGTACTTTTTAATAAGGTTGTGCCAATTGAGATTAGATTAAATTAGGTATACATTTTTTCTTCTATAAGGAAATAATTAAATAGAATTTACATAAAGATGTATGCAAAACCTGGCTAAAAATGTATTTATTATATATTTTTAGCCAGGTTTTGTGTACCTATGCTGGGCAAAGGCCTTCTCTCGTCTATAATCCTCGATCATAGTCATTATATGTATTTATATTTTTTGCTTTTAATGCAATATATTTTTAACCATTACTAAGCTATAAAATTAATGAGCGATTTTTCTGACAGCTAAATTGAGAAAAATAAATCAGTATAAAAAAGTTTCAACAGATGGCGTTTTATTGAAAGCCGAGTCGTATTAATGGCTGTATCTATATTGTGCGCTTTTTATTGTCAGCCAGAGACAGAAAAAAAATCACAAAACAGTTTGACAGTTGCACAAATTACAATATTGATACTTTTTAGATGTTTTCTTATTAGGTTTTTTTTTAAACGCCAATACCGTGCATTTTTGCTTTTTGAATGGTCTCGCCTTATACTAAGCGCCACCTATGAATTCATCTGGAACAATTTTTTTTAAATTTGGGTCTCGGAAAATCCCTAATTAAAACATATTTTTGACCTAGCTTCGTTTTTTATATGAAAAATACATAGCATTAGAAATTAAGGTAGAAAGTGTGTTATATTCTGTGCTACGGTTAATCAAATTCTGAGTCTCCAAAGTGAAAAATCACCGTGAACAAGCGGCATCATCATTAGAAGACCTTACTGTCATAAAGTATGGGCATCTCAAGAAATGTAAATGATTATTCATTTGATGAACCTAGCATAATTGAGATTAAATCAGTGTCAATACAATTTTTATGCAGCTTCGTATCTTGATGTGCGTGAAAAATCAATTATCAATTTATGTTTTATGCGAATTTAATATATTTTTGAATTTAAGTATATAAATAATGTAGTTTGCGTTGATAACCTATATAGGTTTTGGCCTTGTCAGCGATATTCTACTTCTTTGCTTTCAGGCTTTTTCAAAATGATTTTCTTAATTTGATTCGAATTAAAATCAAATTGAAATGAATTGAATTTTCTAAAATCATTGAATTTTCTCAAAGGTGTTACTTCTTCTTTGATTGCTATACCAAAATTCCCACTGGAATAAAACCCAGGGCCACAGTTTCTGATAATTTCTGACTAGACACTTTCACTCTTCATAAAGTTATAGGGTAGACCGGGTACAATTGTACCAGGGGACGATTGAACCATCGCAAATATCTTCTAAACTAAGCGTCGTACTGTTGTGTGACTGAATCAAGCGCGCCTCCGAACGCGGGCCTCTCAACCGCCAATCTCGCGCGAACGTGGCACGAAGCGGGCGAGTGTCGCGGCGAGGAGAAATTTCTGCACATCAAAAGTAAGTTTTTTGATGTAATATTTTTTAGTTATATCAGAAAATCTAAGCTGTATTTTTTACTTGGTGATAGTTTAAACGCTTAGTATAATTGACGACAATGCATTTTAATAGTTTTTGTGTCATATAGTGCTCGTATTCACAAGTAATTTACCTTTGTTGTCAAAATGACCTTGTGGGGACAATTGTTACAATTTCTTGGGTATGGTTGTACCGGTACAACTGTCCCCGTGGTACAATTGACCCCATAAGACCGTTTAATTATATAAATCTTCCTTTTTATTTATTCAGGTCAAAAATTTTAAAAGGTATGAGATTATAGTTTACAAAATATAATTTGCACCGATTCGTCATATCGCCTGTCTTGTATTCTGTCGGAATATTTATATTTTGATTATAATATTATATAAGGAAAAATATTAGCCAGTTTCTGACTATTGTACCAGGGGATAGTTGTACCAAGGGGACAATTGTTACATGTGCCTTTCCATACAATATTATAATTGATTATTTGCGTGTTTTTTTGTTGTTTATCACAATTATAACAGCAATATAGTAGCTTCTATGACTTGATTAACCATGTTTTAAAGTCCTTATTATAGAATTTGTTGCTAGAGATGAAAAAAATTATGTTTTATGTTTTTTAAGTTAACGAAAGTTGTTTCAGTTAGTTGTGTGAAATTTTTTGTCTTTTAATTTTAGTTACATTAAAGTTTGTACCGCCGAGTTAAGGTCATATTCAGAAATACATTTCTTTGCTTAAAAACAGTGTTTTATTTCCTCAAAACTTTGGTACAATTTATCCCGTAATGGGGTACAATTGTACCAATTTCCCAATTCTATTCAAATAAAAAAATAATATGTTTATACTGTTTCTATAGCCATAAGAATGGTTCTACCCTCTAGCTAACTAACATAGGTATCGTTGAGTATTAACACTATTTAATAAATATTAAAAAACAACTAGCAATTCAGCGCCAAAGGCAAAATGGTACAATTGTCCCCGGTCTACCCTAAATAAAAGAAATAATAAGACAAACATTGGGAAAGATCAAAATTATTGTTCTTACCGGATATTCTCTTAAAAGTTTACAAAAGTATTATTAATGTGTACATGGGCGTAAATATCATTAAATAATACTCTAATAATATAGTGCGGTTAACGAATTTATAATTAGAGATCGTGATGAGCGGTAAAGAATTTATTAATAAAAAAGTGAAAGCAGTGATATACGGGGTATCAGCGTTTTATTAATTTACCTTATGACCCAACCGGTAATTGAGGATATCTCACTGGCAAGAGCTTTTATATGTTGTTTTTATATTATTCTAACTAATATTATATGCGAAATTGAGTAATTTATTTTATTGTTACCTCTTATCTATACTGATCTCCTGATCTTCCTGAAATTTCGCATACACATTAGTTAGAAGTACTGAGAAAGATATAAGAATACCTTTCATCCCGGGAAAAAGTACTGTCCCCCTGGTGAAACAGGATTATTTTTTCATAGTTTAATTACTCAAAGCGAAAGACTTCAACGGGCCTGTATGGAAAGATTTTTTTAACACCATTGGACCTAAAAACAAAATATCCCATAATAGATCCGAATTAGGTATTTGACATTACGTATGGTTCACAAAAGTCAATATTATGCTAATTTTTGCAAGGACGTTGCTAATTATATTTTACGATCAATATTAGCTGTAAAAATATCTAAAACTACTTGACAGAATTAATTTGATTGATATTTTGAAAGCACCGATACTGGTTTTCCAATTTACATTATTAAATTTATATACTTTGCTATCTAACACTAGACCGGAATGCTTTTTCACTTTTAAAACAGATACATAATCGACTTTCGTAGCCTTCTTCAAAAATTATAAATAAGCAAGGTCAAATACTTTCCCCGAAGTATATTTTTCGGTACTTTTACAATTAATCTTACTTTTGATCAAATCAATCTTACGGGTAATAAAAATTTATCATAGAAATCAGTAGTTCGACTGTTTGTAATGAGCCTAATTAATTTTTCTCGGTAATTGCTATAGTAATAAAACGAATCATAATGAGCGCTATTAGAGATTTTTTTAAGTAGCCGATATACTATTAATAGATTAGATTTATTTTGTTGCTGATTATGTTCTTTCTAAATTTATTAGGAGAGCTGACCCCAAATAAATTAGGACTAAAGCAAGGAAGAAGATATTCTTAAAGGTATATAGATAGACAACCCTATAATGCACATTTAAAAAACAGAGCATATGCGCAAAACGGCCCTATCCATATTTAGATATAAAAAAAACCTAGGGCGACAAGCGTTACTGTTAAAAGTGCAACAATATGTACATTGTACATACTGTTGCAATTTATAAACTCTCCTGTTGAAGTCATGGGTATCGTAGCGAGGAAATTAAAAAATCTCCCTATTCTTGTTATTCCTATAACGTAAAGTGAATCAAAAGTCAATGACCACTCGGTCATATACAGTATATTATGATTTCGTGTGATATACTACATAATATATTAGCGTTTCCCTAAAATAACTGGAAAATGTTCAAAACTTCTAGATTTTTTTCCGATAGAGTTATAGTCCCTGTCAGGCACAAATTATAATAAGAGTCATCAAATATATACTCATAGTGTCATCTACACCATGTGTTATATGTTATACCTACTTACAGTAAAAAAAATTGTAAGTATTAAGATGTCATACCTACTAGGTAACTCGGTTTTGAGGCAGAAATAGCATTAGTAAATCGTGTCTATTTTTTTAAAACTATTACTAAATTATTTAATCAAAATCGTGATTAACATTTGAAGTAGTAAAGGCGTGAGAATTACTAACGGTCAATGGACCTTCACTTTGCACTCGATCACTCATATTAGCAAATCGATTAAACTCGATTGTTATGTCACGCAATCTAGATCGCTATTCTGACATAATAACATGTGGGTAATAGGTTGATTGCACCTGTTTTTTTTTCCTAATCTTTTTTATTGTATCACTAAATACTATTTACGTTTTTTTTACTACTATTTAACGTTTTTTTGTATCACTAAATACTATTTATTGATACAAAAAAACGTTGATTCGTTATTCAATTATCAAGTTTCTTGCAATAGAGAAATGAAAAGATTTTTTGTTAGGATTTCTCGTCTCTAGCTCTGTTGCTTTAACATCAGAGTACAAGGCATTGACTAATTGTAGAAATTTAGTTAAAATAAAAAAAAAGAAAATGAGTACTACAATTTTCTTTGTCTCATGAGAGAAAAAAAAATTCTTACAAACGAACGAAGAGGACAATCGTAATCAGTAGTCTGAATTTCAGACTACCTTCTGAGTACGTTCGTCCTCTTTGATAATATTTTAAAAATACACGAGTTTTTTCATAAAAAGGGCTTGCTCATTTTTTTTGAATTATTTTTATGATTATCAAATAAGTACTTTGATGCAACACCTTACTTATAAAATCGACCCAAAATGCAGCCGTGTGCAAGAAATTAAGCCCAATTAAATAAGAATAAGCAAATGGACCATAAACTGTGCTTGCTAAACAACTAACGCCATATTAAGGTGTGCCTTAACCTGGACTTTCGCATTCTATATGGTAACTTTAATTATAAAGAGTCGAATATGCATGAGCTACAAACCTTGAGTTACAGACAGCTATTAAAGCCTATTAATAATAAATTGACTATTAAATTGGGAAAAAGTGAGCAAAATAATGATGATTGAAAGTAAACGAATTATTAAGCTTATGAAGCTCTTTTTTTGTTAAGCAGAAATGTAAAGAAGGAAATTTAATTTTAAGTTAGATACAATCACATTTTTCTCAAAACAAAATACTACTATTACTACTACGAGTACTTCGAATCGACGACCGAAAGAGGATCACGAATACCGATACCAAAAGTTTTCACTCCTTCCTGTTCTGCCCCAAACAAAACAAACCAAAATGTAGACAATTGTTCATAAATGTTTCAAAACTGGCGCGATTTTGATAAGTCGAGTATAATGCACAGCCGGCGCTTCGCCGCCGCTCGATGTGCAATAAGGATTTTTAATTTTTGTATTTTCTTGTACAATACAAGGTATATAGTATAGGGGAGGCTTTTGCCCAGTCTCTTTAGTCGTATTTCCTCATGACTGAGGGTCGTGGTCGTGGAGTGGTTTGCCATTGCCTTCTCCATTTCACACACTAGCTGATATAATCATCAACCAGAGTGTAGGTTTCCTCACGATGTTTTCCTTCACCGGAAGCACGTGGTGGTCAATGAAAACTAACATGAGTCAGATTGGTATACAAACTCATTTAGCCCGGGCAGGAATCGAACCTGGAATTTTGAATCCACAGGCGGGCGCCCTACCACTCGGCTACCACCGCTTCTTTTGCCCAGTAGTGGGACATAAATAGCTAGTGAAAAAAGAAGGTATAGGAGTATCGACTTTTACTTATTTGCCGCGATTGTTCTCAATCAACGCATACCCTTATTGAAGTTCTCTTACGATGCCACATGTGGGTCAATATCACACGTTAACTACTCAAATGTCATTTTGATTTCAAATCTAAGTGTGCCTTGCAGTTAAACCGCCGTCTGTCTGTTACGTCAAAACTCGTTAACTTTTTTATGATGTCGAACAAGTATTAAACCAGCATCACTTTACTACTACCATACATACCGTTTTTATTATGATTCTGACAAGATATGAATGGCCTACAAAATAGGTAAAGCTTGTCATTTTGATTTGCATATGTTTAATACTTTCAGTGAGTAGATATTATTTTCTCGGAAGATTTCAATTATTAAGGGAAATAGTATACTTTCATTTACAATTTAGTCATAAAAGCTTGCATATCTTCTTCCTATCAATCCTCATTTTATGTGAGATTTTGCATCTAAAATTTTGCATATCAAAGAGTAAATTATATATTGATAATCGTCAAACGAATATAGGTAATCTTGACTCTATTTACGATGCAATGTTTGTATACAGTCAACAGTACACCAATGTACTCAAATTGATGCAAATCGCCGCTTTTACTGGTGTATAGGTACATGTAGGGTGACTTGTCTTGTAGAGTACTGTACTTAATTGATATGGTAAAAGTGGAACCTGTTATAGAAAATAAAAGTGGTAGTATGTAGTTAATAGACCTAAGTATCAATTAGGTTAGGTTATTTACATCGATAAAGAAGTTAGCCCGACCTGGATTCAGGCATCGAGATATTATACAACGATTCAAGTTTTTTTAGTAGCTAGTCTCTGCCTACCACGGGAAAAAGGCGTGATAATATGTCAAGTTTTTTTAATATTCTGACGCACGAGATGTACAGAAACAACTACAGAAAATTAAAGGACAAAATTGATGCCGGGTAAGATGTTCTAAAATCAATATAGCTTTTAAAAAGTATTCTTACTTTTATTTCAAAGTGAAAAATGTTGAGTTTGCGTCCGTTTTAGATGCTCTACGACTCCGACATATCGGACGTTTTAGAGTTCTGCTATATTTCAGACGTGTCATGTTATTGTGTTATTTAGTTTGGAAAAAACCTACATTTATTACGGAAATTATAAAGAAACAAGTTTTTACACATTGCTATGAAGAAGAAAGTATATTAACCACTTTTATCTACTGAGTTATTTCCAATTTGTATCACTACGACACATAGTAACGTCAGATTTTTTTTTTACTATATTTAGGCATTTTTTGCATGTAATTTAATTTATGTTATTTTTGTAATGTTATGTGTCTCAGCTCAGCTGATGAAAATAAACGTATTATCTATCTACCTATCTATTAAAGGAAAAAAGTAAAATTTCAGACTGAAAATAATTTGCAACATGTAATTTATTATAATCACTAGCTGTCGCCCGCGGCTTCGCCCGCGTGAGTTTCGCTTAGATGATTTTTGTGTTCCAAAACTGTTTCAGATGTTTCGGATTCTCGTTTTTTATACGTCTACAGAAAATGTTCATCAGATTAATCAAGTTTTGCTAAGGCGCCATTTCCATATATGTAATAGTGTAGCTGGTCTCTTGAAGCTTTTCATCAGATGTTCCATATCTTCAATTTTTATACGTCAGCAGAAAATGCTCATCAGTTTGAACGATTTTTGCTAAGGCGCCATTTCCATATATGTTATAGTGTAGCTGGTCTCTTGGAGCTTTTCATCAGATGTTCCAGATCTTCAATTTTTATACGTCAGCAGAAAATGCTCATCAGGTTGAACGACTTTTACTAAGGCGCCATTTCCATATATGTAGTAGTGTAGCTGGTCTTTTGCAGTTCTTCATCAGATGTTCCAGATCTTCAATTTTTATACGTCAGCAGAAAATGCTCATCAGGTTGAACGAGTTATGTTAAGGCACCATTTCCATATTTTTTATAGTTTAGCTGTTCTGTTAAGGTTCTTCATCAGGTGTTCCAGTTTTCAAAATCAATTATAGCCTATATGTTGCCCAGGCTTAATAGCTATACAACAAAAAAAGTTTCATTCAAATCCGTCCAGTAGTTTTTGCGTGAAACGCGTACATACGTACAGACAGACAGACAGACAGACAGACAGAAAGACAGACAGACAGACAAGAAATTCCAAAAAAATTTTTTTGCTTTCTAATATTCTTTTTAAGTGTCCCTCTATCCATTTTAGTCAAAAATACTAAATGTACAGACAAAATATTTTTACTGTTTTATTATATGTATAGATGATTTAACTGTTAAATTTTTAACTGTTGGAAAACCATATTAGTATTCCCATTGTGACCTAAGATCGGAAGGACATAGAAAGCAACTTAATCTCAAGTCAAAAGTCGAACCGGTTACATTTTGATAGAAGGTAAAAAAAAACGGCTGGACCCATTTTTGTGATCTTTACTGGCATAAATTATAATAGAATTTTGTTAATACCTATAGCACCACTGACCCTGTTTCTTGTGGTCAAATCGTTCCGGTATTGAACAGTATGATACGTACGGGGTCGGGTGGTGTAGTGGTGATTCTATGCGCGCGCTACACTTGTTCTTCGAACGTCAATCGAGTACGACCGATGACCGCGCCATAGACTACGCGAAAAGCGCGCGGAAAATTTTGACAGCTCTCGACCTTTGGAAAAGTGATTTAATCTGTGCATGGATTTTTGAGTGCCGATGGATTTTGTTATGAATTGAAAACTTTTTTATGGATTGGAATCATGGGGTTCTCTGAGAATTGTCGGTAAGTCATAATCTACATTTACTATTAAGAGGAAATATTTGTATTTGCAAAGAAAAAACTCAAACTACCGATTTCAAAAATGTCTTCATCATTAGAATGCTACATTATCTCTGATGTAACAAAGGCCTATTTTAATGTTCACCTGTGCGAAGCCGGGACGGGCCGCTAGTATATTATAAATTTAGATTTTAGAAATTATTTTATTTTGAAAATTCCGGGAACAGATTCAATGGCAATTTTTTCCAACGGAAAACATGTTACACTGGAAATTTAGATAGGAATTTGCAGAAATGATTAAGGACAAAATTTCAGAGTATAAAATTTAATTTTTAAATTACTTTTAATCTATTTTAAACTAAAAGTTATAGTAAGATAGTTTTAAATCTTGATTCAACTTGCAACTAGTTAATGCCAATACAAATAAAATTTACATAGAAAGGGTGTTTTATCCTTGTCATAATCAAAAACTACGTCTTTCTTTTACAAGTGGGCTTTAAGCTCAAATGGAGCATTACATACACCCACGCTTTTTAGATATAGGTACTTTACTTACATAAAATCGATACTTAAGAGTTCATGTAGGCGGATGGTTTTCCAAACTATTGATTAAGATAAGCCCGAATAGCTTAATTATCAATATAGGTATCATAGATTAGAGAAATTTTACACGTAAATCGTCACCAATTTGCTGCTGTACTACGATGGATCTTATAAATAGTTTAACTTTTTAGTATCGATGCTAGTACCAATATTAATAATATTATTTCTTCCTATGCATAGGTTCGATTGACGAGTAAGTAGTTCATAATTATTATTATTCCATAATTTTTCACATGATAAAAGATGTTTATCATCATAATAATAAATACCACGATACAATGTTTTTATTTTTCACTCCAATCTTGTAGAATCTGTGTTTTTCATAGTGTTTTATAATATTTTTTCATAGTGTTTAATTAATTTTATATTTAAATACTGTTCTAGTCTTTTACGGTTATATTAGCAATAACATCTATTCCAATAATAAAACCCGTTCTCTTTATGGATACTCTGATATTTGGGCTTAAGGCAGATTGCATACATTTGATTTGCATACGTTTTTTTTTTTAATACTCAAGAGTGAAAGTAATTGATAAGTCAATGCCAGTCAGCTCCCTTTTCAAAGATTTACAATTACATTGACGAACCAACTCCTATTCTTAGATCTTCTTTTTACAAAGAGTGTTGTAGTGTAAATATTTACACTAGGTAGTTTATACGATAAACAATACACGATAAATAATATATGAGTTAATTTGTTTTCATTTATCTTTACTAGATAATATTATAAACGTGAAAGTTAGTGAGAATGAATGTTTGTTTGGTTTGTTTGTACTCTTTCACGCAAAATCTACTAAATCGATTTCGATGAAATTTAGAACACGGATAGAAAGACCTGGAATACATAGGGTACTTTTTATCCCAAATTCCAACGGGAGCAGAGCCCCGGGGTGCAGCTAGCCGCAGTTCTGATTCACCTAGTCCAGCACTTTCCGTGTAGTCCAGCTCTTATTTATATTTCCGTGTAGTCCAGTCTCTAGTGAAATCTGAACGCAAGTGCCATTTCAATTCCAGGGTAAAACAATGCCCGAGTAAAAAGCTATTTCATATTGACTCTATTTTTATTCAGAACGTCGTCGTGTACATGTTGCCTTAACGTGTGAATTAAAATAAAACATTTAATTTAACCTTCGAAAACTCCACTAAATATTAAGATCTAGTTTTTACGTATCAGAGAGAATCCATCAATTAACCTTTCGATAAAACCTTGTAGACTCATCCATATTTACAAATTAACTTTATGTTTAAGATTCTGAATAAAAAAATCAATTAAATAGTATTCTTTGCGTGGGATTTGAACACTTCACGAGATTACAAGACTGCTTACTACAAAACAGCCTCTGTGAGGTAGACAGTAGGCAAGATTTAAATTTTAAAGCTCTAATTAACGTTAATTGACGCTTAGTACATAATCAACAGCAGTTAACTCTTGAGAAAGGGGATAAGGTTTTTCTATCTTAAATGTCATGTCATAAATTTTTTGTAAAATCATTGTTTTAAACCACTGATTATATGGTGTTTTTTTGCTATTGACAACAATCAACCTTTGACATCACTTTTATGAATCATAAATTTTACGTTCAATCTCTAACAGTATCTTTATCGTGTAATTGAAATCAAACTATTTCTTCATGTAACAATGTAATAAGACTCATCTAGAACTAACTGTGCACTGGGGAACTTCGTTGGAATATCGAATAGGATCCTTTTTCTCTTTGCCTGTTGAGGTAAATTTGGTAGACCACATCGATATGCTCTCATCATGATTACTTTTTGTTCTACCAAACTTTAGAATTCAGAAATCAGAAATTCTTCATTGAAAGCCTTCAAAGAAGGCTCTTTTCTCGTCGAAAACTAATTATATATCAAAGCTACAAACTACTAGCATTTCGGAACGACCACTGCAGAGAAGAAATGCCGAAAGAAACTCATGAAAGAGTATTGGGTAACTAATTTAGGTAACTACTGTTTTGTCGATTGTGTTATAGCAGTAGAATTGAATAATAAGGCTCATCTGCACCATCGCCGATTGCAGACAATTGTGGCGTAGAATTGCTGTGTGTACTGTACATAAACACAAACTTTTATTAAATAAACAAAAAATAAACGTACGTGTTTATGAACACTACAAAACAGCAATTCTACGACACAATCATCTGCAAATTCTGCAATCGGCGATGGGTTAGAGTAGCCAATAAATAACATATAACTTTATATTTTATGCCTATGGAATGGATTTAATGTCTTTTCCACTCAATAAAATTCAGTTTTAAACCTTATCTTATTTGTGGGCTCCTCTCAATCAGGGGTCAAATTAAATTAGAAAGCAGTCTTGTGTGAAACCGCAGTTAATGGAGCAAAGCAGTATATTAGAACACAATAATTGTACTGTACATAAATAAATTGTCAACGTGACACGTACTAAATATAAAGTATGTACATATACCTAGCTATGCTAAGCTAAGCTACGTATACGTACGTAAGCTTAGCTACGCACGCATTTCTGTGGATGGCGTAGGCGCAGGCGTGTTCTTTTAATTTTTTTAATCATTAGTTTGAGGGTGATTAAGGTCATTCCAAAAATGCATGTAAGTATTTAAAATAGTAAATAAACTTGATTTTTAACTTGGAAACTATTGAACAAATATTCACAAAAAATATACTCATCTTTACAAAAAATATCTTGTAGCTAATACACAAATAGAATTTAGCCGTAATAATAGCAGAGTTTATGGATTTAACAGATATTTCGAATTAAGTTAACAACAGGTAGGACGCTGTGGGCTACGATTTTCTTATTATTGAGACGCTCTCGCAACGTGAGGTGGTATTTTTGTCGGAGCTCCCATGAGAATTTCAATATTTATCTAACAGGTCACGCATCGATTCAAGTTTACTATGTAGTTACTTGATACCATGACTTGTATCATGTCTTCTTATATTTTATTTTTTATCCGCTTTTATATGAGATCAGCAAAGTAGGCACCTAATGTTAGTTCTTTTAATTTTTTTATCGCTTCGCAATTTTACTCGACACTCCACACGGAGAGTCGAGTAAAATTTTGAAGCGATATCTATCATCTATCTTTCACACAAACCATTTATCTTCATCCATGGTTTCATGTCTCATCTATTCCTAAATTATAGACATGTATGTCTTTTAGTTTGTATAATAAATGTTTCTCTAATAAATTAAATTTTATGGTGTTAGTCACTTATCGACCTGTGACATTTTGATACCTCGCCTCGTTCCTGGTACTTAACTTGTTACTTGTGTGGTCTTAGCTTTTATGAAGAAGTTAATCAATAAGGATTTATATTATAATTAAGTAAATTTTTAAGTTTTAACCTTAAAACGTTGTATCGCTTAAGATATTTTGCACTCGAAAGTTGCAAATATCAAACAGCACATTATTGTTATTTCGGATATATGGTTTGTTTTATAAGTGAAGAGAACATAAGCGGAACTTCTACTATCAATATAGGATACAGAACTTTGCTCGTAAATCAACATACAAGAAATCAGTTTGCATACCTAATTTATGGACTTGACAGGGCTGCCTCCTCAGTAGTCAGATTGGTAACTCATTAAATCATATTCGACACCAAAAAAGTTGCTTCGGCAGATGATTCGGCTAAATGAAAGCAATACTATTTTATGGTAATCATAAAAATACTGCATACGATTGCCCCACGTTTTCAAATCGAAGCAAATTACACATGTAAATTTTAACATAGTTCATGGAATATAAAGTAGAAAATAATATTTCTCCGGAATTATGCGTTAATTGACACCGTATGCAGATGTTTCTAATTTTTATCATATTTTTTTAATTTGTCAAAACATAGTCATTTTTCGGATGAAGCTGTTGATGAATATGAGGACACAGCTGGCCTCGTATTTAATTGAATTGAATATTATGTTGCTGCCTAGCTATGATATAATTTTCATAGAACTCTTAAAACTGTACCGCCATTTGTACATATTTTTTGTAATTTGTGCAATAAAGTTTTTATAAAAATCTGAACTAGTGCAAATAAGAACAGGATAATAATAAATTAAAAAAATAATCAAGTGCGATAAATTCATAATTGAACTTTCTTATAGAATTGCACTGAACTCATAAAGATATTGAAATGAAGTACCTTAGATAAGAAAAGAAAAGATATAGTATCGCATCATTGATAATGAGACTGACATCTTATATCTATAATATAATGAAAGCTCAAGGACTGCCTACTTAACTCTTGCCTTAGATCATACAGTGTTTCTAAAACTGTTTTATAAAAACTTGAAACATAATGTCCATCGATCTTATTTTGTGCAGTAAAAAAAGCTAATAGTGCTCCCACACTTTCAGTTAATAATTGTAAAATAATGTACAGAAATATTTATTTTTTAAATCCGAAGTTGTGTTCATTATTAAGTAACAGTTTTTTTATGGTAAGTTGTTCAGGCCTCTTAAATATATTTAAGTTGTTAATCCTCTTCTTGTCTCTTGCTTTTATCCCAATTTATTTAGGGTCAACTGGAGACTTAGATACTAACACCTAAAACAGTGCCACGCCATACTATTTTGCGTTGTAACTTTATCTGAATGATCTTTAAAACTTTATCTACTATCGCGTTCAAATATTCCACCAAAGTAAGGCCAGCCATCTGTCAGATGGTACAACGCTGTCAATGTCGATGTGTCAAATTCAAATGACAGTTTATACCATTGACATGACCATACTCGCCAGTAGCGCTTACTAGAGAGCGTACCTGAAATCATTGGCTGCTTTCGGGTACTTTTTACTGTTTGTTTAAGTTGTTGTTATCTTTTTTTGTTGATTGATGAACACAGCGATAACTGGAAAAAAAAAACTTGAATGACATATATTTTAAATGCTAAAAAATTTTAATTTATCTTTATAATTAATTAATTGTAATAAAGTTACGGTTATTGACGGAAATATCTTTCAACCTAATTTGTTACAAATATTATGTAAACGTTTTGAAATTTCTCATGGCAATAAGAGATTTTCCGAGACCCAAATAAAAAATAAATAATTCCAGATGAATTCATAGGTAGCGCTTAGTAAAAGGCGAGAATTCAAAAAGCAAAAAATCGCGGGATTGGCATAAAAAAACCTAATAAAAATATCTAAAAAGTATCAATATTGTGATTTGTGCAACTGTCAAACTGTTATGTGATTTTTTCTGCCTCTGGCTGACAATAAAAAGCGCAAAATATGGTACAGCCATTATTACAACTCAAACGAGTAGCAGGTGCAACATGGATGAAGATGAGGAAGGCAAGGGACCGGTCACTATGGAAATTTCTAGGGGAGGCCTATGCTGAAGAGCAAGACAATTAAAATAAAATTACCAGTGTCAATATTATTATATTCCTAATTCAATTCAATTAAATTCTAATA
Organism: Ephestia elutella; assembly: GCA_018467065.1. Classification (NCBI taxonomy): domain Eukaryota; kingdom Metazoa; phylum Arthropoda; class Insecta; order Lepidoptera; family Pyralidae; genus Ephestia; species Ephestia elutella. The sequence continues at coordinate 8,080,768 of CM031582.1, forward strand.
AAATGTAATTATTGTAATATTGTAAATCTAATAAAATTTATTAATTCTATGTCAATTCATTGGCACTATTTTGAAAAACAAAATATTTACCTAATAGTCCAATTAATTGTTAATAAAGGCTATTTTTATTTTATTTTTATTATTACAACTCTGCTTTCAATAAAACTCCATCTATTGAGATTTTTTTATACAGATTTTTTTTTCTTAATTAGCTGTCAGAAACATCGCTCATTAAATTGAATACTAGACAATGTAATATTATTTAAGAAGCACTATCTTAGCAGGAACAGATAACAGAAATACAGAAAACTTGAATGACATATATCTTAAATACTAGACAATGTTATATATTATTATTTGAGAAGCACTATCTTAGCGGGAATAGATAACAGTAATGTGGAATTACAACCGGTCCACAAGATAATTCTGTTGTTAAGCTCACGTCCACGTCTTATGCAATTACTGATTTGCTTGGAAACACGGAAACTTAGTCGTGACGGACACACATACATAACTAATAAATAATATAAAAATCTGCATGCATAATCTCTGATCAGTTTCCTACATTGCGAAATGTTATTTTAGAAATCAAATAAGGGGCAACTACACTTGACACCGAATGTGACACCTAAATGACTGCTTGAAATTCAAATTAATTAGGACATATTTTACTTATACCAATATTTAAATATTATGCATTTTTTTATATTATAATTTGGATCATTGAATCGTAATTTCAAAGTCATTTCACTATAAATACAGACGATATAACATAATCTTTAGTTTCTTTCTATTTTAGAGTTAGCATATTATCTTAATACTAAACTTTTATGGTAATTTGCTATATAAAGGTTTTATTATACCGCAACAGGCCGTGCATGTAGTCGAAAGTATGCAAGTATCACCACTCACTATATAAACTATTCGTATCGCTGTTTTTTCCACAGATTTTACTGATAAGTACTGTAACGATATGTTCGTTACATGAATTCTAAATAAAAACACTGATAGCACACTATTTTTTTATTATATATCAGCAGGCAAGCTGCTACAACGAGTTCACAGGTCAGACTGTGTCACATACAAAAAACATTCGATGATCTTTTTAATGTCTTATTCTTTATGGAATGCACTGAAAGAGGTCTAAAACTATTAAGAGACCTTCTTCATTACAGTACCTTAGCTATTATTATATTATTTTTTAATTTACTTAAAAATTTTAACCATCTATGTTCCGTTGCTATCAAGGGCAATGATGTTATAAAGAGACAGTATTTTGTTTGTAGTATGTTGTCTGTGTTCTGTGAAAGGTTAACCATCTTTTGAAAACCGAGTGTTAGCCAATAGTGATAGTGGTTTACCTACACGGGTACTTAAGGTGTGAATTTTTTTACACAAAATCAATATACATTGTAATTTTTTTAAAGGCTTTTACAACTTGCAATGTATGTAAGTATGTTTGTTCGAGTGGAATCTTAGAACTCAATTTTGAAGATATCTTCAACCGATTAAGCTGAAATCTTGTACATCAGTTTAATTTGGATGACAATGCATGATATAAAATCATTCTAGATCCAATATGGCGGAATAGTTACTTGTAATGTATTTCTACAATATGGGTATCAAAGGGTTTGTTGAGAGTAACAACAGATTAATAACAGAACTTTTTTTAAAAGTTTTTAGCTTTTAAAAAGTTCTTTTACTATTAGTTTATTTTTCTAACTAAATGCACTTTTTGAATCTAATTATAGTTCGAAAGCTATAGAACTCTATGCAGCGTAACTCGCCAAATTGGACGGTTATTAGGTAGTATTTAAAAACAATGCTTGTTTGTTTGAATAATTGTAATGAAATAAATTATATACATTGTTTATATAATTGTTAACGTTAATTATACCGGTCTTTTGTCTGATTTACTGGTAGAAAGTGTAACATTGTACAAGTTAAATGGTCATAGTCAGATTGATTGCTCTAGCAATTTTATGGTTTATACAAAGTAAGTTTGTAAAGTAGAAAAAGAATAATTTTCGATACATTATATATAATTTGGGATGGCATGTTTCCAGTATAACTAGCCTGTGCCCGCGACTTCGTCCGCGCATATCTCAGATTATAAGCGGCGTATTAAGATGAAACTTACGCCAGATTTTAAGTTAGACGTTCTATACTACAACAATGAAAACCGCATCAAATTTGGTCCAGTAGGTTTTGCGTGATAGGCGTACAAACATACAAACAGAAAGACAAAAATTCTAAAAAAAATTGTTTTGGCTTATATTAGCCTTACTTCTCATAATATTTTTTCTTAGATGTCTCTTATGTACAGATACAGACCAGTTACAGTTTTATTATATGTATTGATATTGATTAATTAGACATGTATATTTTATTGAATCATTTTATATCCAGCACCTTTGAAAAATGTTTACCAGCTCAGACATCCAATATATTTTAATAGATAATTACTTATTAATGCTTTTATAAAACCATTCATCCTACTACCACTTAACAATATCTTTAAAAAATAAGTAAAGTAGATAATTTATTTGAAACTGCTTTCATATTTTAAAATCCGTGTTTTAATATATCAAAGTGGGCTTCTAATCTAAATTAATATATGCAATAACATATACTGTATATCATTCAAGTTATAAATATTAACTTTTCTCATACGTGTTATTTGGAACTTATTTATGAGTGTGTTAAACGGTAAATTGATATAAGCATAAGGGTCATGGAGTGAAAACTCTGGGCTAAATGACACTGGTATTAGCTTAGCTTATCTGTAGCTATAATAAAATTAAACTCTATAGAGCCTACAGTCATATGTAAGTATCTAATAATTTGATAATAATTTATTTGTACTAAGTATAATAATTTTTATTTTCGCAAATTACAGCTTCAGTCAGCGTTTTAAGTAATGCCAAATATATCGACATAATATTTCACTGGATGTACTTAAGGTAACAAACATAAAAAATCTTATCTCCTTCTTGAGAAGAAGGAATACATAAGGCATTTTTTATTTTTGATAGACCTCTATCTTCTTTGATTTATATGGTAACACATTTTATGAAACCTAAAAGTTTATATCGATTTTGACATTTAGCATAACGTATCTAGCTAATTTGATTCTACTTATTCCGTTTTATTCAATCCATAGTATCGCAGTAGGTAGGATTAAACATGTTTAAAACATTACAATGCTTACCGCAGTCCAAAACTGTCAACATTTACTGTTAATTACAGAGAAACAGTAGTACTTACATACATAAAGCGTTTAGCATTCATCTATGGAAAGCTGGCATTATTATTAAATTAGGGTTATGCATGTACGTTATGACATACATGTCAGTTTGATGAGAAAACCACATTTGGGTTTGAATTGTATTGATATTGTACGGGTTGTGAATACACAATCTTTTCCCGTGAGTTGTAAAGTTAATTGATGCATACAACTTGGTGTTGGGATTTCTAAATAATATAATGAATATTAATACTGTAGGGTAGTTTATTTATTTTCGCATAGACATTTTTTTTTAAAACCCGAATACGGACAATAGGTGATTAAAATGAGCCATTCCTACCATAATCTACCAAACTGTTCCTAGAAAAAGTACAGATACAAAATCATGTCTTCATCCCATTGAGTTTCGAATTTCTTACTACTACTAGAGTGATTGTTTAAGCCAAATCCTATTGTTTTCTGCGTGAGCAGAAAATTCATAAACAAGATAGAAACAAATGACAAGATAGATGTATTAGTGATTGGCACAGCCGACACCCGCACATAAATATATCATAATCAATAGATTCATTTAAATATGGAGTTCATTTGTTACATGTAAATAATTTAAAGTAATGTATAAAGTTCATATTACAAAATAAAAATGCAAACAGGCCTCAAATATTTTATTTATCTTCTATTTTATTATAATCGAAATTAAATACTTAAAAAAAACAGCATGATTAATGATTGAAAAGTTTACATGTCTCCGAATTTAACTGTCAAAAGATGCACCGACGTGTCACGATTTGCGAATTATAGGCTTGATCTATACTAAGAAGCGATTCAATAATCTAGGCTTCATCCCTTTTGGGGCAGACAGAGCAAGAGTCGTGGGATTCAAAGGCCACGCCTAACTGAATAAGTATTATTGAAGGAATGGAGATTCAGATACAATGATAAGTCAAAGTCAAAATTTTTTATTGAAACTTGGCCTTCAAAGAAGGCTCTTTTTCACGTCGATAACTAATTATTTAATCATAATATTTCATGTCTCAAAGCTACAAACTACTAGCATTTCGGAACGACCACTGCTGAGAAGAAATGCCGAAAGAAACTCATGAAACAGTCTTGGTCGCCTAGCATGCCAGAGGGGCTATTCATTAACTTTATACATACACTAGATTGTGTACAGTCAAAAATAAAATAAAATATAAGTAAAAAAAAAAATAATAATAATATAATAAAACATGTTATGTTTGTGATCAAGTAACCACAATGAATTGGTTAAGAACAAAAATAAAAATAAAATTCGAATCAGGATCGAAGCAGGATCCCCTGGCAACACCCGTTCACAAGTTTAAACATTTTAGAAAAAATAAATACTTTCAGTCACTTAAAGATCACAATACACGTACATGTTTAACAATTAAATGTCAATATATAGATAGGTTGCTAGGTCATCGCCTATGAGTGGAGAAATCCTCAGTTTTCCTCAATTGACTTTTACAAACAGCTGGCACATTCTACTCGTATGTTTTTACTTTGCTCCTATACCAGCAAGGAACAAAAAGTTAATAATAAAAGCTGTCTATTTATCTCTAACGAATAGATTGTGAAAATAGGTATTTAAAAGAAAAAGTGATATTTCAAGCAGGTATGATAAAGCACCGTCATTTAAAAAACCACTTTCCAAACTACCGGACAGTAATCAACTACACATCTTTTCATGTTATGGCCTTATTACAAGGTACCAGAATATCAGTCAGTTCAATAATGACAATAAATAAATTACAGAATGGACACTTCCTATAACGTTCTGACATGACATCCTTAAATACTTATTTCATATCTATCATATTTCGACTTCAGCATTTATCAAGGCATTTATCAAATTTATTATATTATTTATTTTGTTAGGGTTCATATTTTATCTATAAATTTTAGATTTAATTACTTTCACTACTGTATTATAATGCCTTTCTAAAACTCTTGCTTCAAACGAAAAACATGTTCTAAAATATAGTAGAATTCCAACCCAAACCCATCTTCCTCAAAAATAAAGTTAATAATCTTAGTTACTAGTTCATCATCTATATAATTTTTATTTTATACCTATTATAACGGCTCTGATTTGATCATATAGCACCAATGAACTCTGACCGAGAATTAAATTAAAAGAAAATAGTTTAAGTGACTAATGGTGGGATTATGAGACCCTCGATAGCTCATTTAAGACAAAATTGAAATTTTTACTACCGATGATGAGATAAAGGTATTCATGCAAATGAGGCTCGTTTGTTATATTGAGAAGTTTATTATGGTTATAAGAATGTTATTTGAATGAGCGATGGTTAGTTTGAATAGTAGAAAAATGTAGAGACAAGTCCCTCTGTTATTTCGATTTCAAAGGTGGTACCTATTTATATAAGTAAATAAATTGTAATCAAACATAGTGAGGAAATCTACGCACTATTAGTTGGTCCGATAGAATTCAATGAAATAAATTAAAAAATCTACTGTTACTGTAATTTTACACTCAGAATAAAACAAAAACCTATAACTTAAATTATTATATTTTTAGAATAAATCTAGACTCCTCGCATGTGTTTTAATAAATGATACTATAGTGGAAAAGTCGAGATAATATAATAAACCTTTTGGTCAATTAAGTACCTAATATCTATTTTCTTAACAACATAAAAAACAGAAAAGTCCGGCGTCAAAATGTCTGACTGTTGCTTGTATGCTAAACAACCGTTGACCATTTGTTAAAAAGACATTATGTCAATCGATTGTATTATAAACAAGATAATGGGCCATAAACAGTAGGAACAAAGTACCATATTAATCAAATAAATTGTTTCTGAATAAATCTACGAGGTGTCAAATAGCTTCATCGGACATAAAGGGCCGAGAATGGGCCCATAAAACACGAAAGATAAAATTCTTGTTGTATAAACATGGGTTTATTGATATCTGATTTGTTTATTGTGCTTAACTGTCTGATAAATTGTTATTCTATTCAATGCAACATTCTTATAAACTATGAAATGGTAATACGAATTTAATGTGAAGATTCTGGATTAGATCGTTAGATATTTTTTCATCCCGTTCCAAAATTCTGTTAATAACATTTCATAATTCTGATTTTAAGATGTACTGAAAATTTGTATTATTGTAATAGGCATGTAATAACAAGTAAATAATTAGAAAATCTTTTTGCACCAAACAAGATATGGACATTAAGTAAATAAGTTATATGTAATTTGCATAGACCCGTGACTTTGTTTCCGTGAATTTCGGGAAATCCTCTCTTAATGTACCTCTACACTCCCTGAGGAACCTATATATGCCAAATTTTAGCTTCCTATGACCCATAATATGTCTGTCAGTCACGTCAGTAACGGAAGAATCTATATATATAACTCAAAGGTGACTGACTGAATGTCTGACTGACTGACTGACATAGTGATCTATCAACGCACAGCCCAAATCACTGGACGGATCGGACTGAAATTTGGCATGCAGGTAGATGTTATGACGTAGGCATCCGCTCAGAAAGGATTAACGCGAGCGAAGCCGCGGGCGCCAGCTAGATTTATATATAGGTATTGATTGTGAGTCTGAGTACAATAGGCGCCCTTATCCCTACAGCAAACTATCAACAAATATAGTACCTACTTACTGTTATTTTTCTTCTCCTACAAACTAGAGTGGAAGTTAATAATATTTTCAAAATCGAATCCGTGTAACGGGTTTCTTTCTAATGTTATGAATAATTTATTTATATCTTAGAGTGAAGTTTCGAAAGTATTTTAAAGTCTCGATTTTCTCCCGCATATTTATTTAACGAATAAATTAATTGATCTGTTGATTTCTTCCTTTTTATTGGTTATACTATGTTCTACATACCAACCGCTAATTAAGTTATATATAACTACTACCTCGCTCTACTAGAGGTACCTACCTAATAACAACTTAGGAACCAAAATAAATGCAGATATGGAAAACGTACCTAGTGTGTTTGATTTATATGTTAAAAGTTATGACTACATAACTAGTCGTCTAGTTAGTCTCTGCCTAAAACCCCACGGGAAAAAGGCGTGATAATAGTATGTAGGTATGTATGAATTATGACAGTAAAATAAAAAATTGTAATCAGACTTCTTACTCGGTCCTCCCCACACTCATTAAAATTGGAATATTGCAGGCTTTACTTATATTTTTCTAACATTTTATCATAGGTATAGATTAAGGTAGGTAACTAAAACTGTAGGTATATAAAAGGAATTTGCGACTGCGACGCAAAATAAATAAATGACAGATTAATTTACCGACTAGTTTTCAAATAAACCTACAAATAAATAATACAATATAAAATAAATCCTCTAATACGATTGAAATTTAAAAGAGAAAACGTTTCTAACGCGTTGATGTCTTTTGCATAAAGCGAACCAAAACTTACATTAGAAAAATGATATTGTTTTTAGAAAACACGCGAAGTTTACTTGAATAAACTTATTTACAAAACAATTTCATTGAATATTTGAACCATTGGTTGGTTTTGGTTAGATAGCTCAGATCTTAAAATAAAAATATTATCTGCATTAAGTATAATATTTATCTTATTGCTAAAAGACATTTTATATAATTATTATGCAGGTATCTCCCATAAATTAAAACTAACTGTAACCTAAAATTTATCAGACAGGCCAAGCAGCCACCGGGTCAATATTATAAATCTTAGTGTAAAATTATTCAAATTAATAAAACTCTGACAAAAGCAAGTTAATTGTTTTTAAAGGTCCCAAAATAAGACGTCACAGTTTTTCACTTCTGAATTTTTATTTTCAGATGATCAATTTATGAACAACCCCAACGAAAATAATGGACGAAAGAAAAAGGCAGACAAGTGAGAAAAATGACGACTGCAGGGTGAAAATGGAATGACAAAAAAGTAGTTATACTACTTGGTTCCAAGATCACCCACAAGATGGCGTTGTTACTTATTTTGATTATGGCGACGAGCACTCTTAGTGCTTCAACGAACGTCGGAGAGATGGCGCTAGTAAACGTAACAAGACTTGCTTCAGGCGATATTTTTTCGGTTGTTGGTAAGTTTGTGATTACTGATTACCCAAATAAGAAACCTCCTTATGTATAAAGGAAAATATGAACATAAAATCAACTGAATTTCAGGCACGGACTGCGGACCGACCCGGTGCATGGAGGTCTCACACGGCACCGCCCTGGCTGCAATGGGAGGCGACGGATGCATGTGCAAATGTCGAAGAGAAACTCCAGCCTTTCGGGAAGACCAGCGGATCTGTATAAACCATGTTGATGGTAAACTTGACAAAAAAATATTTTATTTGCAAAACTAGCAGACACAGATTGATCAACAGATTGTTCAACAGATTGGCCATGATTTTAATTGGATTCACTTTTTCTTATAATTCATGGACTCCTTCAAGAGTCATCATAATACCGCTATAGGTGCTAAGATTATCTATCACAACTTAATACTTCCTTGAGCTGAATATTAATGCGGTAACAAATTCAAGTCAATTATCATAAGTACAAAACCTGATCTTTGATCTGCTGGTATAGGATCAGCCAGTCAGCTAGAATACCTAATAATTTCAATTATCACGCTTTTGCTGGAGGTTAGGGTCAAAATAAGCTCTATGGTTTAAATTAATCATAGGTGAGAAGACATAACGATGATTGTATGGTCTTTCTTTTATTTACAGAATGTTCGATGGCAACGTTCGGCCGCGGTGCAACGAAACCTGAAATACCTTTCGTGTTTCTGCCTTTGAAGGGACAAATTGTTTATCCTTCAAAAGAAATCATATTCACGGGTAAGAATGTAAAAAAAAAACATTTAAGTAAAAAAAAAAATCTTCCGATACCGGGAATCGAACCCGAGCCTCCTGGGTGAGAGCCAGGTATCCTAGCCACTAGACCATATCGGATATGACAAACGTGTTGAAAATATCACTCAGTAGGTGTGTTAAATAGATTAAATATTGTATACCTAAATGTATTTAGTATATATTAGATACTGTATTATTAAGGTTAAAATTAGAAATTATAGTTTTTTTATTTTTTTTTTACATTTTCCTTATATTATATAATGTAGCTTTACCCGTGGCTAAAAAAAATAAAAGTGTAGGTATACATGCGTTGGCGAAAGCTCGCGCATAGTATACCTACACTGATTTCTTTCACTGATTCCTTTCACTATTTCTTTTATTATTTGTGGGACATTATTATTCGTTAAAAAAAAAAAAAAAAATTATATACACTGCCTCCTCGTTAATATATATGTATAAGCATAATAGATATAAATAATCACAATTTTATTGTATTATTTGTAATTTGCCGTTAAACTGTATTAACAGTTTGGCAAAATTTTTAATATGTAAAATGTTTTGTTTTTTTGAGAAAATAAATAAAAAAAAAAAAAAAAAAAATATTATTTACCCGACAGAGAAGCGAAAAGGAGGGTTATAATTTTGACCGGTACCGGTATTTACTTTTATTAGACGCTGCCGTAAAGTAACTGTATGTAGGCATCTGTTCATTTATCGTAGCTGAATCATAAACGGCTACCTACTTTGATTTCAATCACTTTATTAAAAAGTTTAATGGTGGGTTATAATTATAGCGACCCTTGGACTCGGACGTGAAATGTAATGATATTTAAATTCTGTCAATAAGACCGCACAGTAATCATGACAAGTGTACTTACACATTTTTTTAAATGTTGAATATTTCAGAAGTGAAGGACGCGGTATGCGGCGTGGTGAGCGCGCAGTACCTGTCGCCGTCGGGCTGGGTGACGCTGCGGGACGTACTCGATAACGACGTGCCCTTCAGTGTGTACCGCGATGAGGGGAGCACATTCTTGCAGGTAACTCTCTTATTGATTGTTATCCTGTTATTATATCGCGGTATGCAGCGTGGTGAGCGCGCAGTACCTGTTGTCGTCAGGCTGGGTGACGCTGCGGGAGGTGCTCGATAACGACGTGCCCTTCAGCGTGTACCGCGACGAGGAGAGCACCTTCTTGCATGTAACTCTTTTATTGATTATTATCCTGTTATTATAATGCGGTATGCGGCGTGGTGAGCGCACAGTACCTGTCGCCGTCTGGCTGGGTGACGCTGCGGGACGTGCTCGACAACGACGGACGTGCCCTTCAGCGTGTACCGCGACGAGGGGAGCACCTTCTTGCAGGTAAATGTCTGGTTTGGAATAGGAATCTGTGAGAAATGGGGTTTACTTTACCATAGCCGATATTTATTACCTATAATTTATATTTCTCTTCAATGTATGTAAAACAGATTTAAAATATCAACTTTTATTTTCTTTTAATTAAAATTGACCCACTTGCTTATAATATCTAGTCAATGAATTTTCATTAGATGCTAATTAAAGAATGTCTTGGAGTTGATAATGATGCATACAAGATGTGGGCATATGAAGGTTGTAAGAAAATCTGCATCTATTGTAGGTATGTTCTATTGATTTGCATTGACAGGATCTACATCCAGGTCCTGTCAATACAACAGCATAGCAATCTACACAATATTGGAGGGAAATGGATATTACCGCTGCATAGTGTTGTTGACTGCGCTGCATAGTGCACACTACATATTACATTTTTAACTCAATTTGTTTATGGGAATCAGGACAAGGACCGACAGGTCTGCACATTATTTGTTAGGTACATTATTTTAAATTAGTATATTTACAGGTATATTAGAGAAAATGACAAATTTTGTCACATCCTCTATCGCAATCAGAGTCTAATTTCTACCAAAATCGTACTAATTTAAAATTTTCCTTATAACATAAAATTGTATACACCACTGTTTATTATCCTACCACCCAGGTTGAACGTTATCACTCGGTTTCTGTTAACTCTTATTACTTATCTTATTGCCAATTATTTTCACATATTTATAGTCCGTTAAGAAATTTAAAAGACCTGCCTAATACTGGGTTAATTAAAACGCTGCTTGATATGAATGCGTATCTTTGTGTATGTCACCAAGATCGTTATCGCACAGGGCACGATATGAGTTCAATGTAATATACCGAAATCAATATTCTGATTGAATTGGTCTGATTGAACAATTTAAAAAATTGGTAAAGATTCTCTGTTTAAATATAAAATGCTTGATTGAAGAAAAATAAGTTAACTTTTAAATTTTAAAGACGAAATTTTTGTACCAATTTAATTTATGAAAATGAATATAAGACAACAAATATAAATTGTTCTTTACTCGTAATATTATTAATATTATAATACATGAATCTAAGTACTTACTTAATTTATGTATATGAGGTCTCTACCACTTAAGTCTCTACGTCTAGGTTGTTTTCGTTCCTAGACTTGTACTAAAGAAACAGTACAGATATTTTTCTATACATAGATAATATGATCAATAGCAGTACCTTGGCAATTAGGCATACCGCATTATTGATAATAATTAAATGTTTGACTAGCTACAGATACATTAGGTATATAAATACCATTTTTGCTACTACCTTTTACTGTCTCCTTGTCCTATTCAAAACAAGATTGCAAACGACATATGTGTTAAAATGGACCCTCATCTCTAAATGAATCTCGTTATACCTGACTTACGGGTCTGATAACAGCTCCTTCGTGTCATATAGAGTCGCTCTACTGAGATATTATCTGTCGTTAGGAATTACATTCATACTTGGAAATGACAAGGATATGTGTAAAACCAGGAAACCCATTTTATAGCCCGCGTTACAGTTTTCGCCTCATAAGTTACGGTATTTTCGCAAACAGTAAACAACATTTGTGCTCTGATTTACTCCTCTCACGTCTAAAAATAGCCATGGCACAATGGATGAACTTTATTTATATGGGTATGAGGTTGAGGAATGCATGTTTTTCTTTCTTTGGCACGCGCCGTAGTAGCTACAAGTAATATAAATCCGGTGATCGCATAAACACCCATGTCGCCACATGCCGCCCAGAAATTAACTTGTGCATTGGAATCCAGTTTTGTCCAATATTTTATAACCCGTGCCGGTTATTGAGATGCAAATAAAAATCAAAGTCTTGCTCAATCGTAGCTTTATTATATATAATTTGTAGAGTAGAGATATGCATTATTTTGTTTTTGTTCATCTCATTGGCACGTGTGTGTGTGCATGTAGCAATGGTCACAGTATTAACGTTACATTATAACACAGAAATCTGAATTGAGCTCTCGAACTAGATCAGTCAAAATATACTTCTTAAAATAAGCAATACTAGACATTGCCGGCCGTAAGCCTATAAAATTGCCGACCGTAAGCCTATAAACAATGAAAGTATTGCGTACCTTATTAGTAAAATACCAAAAGTGGAATTAAAATTATATTATTTTATTATATTATTTTATTATACTTGTTATTTTATTTGGGTCATCCAAATAAAATAACATGAATGGACCCATTTTAATACGCTGAGGTGTTTCAGTTAATTTCATAAAAAAACGATATTCATAATTAAAAAAATAATGACACTCGTATTTTTAAATCGACGTGGAATCTCATAAACTTCAAATAATTACAATGTTTATTATTTTTATATAAATTGGGTCCGCAACGGAATACGAATTATGCGATTATTATCTCTGGAAATTCTTATCGTATCGATTTTGGGCGGTTTTTGAAACATTGTTGGAAATCTTAGCAGTAGCATTCTGACGCGTAGGGTTCTTTCAAAATGCAACAGGTTTGATTGCACTTTAAAGATAAAAACGCAGGCGTCAAAGATGCAATTTTAAACCCGCCGAAATATCCGGTATCCTGATCTGCTAAGCTGATAAATTGCGAGACAAATTATCTGTAAGAATATTTGCCGACGATATTATGTTAACAAATGCTCAAGACGTTTTTGGTGGTGATTAATGGAAAGTGGAACTTGATTATCTCACGTAAGCGACAAATTGTAAGCAGCAAAGTGTTGATATTAATCTTGTAAAATTGTGAAGAAGACAGCTATGGTAGTTAGTCGGGGCTGTGAATTTTCAGTTGTATGGAGGTGGTCACATTAAATCCTACGATGGTGATTTTTATAAACTACATAGATTATGATATTACAACTGCAAATTTAAGTGTTAAAAAAAATCACCACCGCCGTTTTTTTTAAACGCTATTATAAGACTCATATTGTTATAACTCTCATACAAAAAATCCTACCAGGGTGATTTTTTGTTACATGTTTCCTTACGAATAATAAAAGCTTGATTTAAAAAATCACCAATAAATAACAATCCGAAATGGATTTTTTAATGAGTTGTAATTTTTATACTTTAAAATCATCCTGTACAAAAACAAAAAATCCAGCAATGGTGACTTTTATATATTATTCGTATACTATTGTAATGAACCATATCCTCAATTTTTATAAGGGTGACTACAACAGTTTTTTTTTTATTAACTTATAATTTTTTTTTAATTCTACAGTCGAGAAAATTGTATATTAGTACGTAATGTGAATTATTCAATCTTAATTTTAAAAAACTACTCATGTTTATGAACCCGATTTCCTGTAATTAAATAAAAACCATATTGACATTTATAACGCAAAAAATACATTTTATGACTAGAAAGCCTTATTATAAACCGGCCAACTTTTATTTACAGGTAAATGAAGTCTTATTAATTAATTGTGAATAGTAATCTCTATTTTAAACTTTTTTGTTTACGAGCAATTCAGTATAGTTTATTTACCCTTCCCATTTCATATCGGATCATCAAAATTCTTTTTTTTTAAATATAAGGATGTCTAAAAACATCAAAATAATATTAAGTATAAGAATCATGGTTGTAGGAATTTGTCGGTAAAAAAAATTTAAATGCCCCGCCTAAGTAGCTTCCCAGAAATTATTACATTTAGGTATGCATCTAAGTGTGTAATCTTATGCAGTTAACTACATACCTACATTCATATCAAGATTCTTAATTTTCCAATGAACATTAATTTTATAGTTACTATAAAATTATTACATTTAGGTATGCATCTAAGTGTGTAATCTTATGCAGTTAACTACATACCTACATTCATATCAAGATTCTTAATTTTCCAATGAACATTAATTTTATAGTTACTATACAAGATTCTTAATTTTCCAATGAACATTAATTTTATAGTTACTATAAAATTAATGTTCATTGGAAAATTAAGAATCTTGATATGAATGTAGGTATGTAGTTAACTGCATAAGATTACACACTTAGATGCATACCTAAATGTAATAATTTCTGGGAAGCTACTTAGGCGGGGCTTTCGCCCGAATTTCCCACGGGAACAGTGCTTTTCCCCGAGATGAAAGGTACCCTATGTCATTCTCCGTACTTGTGTTATGTATCCGAAATTTCAGGAAGATTGGTTTAGTAGATAAAGCGTGAAGAGGTAACAAACAAACTCACTTTCGCATTTATAATATTAGTTAGGATTAGGATTTACTTCCTAAGTTTACCTTCGCTTTATTTTACATTATTATTTTTATATTTATCAAGGTTTTATGTCTGATACCAAAACCTAAGAACCAATTTGTCAATATTTATTGCACCTAGTTTAGACGTATTAAATTATGTGTTATGGGCGCCCACACACGATCAGTTTTAACTGACAGTTTTAACTTAACAGTTTTAACTGACAGTTTTAACTGACAGTGAAAACTGATGTCCCTTGTGCCCCACACACGTTCACTTTTGACTGTGACAACATCATTTTTCTCAAGATGTCATCAGATGACGACGACGCTTTAGCTATGCTTACTTTGTTATTAATTCTAAAAAATAAACGAAACTTTATTAAGAGAACTTAAAATTCCGAAGGATTGGCACAATTATCTTAGAATGAGTGACGAGATATACCTGAATCTACTTTCTCTAGTGTCTCCACTCATTAGAAACCTAATAAAAGAAAGAGGCTAAAAGAGGGTACTATTTCAAACTCTTTCCTTTTCATGATTGCAACACGGTTGAAGAACGGCCGCCTATACACTCGCATATTAGTTCCATCAGTTCAGTTAAAAAATATGTAATCACAATATATTACCTGATGAGTTTTAAGTGATAGTACAAAAACTGTCAGTTTTTATGGCACACATGCTCAGTTTTCACTGACAGTTAAAACTGTTCAGTGAAAACTGTCAGTTAAAACTGATCATTATACAAGATACCTCTGTTCCAAGAGGTTCTACTGTTTGTTCTACCAGTAGCGACTGTTGTGTAAAAGGCTCATGATTGTGTCGGCAGTGGCGAGGGTCTGCAGCGCTGCACAGCAAGCTGGAGGGCCGGCTGGTGGTGGCGCACGTGCTGTGCTCCACTCCGGAGCAGCAGGTGGCGTCCTCGTGCGCCGCCTTCAGGGTCGCCGGCGCCTCGCACAGCTCTCTGCTTGGTGAGGAATGTTATATATTGTGTCAGCAGTGGCGAGGGTCTGCAGCGCTGTATTGCCTATGTGGCCTGTATTATATTAAATACATTGATTTTACGACATCTCTGATATTTTAGTCATACCTTTCCATGTGCCTTAGCTAGTTTTATTCAAAATTTTGAATCAGTCAAATGATATTTTTCATATACTTTTTCAGATGTGCGGTCGATCCCTTTCCACGCTGGAGAGACTGTTACTCCAGAAACGACTCAGAACCAAGGTCTGAGCGTTCTGGAGTCCTTAGCAATCGGGGTCTGTGCTCTGATGCTGATTTTTATATACGCGGCGGGGATTATCTTCTATGTGCATTACAAGCAGAGGCAGAAGCGCAGAAAAAAGGACCCCGAAAACTCCAACTCTATGGAGAACGGCTCTTTGGATTCTAGAATTGATATAGATGATGTGGTATGAAAATAAATTTTATTCTAATGTTTCTTTTCATAATTTGTAATTATTATTATATGCATGCATCTAAATTAATGACATATCAATGATCAGTACAATTATATCGTTACGTCTTTGAAAAATACCGATGTTTTAGTAGTTAATTTTGATGTAGGTACTATTCTGGTGTTTTTTTTTGTTTTACAGCAGCTAAAGACTAATCCTTTATTGAATATGGGCAACGTGAATGCAGGATTTTGCCATGATTCTGGTTTATCTGATGTCAGTGAGCGTACTGAAGAAACTCTTGACTCATCTCCAAATAATACACAAAAGGTAAGCCTTTTTAATAATTTTATGATATAAAAAAATATATATAGGTATCTAATGATCATGATGATCCTTTTAAATATAACTAAAATATTTTCTTTCAGTTTCAGAAACCAAATTCCAATGTCATTGCAGCAATGGTACATAATCGTCGCAAGAAACCAACACGGCCCTCATTGAGAGCTTCAACAACCCCTGAGATAATTTCCGAAAGACTACAAAGACGGTCTGCTTCCCCTGACACCTTAGAAAGGGCTCCACATTCCGATCTATCTATAATTGATTGCAGTATGGAAGGGAATTCATCAGTTGCAAGACAACCATTCCAATCGTCTAATGGTGAGCCAGCATTGAGAAAGAAGCTTTACTTCAATCCCGTTTTCTTCGAAACAGAACACTTAAAGGTAATGCTGTAGCCAATCTTAATTCTTAGGTGTATAAGTATTACAGTATTTAAATATTATTTAGGTATATCATGCTTTAGTAAAAAACACATTTTTGTTACAGAATCCGCCACCAGCAGCGATTGAATTCTTGATGAAAATAAGAGAAATTATGTCTATTGCCAAGGATAAGATGACATCAAAAAGATTCATTCCAATGTTATCAGATATTCCTGAAGAGGATCTTTACCACTCCATAGATCTCGGCTGGGATATTCCCTGCGCCCGTCGTGGCCGAAGATTTAGTGCAATTAGTCTAAAACAAGAGAATAGTAGGAGAGCTATGCATTGTGGTGGATGTCCGGGATGTGATAGTAATATAAAGAGCAAGAAATTGACAAGATCTAATTCTTGCAAGACATGTGTTAGCGACGATTATAAACAAAATATCGTAAGAAAATGGTTAGATGAAGTGCCACCGCCTTCTCCCTCTATAAAGCCTATTAAGTCGGTGGCTAAGATAAGTGGAACCCCAAGGATATTGGAGACAAAATTAAAGACTGAAGTTCGCCCACGTTCTGCAGAACCTATAAGAAATGAACAAAAGGGTCTGATCACTCCAGAATCTAAACCTAAACAACAATGTAATAATGAAACAACAAGAGCGGCAGTTGAGATTATTAATGATGATAATAGAATAAAACGTGAAAATAAAATAAGTGAAGTTACTAATCCACCAAATACGATCAAAATACTTGATAAGAAAATCCCCTCGAATCACATATCAAGACGCATTAGAAAGAAACTGCCACCACCTCCACCACCTCCCGTAGACCCACCGGAAACTATTAGAGGAGAAGACGAGGAAGAAATCCCAATTCTCCCAGAAGTTAAACTCAAAATGGAAGCAGTGATTAGAGAACTTAATAAATGCCGTCGGACGGAACCAAAAGAACTAGACGAAATACAAATGGAAACTGTTACACCAATAGCGCCTAAAATAATAATTCCAGTTATTGCAGCAGATTCTCATTATTATAGTGACGATAATATGCTTACTGATAAACGTAAAAAAGAGATATTTCTTCGTAAAGATAACTACAATATTGAACTGGATAGCTTAGATAGAAGCATGATTCATAAACACCGCCGATTTTCTTTAGCTTGTGGCCCAGAATTAAATCAATTAAGCTTGTTAGAGTTTCAACAAAAAATGCCCGTATCTCGTGGAAGACTCACAAGCAGCTGGCGAGATTTAAAAAATGTTGACGATTATCAAGATCACATAAATATAATGCAATCACGTTTTGTAAATCGTAGCGAGATATTAATTAACAGCAGTGAACCAATTTACGACAATGTAACAAACGTTGGGCCTCTTACTATAAAGGTTAGTGGTTCTCCTATAGAAAATAGACGTAATAAAGTATGTGAAGATTTCGATCCTGACACTCTTGACAGGAAACCAAAACGTGAACCTGTGAAACGTGTAGAAAAAATTCTCCTGAAATCAGGTGGAAGCTTCAAATTTAAAGTAATGGCTCCTAATGAAAACGATAACCCTCCTTCAACAACTCAACAAAGTCCACCAGAAGAAATATTTAACAGAAAAATTGGTAGTTTAAGAGAAATTTATGAAATGAAAACAAAGACACAAAATAAAGATATGCAATTTTATAATAGACGTGGCAGTTTGCCATACACTCAGGATGTTGCTGGTTTTGTAAAATCTTTGAAAACTCCAGACTTGATTCGACAACTTGAGAGTCCTAGGGACCCAAAACCTCCGATTCCACCTAAACAAAGAAGGGGTTCTGATTTGTCTCCTAAATTTTCTCATTCATTCAGAGATAGTCCATCCGGCGAAAGAAGACGTGTTTTGGAAGAAAGAGATCGCTTTCCACCATATGCAAGAGCAGAAAATATAAACGCTCGACGTTCTGGCCGTAGATCTGCTCGTACCAGATCAAGACGAACAGACTTGAGAAAACTATATAGAACCGAAGATTCTGGTTACATGAGCACAGACTCGAACGAGTCTAAACGTAGAGCCAAATATTTGATGCAATTAAAGCCTAAAATTGTTCCAGAGCCAGTTTCAGTATCAAGATCGGTGGTTAGAACACCCATATTGCCGATGGAGTCAGATACTGATGATTTAGAGTCGATATGCGATGGGCGAAGTGAATCTGGTGGAGAAAGCGTCGAAACAGATTCAGTCTTTTTCGGAAACTTTGATGACACAAAAGAAATGTTTGCCGAATTAGGTCTGGGTTACGATTTGCACAGGAAAATGAATCATGGCCATGAACAAATTGATTCAGGGTTTATGGGCGAGACAAATATTATTCTGAGCGGTGATAGCGACTCAGAGCATAGAAGTGTTATTTCGATTATAACTGGTCGCGATGGCCGCGCTTCTTCGGCTTCCGTTACCAAATTAGATGATCCGCCATATATTCATTCTGTGGAATGTTAAACTATGTAAGTTGTAAAATACTCATTTGTAAATACACGATACTGCCAAATTATTAATATTGCCATTGAAATTTTTTTTGTTGTTAATTTTAATCGTTATTACTAATGAAGCTTTATTATGTTCGTTTTGAATGGCTCACGTGTTATAATGTTATATATTAAACTGTTAAGAGTTAAAAGTAATGTGTAAGAGTTAAAGTATACGTTTACAAATTTTTTCTCGTCAATGGAAGTCACCAAAATTTTACCTCAATAAATATGTAATTTATCATTTTGTACGTTTAATACGTAAGTACGATTTTGTACGTATAATTGTTTGGATATCAGAGTTTTGAATTCATCTGTAAAGTGTATAAGCATTAAGTTAAGATTATAACCACATGGAACCCACCATAAAAAGTACTTAAATATTGATAAACTAAGATTTATATCATTCAATATTTAGCTTATTAAATCAATTGTATTTATAACACAAAGAAATTGTCAACAGATCCCTTTTTCTCTTCGATATATAGATATTAAGTATTAATGTAAATAATTATAAAATAATAATCGTTTGTCATTCAAGATGTAAATTTAATGACCGGCCGGTTGTGCAATTAAATTTTTTAGTTTTTCGGGACATAAAATAACTCGGATTAATATTATGGTGCTTGGTACGAACTTGAGCTCAATTTATTTATTTAAATTATAATTTATATAGAAAGGCGTTATTGGACCACTTTATAACTATTTACTTTATATATTCTATTTTTAATTAAAAAGAAAGTATGTTACTTGTTTGAAAGGATATTTTCAGACTTTGTTTACAAAGTAATGTAGAAAATATTTTTGTACGAATAAAAATTCACTGTGTTAAAATTAATCTACATCTTTTATTTTTCGTCTAATAACATCAAAATTTCAAACTCAATAAATAACTCATTCTGGAACACAAAAAATCTCCTTACAACAACGATTTTATTCGTGGTTTTTGCTTCAAGGAGAAACAACCACATAAACAAATCAAAAATTCAAAAAGAATAATATCTACATGGATACTAACTTAGACCTAATATCGACGTAACTTGTAGAAATACCACAAATATAGGCCGGTCGACAAGTCGCAAAAAGTGGACTTTCGTAGAAAAAGGTCGGAATTTAATGAAACTTGGAGATGTTGTTCAGGGATGGTTATTTAACATTTAGTCAAGTTTTGGACCTCGAGGACCCTGTGCAAAAAGAGGAGGGGGGGAAAAACTGAAAAAAATTCGACTTTTCGTCAGTTTTTCGTCAATATTTTTTTTTCCTTACATCCTACTGCAAAAGCATCTCAGTACTTTTTTGTAGAGCGTTAAATTTCCCACAATTTTTACTAAACAAACTTATTTGTAAGTCAATTCGTTACCGAGATATGGCGCTACGAAAGAAAAGTCAATTTTCAAAAATCGCTAAAAAATGGCGAAAATGCAGAATTCCACCTTTTTTCTTCATATATCAGAATAATGATGAAGTGTTGTTTCTATTATGGTCCCTTGTTACAATAACCAATATTTGAACCCCCCTTCCCTACCCAACCCCAAATACCAGCTCCGGTGCTACAGAATTTGCTGCACTTGCAGGAAACAATTTGGAGGATGTTATCTGACCTATCATTTTTGGTTGTGGGGATTGGTAGTACCCCTCGCATGGTTAGCCCCACACTGATGGGAGAAATTCATTACCTAACCACGCTTGTACTTGTTGAAAAATGCGGAGGGAGTGGTAATTGGCAGCGTCCCTTGTCGGTGGTAGGCGGGCTAGACGACCTGCTGTACCGATTATTCACACGATTAGTTACGAAGGCTAAATTGCAACTAGCCCGCCTACCACCGACAAGGGACGCTGCCAATTACCACTCCCTCCGCATTTACCAGCAAGATCGAATTCCAAACACCACTATCCTACAGAAGACTCAAATGATGGGCATATAATCTCTCCTCATTCAGGGACAATTAAGATGGTGTACGGACATCTAGTTTGCATGGACGATGCTAGGCTACCTTAAGTCTGTTTTCTATTCACAACTGTATAAAGACAAACGCAAAGCTGGAGGACAATACCTGCCTTACAAAGATGTCCTAAAACATCACCTAGCTGCATGTGAGATTCCAACAAAACATTGGGAAGAGCTTGCGAGGCAGAGGCAAGTGTTAGAAAACTAAAAAAAAAGGAAAGTGTATATAGTTATATATTTTTATGTTATTTAATAAATAAATATTTACTTTATCCCAAAAATTATTCATAACGTAGGTAGGTTAGGTCATATAAAAAGAAACAATACAATCAGGTTCAAATGTTTATTTTATAAAACTGAACCTTGATTTCATAGGGTTTAAAAGCTACAGACTACTAGGACTTCGTAACGACCACTGCTGAGAAGAAATCCCGAAAGAAACTCATTTGAACAGTATTGGTCCCTTTAATGCCAGAGGGGTCTTTAATATATTAATATATTTTTATAATCATATTTCATCTTTTTATCACACAACAACAATATACAAATTATGAACAGCCAGAAATAATATCTGAGTAATGGACTTATATCAAAAATACTTTCATCATTAAAATGCTACATTATCTCGAAATAACATAGGCTGTATTCATTACTAGACACTCCCGTAAGAAGCCGGGATGGGCTGCCAGTATTTCATTAAATTTCTCAGAACATAATCTATGAAACATCATCATCAAAAACATATAGAAATATTCAAATGACAAAGTTACAGCATAACAATAACAACATAATATAAAATCAAATTATATTTAGTACTTATCTTTAAGTCTGAACACCTCAAGCTCCAAATGAAGACTGAGTCAGAAATCAATGGCCACGTCTCATTTCGACTACTGCACAGTCAATACAAAAACTGTTTATGTCAAATTCAACAAAATTACTTTTTATACTTTAGTCTAATTAATACAGTTTATAAAATACACTTAATTGTTAATTTAATATTTAAGAATTTAATGTAAATAGAAATGCTTTATATAAGTAAATATATTGGACATTATTTTTTAATTTGAATTAAACAGGAAGTTACATTGTCATTCACCTCAATATATCCGTGGCACTACCTACGGTGCCAAAACAACCGACACTAGTTACAAATAATAATTATTAGAGTATCTGTATTAAAATAAATATAAATGAGGTAACCAAAATTATAATAAAAATTTCAATATCTGACACGGCCATACTGACAGTACTTCGTCCTCGAAGTACTTAATATAACATTTCTTATAAGAACAAAGACAACACTATTCAACACATCCAACGATTTCAATACCATAGAAATATATAATTTTTATAAATCACACTCAATATTTGTAAAGTCTTAAAACATTTTACGTATTAAAAACAGACACATTTAACATATTAAGTGTTATTAGAACCAATAACTTACATTTTTAATTGTTTCGAAACGATACATGTAGGTACGTTACATATCAAACATTTTTAAATTTCATCCAATTTATCAAACGTTATCTATCCACTCTAATAACTTCAATCTATTTACCCATCATTTCACTTATATCTTTTCAACACTGTTTTAAACACCAATCTATTAATTTATAACGTATCAAATGTTTTCAACACCATCAATATAATAATAACATACTAAACGTTTTCATCACCAATAATTTAAGTCTATTCTAATACAATAAAAAGAAAAACATTTACTTATGTAATTATTTCTTATGTCTATCCTGTTAGTGTCCCACCTTTCACATTTGGTGAACAGTTAACAGTATCCCTCCTGTTAGTGTCCCACCTTTCACATTAGGTGAACAGTTAACAGTATCCCTCCTGTTAGTGTCCCACCTCTCACATTAGATGAACAGCTAACAGTATCCCCCAGTTAGTGTTCCACGAACAAGTAACAGTATCACTCCTGTTTATGTTCCACCTTTCACATTAGGTGAATAATTAACAGTATTTAATATACATTTTAGCGAAGAAAGTAATAGTATTATAACTAAGTATAAATAGGTAATTGCAACTAATTATAAGAATACCCTATTCATGATATGTTTATCAACTCATTCTCCCGTGACACTTTCTGAAAGCTTCAATAATATTTCGCAATTTACTTTGACTTTACAGAAAATAAGATTAAGGTAGGTACATTAAAATTACAGATGGAATCAATGGGTACTTATCACTATGCCCTGTCTTTTAAGACTTACGTATATCAATAAATTGACATTTATTAAAATATTTGAAATATTAATTTTGTCATATATAATATCTGTCATATTTATGCTCTTCGACAATTTCAAAAACCGCTCGGCCAGTCTGACATTCGACAAGCTGAACCTCCAAAACATAATCACGGTATAAACCGGAAAAATCAGAAATATGTTACAGCTTTACAGCAAAACAAAATAATTATAATCTTAAACGCTGAGTTATAGCACACTATTATCTGAGACACAATGTAAAATAGAGGTAAAAACTACGCCACTACGTCGCTTTTACAGTCGAGAGGTATAGTGAGTTTTCTTAAATACTTAATAAAAGTTAAACTAAGAATTATATTTATCACTTATATATAACATTTTCATTACACAATCACTAGATATTTACTTAAACCCAAAATTGCAATTTTTGTTTAATTCTAAGACAGATTAACACAAAAGAAAGTAATCACTTTGTTTTATTTTGACGAAGTTAATTTCGAGCATTTCATAGAAAAACTAGGAAAAAACAACAACACTCACTGCAGTATTTCATTAATTAGAAGCTGACATTGACAGTAATGAATTGATATATTTTTTTATTAAGTTACATATTATTGCACAAATGTTTTAAACATCATACATATAAAAGTAATTAGGTTCCGTAATTTGGGGGGAATAGGGGCAAATCTCAACTTTACGACAAGATTTAAAGTATTTTTCAACAATGTATTGCTATAAGAAAGTCTTTAGAGTCTATTTTTTGTCTTTCACATACTTATCGTATCTTATCTTATAAGATCTTTCACATAAGATCTGATAACATTTGAATTCGAGTGAAAATCACCCGGAATCTAGGTCGGAATCCGGATCTGGATTAAAGCAGGATCAATAGGGAAATCTGTTATAGGTACCCACCTACTATTTTTTACTACTCGTTTAGTAGTATAATTTAACTTTGCAACCATTGGAAAATAAAAAAGTCATTCCTACTTTCAAAACATAATTTAAATTAATATAAAAAAAAAAAAAATTCTAAATAACTTGCTAGATTAACGTAAATACCAATAATATATATATATTTTAAATTCTATATTGCGACAACCCTAAGAAGCTGTGTCTCTTGTCTCTATTCAACTTATTTTCACCCTAATAACCTCTTTCTTTTCTTTCCATAACTGACTCGTCCCCCTCTAAAGTAAGTGTTTTGGATATTTTTACAATTCATCGAATAACATCACAATTTATCTCATATTTTTATATATTTTAATTTAATCTCATCAATATCTGTAGATAATGATGAACTGGATGAACTGTTGTTTACTTAGTTAGCCAACGCCTTACTTATGGTTCACGTAAACGGCGATTCCAATTTCAAAATTATGAGTTGTATCGTCAGAATTCATTCAATCTATTTTTAAATTTATTTGCCACTGTAATCGCCGACAAGCTAATTGTTATCGATCTACCCTAACAATTTTTTTTTTTTGGCTCGGTTACGTCTAAGTCTTGAATGCTCGGGTCAATCGGTATATCTGCATTACAGATTATAAGTAAACAAATGAGAGTGAAGCCAGTCTATTTTTAAAAAGTGTTACGAGTATTACTTATATGATGCAACAAGACTTTTCACAAACCGCTTGGCCAATCTGACGACCAACAAGTTGGATTAAAAATTTTATGACAGTAGCGTAATTAAGGCGTTAACTTCAGCTTTAAATATCGAACAGATCAAAATGGGTAAATTACTTATGTATGAAGGTACAAATCTTACAATTAAATGAACATTGTTTTAGGGCTCGAGTTAATGTTTTTGCAGCCCTTTTTTTTGAACAATGAGAGGAATGCCCAGTGGGCACACAAACAAAATTAACATTTTTTTTCAAAGAAAAATGACTACCTTCATTTATCATAATTTCCACTATCTTCTTCAGATGGTCAGAGGACCTCCTACCAAGTTATTACAAAGCCCTGGAGGGCCTTACCAGCTTTAGCTGCCTGTTGGTTCTGGCTTCATAAAGTTGCTCAGTTCAGAGGGCCGCGACTCGATGTTTTTTTTTTTTTTGCACCAAATCTCTACGCCGTTGCCACTCTCGGCTGGATCGAAAATCGGCATGGCGACGTCTTCGATTCGGCGATTCCATCGATGCGATGAAAAGGCGTCACTGAGGAAAAAGAAAAAATATTAGTTTGTTATTTAAGCTGGAATCTATCCCACTTCTGATGTTAGAAAACTAAAAAAAAAGGAAAGTGTATATAGTTATATATTTTTATGTTATTTAATAAATAAATATTTTGTACTTTTACTTTATCCCAAAAATTATTCATAACGTAGGTAGGTTAGGTCATATAAAAAGAAACAATACAATCAGGTTCAAATGTTTATTTTATAAAACTGAACCTTGATTTCATAGGGTTTAAAAGCTACAGACTACTAGGACTTCGTAACGACCACTGCTGAGAAGAAATCCCGAAAGAAACTCATTTGAACAGTATTGGTCCCTTTAATGCCAGAGGGGTCTTTAATACATTAATATATTTTTATAATCATATTTCATCTTTTTATCACACAACAACAATATACAAATTATGAACAGCCAGAAATAATATTTGAGTAATGGACTTATATCAAAAATACTTTCATCATTAAAATGCTACATTATCTCGAAATAACATAGGCTGTATTCATTACTAGACACTCCCGTAAGAAGCCGGGATGGGCTGCCAGTATTTCATTAAATTTCTCAGAACATAATCTATGAAACATCATCATCAAAAACATATAGAAATATTCAAATGACAAAGTTACAGCATAACAATAACAACATAATATAAAATCAAATTATATTTAGTACTTATCTTTAAGTCTGAACACCTCAAGCTCCAAATGAAGACTGAGCCAGAAATCAATGGCCACGTCTCATTTCGACTACTGCGCAGTCAATACAAAAACTGTTTATGTCAAATTCAACAAAATTACTTTTTATACTTTAGTCTAATTAATACTGTTTATAAAATACACTTAATTGTTAATTTAATATTTAAGAATTTAATGTAAATAGAAATGCTTTATATAAGTAAATATATTGGACATTATTTTTTAATTTGAATTAAACAGGAAGTTACATTGTCATTCACCTCAATATATCCGTGGCACTACCTACGGTGCCAAAACAACCGACACTAGTTACAAATAATAATTATTACAGTATCTGTATTAAAATAAATATAAATGAGGTAACCAAAATTATAATAAAAATTTCAATATCTGACACAAGCATGGCGCAGCTCTGTCAAAGAGGATGTTAATAAATTTGAATAGAATCGGCTATCAGATCTCGACTCTAAATACCTCCTACGAAAAACCCGTCCCAAGCCTTCCTACACGTACACATACAACAACTTAGGTCAGTTGCACTGTGTGCCATGCAACCGGATCTTCAAAACCAAGTTTGGTTTTGCTAGCCATATCCGTTCCCATCTACGGAGATTACAAGATTCGCCGTTGACGGACACGTCAGGGAGGACATGACTATCATTCCCCACAACCAAAAATGCTGGCCCAGATAACATCCTCCAAATTGATTCCTGCAAGTGCAGCAAAGGCTGTAGCACCGGAGATGGCGGCTGCAAGAAAGCAGGTCTTAGATGCTCAGCAATTTGCAAGTACTGCACAGGCCACTCCTGTGAAAACGCCCCCACAACTGATTTGAACGAGGAGGACTCATCAGAGATAATCGACGAATACGACAACGGCGAGGACGTCCTTAACAGCCTGATCGCTCAGGAGGACGACGAGCTATTAAAAGCAGAACTAACGGCTAAGGAATCTTGACAGGAGCTGTAATGAGTACAAATGAGTACCTATGTATGAGCACCTTTCAACAATAATATCTCTGTTGCTTATAATTTATGCTTTGTGAATACCTTAATTTTGTTAATTGCATTAATTTTGTTCATGAAAGGACTTTGTCTTTTTTTACCTGCTCTGGAATAATAATGTAGTGGAGGGAGGGGGAGAGGTCTAAAAAGTAACTAATATCAATACCAACATTACCGACATGATAATATGGTTGGAATGAAATTACAGAAGAAAATAAGCTTTTGAGAATTGGGGATGGGTAGGGAGGGGGGGGGGGAGGGGGTTCAAATATTAGTTATTGTAATAAGGGACCATAATAGAAACAACACTTCATCATTATTCTGATATAGGTATATGAAGAAAAAAGGTGGAATTCTGCATTTTCGCCATTTTTTAGCGATTTTTGAAAATTGACTTTTCTTTTGTAGCGCCATATCTCAGTTACGAATTGACTTACAAATAAGTTTGTTTAGTGAAAATTGTGGGAAATTTAACGCTCTACAAAAAAGTACTGGGATGCTTTTGCAGTAGGATGTAAGGAAAAAAAAATATTGACGAAAAACTGACGAAAGGTCGATTTTTTTTCAGTTTTTCCCCCCCTCCTCTTTTTGCACAAGGTCCTCGAGGTCCAAAACTTGACAAAATGTTAATTAACCATCCCTGAACAACATCTCCAAGTTTCATTAAATTCCGACCTTTTTCTATCTGAAACTACCTGTCGACTGGGCTAATAGCGCTATATTAAAAGTGGATCATATCGAAAACAGATTATGAATTATCAGATTTAATTTTAATTACAACATCCCAGTCATGAAATCAGGTGCGTGAGAACTCAGCTTTAATTAATTGTTACTTGTTACCAAGATTGTTAAACACACATAACTAGTCGTACTGGAGATCAATTTTTTTTTTGGCAATTTCTTTGGATACGCCCAGCAGATTATAACGTGTAGCTGAGTTTCTTCGCTATATGTTACTTAGTTATCACAGAGTTTGTGATTTTTAGAACTGACTTAGGTATCATAATCATGGAACAGAAAATATAGTTAAAAAGAAATTTAAGTTAACTTATTTTTTTTTAATTAAAATATCCTATTTAATGTTTTCAACCATCTTTCGCAAACTATTATTTTGTATGTTAATTTGTTTATTAGGACAGATAACTAAGTCTGCCGGGCTAGCATGACCACCAAAACACGATATGATATAGCGATTTATCCACGCCAACTGTCAAAATATGATAAATATCGCCGCCATGTTGAATTTTTATCTTAACAGCGAGCATCACCGTGCCAGTGACGTCACCGTGTTATGATACGATAGGATAAAAAAAAGAGCGAGCACGACAGTTGGCTATTTATCGAAAATTCGAGCATGACCAAATATAAGCGATAAAAATATCGATTTTTGACATGTATTCGTGTTATTTTATCGACGATGTTTAGAGTGCGTGATACGCTCGATATAATAAAAATTAGTTTTTTAGCATTTATTCATTCTCCGATTAAAAGGTAAGAATTATTTTTATGATTGTTGTGTAAATGTTTATGAAATAAATGCAGAAAATAATCCTTGATATTTATTTTTTCAGTTACAACATCACAATAATATGGCTAGGTCATATCAAAGAATAAATTTACTACCTATGTTCGGAGTTAGAGGGAAATTTGCACGAAATTTGGCTCCTCAAACTTCTACAGGATACCCTGTAGAAGTTTAAAAAAAATAATTATATAAATAATCAATGAGTGAATAATAATATGAATTATTTTTTTAAGATTATATGAATAAAAGAAAACGATAATTAATTAAGTGTCAAAGTCACCTACCGACGTCAAAAACGTGAGATTAAAAAAAAAAAGAACGAGTGAAAATGAATGATGATTGAAAATTTTTATTATTACATTGGCAGCATTGTTATTTCATATCGCGAAGCTAATCATTTCGTACCATGTGGTAAATTTTATCATATCATGTTGCTACTTTGGTCATGCTCGCGAAATTGATAAATATGTTGGTGATATATGATACGATATATTTTATCGTATATCTACGACGCGTGGTCATGCTAGGGGGGCAGGCTTATTTTAGAAAACGTAAGACTATATATAGGTAACTAAAAAGATACTCCTAAGGGGCAAACGATTATGTTGTTTTGTATACCTAGTTTATTTAGTGATTGACTATTCTGTATCTTTATCACGAATTTTTTTATGTATAATTGACTTACCTAAATAAATTTTGTAATTGAAAAAGAATTAAATAATTAAAAAGAATATATCAATATATCTTTAAGATAAGTAACAAATGTTACATGTAGGTAATCCGAAAATTAATAAATCAACTCAAACGTGACAAATATACTTTACTGCTTTAATATATAAAATCGATATAGCCTCTTCTTTTTATAATCGGTTATTATAAAAGGTACATCAGCCTGTATATATTAGCAACCTACTGATTATAATTTCGATGCTCTAGAAGCCACACATTAGAAGTATAACGCCTTTCGTGGCATTATAAGTGTGGGAAAGAGTAACACCATCATCTATTACACCGAATGGATGTTAAGTGTTGTCCATATTATATTTTATCTATATTAAGAACTGTGATTTAATAGTATTTCTAAAATGCTGTAAAAAAATAGGGGGTGGAAAATATGAAATTTGTAACTTCAAAGATAACTTGGGCCAAATTTTTTATGTAATTTCCTGTGTAAGTTACAATAGGTTTGTAAATTTTAATACCTAATACAAAAGATTATTTTTATCCTAAGCAACATTCACGCAATCAAACTAGTCCTTAAAGGTAATATACATATCTACATACAGCACAGCATTAGAAATAGAAATATAAATATTTATTAATATTAATAAATATTTAATATTATATTTATTATATTTTATTTTATTATATTTAATATTTTTTTTATTAATATTATTATTAATTTATTAATATTCATTTGAGCTTAAAAAGGTCTTTTTACTGAACTCATGCTAGAACTTCTTCGATCTATCATTAACAACAAAGTAAACAAATGAAGATACTAAATACAGGTGGTTTAAGATTATACCAAACCTCTCCTCATTTCGTATAATACTAACACTTAAATCTCAGTAAATAACTGGCATCCTTACATTTTCATAAGATTTTGCGACCGATTTTATGATAGAGTACTCGTATAGAGTTTATATAGAGTTTATTACATCATAAAATCTAGGTAATTATCATTGGTTCTTATGCACCATACAGGCGCTACACGAATACAATTACATGAAAGTAGCTCGTATTATTTTATAGTTACACTAGCTGTTGTCCGCGGCTCCATCCGCGGCAAAATGTTTGTTTCTCATGCAACCTATATTTGCAGCCCTTTAAAAAAATATAAATGTCTGTGTTTGACCTCGAGTCCTCAATCACATTTAATTTTAATCAAAATGAAATATAATCATAATATTTATTTCAGCTGCGCGAAATAAATATTAAAAATATTATGCTCCAAAGAGCCGACTGGTAGGAAGTAGCGCAGAACAGGAAGGAGTGGAAGCTTCTAGTATCGAAGGCCAAGATCCTCTTTGGGTTGTCGAGCCATCGAAATAAGTACCTAAGTATTTATTTCAGCAGTTTAGTCGTAAAAGAATAACAGAAAGACAGATAGACTTTCGCATTTATAATAACAGTTTCGATGGGCAAACACTGGATATTTACCCAAGCAGGTAACTATTACCTTATACGAGCTACTTTATCACATAATGTAAGTACCTAAATGTTACATAACATTTATTTCGATTGATCTGCCAACTACATATGACGGCCAACTAAACTAAAGATCATGATTGTAAATCATTGTTTGAACAAATATCAATTAAATAAATCTCAATCAATTAAACCACAAAACAGATTTTATTTTATTTTTTATTTTATTTATTTGGGTAACAAACAATGGCCTTACATAAATAAGTAACAATTACATGATGAAACATATATTAATAAAATGCAGTTTTCACTTGAGTTTTGAAGAAAAATATACTTATTTTAATAATAGATTTTAATTGGGTATAAAAGGATAGTTAACTTTATAGAGACATATGGTTTTTTTGTTCATGGTTTCAGAATGAGCATAGAGGGCATAACCGCAAGATAAGGGAGAGAAGACCTAACCTCAGAAAATATTTCAAAAACAGCAACTAAGTATGACAGTAGGTATTAACTTAACCGGAACGGTGTAAATGAAGTCAGTTTCGACCAAACATAGTAATGTTATAATAATTACAAAGCAGCCACTGATCAATTTCCAATAGGTTCTTAACCTGGAAAATATTGTTCGAGAGCAGCTGTTGTTAACAACACAACGGTTCAAAGTATGATCATTTTGTGGTAGGCGTAGAGAGCCTACCGTGCGGTATTAGAAATTATAGGGTTACCGTGTATCATGCTTGTTGATTTGTTGTTGATGTATTAATTATATTATGTGTGGCAATTCCAAAATTGGGCGAGTCTGAATGTGGAGAGTGAGGAATGCGGAGGAAGATGCGGAGAACTGTAACGATAGGAATCAGGTGACAATATGTAGTCATTCCAAAATTAGTAGTAGGTAAAAAAAAAATTAAGTCCGAATACCTACTTACAAACAATTATTTCATAAATAAAAATGAATTAGCTTCTGCACGCGTATTCAAATCCATATTATTTATTTTTAAAAAAATATGGATTTGCCGAAGATTAATCAAACAGACTATCAATATTTAAAAAACTATTCTCTCGGACACACAGCAAGATTTCGTCGAAGTGACGTAACTTTACCTTGTAGTTTTCCAAAGAAAGCAGTAAAGCATTTGTTTTACGAGAGTAATGTACGTGACCGTGCGCCCGCGGCTATGAGCTCTATTTAGTTTGGTGTAAACGATGAATTTCGCGAAATAGTGTAAAGCCCAGGGCCGCATTTACTGTCATATTCATCAAAAATTAATGAACAAATTAAATCTATTTTAGTTAAAATGTTTGTACACACATATACTATAATAGCCGCGCCCCGGGGCGTCGCTCCCGTGGGAATTTCAGGATAAAATGTAATTTCCCCATGTGCTATTTTCAGTATTTTACTAACCGTGTGCCAAATTTCATCAAAATCCGTCCTGTAGATTTTGCATGATTGAGTAACAAACATCCTCACAAACTTACAAATTCACAAACTCACATCCAATCTTTCGCATTTATAATATTAGTAGGATACACTGATACTCTCTGTGCAAAAGATAGAGCGCCCAGTTTCATCTACCAGGCTAGACAAACGTGCTCTACCTCTGCAGCTCACAGCCCCCGCAAGTCCATACCTCAATCCATACTAATATTATAAATGCGAAAGTTTGGATGTGAGTTTGTGAGTTTGTGAGGATGTTTGTTACTCAATCACGCAAAATCTACTGGACGGATTTCGATGAAATTTGGTACAGAGGTAGATAATGACCTGGAATAGCACATAGGCTACTTTTTATCCCGGGAAAAAGCACTGTTCCCGTGGGAAATTCACGCGGGCGAAGCCGCGGGCAAAAGCTAGTTTTTTATATATTTAATCTGTAAGTTGGTGGATGAGTGAAACTAGTGAATGCTTGAATAATACTGTCTATATTTGACGGAATATCTGACTATATAATGTAAATGGTACAAAGAGTATACAATTAGTTATAGAAGGTTAAATAGGTAGTATAGGTAGGTACTTAATCTATACCTCACAAATCATTTATCTATATATCTGTTGACAGGCCCATCCCGCACGCATGCGTATGGGACATGGAGCTCCCTATCTCCAAGCGTACCTCTTAAAACCAACCGGACCATTAGTTCCTTAGTTAGTAGATCAGTCTGCCCTATCTATCGAGGTCAGTAGCTATAGAATACCTATGTACAGTTTGAAATAAATAAGTTCATCTGATGGGTCGATCTCGGAGAATGCACTTCGACCAGATTGCGGAAATCCTTACAAAGGGAGATATTAGGAGCACCCATAACCAGCGAGCATGTATGAAGAGAGTGATGAGTGTAGAGGAAGCGAGAGAGATCTGTAAGGATCGTAACAAGTGGAAATTGCTAGTCTCTGCCTACCTCGTAAGGTTCCCTCTATTATGGTTGAGCTTTGGGATGGCTGACCCTCGCGTCAACTCGGGAACGGGTGTTGCCAGGGGGAACCTGCTTCGATCCTGATTCGAATTTTATTTTTATTTTTTGTTCTTAACCAATTCATTGTGGTTACTTGATCACAAACATTTTAACATGTTTTATTATATTATTATTTTTTTTCCTTATATTTTATTTTTGACTGTACACAATCTAGTGTATGTATAAAGTTAATGAATAGCCTCTCTGGCATGCTAGGCGACCAAGACTGTTTCATGAGTTTCTTTCGGCATTTCTTCTCAGCAGTGGTCGTTCCGAAATGCTAGTAGTTTGTAGCTTTGAGACATAAAATATTATGATGAAATAATTAGTTATCTACGTGAAGGCTCTTTGCCTTCTTTGAAGGCCAAGTTTCAATAAAAAAAATTGACTTTGACTTTGACTCAAGGGAAAAAGGCATGATGATATGGTATGTAAGTCCATCACTGGTGAAGCCCACAGACCACCTGACAGTTAACAGACTGGACAAACAGCCGCACAAGCATTGCCAACACAATATACCTATTTGACATGTAAATATTGTTTGACTTGCAATTATTCCCTGAAATGTATTTGAATGAAGGTAACAAACGGGCTAAATACAAGTATTTAGTTAGCTTACGAGTACTAACGTAAGAAAACAACCATTATGAAGTTACTTGGTCACACGTCACACCACACATAATCATGTACAGTCAACTGCATGTTAAGTTAAAATTGACTATTAAAGTTAACTACTAAATTCAAAATAATTACCTAGTTTAATTTTACTATGAAAGTTAAAATTATTTTCGTTTTTAGTATACCTTAACAACTTTGTTTCAATATGGATTCTTTCTAGATCTCAAAAGATAATAATCGTAAAGGTAAGTCCATCCTTTCGGGACTACAGTTATGGGAAGACTATATAAACTGACGAGTGTTCATTGGGATATTTCATCTTTGCCTTTACACTCACCATTTAGTACCTTTGTATTGAGGAAACAATGTACTAGTGCAATTTCCGGTAGCCTGATGCACGTAGTGATTATATTGGCCTGATGATAGCGAACCAGACGCGATCTTTACAACACCACTATATAACCAATATAATAATAGTACTCATAAATTATTGCCACCTCTGAATACGAGGTAGTCATAAAAAATGGATTAAATATCTATATTCGTAATTCTGTTGTGATGATTGTATCTATTGAATTCCGTAAGGCAAAAATGAAATAATGTTTTATGGCACAACCACATACATATGTAACATAACTTAGAAATATATTAAGTCATTGCTACTCGTATTTTTAATTGCAGGACTGCACTCACTTATGAGTACAAATTGAATACTTTAATTTAATTTTTTTTTTAAGCTATTAATAAATGTTGGATACATAATGCAGTAATTTTCATAAATGAAACAATACCCGTAAAACTTATAACAAAAGAAGAAAAAAAATGGTCACATCAAAAATCATCAAATCAACCCTTCGAGCAACTAGGACTTCCGCGCACGGCACGGAAGGAGTCCGTGTTGCTCTATGAGCCAACCAAATTAAACATTCAAAATATGAAACCATGGAGTACCTAGGTTTTTATTTATTTTAAGACAAACGTCAAACATGTTCCTTTTCTTTCTGTTTTTAAAATCTCATTCCTACTAGATAATATGGTAGCGTTAGTTCGCGTAACATATTCGTCCTTTATAAATCGTTGTTTAGTGGAAACATGGCCTTAAAGTTTGTGACATGCAATGCACAAGTAAGTCTTATCATGGTACTAATTAGCATAAACATATACATACAATGCCGTTTTGAGACGAGTTAATTGAAGTCCGAATAAAGTTCACCACCGTCTAGATCAAAGTATAGAGCCGACTCTAGCATCCAAAAAAGGCAACAAATAATCTAATACCGTTCCTAATTCTTTGTAATGATATGTATATTACACGGTTGAATTATTACGCTCTGAACTCGCAATATTGGGGCTATGTGCAAAAAATAATGTAAGACATAAATTATATAAACTCAAATTTTGTATCATCAATCAATTCTTCATCGACTACTTTTCCTATCTATTTCATAATAAAAAAATACGATGCACTGTAGCTTGTGTATAGGAGAGGTCTAATTAATTGTCCAGTTATGGACATTTTAAAACTTTTAAGTGAAAAATAGTTGGACTAAATGTCATTCTCTGTAAGTCGGATCTTTCGACCAAACAGAAAATGGCAAAAAGGGTAATTCGTAAGACAGAGGTGATGATGATGAAAAAATGGCCCATGAGGGGATCGAACCCGCGACCTTCGCGTTATTAGCACGACGCTCTAACCAACTGAGCTAATGGGCCGCTGTTGCACTAAGAGAAAAATAAGTATTTTACTAATAAATTCACCGTCTTATCCAAGTACCTAAGTCTTTTTATGGCTATTGATATAACTACAGTATTACTATTTGGGTCGATAAAATGATCTAATCTTATAGTAGGTGATGTTTAAATTAATGAGTCATAAAGTTCTTTTTGAAACTAAATACCTACTAATATGTCACTAAACACTAGTATGTCACTCGGAGAAATGCAAGGAATCTACAAATACTTAATGCACTTCGAGCTTGACAGCTCGTTGTCACCTCTCACATCAAAATCTGATCAGCCGTTCAGGACTTATGGTGGAATAAAGAAACTTACATACATACTTATATATACATGAACCCTGTAAAATAACACTCCTTTTTTGGTCAGTCGTGTAAAAAAATGATTATCATTATTATACTAGTAACATTATTTACATTGGCTATCACACTCACGTCTGTTGAGGACATAAATTCTAATTAGCGTCAAACAAAATAATTAATAGCCAAAAATTCTTTAAAAAGTTAATAATATGTGATAATTTATAATTACTTCGTAAGATTGTTGTTACAAACGCAAAATTTGAGATAAGTCACATATTAAAATAGATAAGAATGGCATAGGGAACCTGTTCGGTAATTTCATCAAACTAGAGTATGGTAGCGTGGCCGAGCGGTCTAAGGCGCTGGTTTAAGGCACCAGTCTCTTCGGAGGCGTGGGTTCGAATCCCACCGCTGCCAAGTACTTTTTGTTTTTTTTTTCTGGATAATTAATTTACCATAAATTAACAATAATACTGCTCGCAAAAAAAATATGCTTTATTTCATCTCTAATATGATACCATAAAATATTTTATTTTTTTAATATGTATTAACCGCCTTAAACACAGGATCGTTCAGATCCTAGCTTAGGCACTAATTTATGTATGTCTTTTTCATATTTTTTAAATTATGATTTCTTATTATATTATACAAAAATCACGTGTCACGAAGTTTACCCGAGACAAACTCCAAAACGACTAAATCGATGTTCAATGAATTAATTAATATTTTTCTTCAGAAATGGGAAAGTTAGATCAGTAAATTAAACGTGGGTGAAGCTGCGAACAAACTCTAGTAATAATATTTATATACCAGTGCACTAAACTCTTTAAAAACAATAATACAGAAAGTCTCAACTTAGGTTGAAAAAATACCATATTATTATATTTTTACTAAATGTAAGCATTCAAAACACCGAAATCTATTATGTAGATAAAAATAAAAGTGCTGCAGTAAAGTCATAAATGAATCTATATAGTAAGAGTCGCAGTTAAAATACAGTTACAAAATGTAGAGTCAATACAATAATGTAAAAAAAAAACAATAATATAGAGTCAACTATTTAAAAAGTTAATTAATTGATTAGCAAATTACGATTACATTATTATGTTTTATCAAATACTATATAATCTCTTACTGGTGTATATGTAAAAAACCGATAGTTTTTAAATTTGTTAATTTATCTCTTTCAGAGCGATAGCTCTTATCGCGGTTTGATAATGATAAAACATTTTACTCTCTTTTTCTGCGTCTTTGTTGTACTTTCAGCCTTAATTCCAGTTGCATTACTGTACAAAATAAATTTTAACAACCGTGTCTGTTAATTTAATACTCATACAGTTTATTACGACCACCCGGCAATAAATAAATAAAAAACCTAGAAGGCATAATTACAACTCAGCAGCAACTCATAAAAAATAAAATTTATTAGAGCTTATCAGAGTCAGCCAATAGTAGCCAGTACATTCTTTGTAAAAAAACCTTATAATTTATGGTATTACCGACTATTATAAAATTAAATTATAATTCTCCACAAATCAACGATTGATGGATTACGTTCGTACAAATTGCTTCTATTGAAGAAGATATCAAATTTTGACAGCATCATTAAGACATTTATCAGGCTGTGTCCCTAAATCACAGCAAGAGACGGTAGCTATACAAATAAACTTTAAGAAATCTCATTGAATCAAACAATTAACAGTATAAGTTCATCGATACGTCGCTGCGCAGTGCCATCAATCTCACTCAAATCGTAGACTTTTTAATTTGCCGCATGCCTATGCCTTCAATTGAATCGCTTATTATGAGTCCGACACACTTACGCGTGTCAATTTTTCTATGGTTACAAATGGTACAATGATGTCTGTTTTTAATACCGGTGAAATTTGAATGCTAATGAATACCAAATAAACCGCATTATTATTTAAGTACTTGGGTGTCATGTTGTAATTATTTTTACTTCAAAAGGGCCGAAGGAGGAAAATACTTAGGCTGTATTGCACCAAAATTGAAGTTACTGTAAAAGTTAGTTTCAACTTTAACAGTAAGTGACGTTGACTTTTGACATACTATTTGGCAACTGGTGCAACTCATATTTTGCCTAACCGTTATTTTAACTGGATTTTCGATTCGGTTAAAGTTACTGTCTAAGTAAGAGGATGCAATTCAACCTAGTATCTTAATAAAAGTATAAGTATGTTTTCTTAAATATAGCTCATAGGTCATAATACGGTCCATGTTATGATGTATGAAATCATCTATCAAGCAAACTAAACATCGCAGATATTTTTCTAATAAAAATTCACCATTTAATTTGTAATGTTGTTTTATTACTTTATTCTTCAACAGTAGTAGTCCTATTCGTTATTTCACTAGAATTAGTTTAGTGAAACTACGTATCACTGACGGTAAATTGGTTTTTGACATATCACTAGATATTTTTAGTAAAAAGTCGTAAAAAACAAGAATATTCGACATATACCGGGATTTCGTAATATCCCTAGGGATTTCGTGAAATCCCTAATATCCTCATTTCCCTGCGACATATACATGGCGCACCTTGAGAGACCTATGTGCCACAGTGTACAGATTCTAGATGATGGCCAAAAGTACAACAAACTGTTTATTTTGAACTTCCTGGTTTTGACAAAATCGAGTTGTAGAACAAAGTGTACCTAATAATGCTCGCACCATAGTTTGTGGACAAACCAGTCCCAGTTTTTGGATGCTTTCTTCTAGATTATCTCATATATAGATTACCATATAGATTCGTTACAGGTTTAACGATTTCACAATCGATCAAGGCTTCTTTTTCTTCTAATTTAAGAGTCTCTACAACAACGCATAAAGTTTGAATAATATAAAAAAACCTAAATTTTATTTTTTTATTAGAATAAATTATGAGATCTCTGTTGGACATTTCATATGATAAATACGATACAAATTTACCCCAGTAGTTAAGCAAAATGTGCTTCAATATACTAATAGATTGTATTCTTCAATTGCTATTACGATTACGACAGACTCCAGCTAATAATAAAATCAATTCCTTGCACATTCGGTATTAAACCTCATTGGAAATGTAACAGGAGGTTTACACGCATCATGTGGACGGATGAGCTGCACAGCACAGGTGCTCTCTCTCGCCATTTATCCGTCACTCGCGGCACGGGCGGGTCTACTCGCGTCGCTCACATGTTTGCGAAACATTCGAAACTCGCACGGAACATCACTAATTTTTGACAGCCGATCTGAACATTCTATTTCCAAATATTTTTCTTTTTTGACAAAGTGATTTATGGCCAGTGACTTTTGTGATTTTACATACAAAAAATTATAATGTTCAGCTTTTGAGAAATTCGCACGCTAGCAAGATAATTCTTAGGTAAGATTATCTCATTATTAATAATTTAAGTACCACCTTAATTTTTTAGAAAAAGATTTACCTAGTTGTTAATTGTTTACATCTTTCAAGAAAGAAAATCTTCTAAAAGAATGCGCTGTTAGGTAAAGTATGGGATTATCTTACAATTATAATGAAGATTAATGAACATCAATTCCACGCTAGTAAAATTGACTAATTACTATCAAAGTATTTAGAATTCCGTCTGTCTAAATGATTTATCGTTAATTAAGGCAACATACAGGACCATCGATAAATTAATTTACGTAACCAATTCGACAGCTATCTCATTTAAAGGAAAGTGATCGTGACACGAGATTTATTGCAGCTGCGAAAGTGGTGTTGTCGAAAATACCTATCTCTGCATATTG
Source organism: Ephestia elutella (assembly GCA_018467065.1). NCBI lineage: Eukaryota > Metazoa > Arthropoda > Insecta > Lepidoptera > Pyralidae > Ephestia > Ephestia elutella. The sequence goes on from CM031582.1 coordinate 8,120,703, forward strand.
GATGGCATGGTGCAGTTGACTGCATCTCGTGAAAGAAAGAATATAATTAGCCAATCACGCACCACGATTCTCTAGCCTAGAGAAATTATTTTCTATTTTCAAATGGAGCTGAGAACGATGTTGTTCGTACGCCATTCTCATTGTGTTGTAGTAGCAGTGTGACTACTATTGGATTTATTACGTGAATTAAGAAATTGATGCTCTGTTTGGCGTTAATATTTTTTTCATTGGCATTTGTTTGGATTAGTAATGCATTTTAACTAATTAATTATTTTTAATGATTTTTGTACACTCAAGATGCAGTACTCTTGTTAAATATAAAAATAAGATATGATGAATAAATTCCATGCTAGCAGGACTTGAACCCGCGATCAGGTCTTTATATTAGGTCTTTTATTTAATTTTTAGTAAGATATTTGTGATTATATCAATTTCAAAACTTGCGGTTTGATATGGCGCATTTTTATAATAGGTATGTCAGCGTTTTATCTGCTGGTATTTATCTCTCTTTAGTCGTATTTCCTCATGACTGAGGGTCGTGGTCATCATATGGGATGAAACACATACACAACGTCTCTCTTGGCAATTTTAATGAATTGGTTTGCCATTGCCTTCTCCATTTCACACACTAGCTGATAATCATCAACCAGAGTGCAGGTTTCCTCACGATGTTTTCCTTCACTGGAAGTTAGTGGTGGTCGATGAAAACTAACATAGGTACATTAGTGGTTCTGTCAGAACAGTAGACCTCGCGAGCCCTTCCACGAAATAATTATGGGTAAAATATGAGAACTTTTTAGTTTCTTTGGTTGGTCAATACCACAAAAAAAATACTGAAACCTGCCTTTTTTGCCTCAAATAATATAAATAATAATATAATAATAAATATAGACGGACAAATCACACAGATTGAGTTAGCCCCAACGTAAGTTCAAGACTTTACGGGATGCTAATTTAACAATACTATATTTTATAACAAATACATATAGATAAATATCCAAAACCCACGTCAATCTGAAAAAGATTATTTTCCATCTTGACCCGACCGGGGATCGAACCCATTAGGCCACGGAGGTCGTCAGTCGTCAGAAATGCATGGTACCTATTGGTTATATGTATTGTATGTATATGTTATTTGCGCAACAAAATTAAAGTTCAAAAAAGAAAGTTCAATTTGAAATCGAATCTCTCTGATTAGTAGGTATGTAGGTAATATATATATTACTTTTTTTTATAATAGGATTCTAATCATACAATAAAGTTTTTTGATATCAGATTTATTTCAAGTGTTCAAGATAATTCTACCATGCAAAGCAATCCACAATACAATACCATTAACCAAATAAATACACACAATTCAAAGCCAAGCAAGACAAAAAAGCCATATGATTTTTAAGAACCATTTACATAATTTTATTTAATAAATAAATCAAGTCACTCTTGTAAACGTATTAGCGATTTTGCGAGTATTAAAAGCTTTGCTGCGCCATCTATTGATTTTTTTGTGAACTATCGTATGAGAATTTATAACATGGATTTGTAGCGGTTTTATTGAATTTTACTATGTTGTTCAAACAAAAAAAAATGCGTCTTAATAAAAATAACAAAAATGTCTAATGACATTTTTGAATTATTTTTTAAATAGCTGAGATATGAGGTTTTTTTTATATATTTCGGCCATTTTTTAAAATTTCGAAAAACTGGCTCGACTAAAAAATTCTATAAAATTACCGAACCTGCTTACAAAATTTCATGAGAATCGGTTCAGAAATGCGACCTGTAGGCGATAACATCCGGACAGACAAAAGAATTTTCGGCTAGTGGAAACTGAGACGCTTCGCTCGCTGCGCTCGCTCGGTCGATTAGTCAGATTGGTATACAAACTCATGTAGCACGGGCAGGATTCAAACCTGGAACTTTTGTAGCCACAGGCGGGCGCCCTACCACACGGCCACGACCGCTTCTCTCTGCTGGTATTTACGATATAGGTAATTAAGGAAAAATATCTAAAAAGCTATATCTTCTTTGAAAAGTAGCGCATTCTAAGTGATTGATTGATATGTAAAATTTCTTTTGAATTTAGCGTGAGTTATGGATATCATTGTATAAATTATGCAGATTGATATCGCAATTAATTTTAATATAAATGTTTATTTATATAATTGACCGAGCGAGCGAAGCGAGCGAAGGTCTCTAAATCGAGTTGGGGGCGAAACACATTGTTTGTATGTATGTATGTATGTATGTATGTATGTATGTATGTATGTATGTATGTATGTATGTATGTATGTATGTATGTTTGTACCGCGATAACTGCCGAACCGATGGTCCGATTTTGATGAAATTTGGTAGGCATGTAGGAAATATCAATAGAATTTTCAAGTTCGTTGGGCATCAAAATCGGTTCAGTAGTTTTTAAAATATTAATAAAAACGTCCACGATTATGTAGCAAACGAAACCATAGCGTGTTCTAACTTTGGATAACGCCATCTAGATTTTATTTAGGGAACTGAATTATGTTAGAAAAGTCGAAATCAGAGTATATCAATAAAAACGCGAGTAATAATCGCGAGGTCTAAGTTCGCGGCGAACTACTAGTTTCTTTTGCATATAAACTATACGTTGTTACTAAGTGTAGAATGTTTTACGCATTTAACATAATTTTACTTTTAAATATGTTGCGCAATTCTTTTATTTTTTAAGTTATATCACAAATTACTTATACAATTTCGTCATATTTCTTGGTGACGAAATTGTATAACTGTGCACAGAGATTCCGGGCAGACGAAAGGGCGGGAGGGTTCGGTACCGAAAAATTTACCGGGTAAAAAAAATACCGGTAAAAAACCTCGACCCGACACTACGTCTGTCCGACTAACCTAACCTAACCTATACGCAGTCTGCTACCACTGTAGTTTACAACGGGAACTACAGAACCCTGTATATCAAACCTAACTTAATAGCTACAACCACCCACAAACCCAAGGGTCACTTACCAAACTTAATCTTCTGCTCTTCGGATCCAATCTTGAGTGTCTTCGGAAAGGGGGAATGCGGTCCCTAAACACCAAACCTACCCCGAGATCTCAATTCCCCAGAAAAAATACCTGATCCGTCTAGCAGTTCCACTCGGCAACAGATTTCGGCGTCCCCAGGCAGCCACGTTTCGCATCTCACAAGAAACAGTCAAAGTAAAAGGTTTCACAAACACAAATGTTCAATAGTTATTTAACAAACAGGAAATTCACAAATATAACTCAAACTAGTTAACAAGCAAAAGACGCGAGACCTCTCCGCGTATTAAAATCAAACCGATATGTCAGGACAAATGGCGGCCGTCCGCCATGCCATTCACGCGAGCAATTTCATGCGGCGCGGCCTCCCCGCGCGATGTCCAAACAATACTAATGGACGAATGAAGGTCAATGCCGTTCGAAGCGTCCGCGCAATGTTGCCAGCAGGCAAAACAAAGGCCTGCTATTCACGGCGCAGTACACGCTCAATGCAATGCTTAGATTTTATAAACATCAACAAGTTTATTACAAACATCCCCCCGTCCCGGTCTGAGAAGCAGACCGCTAGCTTACTCTACGGGAAGGCGGGCGAGAGAGGTCACAGCTCTCCTTAAAATCGAACCGTCGACCAACACCTCAGCCACACGCGGAGTGCCATCTCCGCCAAGAATCAAACGTAATATGCGAGCTCGTCGCCAAAGCAATGAGGGCAAATTTGCCTCTTTTAACAATACTAAATCACCCTCCCGGGGAGGCTCAGTCCTGTCTGTCCACTTCACTCTTTGCTGCAGCAAATGCAAATATTCAAGCGACCAGCGACGCCAAAAGTCCTGGCTCATTTGCTGCAACATTTGAAAACGCGACAACCGATATACGCGTTCATCCTTCCAAGGGTATTCGGGCAGGGCATTCAAAGGCTCCTCCCACCAAAAAATGACCAGGGGTGAGAGCTTCCAAGTCATTTGGATCTGGAGATAGCGGACAGAGAGGACGAGAGTTGAGGACCGCCTCAACTTTACAAAACACTGTGGCCAGCTCTTCAAAAGTTAGAGCCGTTTCTCCGATAATGCGGCGGAGGTGGGTCTTTGCGGATTTCACAGCCGCTTCAAAAATCCCTCCCCAATGGGGGCAACTTGGGGGACTAAACTTCCAAGTTATTCCCCTTTGGGCAGCAATTTGACTTAAGCTAGTACAATTTTTATCAATAAACACAGAAACATCCTTAAGATAATTTACAGTTCCCTTATAGTTTGTGCCATTATCAGACCTAATAAGGGAAGGTAGACCTCGACGCGAAACAAAGCGATCCAACGCGGCGACGAAGGCCTCCGTAGTCAGAGCTGATACCACCTCCAAGTGGACAGCCTTGGTGGCCAAACAAACAAACACACACAAATAGCCCTTCACAATACGGGCATTACGAAAGGGAGAAGCCTTGATCGAAAAGGGACCGGCAAAATCGGTTCCAACGCCGTCAAACGGCCTCGACGGTCGGATTCGATCAGCGGGCAAATCACCCATCTGTGGTTGCATCGTGGATGCCTTCAACCTATAACAGGCAATACATCGGAAACAGAACACTACGGATTGCTCTTCGGGCAGACAAAATCCAAAATTCGCGTTGCAAAATAGCCAGCAAAGCATTGCACCCAGCATGGGCGTTACGAATGTGTCGATCAGACACCAAAAGCTGCACCAAGGGTCCGCCCTTGGGCAACAACAGAGGATGGCGAGTCTCATATGGAAGATCCGCCTTCCGGAGCCTGCCTCCAACCCGAAGAAGCCCATCCGAGTCGATGTACGGGTTCAAACGAGCGACCGCGCCCTTCAACTTAGCGCGTCCGTCGCGCAAAATACGAAGCTCTGACTCAAACCGTCCGGTCTGCACGACACGGACCCAATGCAACAATGCGCTCCGGCGCTCTTCTGCACCTGCAATCGGCTCCAACCGCTTTGCCTGTGGGTTTCTACAATTATGTATGAAACGCTTAATCCAACTGGTGACACCCAGAAGCTTATCCAAGCTGCTATACCGAGCAAGTAGCCAATCCGGCTCCGACGTCGTCTCAGCGACTACAGCATGTACACGGAGCCCAGTCAAACTCAAAGAAGTAACATCTGTCTGACAGACAGGCCAAGATGTTTCTGATCCCATCAGCCACTCTGGACCCCACCAGAGCGGGTGTGACACCAATTCTGGTGCCGTACAACCTCGGGAAGCACAGTCCGCTGGGTTAAGCTCTCCCGGCACATGTCTCCATGTTATATCAATTCCGATATTCTGGATTTGGGAAACCCGATTTCCCACAAAAACCTCCAGGGTATGTGGGGCCGCGCGCAACCATGCAAGCGCGACCTGGCTATCCGACCAGGCGAAGATGTCCCGTATCTCGACCGTGGCCGCCAGCTCACTGGCAACGTGATGCACCAATTTAGAGAGAAGGTGAGCTCCACTCAACTCAAGCTTGGGAATAGTCAGCCTAGTCCTGATGGGGGCGACCTTGCTCTTCCCTAACAAAAGCGAGACATTGACCCGGCCATCGGCGTCAACTGTCCGCATATAGACTGACGCGGCGTAGCCTCGCTCCGACGCGTCACAAAAGCCATGCAGGCTGGCTCGATATTTCCCGGGTGGCAATATTCGACGAGGCAAGGCAATCCGATTGACTTCCTTAATCGATGAAAACAACTCGAGCCAATCATCCAATGGAGAGCCAAACAGCGGCTCGTCCCACGAGACGCCCAAAGTCCAAAGTCTCTGAAGAAGACACTTTGCAGAGAATATCACTGGACTGATCCAACCGCTTGGATCAAACATACGAGCTATTACGGACAACACCGTTCTCTTAGTCCAGACTTTTGGTATTTCCAAGTCCACTTGGAATGTGAAAATATCGGTTAGCGGCTGGTACTGCATGCCCAGCACCGCTATCCTGTTGGGATCATCCACATCCTCAAACAGGTGAGGGTTCTGTTGGTGATCCTCCGGGATCCCTTCTAGAACTCTAGGCTCATTGGACAACCACTTACGTAGCTCGTAGCCACCTGTCTTCAATATTTCGATCAATTCATCCCGCAGTAGGAGGGCCTCCTCAATACTTTGGGCTCCGGTGCACACGTCATCAACATATAAGTCACGTGACAGCACGGAAGCCCCACGGGGAAAGCGGATCCGTTCCCGCTCTGCCAATTCAAGCAATGATCTGATGGCGATATAGGGACTAGATTTCAAACCATACGTGTTTGTGTTGAGTTCATACACCGTCACAGGATCCTCAGGGCGCTCACGCCAGAGTATCAACTGGAATCGCCTGTCCTCAGGATGTATGACTGTCTGGCGGAACATCATCCGGATGTCCGCACCAAAAACCACTTGATGTCTTCTAAAGTTCAAGATGATGTCAATTATATCCCTATGCAATTTGGGACCTGAATGCAAACACAGATTCAACGAAACCCCGTTCGAAGTGGGTGCGGACCCATCGAAGACGGTCCTCAATTTGCCTGTTGAGGCCTTCACCACCGCGTGGTGGGGCAAAAAATAATGCTCAGTTGAGCTCCAATCAACTCGAGCCGGAGACATGTGACCCAAATCCTCGTACTCGCGCATAAATTCAATATATTTATCGCGAAGTACGTGGTCACGCTGCATGCGTCGCTCCATGGACAGCAGTCGTTTCTCCGCAAGCGCCCTACTTTGCCCTAGGCTAGGACGAGAGGCAACAAAGGGTAACCTAGTTACAAACCGACCGGAGGGCAACCTCTCCGTGGTCGATCGAAAAAGGGCTTCGCACTCAGCGTGTTCCGGATCCATCCTGGAACTCATAGGTGGCTCCTCCACCTCCCAAAACCTTTGCATGGTCTTGGCCAAGGACGCAGATGCGACAACCGGTGGCTCCTCCGCGGTGCCATTATCAAACACAGGGCCCATCAGGGCAAAACCAAAAATCGTAGACACTGCCATCAGTGAAGACGAACCCAGAGCCTTCTGTGTACCCAACAAAATCCAACCCAATACGTCCGAGCCCAGGAGCAAGTCCACTGGGCCGGGATGAAAGACAAAGGGGTCGGCCAAATCCAGACCCGAAACCAAAGACAACACACCCGGCGGTATGTCTGTCGAGGGGTGCCAACCCGCAATGGTATCCATTACCATAGCCGAAGTCGTGATCCTCATTGTGGAGGACTTCAGCGAAGAAAAGGTGACAAGTGTCTGGCCCGTCAGACACTTCACTTGTATGCCACCAACTCCAAGAAGTGGCACAGGCGAGTCTTCCACGACTAAACCTAACTGGCGTGCCACTCGAGTGGTAACCAAACTGCTTTGAGCCCCTGAGTCCAACAGAGCTCTCAAATTAATGGCGTCCCCCCTACGACCCCATACGCGGACCACCGCGGTAGGGAGCAGAACCGTCCGCGGCACTGTCCCAGCAAGGGAGCAAGCTAGTTACGGGCTCCCCACTCTCTCCAAACCAGGGGCGCGCCACTGACCCGGATAATATGGCGGGCGAGTGCACATCCCCATCTGAGGGGGGGCATAACCCGCGGCCCGGCCATACCTATGGTACGGCGGGTGGTACTCCAGCCGTGGGTACTCGTGCAGCGGCGGAGAAAACCGCTGCGGCTGCATGTGGTGGGTAGTGGTAACCCGCGTGGAGGGGGGTGTCCCCACTCTCACGTCCGATCTAGGGCCCCCGCCCATGGGGGCCCTATCCGGGGCCTGGCCAGCCACATACTGGCCATGACCTTGGGGCGCGTGGTCCCGGTCCGCCAAGACCCGCGCAGGTACGCGACCCCTCCCGAGGGGGGTGCGACGAGCGAAGCCGCGTCCTCCGTCCGATGGTGGAGGGCTTCGCGCAGGAGCGCCCCCGCCCATAGGGGACCCCTGCCTCAACAACCGGGGGCCATCCCCGTTCCGGTTCATGCAGAGCATCACGTGGTGCAGCCCACGGCATGCACTGCATGGTATGGCTCTGGGACAGTCACGTGCATAGTGACTGCCCAAACAATAAAAGCAAAGTTCATGCCGCTTTGCCATGCGGCGCCTATCTTGTACTGGCAGTCTCTGCCAGTCCCTGCATTGCAGCAGGCTGTGGCCCATCCGGCCACATTGCAGGCAGTCCGCGTCCCTCGCGACTGCTGCCGTGTGTGCAACCCGCGCACCAGCTCCACGCGGTGGCGGTTGCCGTCCCTGTTGGGGCTTCCCTCGCCATGAGGGTTCCAAGGGCCTACGTTCAGGCGCTCTGGATGGCGCTGAGTCCGTCATGGTATTCTCAGCAGCCCGTGCCTCAAACTCCAAAAACTTCACCAAGTCAGTGAATGTTGGTAGGGTGGTGCTATCCCGCTCCGCATTTTCGCGCTCAAATCGCGCGCGGATGTCATTGGGTAATTTGCCCAATACAATGTGCACCAGCAAAAAGGACCATTGGTCCACCGGCAGCCCCAGTGTGCGGAGCGCGTTACAGGCCACTGTAACGGGCGTGAGTAACTGCAGGCGCAACTGTGCCCTGTTGGCCACCTTGGGCAGGGCCATCAACTGTGCGGCGTGCGCATCCGCTAACAAACGTAAGTTTTGGTAGCGGGAGTTCAATAACTCCCAAGCCGTATCGTACTGGTCGTCCTCCACCCGGAGGTGCTGGATGAGCGACCGCGCTTCATCCTCAAGAGTGGAGAGGAGGTAGGCCATCTTCTGGGCCTTCGACAAATCCTGTCGTGCTACGACCAGGGACTCAAACATATTTTTATATGCTACCCACTCCTCCATCCTACCCCCAAAGTGGGACAGCTGAAGGGTGGGGAGCCGACCAGTAACCGCTGGTCCTTCCTGTCTAACAGGTGTGCGAGGGGCTGGTCCGCCAGCCTGTCTCGCCCTTATTGCGGTCGCCGCCTCCGCGATATCATCGTGCAGACTCAGGATCTGGTCCATGTCCGCCATGTGACCTGCGTAGACCTCCGGGGCAAGTTCGGCTTCGGTAAGCACCACCATGGCCGCTTCCGCGCTAATCAATCGTGAGTGGAGGTGATCCGCTCTTAGCAGTATGGCGCCCTCCCTGTCCTTCCGGGACAGGAGTCCTCCGGCCGTCACAAACCATCTCAATTCGTTGGCGAGTGTCGCCCTAGCATTGGAGACCTTCGCCATCGCGTCAAGTCACAAACAAAAAAAATAACAAAAGGTAAATAAAAAACAACAAAATCAAACAACTACACGAAGAACCGCGGTAGGTATGAGAATGGCACAAACCCGGAACGCACGGTACAAACCGCAAACAAATACAAAAAAGGTTACAAATATTCTTATACAAACAAACTAAGAAAAATCTAATAATTTTTACAAACAATTAATTATTTTTTACAAACGAACAAATAGAGGGTAGATAAACTACGCTCTGCTACCAGAAAATGTGCACAGAGATTCCGGGCAGACGAAAGGGCGGGAGGGTTCGGTACCGAAAAATTTACCGGGTAAAAAAAATACCGGTAAAAAACCTTGACCCGACACTACGTCTGTCCGACTAACCTAACCTAACCTATACGCAGTCTGCTACCACTGTAGTTTACAACGGGAACTACAGAACCCTGTATATCAAACCTAACTTAATAGCTACAACCACCCACAAACCCAAGGGTCACTTACCAAACTTAATCTTCTGCTCTTCGGATCCAATCTTGAGTGTCTTCGGAAAGGGGGAATGCGGTCCCTAAACACCAAACCTACCCCGAGATCTCAATTCCCCAGAAAAAATACCTGATCCGTCTAGCAGTTCCACTCGGCAACAGATTTCGGCGTCCCCAGGCAGCCACGTTTCGCATCTCACAAGAAACAGTCAAAGTAAAAGGTTTCACAAACACAAATGTTCAATAGTTATTTAACAAACAGGAAATTCACAAATATAACTCAAACTAGTTAACAAGCAAAAGACGCGAGACCTCTCCGCGTATTAAAATCAAACCGATATGTCAGGACAAATGGCGGCCGTCCGCCATGCCATTCACGCGAGCAATTTCATGCGGCGCGGCCTCCCCGCGCGATGTCCAAACAATACTAATGGACGAATGAAGGTCAATGCCGTTCGAAGTGTCCGCGCAATGTTGCCAGCAGGCAAAACAAAGGCCTGCTATTCACGGCGCAGTACACGCTCAATGCAATGCTTAGATTTTATAAACATCAACAAGTTTATTACAAACAATAACCAAAGTTATTTTTCATCTTCCTTGATAGTAGGTTGTAGTGATAACTACAGAATTATTTTGAACTTCTAACTGGTCTACCTTGCATGTCACATTTTAGGTGAAATAGTTGATATATTGGGATACTATTCCTGTGGCGTATTACCTGCATGATAGGCTCTCGACGCACCACAATAGCAGGCATTCAAATCCATTAGTTTCCAGACAAATTGAATGGGAAAGTGACACACCGGTACACAAACTTCATATGTTGTTTTTACAATACTTATTAAGAAAACAGGGAGACCCGCACATCAAAACGTTCTTTGAGTCACGCCGAAACCATTGGTAGCAATAACTCGACGCGATTTTGTGTACTTACGGAATTATATTGAAAACTAAACATTCATAACAAAACATTCCATGATTAAATTAGACTGTCAACAAGATCTGCAGAGTTGGACGTCTGACATTGACAGCTGGTGACACACGTTCCGTCTTGGGTCCTAACAAACCTTTCTTATCATAAAAAAATAAGAAATCATGGTAGGATTGTTGTAGAATTTTAATTATTCTCCTTTAATATCGTCGACTTAGATTATTATAATATTCAACGAATAAATACCTTATTTAAACATTAGTTCTTTTAAAGAATATTAAAAGTTGGTTTGACGTGCGTTCGAATTAAGCGAAACGGAGCGCGACAAGATGGAATGTCAAATCGAGTTGAGGGGATTCGGGCTCTTCCTGGATGGCCGCCACGAGTATGTAACATGGCTTGAGCAATTATTAATTTTTGGGGTTTTTTCACTTTCGCCGCCCTCGGCTCCCCGTCATGGGACTATAGTTTAACCTTTAGCTTTAAAATCCGCGATACGCGCAAGGACATAGGGGATATTCGCCGCCACGAAGTTGTCGGGAACATGAGCTGTTGAGATCCACGTGCCCGCCCGGCCATATGAATTGACGCTTCCTGGCGTGTCCTCCCATCGCCAGAGGGTGCGGTTTTCCCGGACCGTGGACCGCTTGCCACGGCGCAGGCCCCGTCGTCGGCGACCCCAAGGCGCAACACACGGATCCTAACCTTATTTCCAAAGGCCGCATCGCCGCCTCCGATCCGATGTCCCCGTAGTGGCTCAGCGCAAACTTCGGAAGGTCCAGCCAGCGTCTACTATCTCGCATACAACGGAGCGTTGCAGGAGCGCCGCGCCGCTTTGATGACACGACCAGCACCAGTGCTCGAACCCAACGGATCATAATGGTGAACGGGACAACGTTCTAAGTGCGCACAGACGTTTGTGTACGGACCTGGCCAGGTACCCTATATTTGGTTTATGTTAATTTTAATTTTCTATTGCGGCAAAGACTTAACAGATCTTGGTATTAGTATAACTGTGCCCGTCTTCGCTTCAAATAGTCGGAGACCCCTGCGCACCACCACCAACAAGACACTTTTTATTTTTTTTTATTTTTTATACACGACAAGGTATTTAAATTCCTTATATATCCTAACTAATATTATAAAAGGAAAGGAAAAAGTGAGTTTGTTTGTTACTTCTTCACGCTTGATGTACTGAACCAATCTTTCTGAAATTTTGCATATACATAATTAGAAGTACGGAGAAGGACATAGGGTACCTTTCATCCCGGGAAAAAGCACTGTTCCCGTGGGAACATCACGCGGGCGAAGCCGCGGGCGAAATTTAGTTATTAAATAAATAAAAAAATATATACCACATACGTACATCGAAAATCTGACAAACCGTTTCTACATTCTTATTTCAGTTAAATAAAATGTAGAGAGGGTAGCGTCAACGTCAGTACGATGCACTGTTAAAATTGTTGTTGACTCTACTATCTTAACTCTCATTAACATTTATATTTGTAGATGTATGTTTGTTACTTAATCAAGCCTCAACAACTGCACTAGATGGATTTTGGATGAAATTTGGTACATTGGATAGAGTCACACCTGGAATGGAACGTAGATAGAATAATATTAATATAAGTTCCCACGGTAGCGGGCCCGGAGGCATATCCAGTGATTTATTACTATGTAAAAACCTGCATTCAATAGCATTCATGGTAAATCATTTTCACAACGGTCGTATTATTCTCAAGAAGATCAAGTTAATCAGAGGAATTTGTAAGTACGTATTGAAAAATTTTCAAGTAGGTAGTAAATTTATTTGAAATTGTTACTTATTTCCATAAAATTACTGAGGCAGTAAAATGTCTCAGTAAATAATAAATATTAAATCGAAGCCAGGCTGTTCACACGATTCGACTTAAAAAATATCGACGCCACTGAACAAGTAACTGAATGTAACTATGCCGCGAATTTTCAGTAGATCAGCGAATTTTCAAAAATAAATTCATTGAAAATTCGCTGAAAAATATATTTCACCCCGTCACCGGGGCCGGTCGGCCGGGATCGTTGAAAGTCACTCCGTTTGCCGCCCTATATTATAAAAAAAAAAACTATCCAGTAGTTTTTCCGTGACTGATGCACACTATTTCACACACATTCAAACTTTCGCATTTATTTCATACTAGCTGTTGCCGGCGGCTTCGCCCGCGTGAGCTTTGCTTAGATGAAAAATTATTTCATAGAGTAGCTGGTCTCTTGGAGTTCTTCATCAGATGTTCCATAATCTTCAATTTTTATACATCTCAGCAGAAAATGCTCATCAGATTGATCGACTTTTGTTAAGGCACCATGTCCATATTTCTTATAGTTTAAATGTTCTGTTTTAATTCTTCATCAGGTGTTCCAGTTTTCAAAATCAATTATAGCCTAAATATTGCCCAGGCTTAATAGCTATACAACAAAAAAAGTTTCATTCAAATCGGTTCAGTACTTTCGGATATTAGCGTGATCATACATACAGACAGACAGACAGACAAGAAATTAAAAAAAATATTGCGTTCTATTATTCTTTTTAACTGTCCCTCTATCCATTTGAGTCAAAAATACTAAATGTACAGACAAATTATTTTTACTGTTTTATTATATGTATAGAAGATATGAGTAATACTTAGTATCAGGGGATTCCTTTGCCCAGCAGTGGGACCGACAGGCTAGGCTAAATACTAGCGCAACATATTTTGTGCTACCGTAATAGAAAGTTGTCTTTATAGTGTATTCCGCAAGAAGATTGACATTTAACATGGTCTCTGTTGCTAGTTTCAAACACTTTCTTATAACAAACGAACATTAATACTGATGAAATATATACGGTGGCCAATATTCATTATTCTTACTTAAGTAATTAAATTTATTAAATGCTATATTCGCTAGCACACATAAAACATACGCGAAACGGTACAAGAGAGGAATCATTGAAGCAAATACCTTATGGTACTATTAGTAATATTTATGTGTATACTGGTATTACTAAAGATACTTCAAAAAGACTTTGGGCTCAGCGCAGTAAGGGTATGTATAACAATACTAAAATTTATCAATTGTAAAATGCTACTTCTTCTATCAACAGAAATCGAAGTCTTGCGACCCTATTTTCAAATCTTTGGCAGTTTGTTTAAATATCTCTAATGACGTAGTTGCAATAGATGACTAAATTGGTACTTGAGCAAAGTTTGCGGTAACGCCTTAAAGTACAGAGGCGGTAACGAAGATGTTGTGGCCATTGGCCAGTGGCGGCTAACGGGCCGGCCAGGTGTTGGATCCCCACTCGCCTTCTGTTCCACCTATGGCGCACAATTGACCTGGAAAATCCAAGTTTTCGGCAATATTTGCTCTATGATTGATGAGTTTTAGATTTTCTAATGGTTCAGCCGACCGCGTTTTTCACAATAGTATTTATTTAACTGATAACGAAAAAAGTTGGTCACTTTCTGTGATGTTCTTTATTCATGAAAACGTTTGAAGCGGTTATGTTTTAGTACCGCATGTGACCTAGGTCACAGATAATATAATACCCTAGTACCTAGGTTCAAATCCTACATGTGCCTCATGAGTTTGTATACCAATTGACCCATTATATGCTAGTTTTAATAGACCATCACTAGCTAACGGTCAAGGAAAACATCGTGAGGAAACCTGCACTCCAGTTTATAATTTATCAGCTAGTGTGTGAATCGGAGAAGCAAATGGCAATAATCCATTAAAATTGCCAATAAATTCGTTCGTTCGCGTGTGTTTCATTCCATGTAAAGACACTGATAAGAGCATAGCTCTTAAAAATAAGTAAAATATGAAGAAGAATACATTTCCTTTTGTATTTGGAAGAATGGCGTTCAGTTCCTAAAGTTTTTGACTTGCTTGTTTTCTTCTAAACTTCTGCTTCTTCGTAAACAACTGCTTCTTCGTAAACAACTGCTTCTTCGTAAACTTTTTTTGGACAGTTGCCTGCAATATTGAGCGACTTCCATTAATTGACCACACAATTAAAGACCGCACGCGTTACCGGTTACCATTGATTTGATTGTCTAGTTGTAAATGAATGCCGGTAACCTATTATGGTCGATTCGGTAACGGCAGAGCTACAACCGTGTCGTCCATTTTACTTCTACACGCGATTTTCCTAATAGCCTGACCAATCGAGAGCTATATAAAGTTTACTGTTGTAGCAGTTTTGTACAGTAATCTGTTGAGTGTTAAAAAAAACGGATTTCAACCACTGAACAGAGTGCGACAGTTCCTGATTTTTTTATAAACTATTGAAATACCTGGAAATACCTCTGATTGATACTCGGATAGAGTACGTACATAATTTATAGTCAAGAGTAAATATCCTAGTTAATTTTAACCTATGGATACTTAGAAATCTAATCATTTGAATTAATTAAACCTTTATTATAAGGATGGAATGCACTTAGTATCTCTGTATAGAATGTATCATAAATCTTGTAATCCCTTTGAGTAAATACTCGTTAAAGTAAATACTCTACAATTTTCTTGTGTTTCGATCTCTGTCTCTCTTAGATACTTTTAAAAAAGTGTAGCCTGTGCGACAAAACTGTGTGATGATGTTCAAGAGCTAATTAGTTGTTCAATAATAAACTGCACACTTGTATTTCTTCTTGCTCATAAATTATACAAGTTGAAGATGATGTATGATGAAGAAAAGAAAATGTTCTCCATGACTTGTCGAGTTTTCTTATAATTTAAAACAAAAGCTATGAACTAGCAGTGTTGCTCGGTAACGGACCATTTCTCAGTCATCCATGAAGCAAGAATTTTAATCACCATTCTTACTCATGCACGCGCGTTTCCGTCGTTCGTACATATTTGTTTCGCAATGAAAATACGCGTTTGCCTATAGGTCGGCAATAATTTGTCAGGAAGTGTTTTAACCATAAAGTTAAAAAATTACATTTTCTTCTGGTCTATGGTTTTAACTTTTAAAACGAGAATTAAAGTAATTCTAATTTTAAAAAGTCAAAGATTATATAGTTATTATATTTTACTAGCTTTCGCCCGCGTGAATTTCCCACGGGAACAGTGCTTTTTCCCGGGATGAAAAGTACCCTATGTCCTTCTCCGTACTTCCAGCTATGTGTATGCGAAATTTCAGGAAAATTGGTTCATTAGATAAAGCGTGAAGAAGTAACAAACAAACTCACTTTCGCATTTATAATATTAGTTAGAATTAGTTAGGATAAAGTTTTATTAGTTTAAAAATTTCACAAACCGGACAGTTTGTGTTTATTATTAAACGTTCATTTGTTAATTATTTTCATTGATAGGTATATAATAATTATCTGGGTCATATTTCATGATCTTAAGTAGTTTTTCCTCAACACCTCATGTCCGAGGGTCGTGATAATTGCGTAGAATGAAACAACGACTTTATTGATAATATTAGAGTGAGAGCTTTGCCATTTCCTTCTCCTTTTTACACACAAGCTGATAAATCAGCAACTAGATTTACTCACGGTGTTTTCCGTCACCGGAAGCAAGTGGTAGTGGAAATGAAAACTGCCATACATTACTCAGATTGATATACACACTCATGTGGCACCAGCAGAATTTGAACCGGGTCCTTTCGATCATAGGCGGGTGTCCTAAACCCATCGACCACCATCACTTCTATTTTTATTTCTTAAACTATCTGAGTACAAATTCCTAGACAATCTTCGATCTAATTTGGCCTTTTTCTTATTGTATCCTATATATTTCTGTCACTCGGCCAAGGTGATCATGCTACTCTAAATGTAAAATACCTCTAAAGATGCTCTATAAAATATCATTGACTTTTTTTAAACACGTTCTAATATCAAGGATTGTTCTACATTGGATAATGTCAATGTTTCCTCTCGAATAAGTAAATTATGTGAGAACGCTAAGATTTTTTTACAGCCCACTTTACCTACTGACTTTTTCAAAAATAGTTAGTACCTACTCCAAGGTAACGTTCAGGACCGCGGTCCCGGTCCCTAACAACTCCTTACTCCTACTAGGGGAAGTATTACAAACCGATAAAAAAAATAATTTATATTTCATAACTTGGTACAGGCATTAGATTGGATTAGAAATCATCTTCACCGTTAACAGAGTTGCTGATTCACTTAATTGTACTTACAAATTTTATTCATTTATGACATGCATTTGCGATTTTTTTGGAAGTTTGAAATAACTGTTCGTGACAATTTCAATGAGCATTAATAAAAAAAAATCCATTCCTCTTGAGATGTAGGTACGCTTAATATTCTCATAATTGCGAAAAAATAATGGACCGTAGCAAAATGATCAAAAGACGTGATTGTAAAAAATCCAAATTTTATGCGAATAATTCAAGTCGCTAGTGAATATTCGACTGGTCGTAGGAACACGCTCTAGTTATAAGTAATACAGGTTGACAATGTTATTCGAGCAGGTGGCAAAAACTGGAACTAAAGAAAACACTTAGTCATCATAATCAGTTGACAATATTGTATGGCAACTAGCGCCACCGTTAGCTGCTACAAAAATGTTTTTTTGTAAAAAATGGTGTCTGTGGAGTGCGTACATCACGACTGTCTACCGGCAGAATACAAATGGGAAATTAATTGACGAGAACTACAGTGACCTCCCATTTTAGTTCTTAATTATTCTATATTTTATTTAAAATAAGTATCATTGATTTGTATGTTATTCTCGATAAGGTACTTCTTAGTAGCAGTGAAATTTGATATACCGGTCAAATAGGCCAATGTGCCTCAAAGTCTAATAAATAAATAAATAACTCTTTATTTCAGATAACTAAGATCCATTTATGTGTTAGTATTATAAAAGGCCTTATATAACTACATGTTAGTAACTTAAATAAACAAAATTATTTTTTTTTTGTTAATCGATCCATAATATTAAAGTCCTAAGTAACGATGAATAGGAAAAGTATCACTAATACGAGTATATTGGCAACATGCGAAATAAAACAATATGACACATGCCCAGCCCAGATCTCCACAATTCCTTTGACCTCTAAAAAACAGTTCCTCCCATATAACTAACTATTTCCAAGCGGGTTCCACTGCAATTGAATATTAGTTTCAATGCCTCGACGTTTTTTAGGGTTCCGTAGTCCGACAAGGAACCCTTGTAAGATCGTTCAGTCCGTCCGTCCGTCCTAGTCTGTCACAGCAGAATATCTTCTACGTTTATGGACTGATTTGCATGTAACTTAGTTCGAGGATACTTCACATATAGATCTCATTTTAAAAAATACAAAAAATTTGAATTACCCGTTTTTAAGGGTACCTCCCCATACATGTAAAGGAGGAAGGTGAATTATTTTTTTGAGTGAATCCCCTTGTGTGGGATATCGTTGAAAAGGACTATGAAAATTAGGTAGGGTTTCCATACAACACTTTTTTATCAGCTTTACCATTAGCGAGATATAGCTCGCCAAAGTCGTTTACACGGTGTCCCCCCCCTGTAATTTCTAAAGTCTTGGACCTATAAACTTCAAATCACTCACGTAAAGAAACAGGCGCGGAAACTCTTATTTAAAATTGTTTTGGATATCCTGTGATGAATACTTTTGAAATTATAAATAAAATAAAAATACCTATATACTTTTTTCTTGCAAGAAATGCAAAACAGCGCGGTGCCAAAAATTACTACGAAACTTTATACGTGGTCCGACACGCACTTGGCCGGTTTTTTTAGGTACAGTCGAATACAGTAATTGTTTGTAAATATTTATATTAACTCAAAAGGATCAAAATAATATATAGTATGGGTACTAAAATACAATAAATTGATACCTATGTAATAATAAATAACTAAAGAAAGTTTCAAAACTTAGTAAAACATTCTGACTAAATTTAATATTCTCTAAGTATAAGACTATTATGTAATCTGTGGTGTAGCTCCCTTATTTTGTTAATTATGTCAATTCATTTTTAAATTGCAATATAAACATATAGATTATCCTGATACGGGGTGTTTATAATAATAGGCTATGCTACCACATATCATCAAACAGTTATGTTCACAATAGCTTGAGGCAATACTAGAAATAATAAGCTTAAATGCTATTAATAGCCGTTAAGTATTAAAAATGTGAATTCTTTTCACAGTGAAATAATTAAGCTGTTATAGCCCGCCCGCTTATTATAAAATAAAGTCTCTTTAAAAAAATCTACTATCCGCCTTAGTCAAAATATGAGGCTTGACCGTTTCGTTACACTCATATCGGCGTAAAGTGGAAAAATTATTCACTGTTCGTTCATTACTGTTCTGGTACATACAATAATAATTCTTGTAGTAACAAAACGGCCAAGCCAAATATTGTGTAGAGTTTGTGAAGTTAGACGCGTAGAGTTAGGGCGTGTAGAGATGCTTGGCTCTACACGAGATCTGATAACTTTTTGGCAGTGTCTTGGCAACATTTTACATGAATATGTTTTGGTGGGGTACAAACTTTTTTAAAACGATTAGCAATATGATGACATCATATCGTCATCCTATAAAGTACTGAATTATTTTGTATTTTCACGTCCGTACAAGTGTTTCATAATTCAAAAGGGAAATTGAAGAAGATCTTCATGGAATACATACCAATTTGTATTTATTGGAGACCTGTCTACGTAATCGCTTTTAAATTACACGTAATACTTACATTTCGCACAAATCGTGCGACTATCCAACGTTATTTAGAAAATCAGTGTGCATTTCTAAACACGACGCAGACTATAAATGTAGGCTTGAAGATCGCCAAGTAATGAATTAATCATGACATGCCATGTTATATATCCCTCTCTATTATTGATGTGTAACATCTTTCCTCTCGCTTTCCTGCAATATTTTGTAAAAAGGGACGGAAGTGTGTAACAGAAAGAAAAGCCAGGAAAGCGTCCGCTTTATTATTTGATCAATGAGCACGAGCAATATATTTTAGTTATTATATTAGCCCGCATTTACAATACAAAAAAAATCTCAGACACATGTATAAAATATTTAAAATAATAAAATATTGGGTAACTTAACTGTTTACTCCTAAAAGATGGGTTAGACGTTACGAGCTACTGACTGACCTGGCAGCTAACACACAAAAAAAATTAAAGTCACTCGCACGTGCGAGTAACTCGAGTTGCGTTTACTACACAGTGCGAGCCCTAACCGCGTCGCCTCGCACGCTAGCTCGCATCTAATCCATGCATATAAATTCATAAAGACTTGCTACTCACAAGTCACAGAATTAATGTATAAGCAAACATACTTGTACTTTCAATTACAGCCGTAGCGTGACTGAAACACGGCACTTGACCGATGCGCGTACGCCCGGGTGCGCACGCGCACTGGGCCCTGAGCACCTTATTACATAATATTAGCCACGATACGTTGCCCTTCGTCGACTGTGGTTATGAATTTAGTATATGTATTCGTACTTTAGATTGATGTAGTATCATATCTAGCATGGCATTTATATCTCAAAAAAAAATCCTGTTCTTCATACTTACATATAGGTACCTAATGCAAAGATAAATAAATTAGAGACTTTTCATGATTATTTATTTTTGATAATTTTATTTTTGTAAAGGTCATAAGTTTAGACATCTAACAGTTAAAATCGGAATATAATTAGCATACTTATTTAAATAAACACCAACAATGAGCCCTGATTCAAGACAAAGTGAAGAGACGAGTTGATAGATCAGATATATATATATTTTTAACTTTATTGCACAAAATTTCAAAAACAATGTATAATTGTATATTGTTGTAATGTATATTGTATATTGTAAATGATATAGTTAACAATCGTCGAAAAAAATGGAAAATAGTTGCTAGTGCCATAATATCTAAGTAGGTTGACACGTAATACATGCAAGTATAATTAATTAAATACCGATTCATACATTTTACATGCTACCGAATGTAGACCTAGTGTCGTAACTGACGAAAATATGTGGTTTAATTAGATACCGAACGACGGATACCGGTAAATGAGGAGAGTTGAAAATATCATTAAAATTTCAAATATACAGAAAAAATAACACATAATCAGGTGTTTTTGGTTAGGAAATATGTAATTTATTTTAAAATTAATTAATCCTTGTATCTTGTTATAATATACTAGCTTCGCCCGCGTGACTTTCCCACGGGAACAGTGCTTTTTCCCGGGACGAAAAGTACCCTATGTCCTTCTTCGTAATTCTAACTATGTGTATGTGAAATTTCAGGAAGATTGGTTCAGTAGATAAAGCGTGAAGAGGTAACAAACAAATAAATAAACAAATAACCTCACTTTCGCATTTATAATATTAGTTAGGATTAGGATTGGTATTCATTTACTCTGGTGTAAGTTAATATAGTGATAGAGTTACCTTAAATTTATTACATACTATTAAGTATCAGACCGTAATAGGTACTACTAAGGAAGACAACAGTTTAAACCATTCATTGTTCTTTTGTACAAAATTACAGATAATGTGCAAAAATAACTTTTTCACAACCGATATTATTGGCGGCGTTTTTCACCCCACTCATTCAACGTATATCTAATTAAAATAGCGACTAACAAAAAAGGTGGTGTCGTTAGAACAAAAGAATGTGGGAAGATCACAAGATGTAGTCTCAGAACAACCATGTTTATTGACTCACAATGAGCGTCAAGTTAATGGTCTCCTAATCAAACATTGTAAACCACGATAATTGCGCTTTCATGTTGAACTAAATAGCCTACCTACTGCTCACTCCGAATTATTAAAAATACCGCTCTTTTTTGAATATTTACTTTAAACCCAATTTAGTTTTCGTGGTGGTCCGAATGTTTGGGCCACCGCGATGTCATTTTAATATTCCCGGCGACTTTATAGTGAAACTGTCAAATAAATGTCCCATTAAAAAGCTGTAAGTACCTATATAAAATATGTTAAGACAAACCATAATGTAAACTTTACGAAATTCTAACTAATATTATAAATGCAAAAGTGAGTTTGTTAACTCTTCACGTTTTATCTATTGAACCAATCTTCCTGAAATTTCACATACACGTAGTTCGAAGGACTGAAAAGGACATAGGGTACATTTATCCAGAAAAAAGCACTGTTTCCGTGGGAAATTCACGCGGGCGAAGCCGCGGGCAAAAGCTACTTAACTATAATCGCAATTAAAAATTGAATATTTCTCGTATCAAACATTACCGATACTGATATTACTAGTTTATCGTGTGGTGTCTTGAGGTTACTACACAAATAATGTAGCGCTTTGCACAGTTCATTCACTTAAAGAGCAATTATTGTTAAGATAAATGAGTGGCTTGATTTAATTTTTTCATTTCTTTATGAACGTGTGCAGAAGGGTTACTTTTGAGTGAGTGGTTCTGGTAATAATGTGCGCTATGGTAGGATGGGCGGCACTGGAGCGTAAGATATAACTGCCCAGAGGTAGTTCACGTGGCTTAGTAAGCTTC
The DNA here is from genome assembly GCA_018467065.1 of Ephestia elutella. Taxonomy (NCBI): domain Eukaryota; kingdom Metazoa; phylum Arthropoda; class Insecta; order Lepidoptera; family Pyralidae; genus Ephestia; species Ephestia elutella. The sequence continues at coordinate 8,142,752 of CM031582.1, forward strand.
TTCCTGGTTTTTGCCGGAAACAGAAGTTTTTTCGGATTTTTTTAATGATAATTTTCTAACATATGAAATCAGTTTTTGCAAATTTGGTTTTCGTTGCACGAGATTTTACCTAATAAGTGCATTTACAAAATAACATTGTAAATTCTTACTAAGTATTAATTTATTTTTAAATAGTAAAATTTGTGTTTTAAATATTTCTATTGGCTCTACTACTAAATATTTAGGCTATATTTTTTATGTAGTTAAATATATAAGTAAGTAACTATCATCAAACCAAATGTATTTATCAAAATCTTAATTCGTAGTATGTACTGGCAAATGTTCATTTAAATTCTATTTCCCAGAAACACATTAAAATGTTCCCATACTTAGGCAAATTTCAAAAACCGCACATGACCGTCGTTGGAAGGGTAATAGTACTTACTAATAATGTGGTTAATCATGCATGTACCTAGTTTGTGCAATGAGTGGATAAGTAATAAGGGAAACATATGCATGCAGCCCAGTTTTACCATTTCTTTGATGTAGGACGTTAAAGTCATTTTGTGAGACCAAATTGTACAATTAGTTTCTTTCGGCGTTTCGTTTCAGCCGTGGTCATGCCAAAGCGCTATAAGATTGTTGTAGCTGAAAATTGTAATTTGAAGAATGTTTGTTATAGCATGTTATAGCCCATGATTTTTTTTTTCAATGTCTATGTTATAGCCACAATCATGAGAAAAGCGCAGCGAAAATGAACACTAATCTACTTTTTATAAACGAAGACAAAATTCCCATCTATTAAAAAATCTATCTTACTCCATAACTAAACTTAAACAGAGTTTAAGATATTTTGTCCTTCCTTACAAATTAATTTAGAGAAAACTAGCTGTTGCCCACGGCTTCGTCCGCGTGAGTTTCGCTTACATGAAATTTTTTTTTGTGTTCCAAACCGTTTCAGATGTTTCAGATCTTTGATTTTTATACGTCTACAGAAAATGCTCATCAGGTTAATCAAATTTTGCTAAGGCGCCATTTCTATTTATGTTATAAGCAGTGTAGCTAGTCTCTTGGAGCTTTTCATCAGATGTTCTAGATCTTTAATTATTATACGTCAGCAGCAAATGCTCATCAGGTTGAACGACTTTTGTTACGGCACCATTGCCGTATTTCTTATAGTTTAACTGTTCTGTTTTGGTTCTTCATCAGGTGTTCCAGTTTTCAAAATAAATTATTTATTTATTTAGTTTTTTGGGGGTCTTACAGCAAAATAACAACTATGTATTAAGTACAATTACATTCAAGCTATGCTAATAACAAGACTCCGCCTATAAAATAGCCTAAATGTTGCCCAGGCTTAATAGCTATACAACAAAAAAGTTTCATTCAAATCGGTTCAGCACTTTCGGAGATTAGCGTGATCATACATACAGACAGACAAAAAATTAAACATTTTTTTATGCTTTCTACTATTCTTTTTAAGTATCCCTCTTTCCATTTCGGTCAAAAATACAAAATGTACAGACAAAATATTTTTACTCTCTTATTATATGTATAGATAAGTACAATAATACTCCTTTTTTGGTCAGACGTGTAAAAATAACTAAGTATAAAGTGTAAAGGAAGTTACCGATTACAATTTAACTACCTTAAAATAATAAAACACTTAGTTTCTCCCCTATCTTATGGCCCTTGAATTTTATTCCTTATGATTACTGACCATCATCGTATCGACATAGTAAATCTAAGACCGCAATTCTGCAAACTGACGAAAGTATAGATCTACAGTATCTCTATTACATACATATAAAAATGTCGAAATAGAACACATCACAACATCAGAATAATCAGAATCAGATCATGGGTTCAGGGGGGCCGTGCTCAGAAATGGATTTAACAGAGCGGTAAACACAGTACAGGTACTTTAACAACAGGTTCACGTAGAAACACGTGTGGGCACTAGACTTAGTTCGAATATTCAGGATGAGGGTATTTCCGAAATAACATGCACAGCCTATAATAGACAGGGTAAACAACTCCTATCTCAAGTTACAGCCCAAAGCATCCAGGGATTCATCGGATATTAACGGATTAAGAAATCATCTAGCACTAACCTCTCATTTAGTCCACGTGTCACGGCTAGGGTCTAACCCTAACCTACCCACGGTAAGGAACGCACGGATCAATCCATTTCAACCAGTGAGTTCTACTGAATGGTCTTCCGTACTAACTAAGATCTCCTATATCGCGCTGATAACACCATCACACATAGTCACATCGTTAACGCACTAAGTAACACGACGATAACACTATTCTGACACTGACTACATAGCTACAGAGAATTCAACACAACCGGACGACACGTCCGCACCGCACCGCGCCACAAATCAGACTGCCTCGCTATAATGTCATAACGATCGCACGTTGGATTTATTAAAAAGAGGGGGTGACACAAGTGACATTGTCACTTTGACACATTTCCTACGAGTACCGTCTTGAAAACTGTTTTAAACCGTTGATTAACTAACAAAATAAACCACAGTTAATTTAATTAATGTAAACGCTCCGACATATATTATTACCTTACCATATATATTGTTGCCTTATTATCTATGGGTGGGTTGCTTCTCGTTCCATGGTATAAATAAATTATTCTTCTTTTCCTTTTTGTGGATATTATAACTAACATGGGTGTATAGATTTCTTTAAATAAAAGTATCTGAAATGACAGCGCCAGAAAAAGTCCATTGATTAGTTGCCTTATTATATTTTCTGCCGCATATATTATATTGTTCATAAACTAAAATAGCACGGTTTTTACTCGGGTTTCGGTAAACAAGTAATTTAATATGTAGAATTAGAACTCTGCGCCAGCTCTACCTATAATAATAGGGGACCGGCCAAGGTATGAGGATTGTTAAAAATATGTAATTTTATGATAGAATACATATAATTAAACACATTTTGAGACTTATCAGCACGAGTTTATTCTCCTGAGCGGATTTATTAGAGTTCAAACTTTTAGGGAAAGTCCATTTTCTACGCGTGACGTCATATGAATGCACGATTAGTTAGAGGCGTTTTGGTATCGCCCAAAGATCGCTGAAAAATGTGAATTGTTTATTGCTATATCTTGGGAAATACTTTGGTTATGGATGTGATTTTTTTACGGATAATTCTATTAACGTGAGATATTTCAAAGAAGGGTCAAAAAAAAAAGTTGTCCGGTCCCCTATTGAAACGACAGTAAATCTTACTTGTTATCAAGTATGTGGCAGATAAAAAAAAATACTTAGATTAGAGGAATTGATAGAAAAAACATGATAGATATCTATCTCAATCAACTCAATGATATATTGTTCAACTCTTTATTTCACCATTTACCGAAAAGAACATACAAAGAAGATGATACAAAGAACATGATGTTACAATCATTATAAAAACATTTTAAAATTTTATTTTTCACTTATTAAAATACATGCGAGCTTTACTTCTGCACTTTAAAATATAGTTGAGCTGTGTCTACCGAAGCGTCTAATGAGCTAGCGTTAATTTAAATAAAGTCATTCTTTACAATGTACCGTCTCGTCAGTCACAGACGGACAGACAGCGTAGCATTGAAGTGGGAGGATCCACACGCCTATCACTTGATTAATTGATTTTATTTTTACCGTGATACAAATTACGGTATGTTTTACAAACGAAGGATTGGAAAATTAGAAGACGTTGCCGTAAATTGATTTAAATGAGAATGTATCAGCGATTTAGGATTTGTATCTAAAAATAATAATATAACAATAATCTTATTGATATCATTATCAATCCTAATAAAATAAATATTATCTTTTTCTAGGTCACGATCATAGCAAAGCGGCGATGAAATAAGGTGGGTAAGTCTTTATCCTTTTATTGCTTATTAGATGCCAATAAAGACGAAAGTATTATAAAGATTTATGTTTTTAGTCTAGATGATGTAGGCCCATTAGCTCAGTTGGTTAGAGCGTCGTGCTAATAACGCGAAGGTCGCGGGTTCGATCCCCTCATGGGCCATATATGTTTTTTTTTTTCATATTGACCATACAATACAATATTGCCACATTATGCTACATTAAAGTACATCAAGATGGTATTACCACAGATTAATAAATAGTTACAAGGTAGTATTACTCCCTTAATCACGGTGTTGTAGATAACAATTGTTTAACAATAGACGCAGATGCCCGATGCAGTCTCTTTGTCGATGAAGGATCAATAACATAATTAACTTTTCGGACAGTCCTCTGTGTCCCTGCGGGGATATCCAAAGTATGCTACACCCACAGACGATTTAATCGTTTGTGGTTATGGCTACACCTCACTGATCACTGCCCGCTGTATTCCATAGAGCCAACATTCTGAAGATACATGAAGCCGACCATGAGGTTGTAGAATGGATTGACAACCTCCCTTTCCGTATTTGCTTCGACTTTGCTGCAATTCGCAAATAAAAATAACATAATTAAATACTTCTCATTCAAAATTCACTAAGCTGCGAAGCTAGTTAATAAATTCAATTCGTTGACAACCCTAGACCCAGGCATAGTTATGTCACTCAAGGTTTCAAAACACTATACATGATTGCCTGCTAAGTTGTATGTAATAAAAACCAATCTTTTGGGAAAAAAAAAAACAAGTAATACTAGATGAAGACAGTATTATCTTACATTAGGCATACCTAGTCAATCCTGTACGAAAACACAGCTCTTTTTAATACTTAAAATTGAAAAGTTTTGGAGCGCAAAAAAATGCGGCTCTACCTACCGATCTTTATCGCACAACTGATAGAGTATTAATTAATGGAGTTACCATTATATAAAACGAAAAATGTGTTGCCCAAATAAAGAAACGAAGAATACAAAACGAGAATAAAGCAAGCGAATGCGATTTATCGTAATTCAAATGCTGATCTGGGAGTGAAGAAAAAACATAGAATGTGCTAGCTGCTTCTCTTCCCGCGCAGATTGTAAAAGTCAATCGAGGGAAAGGGCTTTAAACTCATAGAGCTAGCAAAAATTTTTTTTATTTTATTTAGAGGCACTGACAGCTGAAGAAGCGGGATGACAGATATGGTTTTTACCTATGTTGGTGAAGGACAGGTAATATCTTCTGTGAATCCAATTTTCAGTAGACTTTGACAATCGAAGCTTAATTTGGAACTGATATTGTATTGTAAACAAACCTTATAAGTTAATTTATTCCCTTATTATTATAGATAAGCTTTTTAAAGTTTCATCGAGTGAAAATGGTGACGTGTAGAGTTCTGAATTGTGATTCATCTTCTAATAGAAATGCCAATCAATACTCTTTTCACAGGTAAATGTTGTTTACAATAGTTGAATTTCAGTGGGCTTGTTCTGTTGATATACATAGATATGTTCGTCTCAATGATGTATTTTTCGTGTATTGTATTGTTTTCTTGTAAGAAAATGTATCATCGCATATTAAAAAGAACTATTTAAGAAAATATTGAGTATCGAAATATTGGCATTTTTCGAGGCAATTGCTAGGGTAGGACACTTTTTATTAACACAATTTTTATCGATAATTATACCTCCGGTACTGACCGGAGGTATAATTATCGATAAAAATTCAAAACATCATTTTCGGTTCAATATATAACTGAAAACTAATTCGAAACTTAGAAAAGGTTCAATTATCGTCAAGTACATTTTGCAAAAAATATTTTTCTTAGCTAAATACATACTTTTCTTCGATTTCAGAATCACCACTGATCGGCAACGACGCCACACTTGGTTTAAAATAATTAAAAATGCAACTTGAATAATGCAACCAAATGAAGGATCTCGTATATGTAGTCGACACTTCGACAACAACGACTTTTACATTGCTGGTGGCAAGATACGAAAATCTGCTATACCAACTAAGTTTGTAACTAACTTTCATGCCCTAATTTAAAGGGTGGGGGTGATTTACTACAATTATATACTGAGAATTTTGTTTATCTGGTTTATTCCAAACCCTAGTTATAAGGGGTTCAAAAAAATCACGAAGCTCTTCGAGAAAAGGCAGATAGTGCTCTTGCGTTTCATTTGGCTTGTCTTGGATGACTTTTATTTCGACTATTTGGCTTGTCTTGGATGACTTTGATTTTGACTTTTGCTCTTCGAAAACATTGCAATTTTAAAAGAGCAGTCCGTTGAAACTATATTATGCAATTACCATTTATGACTGACATGACTTATTACTGTGCCCACGACTTCGTCCGCCCAATAATTATTATTGTTAATACGAGTATTAATAACATCAAGACGAATGGAAAAAAAGGAATGGTTTTCTATTTTTTTTTTCCATATCTCTCATGAATAGTCACAGACTGGTTACAGTTTTTTTATATGTATAGACCATATGTACGTACATATAGATATAAAAATAAATATTTAATTTTGATTAAATCCAATCTTTATTTTTATTACAAACCTCATTGTGTAGAAAAATAATCAAAATTATACGTCAACGTGATTAGGAGATATTACCGTAAATGTTGCGATTTTTCGCATAATTTGTTTTTCAGACAGGAATCAAAACCTATGGGGTATTTACTTCCCATTGACCTAAAATTGAGAAATTTGGCAACAAAGGTACTACTGGCACTAATAGGTTTTTATTTATGTAGTATCGATACAAAATGTCGATGCTTAGTTGTAAGGTCACATCACTTTCATACACTGTCATTAAATTTGGAAAACGTTTTTCGGCTTCATTTGACAACCAAGCTTATCAGTCTATTAAAGAATGATTTTTTTTTTCTATGTCTATGTTTAAACTGGAGATTTCTACAATCATAGGCGACAGGCAAGCAACCTGTCACTATACCTGAATCTCCATTCCATCAGAGAGCCCACTATTCAGCTAAGCGTAGCCTTCGAGTCTCACGACTCTTGGCTCTGTCTACCCCGTAAGGGATAACGACGTGATTCTATGTATGTATGTAAATGAAATAGGCAAATTTGTGTATAGTTGGTAAAGTTGTAGCAGTTTTCGGTACCTTTCTCATATACCTACCCTCCTTATTTTCGTAAATATAAATATGGCTTTTCTCAGTCTTCTCTCATCACAGCTAACCAGCCTGTACTGTCTTAATAATCCGTTGTCTTGAGGCCTACACTATTAAAGGCTCCAGAGTGTAGGAATGTCATCTAGTTACTGTTACTTAATGTCATTATGAGATGCAATATTATGCACCACAATGCACCCGGCGCGGTGATTGATTGCGACGCATGCATATTGACGAGAATGCACTTACATGACGTATCCACTATGCTTGCGGTACATCAACTTATTTTAGATTGGTTGAGAAAATTCAACGAAAGTGACTATTTCACAGTTAATTCAATAGTAAACCCATAGAAATCTAACTCCAACAATCACTCCAGGTTCCCAAGATACAAGGTTTTCATAGTTTGGGAACCAACGAGCAAAGTTTAAAATACTTATGTTGTAGCATATTTTGATAATAAACACATTTTATTTTTATTTTATTATTTTATCAACCTGAGCCTTAAATATAAGGACAATTTCTACTACCAAATAGATTGCAAGTTAACTTAACTAAAATCAACTTTACGAACACATTTTTACCAAGTTAAAAGTATAATACCGCAAATACAATAGACATACGAACATATTATTTTCAAATTTTCCTTAAAGTGTAAGTACCTATCTATGTTACATCGGTTACAAAGTCATCATGTATCAAAAATTTATACACGGGTCAAGAAGCCGCTGGTAGCGCTAACGGCTAAGCCATAAACTATGTATTCTTCATAAAGTCTATTAATTTTATATCAACACATATAATAAACATTAACGGTGGACGTGTATAGTATGGTAGAGAGGAGTAATTTGTTCTCAATATTTGGGATCGGTATATTAACAGCACAGATAATAATAATCCTTCTATAGGTACTAAAAGTACTTATAGAAGGGATATTGTATTCTACCATACTAGTAGTATGCCATCAAGTTTCCATCAAAGCAGAGGCTATCTTCTAGTCAAATCTTTATTATTTTGCTCAATTTCTAGAAAAATTACGCCAGGCTCTTGTGGAGAGTCAAAAATAAAGTTCTATTGGTGGGTCTTAACACTAAATCAATTCAAAGTTCTGGTAAAACTAAGACGATATTGACAAATTCGCTAGACAAACAATGTATCGCGCAATTGGGAAGTGGTTTCACGGTCATAAGGCCTAAAGCATATAAAATACTATCATTAATTACTCCCATAAACATTGTGACTGAGGTTCATCAAAGTACTAAAGCTTTAAATAGATTTAAGTATCAATAATTATTATCTACCTACCTGTATCTAAGATTTATATTGATAAAAAGAAGTTTTGAAAATGGAAACCATATTAGGTAAAAACGTGTAAAATTATTAAGTATAATTTAGTTCGTCAATCGTAGTATAATCGTAGTATACTTACACTGTAAGATGTAACTATCTTGTAAGAAGTTACTAGAAAATAATTTCGAATTGTCACAATACCTCTCTCTACCTACAGGTGGAAAACTACCTATAGAGCTGTGCTTGGAGCTTCGCCCCCTTAGGAATTTCGGATAAAAAATACCTTATGTGCTATTTTCGATGTTGCAAAAGCCGTGTATCAAACATCAAAACATGTAAGTTGCTTTTGATAATAATCTTAGTATTTTTAATTAATGTAACAGGTAACAGATGTTTTTGCTGTTGGAGATCCGTGATTCATTTAAAAGAAAAATAATCCTTATCAGTACCTTCATATCCGTGTTACTTTATTATGTAAAGCTCTGTACTGTCTGTAAATATTAAATGTATCAAATTCATATTCAAAAATAATGAACCCATAAATGAAATAAAAATACGAGAAATTCCCGCTTCAAATTGGCCTTTGCAGCATCGGCGCCGCCAAAAGTAATTGCTAAATAGGAAATTGGTACCATATAAGACACTACAAAAAATCAAACGGCGTATATAAAGGAATTCCTATGTCGAAACGTCTTTACGATATACTCAGTGAATGTAACCACAAATGGCACGCGAACATTGTCATATGCAACGAGGCACTGCAATCTGTGGTATGCGGTTTTTTGCACGATCTGTAGGATAGCCAATGATTGGCTGTGGGCAGCCCTAGATATGACTACTGGTCAACGCTGTTATTAGGGCTGCGTCCGGTCAAGATGTTTGTAGAAATGCTTATTTGCACTGTAACTAGTCCAGACATATTCTAATTATAGGTACTAGGTACTAGCTTTTACCTCGGTTGCTTTAATATGTCCTTCGAGACCAGTCATTACTTTTATCTGGATGACCCTTTGACCTATATCTATGTGTGTATCCCTGTGACTACATCTACTCGTATGCAAAATTTCATTATGTGCGGTAGAATAGTTTGTTTAGCGTGATACAAACGTACTTTCACTTTTATGCCAGGAAGGAATATTAAGTTATATGCCTAAGTAAATAAAAATAGGGGACTAGTTGTTCTTAGTAGGTATTTCATTCTTGGGGCACGTAACTGTTGTATTTAAGTTTTCGTTAGAATGTCTTTGTTAATTAAGTTGAAATGATACTTCATTAATTCAGTTCAAAAGTCTGACCGATAAATAATACTAAATTTACCTAGTCATATAAAGTAGTAGTAAGTCATTCTTATTCTGTGAGATTCTAAAAGGTCAATCAAAACAATACTATTCGGGAATGTTGAGGCATAACTGAAGAAATAAAACATAAAACTTTTTTCAAAAAAGTGAACCGACTTCCATCATAAAACTTAAAATCATAAAATAACAATAAAGAAAAATGTATTAGCATGCTACCTACTGAATGAGGTGAAGTCGGTGCCAAGTGCAGGACTATGTAATTGTTTAGCTAGGCATTTTGTATATATACATGATTCTAATGTTAATTTAGATTATTTAATATTCAATTTGGCACCGACTTCACCTCATTCAGTAGGTAGCATGCTAATACATTTTTCTTTATTGTTATTTTATGATTTTAAGTTTTATGATGGAAGTCGGTTCACTTTTTTGAAAAAAAGTTTTATTTTATCATTTTTAGTGCTTCTACACCTTTTCATTTTCTTTAATAAAAACTTAAACTTTTCTTTTACTGGTGGCCGAAAATAAAAAATTAAGAATTCGAAACTTTTTATGTCAGTTTGATTTGAAATGTCAGAACATGTCAAATTGTCTATTATTTTTGGCACATAAATAGACCGTGAGCACGCGATGACCAAACCTTCCTTATTTTAAAAATGCTGAATGTTTCTCTGCGTGGTATATACGGATAAAAAATATAAGCGACTAGGTATGAAGTTTGGATCTTAGTTGCTTATGCAGGTAATATGGATAGCAAGGATGATTTTTATAGGTATAAAAAGCACCCTTGGGGCCTTCCAAAGTAATATTAAATTCATCTTTTATAATAAAACAAATATAACTATAATTTAGTAAAGTTACAATGTCTAACAGGGGTTTATATCTGCACCAATTGCCTGGCAATGGATGGCTTGATTTCTTATATTATTAGGAATAAAATCTTTAAAAAACTTTACTAAGGAAATTGAGTTACCACTTTAAATGTTATTGCTACAAATAATCTGCCTAAGTAATCATGATCCAACTTTTATAGTCGCTAATCGCTACATATTTCTATGTTGGGAACATACACAAAAAATCTTTAGTTTTAATAAAATAAGGAAGGGCATGCTATCGCGGGCTTTTGCTCTATAATGCAATGTTGGTATTTTTATATTTTGTTAGGTATCTTTAAAATTACCGAACAGATTTAGACGTGTTTAAAATGGGACCAACTTGGGTATATATCATTACGAATAAAAAAACAATTTCGGAAATCAGTCCACCGTAGGCAGAGAAATCGGCGAACATACATAAAAAAAAAACATACATACATCGAAACATATAACCTCCTCCTTTTTTGGGAAGTCGGTTGAAAATGAGTTAACTCACAGCTTTTCTTTTCTATAACCAAATTCGTTTATTTTTTTAGTTTTAACCTTGGGTAATGAATTATCTGATAACGTACTTAATTGATTTCGGAAATCAATACCCCGTTGATATCATATTTCAGGTTGAACAGAAGGAAATAAAGACTTCATAGTGTGTCCCCCGTAACTAAACAAATATTTGGGGTTGCTAAATCAATGTTAGCTCAGGTTTGGATGTCGTGGTGTCTGCCGATCGGATCTGAAGATGTTTGTTTTATGGTTTTAGGAGTTTATAGTTAGGTAGGTAAATATAATGGAATCCACGGAGAATCTAAAATAATAATATTTGTGGATTGATATTACTACTAGACAAATCTACAGAAAAGATCAAATAATATTGCATAATTATTTATTTTTTCATTCTAATATCGCAGTCATTAAAACATGTATTAAGAACTTCGATAACGGTATTAAAATTCATTTTATATTCAATACATAGATAATAATTGTCTATTATGGTCATAAGGCACAGTAAAACATATACGAAATAAATGTATTAATGCAGCTTTGATTGTGTATTAATAATGATAGATCGAATGCGCGTTATTAAAAATCTAACAAGCTTAGTTCACATTGATCGAGTAGACGGCGAAGTGGGCAATCTTATGTATGAGAAATCAATTAGGTATACTTATTACAGTTTATTGCATTGTTTTAATTAATTTACAAAGGCATCTAAAGTTTAGAAAAAAAATCAGCTTTCAAGTCATGAAACTTAAAATTTTCAGCGATATTTGACACTTTTATATTGATCTCAACAATATATAAAGTACTAGCTTTTGCCCGCGGCTTCGCCCGCGTGAATTTCCCACGGGAACAGTGCTTTTTCCCGGGATAAAAAGTAGCCTATGTGCTATTCCAGGTCATTATCTACCTCTGTACCAAATTTTATCGAAATCCGTCCAGTAGATTTTGCGTGATCGAGTAACAAACATCCTCACAAACTCACAAATTCACAAACTCACAAATTCACATCCAAACTTTCGCATTTATAATATTAGTATGGATATTTTTGGCTATAAACTAATAATAATAAATACAGGGTTCCCAAGATACAGGGTTTTTCTAGTTCGAGAAACAATGTTTAATACCTACTTGTGTTGTAGCATATTTTAATTATAAATTCATTTTATATTTTTTAAATACTAATTCATGTTAGTATATAAGTGGATATTGTTGTGTTTGCACGTCTACTTAGTAATAACTAGCCAGAGGATTAACATATTTATATTTCGACGGTATCGGGACCCCGGGATGAGCTACTAAATGTATAAATTTATTATTAACTTATTCAAACTTATGATGAGCTTTTCAGATTAATTTTACAAAAAGTTTCAAGTAAAAATCCACTAGCCACTTACCACTTGACAAATGTGAACTTCGTCCCATAGATAAATACATAGACGAGTTTTTGCTGGATTTTCAATCGGATATTCATAATTGAAGTGGATTCTTGGGTGGCGTTTATTGATTAATGACATTTTCTTGCAAGTGTGCGGAGATTACTATTTTATGCCATCGCTATAAAAGATGAACTTAGTATTGTAGTTATTTAGCCACATCTATTTTTGCTTTCAAAAAAGCTGTTAATCCTTTATTGATAGTGTAGTGCCGATTTAACGATTTTTTTGTGTGTTGAATGTTAGCTAATGTTTCTTAATACTAAAGGTAAATAAGTCGAGTGTCGGGAAATGAGAATATTTACACACAATTTTAGAGGGAAAAAAATCATCAAAATGCCATTTTAGATTTTTTCTGCAAGAATTTATTTTAGCGTAATTTTCCCGATAACTGTGATTCACATTCATAAGTGAATTCCAATTGCAAATTTAATGTTCAATATAACTGGAAGGTTCTACCTAAGCAATTGTAAATGCACTTACAGGCCCTAATAATCACAACCAAAGAGTAAGGACCTCCAAATCCTCGTTTCAAGTAAAAGGTTTCGATTCTCGTAAAAAATAATCGTCGGTTTTTTTATTATTATTTTTAAAGCGTGTTGAATGTCTCAAATGCCACGCAACGTTAGTGCGATATTACCCCATCGTATACGAATTCCTTTCTCGCGTCACGTTTGCAGAATTGCCCGCCGATTGGCATTGCTTCACAATATAGTGTTTACAGAAGAATAACTCGTGTCATTTCTTATTTTTCCAAGCTGGTCTTGCTTTTGCAAATAAACTGTTTTCTTGCTGGGCTTAAAAGCATATCAAGATAAACTAATAACAATAATTTTCAGAGATCCGTAGGTAAGTACCTATAACTCTTAATTTTATAAAATGAATAATGCGAAAATTTGTGAGGTTATGTATGAACAGATGGTTTACAGCAATTCCGATAAAATATTGTATAGAACTGTAGAACATTGAAATTTCGCAAAGGGTACTTTAAATACTGAAATTCCTACGAGAGCGATGATAAATCATCTAAAAATTGGCTAAAACTCACTATAAGCGCCTAGACCTGACGTCTTCTGTACTTTCCATATTATTTTGATCGTATGGCGATTAGGCCAGCTGTCCACTGTGATTGCCGGCTCGTGTGACAGTGGGGAATTGCCTTAAATTGCCAGTGGATGCAGTCCGCCATGCCATATGCCAGTCAGGCTACTGCTACGGTTTTTCGAGTAAACCTCTAATTTGCTTTGTGGAATGAAGAGCGATTTGCTTTAAGCTATTTGTCTTTTAAGGGTAATCGAATGAATTGCCGCTGCTTTCCAATAGTCGTAACTAAGAGATATATTTCAAAAGTACAATTTTCATTTTATTTTTTCGTCAATTATGTTATTTACATACATACATAGAACTACGTCATTATCCCTTACGGGGTAATCATGAGGCTCTCTAATGGAATGGAGATTCAGGTATAGTGACAGGTTGCTAGCCCATCGCCTATGAGTGGAGGAATCCCCAGTTTAAAGCCCTTTCCCTCGATTGACTTTTACAATCTGCGCGAGAAGAGAAGCAGCTGGCACATTCTATGTTTTTTCTTTGCTCCCAGACCAGCATGGAAGCATTATGTTATTTATCTATATAATATATGACTATGACTAATTGGGATAGCAATGTAAAGACGAAACCGCTGAAAATAAAGACTTGAAATTTTGCACTAAGAAAAGAATTTTGGAAATTCCACTCCCAATGGGGTGAAATCATAGAGCAACACGGACTCCTTACGGAGGGAGAAGCCATAGCGACATGTTTAAATTCAAATCTTTCTGGCATTTTTTGCGGGGGGAGGGAAATTCACGCAAGCGCTGTTCGGTACACACATACATAATGAAAATCTGTAATTACGACAAATTACGACACCACATATGAAAAATAAAACAATACATTGACAAATCTGTCACCACCCGTCAGATTTTCGTGTACGAATATAAGACAGAACACACATTAACATATTTTTGACTTTGTTTTCAATAGTGAATGGCAAAAATGTAATTCTGCATTATCGATGAATTATAAATTATCGAATTTCTCGGGCCTTCAACTATATAATCAATAGAAATAGAAATATATGTTTGTTAAAATCAATAGCTTTAATAAAATCTGTGGAGTGGTTTGGCCTGTGGTGTGGCCCTAGAATAGCACCAACCCATCTCTTCCCGTGGGTGTCGTAAGAGGCGACTAAGGGATCTAAAACACCGGAGGATGGGCAGCAGCATCTTTCCTCGTACTATGACATCACACTGCGATCGCCAACCCGCCTGCCAAGCGTGGTGATTACGGCAAAATCCCCCTATGGTTGTTACACCCATAACACGGCCCCTAGTCCCCGGCGGCCCCGCTATCCCGGACTCTGGTAGCGGTCACGGTAACGGCGGGGCAGGGGGTGCTAAGAATCCCCGGCAGATACCAGGCTACCAACCCCGACGACCCTTGGCCCTGGCAACTTACAACACGTGCACACTGCGGACCGACGAGAAACTCGCTGAACTGGAGGAAGAATTGAGCAGGTTACGATGGGATATTGTAGGATTATGTGAAGTCCGAAGAGAGGGGGAGGACACCATGATCCTCAAGTCCGGAAACCTGCTCTATTTCCGGGAGGGCGACCAACTGTCCCAGGGTGGTGTCGGGTTTATCGTCCACAGGTCCCTTGTCAACAACGTGGTCCAGTTCGAGAGTGTTTCGGCGAGGGTAGCGTACCTTGTACTCAGAATCACCAAACGGTATTCGTTGAAGGTAATACAAGTATACGCACCGCCCTCATATCGCTCCGACGACGAGGTAGAGACTATGTATGAGGATATTTCTAGAGCCATACATAGCTCCCAGGCCCACTATACCGTTGTGATGGGGGACTTTAACGCGAAACTGGGCAAACGAAGCGATGATGAGCTGAGAGTGGGGAATTTTGGATATGGAACGAGGAATGCACGTGGTCATCTGCTGGCCGGCTTTATGGAGAAGGAGGGCCTCTTTATGATGAACTCCTTCTTCAAAAAGCCAAAACAGCGAAAGTGGACATGGTTGCATCCTAATGGCGTTACAAAAAATGAGATTGACTTCATCTTGTCGACGAAGAGGCACATATTCAATGATGTCTCTGTGATCAATGCCGTAAAAACAGGAAGCGATCACCGATTGGTAAGAGGCATATTGAATCTTAGAATAAAACTCGAAAGGTGTCGACTGATGAAGTCTACGCTCCGACCAGCGCCTATCCAGCTCCAAAACCCCGAGAGCTTTCAGCTCGAGTTGCAGAATCGCTTCGAATGCCTGGGAGACTGCGAAAATCTGGACGATTATAATGACAGGTTTGTGCAAATTGTCCAAACAGCTGGGTCTAAGGCCTTCAAAACCCGCTGTTCAAAAGGAACCAAAAAGATCTCGGACCTCACCAACAAACTCATGGAAGAAAGACGAAACTTGGTTCTGCAGTCCTCTGACGATGCTGCTCAGTATCGACGTCTAAACAGACAGATCTCCAAGTCCCTAACGCGCGATTTACGCCAATTCAATACTGACCGTATTGAAGAGGCGATTAAGCGAAATAAGGGCTCAAAAGTGTTTGCAAGGGATCTGTCTGTTGGTCAAAGCCAACTGACCAAGCTGAAGACTGAGGATGGCAGAATCATTTCGTCGAAGCCAGAGCTGTTGGAAGAGGTTGAGAAGTTCTACGGACAATTATACACCAGCGTACGCGCACCTGTCAGTAATCTGGCCAAAGATCCAAGAGCCAGATTGACCCGACACTACACCGAAGATATCCCGGACGTCAGCCTATACGAGATTAGAATGGCTCTCAAACAGTTAAAAAACAATAAGGCACCGGGTGATGATGGAATCACGGCTGAGCTTCTGAAAGCAGGTGGAACACCGGTATTAAAAGCTCTTCAGAAGCTATTCGATTCCGTCATACTCGAGGGACAAACGCCTACGGCATGGCACAGAAGTGTGGTGGTACTTTTCTTCAAAAAAGGCGACAAAACCTTATTGAAGAATTATAGGCCTATCTCACTTCTGAGCCATGTCTACAAACTGTTTTCGAGAGTCATTACGAATCGTCTCGCTCGCAGGTTCGACGACTTCCAGCCTCCCGAACAAGCCGGTTTCCGAAAAGGCTTTAGTACCGTAGACCACTTACATACGCTGCGGCAGATTATACAGAAGACTGAGGAGTATAATCAGCCCTTATGCTTGGCGTTTGTGGACTACGAGAAAGCCTTCGATTCGATCGAGACCTGGGCTGTACTACAGTCTCTCCAACGGTGCCAAATTGACTATCGATATATCGAAGCGCTGAAGTGTTTGTACGAAAACGCCACCATGTCGGTCCGTCTCCAGGATCAAGGCTCGAAACCTATCCAGTTGAAGCGAGGGGTGAGACAGGGAGACGTTATATCTCCGAAACTGTTCACCGCCGCCCTGGAAGATGTCTTCAAGCTTCTGGACTGGAGCGGACTCGGTATCAATATCAACGGCGAGTACCTCACTCACCTTCGATTCGCTGACGATATCGTAGTCATGGCTGAGACCTTGGAAGACCTAGGTACAATGCTCGATGGCCTCTGTAGAGCCTCTCAACAAGTGGGTCTAAAAATGAACATGGATAAGACGAAAATCATGTCTAATATCCGTGTCGCACCCACTCCTCTAAAGGTTGGAGACTCTACACTCGAAGTTGTTGACAATTACGTATACCTGGGACAAACAGTTCAGTTAGGTAAGTCCAACTTCGAGAAAGAGGTCAACCGTCGAATCCAACTCGGCTGGGCAGCGTTCGGGAAGCTTCGCGATATCTTCTCGTCCAAAATACCGCAGTGTCTCAAGACTAAGGTCTTTGACCAGTGTGTGTTGCCAGTGATGACATACGGAACAGAGACGTGGTCGCTTACTATGGGCCTCATAAGAAGGCTCAAGATCACCCAAAGGGCGATGGAGCGCGCTATGCTCGGAGTTTCCCTGCGTGATCGAATCAGAAATGAGGAGATCCGTAGGAGAACTAAAGTAACCGATATAGCCCGCAGAATCGCCAAACTTAAGTGGCAGTGGGCGGGGCACATAGCTCGCAGAACAGATAGCCGTTGGGGCAGAAAAGTTCTCGAGAGGCGACCACGAACCGGAAAACGTAGTGTTGGCAGGCCTCCCACTCGGTGGACCGACGACCTGGTGAAGGTCGCGGGTTGCGCATGGATGCGGGCAGCGCAGGACCGGTCGTTGTGGAAATCCTTGGGGGAGGCCTTTGTCCAGCAGTGGACGTCTTTCGGCTGAGAGAAGAAGAATGGGGCGGGACGCGAGCGTGCAACAACCGTGGTGCAAACGAGCGTCGAGCGGGCCCGGACGGGACACTGTTAATGCACTGTGTAATATAAATTGATTCATACAAAATGTATGTAACAGATTAAATCCGTGCCCCGTCCGGGCCACGTCCACGGCCCGCCCCGGGCACAGCTCGCTCTAATGAGAATCATCCCTTACACCATTCGTGGAAATCAGATGCCTTATAATGAGCTTAACAAACGGGACTTGTCTTTTTGGCATCCCAGGTTTGCTAGTTGTTGCACTAGTTTTTCCATACACACATCTCTAAGTAGGTATTTTTAGGAAAGCTGTAAAAAAAATAAGAAAATACACGTTACAACATACAACAATTTAAAACTATACCTATCGCAGTTTATCGATACAGGACTACAACACACAATGTAAGCAAAGTAACATCACTAAATCTAGATGTTGGACGGAATTATCACTCGACAAATCCGTGTTTCTATAGGCGACCGGACTGATGTTGGTAAACAAATCCAACAATGACATTATAATAAAATGTATGAATTTTTGTTTAATTTATAATCATATGATAAGAATTTACTTACTAGAGAAATGTAACACCATCTTTCTGTAAAATAGATGTCCCAGACCTCTTTTTGCAGCACAAAATTGAACAATTCGGAATTTTTTGTATTGCGGCCTATGTGTCATTCACACTGACTGATGGATTCTGTCTAGCGAAAAGTCCGAATGCAAACAGTTTTTATAAACGCTCAAGTCCACCTGGGCCTAAGCTTTGCCAGAGGGGAAAGACATCTATGGCGCCTCCCTTCCGGGCCGCGCGCGGAAGTCCTTGTTGCTCGAAGGGTGAAATGGACAAAAACTAAATTCGGCTGAGCGAAGATACTGTCAAAAGTGAATAAGAAGAAAAAACATCATAATACTATCACTTTTGATTGTTGTTAGACATAAGTAGTCTCACTGGGATTTATTATAAAATTCTCAATTCTTAATTTTTCTCTATTCTTTCTTTATTTTATACATAGATATTACTGAAATATCATTTCCATATAAAAAAATAATTTAACAGCTCAGTTTTTTGTTTAGCCACACTCATTAAATCGACACCTCCGAATGAATTTGAAAACCCATTTTTTTAGTAACTGTAAAGATGAAAGCGACAATGCGCGAAATCCGACAAGCTCATTATATATCGTTATGTTGATCACAAAAGTCGTTCTTACATCGGGTTCAGCGGTTCAGTATAACTATCTTTTATTGTAGACTGCAGAGCGCGAGAACAGCTTTTCTAAGCTAAAATATTTAAAAAAAAAGCGTAGTAACATAATTCTGAAAATGTCATTATAAGAAAAAAATATTAAATATTATTCTAAATATTTTAATATTGTGTGTAGTATCTATTATAAATTGAATATAGAGAAAAACAGTGTAAGTGATAACTTCCTTATTTCATTAGAGGTCTATAAGTCATGTTAATGATGATAGTAACTACCTACCTATAATATTTATAAAATAGAAAAAACGAAGAAACATGTTTTGTTAAAACATGAAAGACCTAAGTAGTAGGTATCCATAACCTAAAATTAATTATAAAAGTACTTTCCAATATATTGTACGGTCATGTTCGTCTGCACTCTACCACACGATTAAAAATACATTTGACCGATGAATGTATTTCTAAAAAGGAACAAATAAGACTACAATAGTAGGTAACTATCAACGTTCAAGTTCTCATATTAATCAGATACTTTAATTGAGATATCAAAGAAACATTTAGGTATCTAAGACTCTGGCTCTCACGAAATAAGATTTATATTTGCATCGCCAATGATATCGGGCTCATCGATAACTCACACTGTTAATGTCAGATGGTTTTCTTAACAATATTTGACAATAATTGTTTGTAGGCTATTGTTTAACAAAGGAGGAGAGAGGATGACCGTGACTAATAATATTTTGTTGGTGAGGAATTCTTAAAGGTTGGAGGTTAGGATTCATGTTTAATTGACAATGGCCGGACACCTTAGGTCATGCGATAACTTTATTTAGATGTAATGAAGATATGTTAGCACATTTTTAGTCTATTGTCTAGTTTTTTTGAAGAGAGAAATGGTTTCTAGGATTGCTATCGCGTGATTTGGAAAGTTTTACTTTGTCTGTTATTTTGTTTGGATACATTTCTTATAGACTTAGGGATGTCAAGGAAAGCAAAAGTTTTAAGTGCTATGAGAAGAAAGTGTCATTTAAATCTCTTGTACTCACGATAAGAAATTTATAAGAAAAGTTAATTCGTACTTAAGTACTGAATAAAATTAAGACGGGCTGGGGAACAGATGGACTTCACAAACTAATAAAAGACATAATAATAGTCATTCGTCAAGATCTTTGAGTAAGTAGGATGCTATTTTTGGTATTGAGGAGTTAACGCCGCTTTGAACACTTTCTTTTTAAAAGAAGTTTCCTGACTTAGACGAAAAGCACGGCGTTACAAAGAAATAAACATATGTTTCTTAAAAAGGAAGTTCCAATCACTTGCCCTATTCTTAGTTACGTTTTTTAATGTTTCATAATTGAGAATTTGCCATATTCGGCGTTAATAAGATACTTAATTTGAAAAACAGTGAAGTTATTCTATACCTTACACCAAAATAATATCTGGTCTGGTATAGAATTAATGAGACGATATTCAAAGAACTACCATAAGTGAAGACAGTGCTAAATTGCTTAGCATTTCGTATTCCTTTTACAGACGATAATGAAGTGATGCTTTTCATACTTTTGCTCACATTCCCTTCAAGTTGTCCACTTGCAATATTCTTGCAGTATTCCGGTCAGACCATACATTTCCACATATCTATGATCGTATCTAAAAAGTTTTGTTACGAGCCCTTTTAAGAACCATTGGTGGTCTATATCATTAATTTCATGATGCTCTGTAGGACAAATGAGCAGTTTGCATTATATTCTTACCAATAAGCAACCTAGTATGTCACTAACTTAATAGACCATTAACCATGGTTATATGTGTGTCACGCTGGTGTCAGATGGTTAATAGGATCTTCAACCTACTTAAAGGTATTTAATATAATTATGTATTGAATTGGGAAATCATTAATGTATTCAATCATGCCTACCACATAATTCTACAGGTTATGTTAGAGAGCAATAATAGCTGTATGACATTAGATGTACCTGTATTACTTAGTTAATAGGTACCGTAGTAATAAAAGGAACAGTAAAAAGATTGCGCTTTGGTGCCTTTTAAAAAAATCTGCCTACACAAAAATGTTTCCTATCTGGCCTTACCAGAAGCAGCTTTTCTATACATATAATAAAACAGTAAAAATATTTTGTCTGTATATTTAGTATTTTTGACTAAAATGGATAGAGGGACACTTAAAAAGATCAATTGAAAGCAAAGAAATTTTCTTGTCTGTCTGTCTGTCTGTATGTATGTACGCGTTTCACGCAAAAACTACTGGACGGATTTGAATGAAACTTTTTTTGTTGTATAGCTATTAAGCCTGAGCAACATATAGGCTATAATTGATTTTGTAAACTGGAACACCTGATGAAGAACCATAACAGAACAGCTAAACTATATAATATGTAAATTGTGCCTTAACAAAAATCGTTCAACCTGATGAGCATTTTCTGCTAACGTATAAAAATTGAAGATCTGGAACATCTGATGAAGAACTGCAAGAGACCAGCTACACTGTAACATATATGGAAATGGCGCCTTAGTAAAAGTCGTTTAACCTAATGAGCATTTTCTGCTGACGTATAAAAATTGAAGATCTAGTACATCTGATGAAAAGCTCCAAGAGACCAGCTACACTATAACATATATGAAAATGGCGCCTTAGCAAAAATCGTTCAACCTGATGAGCATTTTCTGTAGACGTATAAAAATCGAAGATCCGAAACATCTGAAACAGTTTGGAACACAAAAAGACTTTTCATCTAAGCGAAACTCACGCGGGCGAAGCCGCGGGCAGCAGCTAGTACATATATAGAATAGTAGGCAAACGAGCATGCGGGTTGCCTGATGGTAAGCAATCACCGCAGTCCATAGACACCAACGACCCTAAAAAGGTCACAGGTGCGTTACCGACTCTTTGAGAAAGGGATAGGCTCTTTTCTTGAAGGTCCCAATGTCGAGCTCTTTCAATATTCGCTACATCATCGTTGAATTGCTACACGAAATTAACGTAACTATTGTATCAGTACAATACACAAGTGTAAATTATCGACTGAGATTCCAGAATCGTCTTTATTTTCACAAAGCTGTACATTTTAAGTTTTATAAGTCCATTATGTTCTTAAAACGGCATACAGTCTTGATGGTTTGAAAGCAAACATCTCAGATATAAACCTGAGATTGTTTGCTTTCAATTTCAATAATAAAACCTATCAAAACAAGTTTACGCACACGTTTATAGAATACTATGTTGCTGGATGTTTTATAATAAACTAGCTGTTGCCCGCGGCTTCGCCCGCGTGAGTTTCGCTTAGATGAAAAGACTTTTTGTGTTCCAAACTGTTTCTGATGTTTCGGATCTTCGATTTTTATACGTCTACAGAAAATGCTCATCAGATTAATCAAGTTTTGCTAAGCGCCATTTCCATATATGTTATAGTGTAGCTGGTCTCTTGGAGTTATTCATCAGATGTTCCAGATCTTCAATTTTTATACGTCAGCAGAAAATGCTCATCAGGTTGAACGATTTTTGCTAAGGCGCCATTTCCATATATGTTATAGTGTAGCTGGTCTCTTGCAGTTCTTCATTAGATGTTCCAGATCTTCAATTTTTATACGTCAGCAGAAAATGCTCATCAGGTTGAACGATTTTTGCTAAGGCGCCATTTCCATATATGTTATAGTGTAGCTGGTCTCTTGCAGTTCTTCATCAGATGTTCCAGATCTTCAATTTTTATACGTCAGCAGAAAATGCTCATCAGGTTGAACGACTTTTGTTAAGGCACCATTTCCATATTTCTTATGGTTTAGCTGTTCTGTTATGGTTCTTTATCAGGTGTTCCAGTTTTCAAAATGAATTATAGCCTATATGTTGCCCAGGCTTAATAGCTATACAACAAAAAAAGTTTCATTCAAATCCGTCCAGTAGTTTTTGCGTGAAACGCGTATATACATACAGACAGACAGATAGACAGACAAGAAATTCCAAAAAATTTTTTTTGCTTTCTATTGTTCTTTTTAAGTGTCCCTCTATCCATTTTAGTCAAAAATACTAAATGTACAGACAAAATATTTTTACTGTTTTATTATATGTATAGATAAAACACATTGCTAAGGATCAAAATTTCTTTCTACACATTATCAGATTTAGTGTATTTTCGCTAAATAAGAAGTACAATTAAAAAAATATACCTAATTGTAATTTAAGGTGGGCATGACGCTTCAGCCCGCTTGCTTGCTCACTTAAGCAAAAACTAGTATTATATCCAATAAGCTTGACCACAAGCTAGACCATACGTAATGTTCAAGCCGCTTCATCAATCAGAAGTAATGGAACTTATGTAATGAAGCCGGCACGAACATATTTATATTAAATGCTGCTAATTTAGGGTAATTAGTATGAACCGTACTGTACATCGAGACCTTTAGTTAGGATGGTACTCAATCATTTTGTTCAATCGCTTTTAAATTAACTTAGCGTAGCAAGTAGCTGCTTAGATTTTTTTTTAAATTCAATTATTTTTTTCCTAGAAGCCTTAACTTACCAATAGGTACAATGTACATTATTTCTGTGGT
Organism: Ephestia elutella; assembly: GCA_018467065.1. NCBI lineage: Eukaryota > Metazoa > Arthropoda > Insecta > Lepidoptera > Pyralidae > Ephestia > Ephestia elutella. The sequence goes on from CM031582.1 coordinate 8,166,298, forward strand.
CTTTTAAATCTTACTTTACAAAAGAAAAATAGCTTGAAGATATAACCAAAATATATTTAAGATTTTTCTCACCATTTTATAAAAGAATCCCTAGGCAGCTCCTATATAGTGCTAAATTTGCGAGTCGAATGTTTTTCTTTTATAAAATATCCGGCTCCGGCCGCGCTTATGTTGATCCTTCGGGAATTGTAGTTTTTTTCGGGATAAATAATAGCTTATGTACTTCTCTGACTATGTGACTATGTGTACGCAAAATTTTATGACGATAGGTTCGGTAGATAGAGCGTGGAGAGGTAGCAAACAAACAAACTTACTATCGCATTTTTAATATTAGTTAGGATTGGGATGAAATAGTAATTACTTACTTCATTAAAAGTTTACCTAATACTACAAAAAGTTAGACAGCAGCAAAAAAATTGCTCGCGTAACTAAGTAAATTCCAATTCATTGCTTGCATATAAAGTCTGGGAGATTTATGCATGGAATCGGGTAATTAAAAGATCTAATGAGACTATCGTACCTACCGCTTGTAGATGGTATCCACGGGCTAGATAATTTGCACCGGCTTTATCGCCGAGCCACTCCGCGCGTAATAAATGTGTTACAAGATAGATTTAAATGCACGCAACGTTATGTTACACCTACGCGGTGGCGAATGGAGTTAATACCACTTAATTTGTCAGTATGTATACTTTGTATGTTATTTTTACAGCTTCACTTCCCGAAGGAAAATCGGGAAACTGTTTTTTTTTAAATCATTTATTCAATATAACACAAAAAAGCACTTATAAAACATTTACCGAACTGCGGATGCCTCTTTAAAACATAAGTCCCGAACTGATTGTATGTTTAGTTATGGGCGTTAATTACGTTTTAAATTTCCGACCAATTAAACTATTGAACGGGAAACCGATTATTTAACTTTATTCCCGTTTAACGATGTAGAAAATGTTTTCCTCATAACAACTAATTGTAGAATGTAGAGCCGAATAATCGATGTTATTTAATTTATATGTAAAAATATATAAAAACCAACTTGTGTTCAGCAGAAATGTTAATCATCTCTTTTCACAATGAAAGACACTAATAAGAGAGACTGTAAAAATATAATGTGAAAGAATTATTTGATCAAACATTCGCACAATAGCCGTCAAATTAAACAAATACTTATATTTTTTTATATTAAAAAGCAATGTGTCAAAACTTAAGTGTGAATTAATAGAGTCCATTGTTCCTACTAAATGCTCTGTAATTCACTGAAAGATTCAATAAAGATGTATCTAGTTTAACTATTTGGTATTTATTTTAAAATTCGTATCCACTAGAACGGATATATTTCAGTTTCGTAGACGTTCACGAAATAGTCCAAAGGGAAATATCGCACGATTCACGATGTGCTGTCATTTGAGTCAATGGGAGTGAGAATTATTTTATTATGCGTTTCAATGTTACCAAGTGGATACACAGCTTTAACTAGATGCACTTACTAGTTGTAAAAAAAATTTTTCAACAAGAAATCTATAATTATGAAAAACATGTTATTATTTAAACAAAACAAAAAGTTTTAAAAAAGGTTAAAGATGAACAGTCATTATCATTACTTATTTAATGAGGATACAAATATTTAATAAAAACTTTTGGACTAGGTATAGGTATTCGAAAAACGACCACCGACCAATTACCGACCACGATTACGATTACGATTTTGATTGACCGACGACGACCGATTTATGGTTACGTCTCTTTATTTGGTTTGTTAGCTAAATAATATAAATAAGTATAAGTACTATTTATTATAATATTTAAGTAGAAAATTACTTCCTACAAAAAATATTGTTAACATTGAAAAAACATCTCACGGCAAATCAGCAATCTATCTTTTTGATCTATCTTAAAACTTTGTTTTTGTAAGGCCAAAAAATTACGGACTTTTTTTTAAATTGTTACTTATGTGATAAACTTATAATATTATTATATTTACGAAAAAAAACTGCTTTAATAAAATAAATACTTATATGTTATTACATAATATTTATTCAACTACAAATAATACTGTTTCTACACTCTTATCATACCCAAACTCATTACTAGCATCTTTGATCATTTCATTGAATTATTTAGTTTATAATTTGACACTTTCGACACCTTTACGTTAAAATATAATCCATTAGAATTATATATTTTTAAAAATTACTGTGTCTACACTTAGCCGATATAATTATATCGAACAACTTACCGAATTACTGACCATGATTCGATATAATCAAAGTCGTAGCTTTTAGAGTAGATAATTTAAACGTCCAATTACTCTACGATTATCTATTTATTGTAATATTAATTTTGACATTATTATTTAAAGGTTATAAAAAATAAAATTGATAAATAAATTAATTGTAATCTTGTTAATCTATCTCCTCAATATTATTTTAAAATGTATTTTTTTTTAGATATAAATTTTTATTTGTAATTTTAATTCCAACACAATGAATATTGTTTTCTAATGAAATGGAATAAATAAATAAAAAAAATAAAATATTTGAATAATTTTTGGCATGCATGGATGTCTAGTTTTTAAACGATCTATATTAACGAATAGTTTTAAAAAAGCCGAATTATATTTATTTATTAAGGGAAATAAACTCAAATAGGAATGGCAGATAGTGCAGCGGAGTCAAAATTCGAAACAAGATTCGATATTTGGGAGCAACAATGAAGATAGTGCGTTTTGTATTCTTCCTTCTTCTTATTTAATACAAATATATAATACGAAGAAAGTTGGCCCCTTATTCTTCTTACATTTTTAGTCTTCCGATTTGTAATAAAAATATAAAAAAGTATGTTATATAGTGTTCTATTTCAAACTAAAGAAAACGAGTATTTTAGTTCATAGCTTTATAATTTAAGTTCCTCTGTAACCGTCGTTATCAACATAGCCACGTCAAAGTTAATGCTCATCGGATGGGCAGTTGAGCACTGTCCTTGCAACCAACAACGACAAAACAGAAATGTAATGTGTATTTTGTATAATATGTTATTTGTTTAAATTGACACAAATTTCAAATCAAGCCTTCAAATTTTATCACTCAAAAATACAATTATTTATTCGCAGATTCAGATCAGAGAGGTATAGATAGAGCTAAATTTATGCATTCAAATTACTTCTACATTGTAAATAACGACACTATTGATTTAAAACCACCATCATCCGTCTATTATCCCAATTTATATGGGATTGGTACAGCATGTTGGCAAGTTTTTAATTTAATCTTTAAGCAACAATCGCCCGGATCCGGCAGAGCGACCATTGTTCTTTAATTGTCTTCGCGTGTATTAAAGGATTAATTAAAATTCAATTTTTCTTTAAATGTACAAAAAAACAGAAAAATTATACAACTTGAATCATCGAATGGCGCAATTTCTCTGACTTGTTATTGTTAGTTTTGACTTCATAATTCAAATATACTAGTAACACCTAGGGGAAAAATCTAGATAAAAGTAATTTATGTTTGAAGTTATACACGTGTATGTACCAAATTTTATCCGGTAGATTTTGCGTGGTTGCCTAGCAAACATTTATTCATTACCAACCTCACACACACACCCAAATCTTTCATATTTATTATATTACTGGGATATTAGTGTCAAAGATTTTGACTTCCCATGAAATCCAACGGCAAATCATCGAAGTTTAATAATAGTGAAGTCATTGTCATGTCACTGTCAATTCCGTATAAAAGCCGCGACGGGGAAGTCCAATCGGTATATTGTATTTTTTTTGAGTTTAAAGAAGGTAAGTAATTGCATCAAGTGTCCATTCTGTATACACTTTACTTTATGGCTGTCCTCCCTCACGTCTGCGTGCGTGTGTAATCAAAACGATTATGCGCCGCGTCGGGAATCGAACTGAGATACCGCACGCGCCCGTTACATGATCGCTATAGATTCAACCGGAACGAATACATCGATTTCAGATACAATAATCCTAGACTAGATTATTTCTTAACACGAAAGATTGAATTTCAATAAATTTCATACCTAAACTCCATTTTTTCTTAATTGTCCTATTATGAAAACAATTTTCACAGTACTTATTGTTAAATTTTGTTGAAAATAAATCAAATATTAGTTCAAACCTAAACATTCTAAAGTAAAACATTTATTAACCACGAAAGTAATTTCCTAAAAACTCTATTTTAATTTATATTGTTGTCAAATCATAAAAAGACATGGTAAGATTGTTTACATAATAATACAATTTATGAATAAACGGACTTTAGGTACTTATATATTTTTACTAGACTACATACATACAGCAATAAATATACTTAAAATGAAAATTATTTTATAATTGCTTATTTAACTCGTCAGAATATATATATTCCATGTTGCTTTAAAAAATTATGCTCAATAAAATACCTACATATTACCAAAGTCAAACTTGAAATTAATATCAATACTTGATATTGCTTACTGATCCATCATATGGTACAACAGAACTTTTTTATACAATAAGTAGTTTTCCATTAAGCTTATATTTAAATGAACATATTCATCGAGTAACAGCTGGCTACTTGTAGATAAAGAGAAATAAATATATTCATTGTGTTTTTGATGTTACATGTTACTGGCTGGCACAACAATGATTGAACTTGTAAAAAATAAATTATAGCCTGACCAGGAATATAAAAATCCTCGCCATGTTGCGGAAAAGCAATAGAACTAATTTCTTACACTGGCAACTAATTTAAAAACCTATCTGTCATTTCTTCTGTCAAAGTTTGACTCTCGATCGAGGCGGATCCAGTATTTTTATTTGTATGGGAAGGGCACCGATTTCTGTTCTCGAGAATATTTCCGAGAAAAATTTAAGGAAGTTTCAGCTTGTTCTTTAAAAAATTCGAGAACGGAACATAACTAATGGTGGCGGATTATTTTTTTGAAATAAACTTGTAAGAAACTATTATTACTAAATCCTGTCACTTTAACAACTCTAATCTTAATTTGATATATACTGTTATTGTACACAAAATAGCAGTCGGGGATGTGGGGAGGAGGGGGGGGCACGTGCCCCCTTGCTCCCACCTATAGATCCGCTACTTCTTTCAATAATGTTGCAATATAAAACGCATAAGTGCTGCCTCTAATTCAGGGTCTTTTTCTGGTCAGGCTTTAATATTATTTTGAATCACTTTTCCATGCCACAAATCTAACTTAAAAATTAAATTAGAAATACTAATTACAAATAAAAATGTAAATAAAATTACAAATATGTAACTACATATTTGTAATTTTATTTACTATTCAGATTACTTGCGATTTTTTCTTAATAAAAAGGTAATTCATAGAAATCTATTGACTATTTATTTATTTATTTAATAGCATACAAAACAGACTACAATCATTGAAGCACTTAGAATCTAGATTAAGGAGCTGATCTAAATCGTAATCCAAAAATATGTATGCCTAAACACTTTGAATGAAAAAAAAAATAATTTGACAAACACTAGAGATACATATTTCAAGTTTTCAAATGACTATTTAAATCAATTTTTATCCAGTACATTATTCAGTATCCAGTATTAATAATTAGTATTAATATAAATATATATATTATTATTTCATAATCCAGTATTGGTCCACAAGAAGCCCAGCAGTGGGGACATTAAAAGGGCTGATGTTGATGATGATTTATGAATGATTATCCTGATATTATATCCTGATTTGTTTATTTATATTAGGCAAGAAGCTATTACCTTATAATATACTGAAAACCAACTGACTATGTCGTTTGTTCTTTAATATCCAAATAAGGCTCAAACTAACTCGGATCACGATCCTAATCTTACACTTGTATCCAAACAATGTTAGAGAGACAGCAAAAACATCGGTTTAAAAGTGATAAAAGTTGTTTTTTGTGTTAGGTATATTCTCAAATTTACGTTTAAACTAAAATTTTCCGTATTTTTTTCATTAGTTTTATTAAAATCAAATTGGGTCTCCTATTTTTGATATAGTAATAGTAGTACTAGTAGTAGTATTTTTGATGTAGTTATTTTTCATATAGTATTCAAAAATTTGCGCGCCTGTTAACAGGCTGAATACATAACTTTTATTGTTTAAGACCTGTAATGTATTGTTGTATTCTTGCAAATAAATTTTTGATTGATTGATTTGAAATAATAAAGATTTTAATTGTAAAATACCTACACATATATTAAATTATGTGCAATAATTCACTTACTAGCATGGCCAGTAAGCCAGAAAGAACAGTAACGAGCAAATAATAAAAAAAGGGAATAGCCTGCGTACATCACATTTATTATTCTTATTTTCTAACAACTTTTCTCTTGATCTTCCATGAACCAAACAAACAATAATATTCTTGCGCAATAGCATCCATTGTACTACAAAACTGTTCAGTCAGCGTCATTTTTGCTGACCGTACGTCGAAACAATAAATACGCCAGCTACGAACGGCTCGACGAAACGATTGTACTTTATCGATGGAGATAAAAATCCAACAGTGGCTGTTGGACAAAATGTCCCTCATTTTGCTAATTGGGTGAAAAAGGTACAATGTGACTTTTAATGTTTTTAATACGAAAGACATCAACGTCACTGAAGTTAATGTAAAAACTTACGTGAGTAGTACAGGCACAGGGCGGGAGCTTCATAGAAACGGGGCGTCAAATATACCTACTACTACTACAAATGAAACTGTACATCCGTGAACACGTCAATGTGTGCGTTAAACAACAAGGGTCGCCACCGCAAAATTATTGTTTTTTAAAGACGCCGCGACAATGTTGTATGTTGAAAGTGACAACTCCGTTCGTTCCATTATGTCTGCCATGCTGTTTGATATCAGCGTCTTACTGGATTATAACTTTACTCAACATTTATTCAGAAAGGCAGATTAGGATGATAAGCCGACGACAAAGACACGAAAATAAAATTTAATTCTCATATGTTGCTCCCATTTACCCACAAAGTGGCATATAACGAAAAAATGAATATCTAAAGATGTGAAATATTTTTAATTACTTTGCTTACCTACCTGTATTCATCCTTCGGTTTATAAAATCGTCCTTCTTAGTTTGTACTAGATAAACAAAGGTTAACTGCGCAGTACCTTACCATAATAATTTTATTGAAACGACGTTTCTCTCTATCTATAAAAGCGAAACGTAAGAGTAGCTTGAGATACGCTTCGCAGTCGCAGCTGCTAACCCCGTTTCATAGTGTTCCTCGATTCAAACGGGCGGGGTAGAAGTGCGGGGTACGCCATATTGCGGGAGAGGCAGGGAGCTTCCTTTCTGTACGTAGTACTTATATTAATTCTGTGGTACAGGTATAAAATAAAAAGGCAGATATTGTGTGTTGTAGTCCAAACTACGGATTAAATAAAGAATAATAATAATAATTTAAGGTTACATTTTTGTCATTTAAGTACCTATTTCAAGTAACCTCTTGGTGAGGAATCATACTCGTATGGTTATAAAATGCTCTACACGTGAGAAGCTGTAATTGGTTCTTCATTTCTATTTAGGTTTATTAATAAGTTATACAGGTATGGTTCACCTGAAAATGAATAAATAAAAATTAAAAACATTTGAGCTGAAATTTAGATTAGCTTTAAACAAAATCACTGTTTATATCTTCTGAAAAAATATTTTTAAACACTATAATAAAGGTAATTCAAATAAATATTCCAAGCAAGTACATATTATTGTGATAGGATGTGAAAGATGATGCGGCAATATGCGAAGTTTCTGATCCTGCAAAAAATACAGTGTTCAACAAATAGCGCACTAATAGGCACTAACCTGAAATGGCTATCAAACTCGTTCCGCTATCATACTAACCAGTAAAGAATTCCCCAGAACTGGGGTCATAGGTTAGTTTCCACTGGACACTAACGAGTCATTGTCCGCATTTTGACAAACACTGAACTGCCAAAAACGTGTCATAAACCCATAAAAAATGTAACAGATTTTATTTTCTCGTTTTTAATTTGTACCGTGGAAATATGCATTTTTATTTTTACTAAGCATATTTTACAATGTAGTTTCGTCTGTTATCCATGGAAGTAGTAAGTACTTAACTTATTATTTCCATGCTGTTATCTAGTGGTTAGATCGTATCAACCAATTTTTTAATCAGAATTAATAAATAATATTGACATTTTCATTTTTAACAAAACAAAAGTTAAATTCAAAGAAATTGGAAGCTACTTCTTTTTGTTGTTTGTATTTTTATCCTATAAAATTTATTGCAGATCGTAATAGTATATATAAATTAATGTGAAGTTAAAAATACCGTAAAATCAGTCGACACAATTTTATTACTTTATTTTGATATCCCAATCGATACAAACAGCTAACAACACTAGTTAACAGTACTATCAATCCAAATACTAAAGTTTTAAAGTTTATTTTGAGTTGCAGCTTCAATTATGCACTAGTGATTGTGATATTTAGTTGAACATACATTACTCTGACATTGACTGCTCCATATAAATTATAAGCTACTGGAGTAAAAAAAAATGGATGCCATTTTTACTTTTTATACATACTGTCATTAAGATTGTATCCATAAAAACAATATTAAATCCGAAAAACAGTGTATGTTTAATGATCGAAAAAATATAAATGTTTCAATATATTTGATGATAAGCGGAGTTATAAAATCTTTAAAAAGGTAAAGAATACTCTTAATTTTACGGATGGCACGGGCCGTAAGGTAGTAAAAAGTTTACACCTGCCGAGCTCTTTGGCGTCAAAAAATTAAGGAAATTGACATTTGAAACGACTGTGACTTTAAAGTTACAGTTCTACAGCCAGCATAAAAAAGACAAGATGTCGAAGCGAGTAACAGAAACCTTACATTTCTATTGAGCTTATTGAAGCACAATAAAAATATTTTTATTTATTAAAACTTAGTCGAAATTGTTAGAAACAACAACAACAAGACTGTTTAATGAGTTTTTTCGGCATTTCTTCTCAGCAGTGGTCGTTCCGAAATGCTAGTAGTTTGTAACTTTGAAATAAGTTTTTGAAAAAGTGCTTATGAAGTTTCAATAAAGTCTTTTTTGACTTTTTAACTTTTTTTAGATTTGTTTTTAGAGTTATTTCAATTACCTTTTAAAACATCAAGGCTGGTACTGACAGAATATTTAATGCTATCATAGTATAATTAGACCGTGTGAATCTCGAATTAACTGCTAGCGATTCAACACCAATTGACATAATAATTATCGGCAGCTATCACGACGGCAGCATGAGAAGTCTCGTGCCGTCGCGAACTGCCGCCATGGGAATTCGCTGCTGGCCCGGACTCAACGATATAGTCGCAGAGACTACTACGAAATTTACAATAATATTATTTATTTATTTAAAACTTTATTGCACAAAATTACAAAAATATGTACAAATGATAGACTTAACGCCATATGGCATTCTCTACTATATGTATAATCGATCGTTTTTTCAATCATCTTCATATTCTTCATACATGGTGCTAGTAAAATAAATGATCACTTAGACTAAAAAAAAAAATTTGATCAATGCGTCTATAACTATTGTAAAATCCTTCAATAGTTTGGAGTAGAGATTTCAAAACAGTGTATTTTTAGTTAAATTTGCAAGTTGAAACAAATTGACAAACTATTAAGTTTTTATACAAGTATGATGACTTTTAGAGTGTAGTCAACTGAAACTTTTTTTTTTATAAAATCAACAAGTCTTAAGAATATAACTTACCTATAGCTATCGCACAAATTTCTAAAGTATACTACAGTGGTGCTCGTTTCCAACAGCATACCTGACCACGACTGCTCTGTCAAGAGCATACGAAGAATAAGAAGACCTTTTTCCAAGTCAATTTTTATATCTCTCGGAAAGGTAATGTAAGGTTTGTAAGCTCTTAGACTACAATACAAATCTGTACCGAGTTCATTACACGCATACAAGTTGTCTGTCAATCGAGCGACAATACGTTGCCGTTCATACGTCACGATGGCAAGTTCACACGGTGCCACATTCTAGGTGTAATGTTGGAAAATGTGATACTTATTCATATATTACAGACAAGTCATGACTTAGTTCAGCTTGTTTCTTAGTCTGAACGACAAGATCACCAGTAAATGTTTCTAAAAAATGTTACTAAGTTAGCGTAAGTAGTAGTGATAATAAAAACGATAATATTGCATTCGTTTGACAGTATTTATGTTTCGAAGATAAATCTGCAAAATAACTTTAATAAGCGATGTGCCGCCGAGAAATTTCCTGTTCCCGAAAATTTCTTCCCTTGAAAATTTCCGAAAATTCTTAGAAATTTTCCGGGTTTTTAGGAAAATTTTCCGTTCTCGAGAACATTTCCGAGAGATTTCCAAGAAACTTTCCGCTGTTTCTTTAAAAATTTCGGGAACGGCACATCACTAGTTACAATCTATCACACTGTATACAAATAAAATAGCGAACAAACAAAAAAGTTACGGATATCATTCCTTAATTCAAAAAGAAAGTACTTTCTTTCCATTTATTCTTCGATTTATAGAACTTTCCAGGTTTTAAATTCACATTGTTAGATCATCGGTTGTTTTGTGGCTATTCCCAACGAGCATCATATATTTGCCTTGTCTTGATGCAGTATGACCATTAACTTGACGTTATGGATAGCCAAAGTCGCAGAATGACTATCAGTGATTTACTATAGATTTGCGTGATTACACACACATCTTTTGGCTTGCTATATACTTGTACTAAATTATAATGAAACCAACTAATCTACCAAGGAAATTCAGATCTTCCTATATCTACATTAAGCTTTAAATAACTTTTTTTTAGTGCAATATAAAGATAATAAAAGCTTTTTAATGTCATGATAATTATGTTAATTTTAAGTTTATCTATTTTTAACACATTTCCATTATTATTTATTCAAGCAAGCAAGAAAACAAACAAACAAACGAACGAACAAACGAATAAACAAACAAATAAACAAATAAACTCTGTGAGATGGCGTTTTTGAAGCCTACTCAGTTTATATTTTTTTTGCATAACATGGTCGGTCATATAAATTTTAATGGAACGTAAAAATATGAACGAAGAAATATTACATATTTATTTTGGAGGAATCTGTGGTTTAGCATGGCAGAGTAGGTATAAACCTAAATTGTGTGTGGATATTGATTAGAATTTTCTTATTATTTGTCTAAAAAAACCATAGATAAGTAGAGTCTATTTATTTATAAATTCAATTGAATATAGGTACCTAAAAATAATATCTAATTGAAATTGTTGAATTGAATTGTTGAAATTGTTACGGAATTGTATGTGATTGTTAACTGTTTAATACATAAAATAAATAATTAGAGACAACCTGTAGAAATCGATATAAATAAAAATCTCTCCCAGTTATTTAGATTAACCATACCATACTATAACTGTAGTTCCTATTACTTAAATTATTATGTGTAAGTTAATATGTTTAGAGTGAATGTTTTGTATAGAATATCGTTTATTTATTGACCTAATAAATGAATTCATAACAGATATCACGAAAAGCAAGTATCCTTGTATATGCAAATATGAAATTTGAATAGATAAGTACCTAAATTAGATAAGACAAAGTAAACAAAACCATAAAGTCAAAGTCACATGTTATTTTACATGTGCGTGGAATAGTTTTGAATTGGGTCACACATAATACAATAAATTCGTCGGATTTTATCGAATATATAGAGAACTGAAAGGTAACGTGGGCTTAACAACATGAACGCTTATCTAATATTCCTCTTATATATTGTGAAAGATATTTGTACCTACTTATATCGATATTGATTCGTACTACTTTTACATTACTTAGCCCTACTTAAGAAATTAGACTAGAAATTGGGGGTCTAGTCTATCTAGGTCATATACCTATTAGAATGGGTACTTAATACCAAAAACTAGGTAATTATATTTAAAAAAAAACAGACGACTTACATAGCCTAATGACAATCGGAGGAATGCAAGGAATCTAAAAATACCTCTCACATCAAAATCTGTAAGCCGTTCAGGACTTATGGTGGAATAAAGAGACTATACATGAACCCTGAAAACATAACACTCCTTTTTTGGTCAGCCGTGTAATTAATTGATTTGTGTGTTCAAAATTTAAGTTAGATTTAGGCTTGAAGTCGTTAACAAAAAAAAGAATTTGTCTCATGTAAATATTTAAATTTGATTGACTGATATTTGGTTGAAATCCTAGTTTTTTAAGAAAAAAATCTAAATTTGATTTAACATCAAATAATGATTTGCATAATATCCACAAGCATTCAATCAACAGTAGCTGACGAATTAAAGCACCTGTATCTATTGGTACAGTGACGACGAAAACTCCATATATTTGCTGTTTAGACAAAACGCACGCGTCAGGGTAAGCACTCAAACGGAGTTGTCAAGTAGTTTGCTGGACTTACCTAGTCTAGTTCACCGAAATCTTAAGTGGTATAGTCCGTTCATGTGTAATGGTGCATAACAAGACAAATAGTAGATAAGCCATGGCATTCACGATACGTTTTGTGCCTCCAAATCGGATAAATGTAGGCGAAAATAATCGGTCTAGGCGCATTCGGCTTGTGGGCCAGTAGACTTCCAAAAACTTAATTCAACTTGAAGTTAGCTATGGTTTTATAAATTTGAGTTGACCTTGAATAAATTGGCCCGCGGCAAAAAGTATATCTTAGGTGTTTTCGTACAAACTTTGACCCCATATTTGAACCCCCTAGGGGTTGATTAAAAAAAAGTCGCTTTTTTTAATCAACCCCCTGTTTGACCACGGGTCTTAAACTATAGCGGGACCGATTTTTATAAAATTTGGTATACTTAATACCAAATTTTATAAAAATCGGTCCCGCCGTTTACTAGTCATGAAAGCTCACAGACAAACCGACATTCGAATTTTTATATATCTACGAGTATCATTACACCAGACAATATCTTCCTATTTTTGCGAAATAATGCCGTTGTGATTGACTTCATCAAGATTTATTGTTAATTTTACACTCTTTTTTGAACAATAGACTATATCATAGCACATTAGGTTCCTATTTAAAAAAACGCTGAAATTGCAATAAATATTTCGCCACTGTAGAGGGTGTTAACTATGTTCTTTCCATATCACAGCTACATTTTTTTACATACAGTATTATGGCATCCATCCTCATTTCTGTATACAAGAAATCAAAGCAGGAATGTTTGCGTAGTTTGGGTTAACTGTAAATAGGTATGAGGATACATCGCTATGTATAATGAGTTTTCAATTACTCACACCACTTGATGTAGGCAGTACCAGTGTAGTACAACCATAGATATTATTCAAAGTAATGACTTTAGTGCATATATTTTTCTAGCCTAAATTGTGTCGTGTACTCAAGTCGCACCATTTATTTTTTGCAAGCCCTTTGGTGTTGTGTCCTATAGGAGTGTTAGCTTTAGAGAAGAAAAAGTAAAAAGAAGTCACAGTCCCATTGCTGCGAAAAGAGCATATAACACAATTTTTTTTGTTACTAATTGTTTCTAAGCATTTAAAGTTATCTTTGGTACAACGAGACACGAGTTTTCGTGCAACACACGAGTGAGTCGCATTCATTTTCACCAGTGAACGAAAAACAATTTTCAGCGCCGTGAATGGAAAGCATTAAGTTAGCACTTCTCACAAGTGACAACCAACCAAGAGGAACAATTCATGATCCCTCTTTTAGACAATTTCATTTGGAAACTGGGCCACATAGTTCAGTGTGCCACCCGGACCGCAGGTGACGGTATAATCACCTATCGATTAGGCCCGAGAGACTCGCTACCTACCATTATTCATTATCTTTACCGTACACCATCTCCAGGGAACGCCGGATACATTAGGGGGTATAGGTACGGCGAGATTGCCTGTATGACCGCTACCTTATAATTACATTGTATTTTACTACACTCACGTCTAAAATTATTATAATTTTATGCTCAATATTGCATCTTATTGTACAAAGAATAAGCTACAAACGCTATTTATTTTTAGACTCAGTAATTTTGTAGTCTCTATAAGGTAGCGATATCTAACGAGGTGTTTCCTCCCTTGTATAGTTCATTTGATTAACGTAATGACTATATTTATGATGTTATACTTCTAACTAGGTGTGCGGTTTAGATAGAAATGTAATGACGGTATAGAATTAGTTTTTATGGGTTTGGTAAACCCTTTACGCCTACTACTTTCATAATATTTCAACAGTACCATCTACAGATTACACTTTTTCATCATTCGTAAAATAAAAATGGGAAAACATGTACTTAATTCGGCTGTGCAATTTTAAACCTAGCAAGGGAGAAAAAAACGTGTTTTTACTAAACGTGTTTTTACTAAACGTGTTTTAGTAAGTTTTTAGAAACTAGTTTACTACTGTAAAGTAGTTTGTTTTTGTCTCTTGCTGGGTTTGAAAATTGCACAGCTGAGTGTACCTACTTTGATCATACCTGAATGATGATACCTAAATTAAAATATAAAACTGATCACATACTTAATGAATTTATGTTACATATACAAATAACTAATTTGATGCATTTCTTAGTAAATATTTATTTATTTCACCGAATGTTGTTAAGTAAATTTATTAGTCCATGGATATATGTAGAGCTCTATTACCTCAGTGGGTTTGACGAATTTGAAATCTCTCTGAAGAGTACTCTAGGTATGCAAAAAGTTCATACATGATTGGTTTCCAAGCCCTTTCGAGATTCCAGTCTCCAGTAAGCCATAGCTAATGATCTCCTCTAGAGGACCTCCTCTAAGACTCCTTGAGACTGTTGAGTCTGGTCGCTCCCGACAAATAACAAGTAATTTTAACATGCTAGATATAAACTTATGCTTTTTTTAAAGTGCTGGGCAAATGAAGTGTTGGGCAAATGATCGATTTCTGTCGATCGGCCGAACGATGAAAAATGACAAACTTAGATGGCAAAAATATCCTAATTTTTCAATCATCTAACAATCATGTTAGACAAGATGTTTCTAACTACATTCTTTTGTTTCTATATAATGAATCTGACGAATAAAATAGATGAATCTGGATATATCTTTTGTTGCAAAACCTATCAATAATAAATTTATGTAGAAAATCTCTGCATTTTCTAGAAATAGGGATCCCTAGAAAATGTCCGATCTATGAAAAACGACATGTCATGTGCGGCGCAGATAGCGTGCGATTCCAAATAAAGATAAAGTATGTAAAAATGTTCATGTTATAGAAGAATTGAAATATTTACTGGTACTTAATTAGGTTGTATTTTAAATAAATAAATATGAATATTTTTAAATGTGGTAAAAACTAAAAATATTTAATCAGCAACATTTCATAGATATCAAAGAATAGAATTCTAAGAATAGTTTAATATTTTTAAAAGCATGTAATTTATTGGTAGAATAAAGGGCTTTTTATTTTATTACTCAACTAGCGACCCACCCCGGCTTCGCACGGGATATAAACCTTCCTCTTGAATCACTCTATCTATTAAAAAAAAACGCATCAAAATCTGTTGCGTAGTTTCAAAGATTTAAGCATACAAAGGGACATAGGGACAGAGAAAGCGACTTTGTTTTATACTATGTAGTGATAGTGATTAGGTATATGGAGATAATAAATATTCAGATCGCGAAAGTAGACATAGATGTAATAATAGCTTTACGTAAGTTTTAAACACCTTTGTTGAATTTGAAGAGAGTGAACAAGTTTTATTAGATTAAGATTGCTATTATGATGTTGTTTGCTAAGGGATGTCTTAGTCTGAAAAAAATCGTATATCACTTTTAAAAAAAGTAAATCAACGCTATGGACTAGACATTCGACCAATAACAAACTCGTAATATTTGTTCATAACAAGAAACGTCAATTTTGTCACATCCGGGATTTGATCGACGTGTGGGGAACCTACCGCAGAGGCTCGGTATTGGCGAGAGAATTGTCAAATATTGACAGATACCTGCGCTGTATGCTTTACCAATTTTCTATAACGATAGATATTTGATTATTGGTGATGTCATGAGGGATTTTCCGAGATCCAAATAAAAAAAATTGTTCCAGATGACTTCATAGACGGAGCTTATTAAAAGGCGAGTCCATAGAAAAAGCAAAAATGCACGGGAATGGCATTTTTAAAAAATAAAACCTAATAA
The DNA here is from genome assembly GCA_018467065.1 of Ephestia elutella. Classification (NCBI taxonomy): domain Eukaryota; kingdom Metazoa; phylum Arthropoda; class Insecta; order Lepidoptera; family Pyralidae; genus Ephestia; species Ephestia elutella. The sequence continues at coordinate 8,182,510 of CM031582.1, forward strand.
AAAAAAACATCTAAAAAGTATCAATATTGTGATTTGTGCAACTGTCAAACTGTTAGGTGATTTTTTTTCTGGTTACCAAGAAAAACCTTTCAATATTACATACAGCCATTATTACGACTCGGCTTTTTATAAAACGCCACGTGGAGAAACTTTTTTTTATTGATTTTTTTTCTTAATTAAGCTGTCAGAAAATCGCCCATTGCGAAGAACCCAATAAAAATATGTAATAATTTAATCATATAGGTACTTGCAACAAAAATCAAAAAAAGAAGCAATGAAGATATAAATTAGTCTGATTGTACATAACAACTTTATTAATAAGCCTCCTTGTTTTTTTAACTAAGTACATGTTGAGCTTCGGAGTTACTATGTTTGTTAATTCAAAGCTCAGAAGTAATAATTATGTAGAGCAGACCTACATTGCTAATTTTCAAAAGTCAATAATTACTTACTAGACAATCTTCTGGAGATGTAGATATAATTTACATATTGACGATAATAACTTCACCGATTTAAAAATCGAGTTAATTTTATAGGTACTTACATACCTAACTGTACTTGGATTAAATTATACGTCCCTTATTATTAGTTGTCGAAAGATGAATATATTAAAATGCCTAACATTGTATTTTGGTATGTTTGGTTCAGTAGATTGTAACTGTGGATATCCTCGTATTTTAGGGGGAACTGGTCTGCTCGATCCTGATTCAATTTTTTTTTTCTTAACCATTTCATTGTGGTTACTTGATCACAAACATAACATGTTTTATTATATTATTTTTTTTCTTATATTTTATTTTATTTTTGACTGTACACAATCTAGTATGAAGTATAAAGTTAATAAATAGCCCCTCTGGCATGTTAGGCGACCAAGACTGTTTCATGAGTTTCTTTCGGCATTTCTTCTCAGCAGTGGTCGTTCCGAAATGCTAGTAGTTTGTAGCTTTGAGACATAATATATTATGATTAAATAATTAGTTATCGACGTGAAAAAGAGCCTTCTTTGAAGGCCAAGTTTCAATAAAAAAAATTGACTTTGACTTTCAAAATAGTACGATTATTTCGAAGATTATAGAATATACTTGACAAACGAAATAGCTTTTTAAATCTTGATCAGAAAAATCAACATAAGTAGTAGCACAGAATAATATTTAGTACATAGTTAATTAAATTAATAAAATTAAAAAATAAACTTTGAATCCACTTAGTACTACTAACTACATGGTTCTCTGTATAGCACCAAAACATGATTTGTTATAAATTGGCAAGATAAAAAAGTTCTAAAGATATCACCTAACGCGCCAACCTCCTAAGTAGGTACCTAATATAAGTTACAGTAAGTAATATGTATACCTAAAATGTCAAAATCCACACGGTTAGTAATTTGATATAGTGCATCTTTCTCTATATCATATTGCGAATACATAAGTAGGTAAAACATAATCATGTGATAATCAATTGTTTTGCCATCTTTATCCATCAGTACCTACTTCAATATTTCATTAAATTTAAATCCCAATCAATGCTATAAACCAGCAACATTGTTCTAAATACTACATAAACTGAAACTAAAAATTATTAATTGTGTTAAAAGGACTATCTATATTTTTACACGACTGACCAAAAAAGGAGTGTTATGTTTTCAGGGTTCATGTATGTATGTATGTATGTATGTATGTAAGTTTCTTTATTCCACCATAAGTCCTTACACGACTGACCAAAAAAGGAGTGTTATGTTTTCAGGGTTCATGTATGTATGTATGTATGTATGTATGTAAGTTTCTTTATTCCACCATAAGTCCTGAACGGCTTAACAGATTTTCATGTAAGAGGTATTTTTAGATTCCTTGCATTCTTCCGAGTGACATAGGCTATATGACGTCAACATAAAAACAAAATGGCGGTTTATATATGCGATAAATAGCAGACCAAAAAAATTAAATTTGATCAATCTTATCGAGTGGGGTATCAAATTGAAGGGCTTTAAAAGGCGATTTCAAAAATGTATATAACTTATATGTTTGTATGTACTTTTTGAGCAAAAACTCGTCAGTCGTGTTTTTTATTTTTAATAATTGGCTTGTTGGTCTATTTTTTACCGAGTGAGTGGTATGGTCAAATAGGTGAAACAACTAAACCATCTACCTGATGTCAGAGTTTCTAACTTCTCATTTGTGACATCAACCTGACACACGACATTTTAACACATTTGGAACATTAGGAAGCTAACAAAATAAAATAAAATTTCCACGACGTAGGCCATACCCGAAATCTATTTTCAAAGATGCTTTTCTTTTCATGACTACCAGATATATACTTATCTACACGTAAGCTATTGATAAGCTGCAAAGGTCAAAAAACTTTCTAGTTAGATACTGATGAGAAAAATCTGATATGATGAATACAACAGAAGTCTACAAAGCTGGGATTTGTAAACAAATCGACAGCAACTTATCATAAGCCCTAATCTCCGTAACTTGAAGAACTCGACATCAGAACTAAATATCGGGTAGTGTGAGGCGGTCACCGGCGCCTAGGGCGTAGGATATGGACCACTGTAATTTCTAAGTGACGTTTAACTAACACATGTGGAACCAGCTCGGCGAGACAAAGTCCTGGTAGGTTTAGAATTAATGGCTGGCAACAAATAATTTAGACTTTATAGATTGCTACTTTTTGCCTGCGGCCTATGTCACTCTCCAGCTCTCTTTTTTATTTTAACAAAAAAATCACTTTAAGCTATTGCTTCGTTTGACGTGAAAGAAGGACAAACAAGTTCAATAAATTGAGTTCGTGGAGTATTTTAAAATTGTTCTTCTTCTTTTCGAGTCGGAATGGCTAGTATATCAGATCAGATGAGACCAGTATGTGGCCACGGCAATTGCGTGCTAATAATTAATGGCTATTAAAATTCTTAGAAGGAAAACAAACGAATTAGTATACATGAGGGGATACATGTGGAAGTTTTAAGATAAATCAAACCCTAGCAATATCTAAATGTCCTTACAAACGTATAGGTATTGTAAATGTGTCGCGATCGTGTGTAGTTAGGACATATATAGAGCAGCCGTACCGACTTTAGTTTTTCCAAGTAAGAATATCATCAATCAATACATCAATCAATACATATAATAAAACTGTAACTGGTTTGTGTCTGTACATAAGAGATATCCAAGAAAAAATATTATGAGGGGTCTTTGTAAGGCTAATAGAAGCCAAAACATTCTTTTTTAGAATTTTTGTCTGTCTTTCTGTCTGTATGTTTGTACGCGCATCACGCAGAAACTACTGGACCAAATTTGATGCGGTTTTCATTGTTATATTATAGAAGGTCTAACTTAAAATCTGGCGTAACAATTGGCGGAGAAATCAACAATAGTAAACAACGCGGGCACAAGCTAGTAATAAGTAAAAAGGCTAGCATTGATCAAAAATTCACTTATTTAACGGCCCAAGTTATTACTTAAATTAAATTGTGTGCATAATCTACACAGACCCACCCTATCAAAGTATGAACTCAATATCTTGCAATATTTTGACAGCGATCTACGAGATACAAATTATTTTACCCGGGCGAGCCTTCGGGCAAAAAGCTACAATATGATTAATATTTTATCTAGCATTTATTGAAATATACCTGTTATCATTATCATACATAATATATCTAGTTATCTAATGCATCTTGACTAGACAGTAGTCTTCCGGAGGCGCTTTCAGTGAGTAGTGGCCGAGTCTAGCTTTTACTGACAGCTCCCTGTTATTAGGGGAATTGAAATATAGATATTAAACCTGGAACTAGTCTGATCACTGTACAAACGAGTATTTCTTAAGTTTACTTAAGCATTAGCAATAGCATTGTATATAGTACGGGCAGTTTTGTTTTTGTGTTGTGGTGCTTTTATTAAATGCAATAAATAGATTTAAATTATCTAATAGGTACATTTTTATTATAATAGAATTTATTTTCAAAGACCATCACTTGCTTCCGGTGAAGGAAAACATGGCGAGGAAACCTGCACATCATACGTAAAATATTGTCAGCTGACTGTTTAGTTTACTAGTCATGTCAGATGCCTTTAGGCAACCTAAATAAAATCTGACACCAGTGTTATGAATACTAACAATAAAACACTCGATAAAAAAGAAAAAGATTTTAATTCTAAAAAAGGTAAGATGTTTTGTAGTGTTTCAATTATATTGAGATAAAGAAAAAGATTTTAATTCTAAAAAAGGTAAGATGTTTACCTATGTGTTTCAATTATATTGAGATACCTATTCCTCTTCTTTTCAATAAATATCAAACAAAAATACTGTAATAAAGCGCATTTCATGCAGCTCTTTCACACATTGCTACCTACAATAATCTATGGACAATAAACCATTTATTTTATTTCTCTCTTTCATAAATCCTGGCACGCTTCATTGGCAAATCTCAAACAATAGGGTTACCAACGGTTTCCTCGTTATTAATTCTTTACCTTCCAAGTTCCATTGAAAGCACACTTTGAAGTTCTACCGTAGATAGAAAGTGTGTGAATACAGAGATAAAGATTCATTCAAATTGTGCAAAATACAGCATCGCATATTCACATAACAAACTCACAAAAACAGAACTTCATGCAAATCAATTTGAATAAGTCATTTCAAAAGTAAACAGCTTTAACATTTCTTCAAACTCTCTTAAAAATACTTATACCGAATTATGAATACTGTAGTAATATAATGAAAAATATCAGTTTAAGAATACTGAATTGAATTAAAATACCCAGGTACTAAATTTCAGAGTTAGGTGTGAAAAACTAACAAACCTCAATCCATACTTCACAACCTCTCTTATTTATAATATAAGTAAGGTAATATGGATAACATTCAACAAATAGGCACCAAATCAGACAACCGCAGCAGGACGTGCGTCAATCAATATAATAAATCACTTATCCTCAAGAAATATGATTGCCAATGCTTCAACATCAATACTAAGTACTTGTCTTGTAATGTACCTACTAATAAAATGTGCGAGTGTTAAACGATTGGTTCCGCGGAGTGGGTGACGAACTCTCGACTAGTCTCGACCTACCACTTCGAGTTTGTCAATGTCAATACGTAAAATATTGTCACTTCAATAATATTTTAAACCGTTCTTGGTTTAGCTGTTTGCGCGAGACAGTTAAACACACATCTACCAAAAACAGTGAAAAAAGAAAAGTCAATAGCGCGTGCCCGCGATGTCCGTAATATGTAACATGTGAAGAGTCAACCGATGAGATAGCATTACCCACACTTTTTACTATTCACTAAGTTCGAAAATCAATGCGTTTATATAATTTACTTAAATTTCGTTTAAAAAGCTACTTATAATAACTTCCTATTCCCGATTCCTTATTTATTGTTTGATAAAACATTTCTGTATTTTCAATGCCCAGAAATGATATCGATATGTAGAGACGTGTTATTTTTATAACTAATGCAAGTGAGAACGATATTTTAAGGTATTATAAATTCATTTCGATCCAAACGTTTTGCTTCTACAAGTTTAATTAAAAATATCAGATAACACGGAACACTAATTAGTTTCCCAGACATAACACAAGTAGCCATGGAGGAAATCATGTGAACTAAGTGAAACCGAACATCGAACAATAAAGTTAGATTTTTGCATCGCAGTGCAGGCTTTCACTCCATTATATTTTTACCTGGATTTTCACTATACTCATTCATATGTCATACAAATGTAATTTGAATATAGGTACTTACTTTAGTATATTAGATAACAATTGGCCGATTAGATACGCTGTTATTTTTTTGTGAGTGTGCAAACTGCAAAAGCGAGCATGGAGATTAAATTCTAGGAGTCTATTTGGTTCTAATTGTCATTAATTTAAGGGATATTTTAAGAAAGATTTTTAATTTTCAATATTATTTTCATTTTGTCCTTCTTTGGGCAATATCATGTCTCCTATTTTTTCACAACGCACCATTTTCCGTTCGGTCAGTCTAGGAAGTTTCGCGTAACGTCGACATGCCGTAATTTCGTCAGTTTAAAATCACAGCATGACTGTGTGAAAATTAGATGTTGGTATTCACAAAAGTGTGAAATATGGCCATTGGATGCAAACAGGATGTATTGATAGACATAGGAGAGCATATTGACTTTTCATCAATGTCTTGCGTGGAAAACTTTTGGAAAGCTACGGAACGACGAACGACGAACGAACTGCTCAGACAGACACTTAAAATATGGGATTGAGACATATTTTACTGACGTGTAAAAAGGTAACCATAGACCAATTTGTTTATTGTATGGTTTTTCGCGCGTTTGTTCAAAACTTTATAACAACGGCGTTTTAAAGGTAAATGAAGATAGGTATAATGAAACTTCTGACTTCAATAAGGACCATTTTGCACCGTGAAATATTGCTGCTTTACAAAAAATCATACGATTGTTGCAGGTGGTAGAAGCGATGCGGGCCGGATGGCGCGGCGCGGGATGACATGGCCGTCGCGCTGGTGTTCTTCCTGGCATTCTTGGCTGGTGTCTCAGCCGCGCGCCTCGGGGAGCTGTCCCGGAGAGACAGCGGCGATGTCTTCACGATCACTGGTCAGTTGGTGAGGTACGGTGGTGGTGTGATACCGTTACGTTGGTAGAATCAATGCTGCCGTGTTCTTCCTGGCGTTCTTAGCTGGTGTCTCAGCCGCGCGCCTCGGGGAGCTGTCCCGGAGAGACAGCGGCGATGTCTTCACGATCACTGGTCAGTTGGTGAGGTACGGTGGTGGTGTGATACCGTTACGTTGGTAGAATCAATGCTGCCGTGTTCTTCCTGGCATTCTTGGCTGGTGTCTCAGCCGCGCGCCTCGGGGAGCTGTCCCGGAGAGACAGCGGCGATGTCTTCACGATCACTGGTCAGTTGGTGAGGTACGGTGGTGGTGTTATACCGTTACGTGTAGAATTAATGCCGCCGTGTTCTTCCTGGCGTTCTTGGCTGGAGTCTCAGCCGCGCGCCTCGGGGAGCTGTCCCGGAGAGACAGCGGCGATGTCTTCACGATCACTGATCAGTTGGTGAAGGACGGTGGTGGTGTTATACCGTTATGTTGGTAGAATCAATGCTGCCGTGTTCTTCCTGACGTTCTTAGCTGGAGTCTCAGCCGCACGCCTCGGGGAGCTGTCCCGGAGAGACAGCGGCGATGTCTTCACGATCACTGATCGGTTGGTGAAGGACGGTGGTGGTGTTATACCGTTATGTTGGTAGAATCAATGCTGCCGTGTTCTTCCTGGCGTTCTTGGCTGGAGTCTCAGCCGCACGCCTCGGGGAGCTGTCCCGGAGAGACAGCGGCGATGTCTTCACGATCACTGGTCAGTTGGTGAGGTACGGTGGTGGTGTTATACCGTTACGTGTAGAATCAATGCTGCCGTGTTCTTCCTGGCGTTCTTGGCTGGTGTCTCAGCCGCGCGCCTCGGGGAGCTGTCCCGGAGAGACAGCGGCGATGTCTTCACGATCACTGGTCAGTTGGTGAGGTACGGTGGTGGTGTTATACCGTTACGTGTAGAATCAATGCTGCCGTGTTCTTCCTGGCGTTCTTGGCTGGTATCTCAGCCGCGCGCCTCGGGGAGCTGTCCCGGAGAGACAGCGGCGATGTCTTCACGATCACTGGTCAGTTGGTGAGGTACGGTGGTGGTGTTATACTGTTACGTTGGTAGAATCAATGCCGCCGTGTTCTTCCTGGCTTTCTTGGCTGGTGTCTCAGCCGCGCGCCTCGGGGAGCTGTCCCGGAGAGACAGCGGCGATGTCTTCACGATCACTGGTCAGTTGGTGAGGTACGGTGGTGGTGTTATACTGTTACGTTGGTAGAATCAATGCCGCCGTGTTCTTCCTGGCTTTCTTGGCTGGTGTCTCAGCCGCGCGCCTCGGGGAGCTGTCCCGGAGAGACAGCGGCGATGTCTTCACGATCACTGATCAGTTGGTGAAGGACGGTGGTGGTGTTATACCGTTATGTTGGTAGAATCAATGCTGCCGTGTTCTTCCTGGCGTTCTTGGCTGGTGTCTCAGCCGCGCGCCTCGGGGAGCTGTCCCGGAGAGACAGCGGCGATGTCTTCACGATCACTGATCAGTTGGTGAAGGACGGTGGTGGTGTTATACCGTTATGTTGGTAGAATCAATGCTGCCGTGTTCTTCCTGGCGTTCTTGGCTGGAGTCTCAGCCGCGCGCCTCGGGGAGCTGTCCCGGAGAGACAGCGGCGATGTCTTTACGATCACTGGTCAGTTGTTGAGGTACGGTGGTGGTATTATACTTACCGTTACGTTGGTAGAATCAATGCCGCCGTGTTCTTCATGGCGTTTTAGGCTGGTGTCTCAGCCGCAATAAAGTATTTTTACTTACTTAAGGTAAGTAAGTACTGGAGGTAAAAACTTTACCACAACACCACAAGCCATTACGTCTGTTTGGCATGTAGCAACTACCTAACGATGCATCAAACTGTACTGTTCTCCTATCATAATTAATAAATGATGCAGAAAGCCATAAGGTGCTGGTGCTAATTAGGCGATCAACCGAGGGAGCCGGTTACGATAACTCAGCACTTCAAAGTATTAGTGCCTATGTACCTTTTGTACTAAGTAACAAATTCTAAGTGGTAGTTCGTGATCTTGAAAACTTTAGATTCGTAACTTTCGATTCTGGAGTCGTCTTACTTCCAACGAGGAACGTTTTCAGCAAATTAGGCCTCTCGGTTAGGTAGGCCTATATTCTAGATTCTAGTATTCAACACAAAAATTTAAGTCCTAGAAGTTATTTATGCCGGTGAAGTTATTTAGGCAGATACTGTTCAATTCAAAACATTTATTGCAATGAATAATATATGACTAAATGACCATTTATTGCAATGATGATCGCTTAATCAAAATCCATGACATGATTTATGAAAGATGTAGGTAGTAGCGAAACTGCCGATTGGTTTCGGAAAGCCCCAACACACAAAAAGAGGTGTGTTATTACTTAGTTTAATGGATTTTTTACCTGTTGGTGGTTCTCCTTAACGGATGAACCGATTATTTTTTAGTATGTGTATCATATTTTCTGTCCCTTTCCTTCCAATTGTAGGGTTGGTTTCGTGAATAGGAACGGAAGTATGTAATAGAAAGCCAAGGAAGCGCGCGCTATTTCATTTGACAAATGAGCGTGCACGTGGTAGAGGCAGATGTAAGGGCCGGCCTACATCAAACCGGAGAGGAGAGGAGATGTGATATGTTTCAACCAATAGGATCTCATTATCGAAATTCGAATTTTGAATATCAAAATTCTATTGGCCCTTAAAACACACCCTGGTGGGCATCATACAGGTACCTTGCGGCTACTTTACTGTTCACTCCTCTTTAAACGCTGCTGTCCTGGTGTTTACAGGTGAGGAGTGCGGTGCTGCGCAATGCGCAGAACACGGAGCGGGCACACACGGGCCTGGCGCGTGCGCGTGCACGTGTCCGCAGCGCGCGCCGCTCTTCAGGGAGGACCGGGAGCTATGCGTCGATGACCTGCCCGGTACCAACCGTTTTACTCATTCACATTGTTTAAATCATACTATACTCACGTTTAAATCTATAGTAGTTCCTTGACATTCATAACTGACAAGCTGTATCCTGGGACTTCGATCTTGTCGGAATTTCGCGACGGACAAAAAGGACGCTATAACAAATGGGAATTAAAAGTGTTATTCTATGTCTATATACCTATTACATAATAAGTAGACGATAATAAATCAGTTGGTATTCTTCTTTTGCGACTTCAATTGGGATCAGGTCTCGTCGTACTTATATCTGCGATAGAAAACTCAGCTCTGGGCTGATATTCTGCATCTATCTATAATATAATAAGTTTAGAATTGGTAAAATCGGAAAATAAATCCCATGTAACTTACCATGGACGCAAGGTAAATCTGAATTCGTTTTTATTTGTAAGCATGTAATTCTTAAATCTGCGATGATTTTGCCATTAGTGACGACAATCCAAGTTTCAAATTAGACTAATCAACAGAGTTACTAGAACATCGAAGTTTCTCTTTACTACCAATAGGGGACCGGCCAAGGTATGAGAATTGTTAAAAATATGTAATTTTGTAATAGACTACATATAATTAAACACATTTTGCGACTTTTTGGCACGAGTTTATGCTCCAGAGCTAATTTATTAGAGTTCAAACTTTTTGGGAAAGTCCATTTTCTACGCGTGACGTCATATGAATGTACGTTTAGTTAGGGGCGTTTTGGTATCGTCCAAATATGGCTAAAAAATGTGAATTGTTTTTTGCTATATCATGGGAAATACTTTAGTTATGGATGTAATTTCTTTTACGAATGATTCTATTAATGTGAGATATTTCAAAGAAACTTCAAAAAAAAAAGTTGTCCGGTCCCCTATTGGATATTGAGGTGTCTTCGTGCTCCACGTTAGCTACGCCATTTATAGAATGTAATTATTCAAGTAATGTTGTTCTTATATGATTTATAGTGCCGGGAGCTGTGTCAATGTAACTGGTCGCTAAGTAATTTGTTTTCTAATTGTATCTAATAGCAAAGCCAAATTTTACGTACCCGTTTATTACACATGTGCTATGCGTGTGCTTGCGCCACTTCTTAGGACGATTGAGTGGATGTCTCCGATATTTTTTTCAAAATAATGTTTATTCTAAAATATTAACTTAACAAGTTTAAAACCAAAACTGGTTTATGTAACATTGTAAAATTGTAAAAAGAATGAATAAATAAATAGGTAAATAAAATAATTAAGTATTACATAAATTTTGCATTTATAATATTAGAAAAAGAAAGTGATTTAAATGACTGTTATTAATTTTGATAAAGGCAACAATACGTAATCACTTGAATCCAAAGCTCAGTAGCTGGTTTGCTTTTTGCTATCGAGATATAATAATGTATGTTTTTACTTAAATTTTCTGCACATGTGTCATACTCATCATCATTATTACCATCGTATTTCAATATACAACGATGAGTCGAGAAAGTCTAGAAATGAAATAATAACAGTACTAACATCTGCAATATCATCCGACAACACGTTTATCGCAAATGAATCTCTTATTCGTTTTTTTTGCTCAAGAAAGTATTGAGTTTCTGACTAACAAAAAGATACCGAATTATTTTTATTTTACTTACTTTATTTTACAAGATAATAGACCTTGCGGTTTTTTTAAATCCTTTTGTGATAGTTTTCTAGTTTTCTTTTTTAATCCTTTGAAGCTGTAGTGGGTGAACGGGTCGCGGTCAGCTTTTGCATTTTGATAATCTTTGACGTCTATGACATTTTTTTTTTTAATGTTTAAAAATAGCCAAATTCATAGCAGAAAATGCTATCCCAAAATTCCTAGGAGAGCAGAGCCCGGGAACATAGCCAATAAAATATATTATCACTGTGCAAATAGAATATCTTACCTATAGGACTCTCGTGGTACCTAAATTGAATTCCGTTACAAACAACGAAAATACATACAGACAGCTAGCCGCACTTGAAACAAAAGTACCCTATTCTATTTCGCCTGAACCATAAAATATCATTTTAAGTACGCACTTGGCCGTTTCCTGTGTGGCTATACGCTTCTAGTCGAAGAGTTTATACGCTTTTCTCCATAGGTACCTATATATTTATGCTTATGGCAAACAAAACCAATACTATTAATTTATTTAGCGTTTGTTTGCAGGAAGATGAGTTTTCTCTAGAGCTGTATAGTTTGAGGCTAAGTAATAAAATAACTTGGCTTTTCTGAAATTCATAACCATAGTATACCTACCTACAACCTGCAATGCAAACCTTGAACCAAATATGTATGATCAGTTATTTTGAAATAAAAGTAGGTATTTTATTTATGATAAGTATAACATCATATGTCCAAAAACGATATACACTAATCAATAATAATAAACTTACATAAAATTCTGCTTCCATGCTGGTCTGAGAGCGAAGAAAAAACATAAAATGTGCCAGCTGCTTCTCTTCCCGCGCAGATTGTAAAAGTCAATCAAGGGAAAGGGCTTTAAACTGGGGATTCCTCCACTCATAGGCGATGGGCTAGCAACCTCTTGTCACTATACCTGAATCTCCATTCCATCAGAGAACCCACTATTCAGCTAAGCGTGACCTTCGAGTCTCACGACTCTTGGCTCTGTCTACCCCGTAAGGGATAAAAACGTGATTCTATGTATGTGTATGTATGTATGTACACAAAATTCTTCCGTTACTGACTGAGTGTCTGACAGATAACACACAGGCAAAACTACTGGGCGTAGGATAGGAAGCTGATTAATTTGGCATGTTCCTTAGGGAGTTCAGAGGAGCACTACGAGAGGATTTCAACAAAGTCCTGGGCCTATGCTTGTAAATGATAAAATTCTTTCCAGACCGATTTCTGCTATGCTAAGGCGATTGTTAGTACTAACTATAATGTGAATTCACTTTTTTTTTTGCATGTTATTAAGATAAAATGATTTGTTATTCATTTAAATGTGCTAATTTCGGAAGCTGGATACTACGAGCCGTTGGCCTGAGGCAATTTAAGACCTGTCGGTTTTACATTATTTTCTCTGAAAAGCTTTTTCTATCTTCCTAGACTTTTCCCATTATTTGGGTCGGCTATCCTAGTTACTCTTCTCCAGGTCGCTCGATTCTGAGTCAATAGTTGTGAAGAGTTCCCTTCCTAATAGCTATTTCATTTTTGTTTTTTCCAGAATGTTCACTGGCAACATTCGGGACAGGTGCTGGACTGCAACGAATACCTTTCGTCTATTTACCACTGAAAGGACAAATTATACACCCCTCAAAAGAAATTACTTTTAAAGGTTCGTTAAATGACTACTGTTAATAACTCTGTGTTTTTCTTTGAATCAATGTTGCCATCTTGGGCAAGTTCGAAGTATAGAGCATGCTGTCTCACATAGCCATTTAACGATGTAGAACCTACTGGTTAAACTAACAAATAATTGGATTTTAATTCCACAACATCTAGCCCATAGTAGCTACATTAATTTAATACTTTAAGCGCCCGCCACTGCGGTACCCGCACACAAACACAATACCAACAATTTCTATTGTGTTTGCGAGTTTGCAGTTAAAGTGTTAAGACTTTGCTCAATTTGCTTATATAATTATCAAGCAGAGCGCTTATAAATCCACGGGCAAATCGCATACTAAAGTTTTTCATGCTAGGCAAGGGATTTAACATTTTTGTGAACTCCTTTTCAGTCATGGAAAACTGATTATGATGAGTTAAGGAGCCAGAACAATATTGGTTTCAGATGTGAAGACGCCGATATGTGCAGTATCGGGCGCACAGTTCCTCACTCGCAAAGGTTTCTTAGACCTCCGGAATACGCTTGATGCCGACGTGCCATTCAATTTATTCCGTGATGAGGGAAGGACTTTCCTTCAAGTAAGTTTTCATTTTTTTTTTATTAAACAGTGCTTAAGTTCTCCAGCGCGTTGCAATGTCTAGTCTGTTGTTGCAAACTGTCAAAAAGCGCAAAGTTGAATATTTGGGACACGTGTTACGACACGACAGATATCAGCTGCTTCAACTTATTATGATGTGCAAAATAGAAGGCAAGAGACGCTTATGCTGGAAGACCTGCAAAAAATCATGGCTGAGGAACATACGCGAGTGGACCAGAGTCACCAGGGTTGAAGAGCTGTTTCGCATAGCGGCGAACATGGGGAGGCACTACAAGAAGAAGTGCTTAACTATGTGCCTAAAGAGCAAGAGATTCTGGCTTTTATTTTCAAATTCTTATTATTTATTATGGACACGCCACGATCTAAAACTCTAATTTGAAATCAACCGTTAAATATTTTAGTGGTATGGATTGAACACATACTGCTTTGCGTCATAAAATCGGATACAAATAGAGACTGTTAATTCTACTAGTCTTTCTACCTTACTTGACACTCAAGCTAATGTTCCTACGTTACAGTGGAGTGGGGAGGATGACGTGCGAGCTCGGATGACGGGCCGCGTGATGGTGGTCCGCCTGCTGTGTCGCGACGTGTCCGCCGCGCCCGCCTCGCCTCTTGATCTCAGAGGCGTCTTCACGCCGTGTGTGGCGTTCCGAGTGCAAGGGTCGCCACTGAGACATTCTTCTAGTAAGTTCTTTAGCTATTTTAATAAATTTATTTGTCTTGTCTGACAGATCATCAATGCAAACTTTCATCTAAGAATACTGAAATTAAAATGCATGTTCCTAAAATGCATAAAATAATAAGATTAGAAAGACATTATCTTAATATCTTTAAAGGTCAAATATTCATATTGTACAACTGAGGATTGTTATTTTTCCAGATATAACTGAAGTACAATTCGCTCCAAACGCTCAAACTTCCGAAGCAGTGAACTCATCAGGACTGAGTGTAACAGAGTACGTTGCAATCGGCATCAGTTCTCTGCTCCTTGGTCTCATTTACGTGGCATCAGTATTCCTTTTTCTACATATCAGGAAGCGACGGAAAGCCGCATCCGAAAATGGTGGCATCTCTAGATTAAAAGGCTTGAAAAAGAAAGACGGCTCAATGATCACTGAACAAGATATAATCCGAATCAATAACGAACGACCATTGACCAAGGTTTTGGGACAAGATGATGGTATTATCAAGAAAAACCCACTTCTTTCAATGGCAAGGCAGTTTCATGAAGCCAAGAGTTTTTCATGCGATTCTGGAAGCAATATTTCAGATTCTGAAGATTTTGCCGAAAGCAGTTCAAGAAGTGAAGACAACATTTACAATGTAAGTTAATAATGCTGTTATATAAATAATTTATAATAACTCAAGTAAAGAATAATTGAAAAATACAAAACTGGCCTTATGAAATAAAATAAATAATGGGCTTTAACTTTAGGCACAGAATTAATATAAGTACTACGTACAGAAAGAAAACTCCCTGCCCCTCGCGCAATATGCCCCCCCCCCGTAACTCCCGCGCTTCTTCCCCGTTCTTGTGTGTATTGGAACGCTATGACTATGAAAACACACACATTGACTTGTTACTGACGTGTTCATGGATATACAATTTCATTTGTAGCAGTAGTAGGTATATTTGGCGCCCCGTTTCTATGAAGCGCCCGCCCTGTGCTTTAGGTCATTTAAAAGCACAAACTTAATGTAAGAAAATAAACATTTAAGTATAAAACTTTCAGAGCCAAGTGACATCGGCAGTGGTACACCTTCATCATGGAGAGCATGCATCAAAACATCAAAGTGATTGCTCAGAAACTAGTCATCGTGATGAATCTAGTATTGAAAGACTTCCAGACGAACATGTATCTATAGTTGAAACAACAGAAGATCGAGAAATAGCACGACCGGTCGGAACTACTAGACGCAAGTTATACTTCAACCCTGCCTATTTCGAACCACAGTTAATGGCCGTAAGTGAAACTACATTTACTGTTTATAAAAGCCAAAATTGTCAATATTTTTTTTCAAAAATTAAAATATTTTATTATTACAGGAACCTCCACCCGCTGCATTAGAATTTCTTGTGAAAATTCGGGAAGTGATAGCAATAGCGAAACACAAAATGGCAACTAAACGCTTCCAACCAGTTCTCAATGAAATACCAGAGGAAGAAACTTATCCTTCAGCCGGTAATAGTATAGATTTATATCAAGGTTTAGGAAGTCAAAGAAGTGGAAGCGTCATAAGTTTGAAGAGGGAAAATAGCAGAAAGAAAACTGCTAACTGCGTAGGATGTCCCGGTTGCCAGGCTGATAATGAGAACGACGTGCATAATTTTATGAAATATAATGTCTCTGCATGTTTAAACTGCATACATGGTAAAGGAGATAAACAGAATAGCATTCGGAAATGGTTAGAGAACATTCCACCAACTAAAACAACACAAAATAATGAATTCTTACAAAATACCAATCAAAATAATATGGCAAGCTCTTTGGTGTCACTACCGATAAATGAAAGACACAGAATTAGGAAACAAAACAGCTTTTCGAATACAAACCCCTTATACCTGAGAGATAATTCACAAAGGCGTAAACGATCATCGACAATGTCGGTAAGGTCGGAACCAGCCATGAGGAATTATAATATTCCTCTCCCAGAGTTTAACATGGAAGATTTTCAACAGTCGAATTGTAATAACTTTAGTCAATCTGTTTCCCAGATTGTAAATTTTAGATCTGCTCATTTTACTGACTATCATTCAGGTAGTCTAAGAAATAACGCTTTAGCAAATCAAAGAAGAAATAGATATATTACAAATAAAAATGCACTACCTGATATGGTAAATGATACAATCGCTCTAGATGAATGTTCAAAAGTTTATCATCAAAGCAGTTCCGATGATGAGAGATTTAACAGAAACTCAAGTTTAAACGAAAACCGTTATACAAGACGAAGATCTGAAAGTCCCTTGTGCAATGATTATGAAACGGATAGTCTTGAAAGAAGTACTCATCAGAAACGTATAAGCACACCCACAGACTACACCGAAGTACCATCTTCACAAGCTAGTCCTAGCTTAAGCAACGCACTACCATTAGAAGAAGAACTTACAATGAGAAATGCCATTTATAAAAATTCTAGTAGTAACAGTAACACGCCTTCGCCACAGAGGGATATATGTATTGAACAAAATCACTACGAAACGATTGAGAAAGCCAAAAATATTACGAAAGATACAAGTGATTTAAAAAAACAGAACAGTGACTATAGTCTAGTAAGTGAAGTATATGTAAATAATAACTATAATTTTGGTAGCACTCCTACGTCCCCTAGTGGATCTGAATGTTCTATGGGAAGCAGAAAGTTGGTTACAAATATTAATAATAATGTCGAAGGTAAGCCTGGTTGCCTTACAATAGAAGTAATTGATCCGCCCGAAAATTACATAAAAATTCACGAATCGGATGGTTTTGAACCAGATACGCTAGATCGGAAAAATGCAAAACATAAAGAAATTGTAGAAAATATGACCACCGCGCTTAACAAAAAAGATTTTGACGATAATGTACATAGTAAACAATCACCGCCCAATCAAGCGGTACAATTAAGGAGTAGTGGAACTTTTACGAAAACTAACAATAAAGTTGAATATACGCCAAAATTTCACAGTCTTAGAAACGAATTTGAATATAGAAAAAATATATTAGATCGCCCAAAAATTTCACCAAATACCTTTGACAACTCTAAACCATCAACAGAAACTGACGATACTTTGGATGTAACAGAGGAATGGAATACGGAAGAAGGGCGTATACTTACTTTAGAGCTCAGGCATTCTAAAAGACAACGAGAATGTACACCACCGACTATCAAACAATTGAAAAATTTAGCTCGTCCCGACATCTTGCCTCCTTTGCCTCCTACTGGAGACAGTCCAATATATGAGCAACCTATTTATCCTCCAAGAAAAGTAGAAATAGACAATATTTTAGTAGAAACTCCTTCAAAAAACGAAAATGGCCGAAGTCTCAGTCCGAGAAAATATACGAAACAAGCGACAATTGAGTCCCCATCACACACTAAGTGTATTGAATTAGAATATGGGCCTTCCTGCAGTCCATTGAGAGCTTCTGGCCATTTAACGTCCTCGGAGTACCAAATCAATCCCCTGAACTCTTCAAAAATGGGGAATGTAAGCAGGAATTCAAGCAGAAGACAATCATTAAGAAATATAAATACAAATACATTTGTTAAATCGTCAGCAAAAGAAGACCAATGCAAACCAAGATTTAGGAGGAGGAAAGGACAATGTATTGAAGATTCGGGATACTTGAGCAGTGATTCAACAAGTTCTAGGCAGGTGTCAAGAAAATTGGTGATACCTAAAATTGTCAGTTGTAGTGAAAGTGATGACACTGAAAATGAAGCTAGGAGTGAGTCAGGTGCTGAGAGCGTAGAAACACATTCAGTGTATTTTGGTAGCTTTAGAAAACTCCAGATGGACGTTGAAAACGATTTCGTAGGTGAAAGAAATAGCAGTAGAAAACTAAAATATAAAGACTGTATATAAATTTACCCTATTAATTTTAAAATGCAGTGCAATACTTTGTGCAATAAAAAGTGCAATAGAATTTATAAAATATTTAGTTAATGTAAGTAATTCTAATTAGATACATGTTAAATACATTTAAATAGATACCTCTTTCTCAAAGTAATACAATTAAGGCGAGACCCAATCAGGATTTTCCGAAAACGTACTGTCTTTAAACGGCAAGGGTGAACCATGGGATAGAAGTACTGAAGCAGGAAAAATATCCCGTAAAGAGAAAATGCTAAACTAGAATTATACCGAATCCAATTACAAATAAAATTAATAAGACAAGATAAAAAAAATAATACATAATCCTGATTTTTTTCCTTTATCGCCAAAAATCACCGTAATTTAAGCGATAACAGTAGATTGTTTAAAGAATTAAATAAAGAATACAATTATTTAAAACGATACCGGCTTATTTTTTAAAATAAATTTAGTATTTTCGTATCATAATTAAAAGAAAACCTCTAAAAATAATTACCCTAAGAGCCTAACGAAAACTCGCTAGCAAAAACACAAATTACAGAAAATTCGAAAAGTAACCTTATTGAGTCTGCTTTAAATCTAATGGAAATTCCGCACCTCACTCCCTCTGATTGGCGGAAAACTGCCTTGGGTCTCGCCTTAAGTAGGAAAAATATTTATAATTGTAAATATATAGTGAAAGGCCGGACGTGCAATGCAATCATAGAATAAATAGCAATAAATAGACCGCAGGTCAATATATTAATAACTTTTTTTTTCAATTAATTTGTTTCTTGTTTAGGACTTATTTAGGACAATTTTATGTGTTTTGTACATAGCCAAGAATGAGTCAGGCGGCAAAAAGGCTTCCTAGTACCTGACAAAATATAGTGCTCCAGAGAGGGAGGTATACAAGTTTTATAAACTACAATAAACGTCCCCTCTGTAAGAGCACAAAATCGGGTTGTGGCATTAAGACGTTAGTTGGGAACAAATAATCTATATTTTGACGAATCTATGATTTGACGACCTCTGTGGCCCAACAACGGTCATCACGCCGGACTGTCATACCGGAGGTCCCGGGTTCGATCCCCGGTCGGGTCAAGAAAGAAAATGACCTTTTTCCATATTGGCCTCAGTATCCCATAACACAAGTCTCGAACTTACTTTGGGGCTAACTCAATCTGTGTGATTCGTCCGTATATATTTATTTATTTGTATAATTATCGGATTTTAACATCTGATGACGGAATTAAAGGGATTCATCAATATAATCAAAATACTGTAAAACATTGTTTAGTATGCTAGAACCCGGTACTTTTCAAAATAAATCTTGTACATAGCATCCCTCCTCCTCCTTTGGTCGTATGCCTTATAACTGAGGGTAGTGGTTAGCGATGTGCCGCCGAGAATTTCACGGTTTCCGAAAATTTCTTTCATGGAATATTTCCGAAACTTTCCAGAAATTTTCGGGAACGTTTTCTCCCAATTTTTTGCGAAAGTCTGTCTGTCATTATTTCACGATGTTTCAATGTTTTTATGAAAAACATAATACTTTTTGCCGCGAATGAAACCGCGGGCAACAGCTAGTACTAAAATATTTTTCTCTGAAAAATTCTCAGGAATTAAATTCTCGCTTGGAAAACCTGGGAATGAAATTCTCAAGAAATTTCTTGGGAATCTCTCCGAAATTTCTTGGAAAATTTCCTGGGAATGAAATTCTCAAGAAATTTCTTAGGAATTTCTCGGAAATTTCTTAGGAAAATTTCCCCGGAATATGGAAAATATGCATTACCCTTCATCCGAATTTTTTAGCGAATATTTCCGAGAACGTTTCCTGACCGTTTCCAAAAATTCCCGAAAATTTCGGAATAGGCACATCACTAGTAGTGGTCATTAAAACACACAACGACTGTCTATAATTAGCATAGGTTTAGTGTAATACTTATATTTTGTTTGTATTACGCTGTATGACCCCCAAAAATATATAAATAGACGAACCATTTAGAAATACATACGGATTGTTTGTTACCAACAGTCAGGGATTATCTTTCGGTTGTGGTTGCATAGTTGTATTAGTTTTATGTAAACATAGATAAATGCATAATTTAGATATAGCTGATTTTGGTGCTAAGAATCGCAAACTGGAGAACCGGGTACATTTGTTTTAATAACGCCACCGTCTACTTTTTGCAAAAACGTCATCAAGTGTATTTGCGGAATAAATTATTGTAAGATATTTAAAAATATGAAAATTTTTTACTATAAATAAAATTGATAATAAAGAGTTCGAACAGGCAATAGATTGAACAGAATAAATCATAATGTACCTACTTACTTGTAATGAGGTGGAGGTAGTAAGAGAAAATTATATATCCTCGAAAGATACACGTTCTTGCAAACTGTAAGATACTAGTATATATATAAAGCGTGCGTTTGTGTTAATTTAAGAGTTTAACTCAATAGAATAGTAGGATTTATTTATTATTGTGGTTATTTCAATGTTTACGTTATTATAGTAACTTATATTACTTACATAGGTATAGTAGATAAATGAATGCTCAATACGAGTAAGATTGCATAGCAAAATATTTTTTATGATAAATAAATCAATTTTATAAAAAAATAATAATTATTGTTGTTATAATATTAAGTTTACTATGTGCTCTTTACAGCCAGTATTTATTCATAACTAGCGGCCCGCCCCGGCTTCGCTCGGGTGGACAATATTTGTTTTTTAGGGTTCCGTACCTCAAAAGGCAAAAACGGAACTCTTATAAGATCACTTTGTTGTCCGTCTGTCTGCCAAACTTTTTTTTCTCATGAACGCTTAAAGGTATCAAGTTAAATTAATAACGAATAATCGGATCCACGGTGTCTTTCAGCAAAAAATAATTAAAATTATACGTCAACGCGATCAAGAGATATTACCGTAAATATTGCGAATTTTCGCATATATTGCAATTTCAGGCAGCAATCAAAATTATGAAAATTGGCAAAAGCAAGGTAGAACAGCCGGTTCACGACTTTCCCGCTCCGAGTGATAGCTGCGCGCGTGAGCGGCGAGCGGCGTAACACAGAAGTCGAAAGATCTTTGACAACGCCACTGGTTTATTTCTTGATTTTTTGCCCATCTGCTCCTTCTGCAGTGGCGTAGTGAGACCCCGGCAGGCGGGCAGCAACAGTATCAGGGCGGACGTCGATTTGTTGCACTCCCGCCCCCCAACATGCATAGTCCGCCTCTGTCCTTGTGCCCTCCCTAGAAAAAATCCTGTATCCGCCCTTGTGCTGTAGAATGTAGTCAAACGTTTCCACGCTCATTCTAGTGTCATAAAACTTATTCGGATGTTTCCTGTAATCTTGGTAAAAATTACGAAATTCGCCGCGAAGGTATATATTTTTATTTAGTTCGTGCTACTTTCAAAACAAAAAGGGATCATGAATACGTCCACCTAAACCGCTCCGCTAATCGCTACCACAGAATTAATATCCGCTACTGAGAGTACGTGGCGTGCTATAGATAAGCCCCGCCCGCCGCCGCTTAGACTCCCGCGCCGCGCCCCGCTTAGACCGAACGCGCAAAGTCGTGTACCAACCGTATTAACACTACTTATACAGAAATAAATCAGAAAATTAAATCTATACATATAATAAAACAGTAAAAATATTTTGTCTGTACATTTAGTATTTTTGACTGAAATGGATAGAGGGAGACCTAAAAAGAACAATAGAAAGCAAAATTTTTTTTTTTTAATTTCTTGTCTGTCTGTCTGTCTGTATGTATGTACGCGTTTCACGCAAAAACTACTGGACGGATTTAAATGAAACTTTTTTGTTGTATAGCTATTAAGCCTGGGCAACATATATGCTATAATTGATTTTGAAAACTGGAACACCTGATGAAGAACCATAACAGAACAGCTAAACTATAAGTAATATGGAAATGTTGCCGTTCAACCTGATGAGCATTTTCTGCTGACGTATAGAAATCGAAGATTGGAACACAGGAAACAGTTTGGAACACAAAAAGAATTTTCATCCAAGCCAAAGTCACGCGGGCGAAGCCGCGGGCAACAGCTAGTAAATAAATATATACGGACAAATCACACAAATTGAGTTATCCCCAAAGTAAGTTCGAGACTTGTGTTATGGGATACTAACTCAACGATACTATATTTTATAACAAATACATATATAGATAAACATCCAAGACCCGGGTCAATCTGAAAAAGATCATTTTCCATCTTGACCCGACCGGGGATCGAACCCGGGACCTCCGGTGTGGCAGTCCGGCGTGATGACCGTTGGGCCACGGAGGTCGTCAAAATTGTAAATATGTTGTTGGAAGTCTAAAAAAAATGTTACAAACTTATTTTTGCGCTGAATTCAGTATGAGTCTTAGGGATCGAACTGCAAAGTTAAGTTTGTTTTTGAAATTAGTAGGTCTTTTAGTGATAGCTTATAATGAGAGATGCTTTGCGTGTACGGAAGTTTGACTCGTACTTGGCCGGTTTTTGTATGATATTTACGTTATTACCTCCTATTAAAATAAATAATACCAAAACGCGCCCGGCCCGCTCAGAGATTACTGCGCCTTGCGCCTTTGCTAGCGCTAGTATAGGTGATTTCGGGGCGGATTGCCGTTTTTTAAATAACTCGTAGTATTTCGTAAACTATTGATCCAAATTACATGCAGTAAAAAGAAAATATTAAGTATATTAAGTACTTGTGACGATAGACTTGTTTAATTTGATAAGGATTAATAAATTGTGATTAATATTACCAGTTAAAAAACATCTAACGATTTTAATTATTTTTAAAACATAAAAGTAGTTACTGTGGCTGAAGTATAAAAGCTAGATATATGCTATCGCGGACTTTTTTGTAGATCTATTAAAGATACACAATTCCTCCATACATTGTTTTGTTACATCTCTAAGGGATTGGACAGCGTTTTCGATGAAAGCTGCCGGGCGGCATATTTTTTTCCGACTTCCTTAACAATTATCGTCATATTTCAACTAATATACACAAAACCTACACAAATTATACACTAAAACCTTCCTCAAGAATCACTCTATCTATTAGTGAAAACCGCATGAAAATCCGTTGCGTAGTTTCAAAGATTTAAGCATACAAAGGGACATAGGGACAGAGAAAGCGACTTTGTTTTATACTATGTAGTGATAGATATATTTCGTACATTTTGAGATTATGTAATTTTATTTTTATTTAGTCACTTTGTTATGTCACAAGGTACACACAAATGAAATGTTACTTTATATGAATTTAGATATTTTTATAAAATAAAATACCTACTTCAAACATTACATTTTATTTTTTAAATATCACAGTTTCATTGCATGCATTAGAAAATATTATTTTCATTCCGATGTGCAAGCTCAATATTACTTAGTAAAAGTATTCAAACGACACAGATAAATCTAAGACAATGCAGAGCTGTTTTTAAAAACCAAACAATAATAACATAATCATCAATCAACAGACTCACAATTTTCTACAACAATATTTAAATTCCTTATGCCTCTAGACTCTTCCATTAACATTTCATTTCTAAAATCTAAATAAGTGGATGGGCCTGCAGCATACAAATCTATTTCAGTACCTATTTTCCTACTTATTTCTGCAACTTTACTATTGTTCATATTTACCATACATAAATCCAGATGTTCTTTGAGCAAGGCCGTTTGGTTCAACATAGCATATGCGTAGTCTGTATAGTCTACTTTAGGAGGTGCATTTGATAGTTTTTCATTGTATTGTCTATATTCGTTTGTTTTGCATATTATCTTGTGGTTCATACAAGTAATAATTAACCTGTAAGGCACGGCGTCATGGACGTAGTGGATGAATGACAGAACTTGGGAAGGTATCCTGAAACGATGACAAATACAAAATGTCAAAATTCTATCCTTATGTCCAGTGTTTAGGGTTCCGTACCTCAAAAGGTAAAAACGGAACCTTTATAAGATCACTTTGTTTAGAAAGAAATCTCAATTTTTTTGTTATCAGATGGAAACAAAAAATAGCATTCAAACTAAATTGCATGAAATAAAATGAAAATCTACTTCAATATTCTACATGCTTGTCATTATCTTGAATGTTTAATTACGCTTATATTAAATTTGTCAAGTTCGAATAAAGTTAGAACCCACATAATGGGAAAGACTTGGATGAGGAATGATATAAATCGGAAAAAACTCGCGCTATAGGAGACCTACACTCAACAGTGGTGGATAATCCTAATCCTAACTAATATTATAAATGCGAAAGTGAGTTTGTTTGTTGGTTTGTTTGTTTGTTACCTCTTCACGCTTTATCTACTTAACCAATCTTTCTGAAATTTCGCATACACATAGTTGAAAGTACGGAGAAGGACATAGGGTACCATTCATCCCGGGAAAAAGCACTATTCCCGTGTATCATAATATTGAAATGTAAACATACCTTGTATGTATGCACAGTTCATAACAACTTTTCATTGGATCTTTAGCCTCAGAAAATACACACATAATGCCATTCAAAGGATGATATGGTGAATTTCTGTTCACAATGACATTTATCCCATACTGCTGCATATGTAAATGAGAAGCTAACACTGCAGGAATATCCAATATTGGTTCGTCTTGATTCTTGATATGCCGTAGGTTAAGACTAGTTTTTTCAGTTGTAGCCAATATTGCAAGGATAGTTTGCTCATCTGAAAAATAATATGTAGAAAAATAAATATAACTTTCAAATCATTTCTAGAGAAGGCACATTGTAGAAATATTATTCAAAATGTCATGCTTTAATGATAAAAGTGTCAATCCACGGGCAAACCTTATGGTCATTGGTGCTAAGTCGTCCAGAAATACAAATCGTACAAGTTTACTTAGCTTATAATAAGCACAATAACGTAAGTGCCAATGACCATAAGATACCTTTTCTCGTGGACTGTCACAAATATGACTAAGCACAAGAGATGTGCTGATAACTAACTAAAATTACATAAAAACTAGATAGTTGTTGTGTTACCTATTAGTCCACTAGATAAGACATCAAAATCTTCTCCCATAGTGTCATTTGCTGATAAAGTTATACTATCAAATGGCAACAAATATTCTTTTACACCTCTCTGGTAAACCATCACCCCGGTAAATTCCACTCTGCTCAGAATATTCTCCTTAATTTCTTTCAAATCAACAACAGCAACAACTGCTACTTCCTTCTCTTCAATAGTACAGTTATTTCTCTCTTTCCAATAAGCAGATGAGGGTAGTCTTTCAAACAGCCTTGTTGTGTATACTATTGAAGGTTTGTTTTTCACATGCAGAAGTATGTGTACATCTTCTAGCAACCTGAAAATATATGTAATTAAATAATTCAGATATTTATCGTCTTAGGTATTGGGGCTTTTGTCCAGCAGTGGAAGTCTTTGGGCTGAGAGAGAGAGAGAGGTATTGATTGACATACTAGATACTATAGTTTCTAAGAGTTTGTTTGATATTATTCATTTGGATTATGTTACATCAGACAGATCTGAAATATTTTGCGTACCTACCTAACATTATATAACTATTTCTCAAATTAATGATAGGTCACATTCCAGGAAATAGGTAAGTAGCTTCTTCTTCTTCTTCTCTCAGCCGAAAGACGTCCACTGCTGGACAAAGGCCTCCCCCAAGGATTTCCACAACGACCGGTCCTGCGCTGCCCGCATCCATGCGCGTCCCGCGACCTTCACCAGGTCGTCGGTCCACCGAGTGGGAGGCCTGCCAACACTACGTTTTCCGGTTCGTGGTCGCCACTCGAGAACTTTTCTGCCCCAACGGCTATCTGTTCTGCGAGCTATGTGCCCCGCCCACTGCCACTTAAGTTTGGCGATTCTGCGGGCTATATCGGTTACTTTAGTTCTCCTACGGATCTCCTCATTTCTGATTCGATCACGCAGGGAAACTCCGAGCATAGCGCGCTCCATCGCCCTTTGGGTGACCTTGAGCCTTCTTATGAGGCCCATAGTAAGCGACCACGTCTCTGTTCCGTATGTCATCACTGGCAACACACACTGGTCAAAGACCTTAGTCTTGAGACACTGCGGTATTTTGGACGAGAAGATATCGCGAAGCTTCCCGAACGCTGCCCAGTAAGTAGCTACTAATAAAATAAACTATCCAGGGTGTATGCAATGCATTTTCAGTCTGAATGTTTTTATATTATATTTGTGTTAAAGTAAAACATCTAAATCATCAAAGTTCATACCTACTTATTAAATTAAAACAATGACCATTTTACTTACTGCTCATTTTCATTGACAACATTTAGAACAATAACTACTTTCTCATTGCATAGCTTCACCCAAGGGTTATGTGTTTTTATTTTCAAAGCACCTGCCATCTGAAAACAAAACAAATTATAATAAGATTTTAAAGTTTTTAGCAAAAACTTAAAAAGCTATATTGTATATGACTATAGCCACGCAATGTCAAAATAAGTACTAGTGTTTAAAAACATAACATTATATCTTGTCAAATAATTAAGGTAGGTTTCCTGTGAATAACTTATTCTTGAACAAGTGATCATGTAGCCAAAGATGAATAGGTCCGGAAAAACACTTCTTGACACTATATGATCCATAAAAATAAATACATAAACTTACTTCTTTGCATCCACTTTTAAAAACAGACTCTTCCAGGTTTGGGTGAATTTTTCGGTACATAGAAAAAGCTGCAAGTTGTCTTAAATTCAAATATTCCTTATAAATACTCTCATTACACTTAACACTGTATTTAGCCTCAACTAATTTTCGTTTCAGATCCATTAGTACAGGTGATGTTTCTTCAACTCTAATACTAGACAACAGTTGGGCTTTATCACCAAGACTTTCAAAGTTATCATCAAAAATTAAAGGAACTGCATCATCTTTTCGCACTATTTTTAAACAAGCTTCGCCCTGGCAAACAGAGTCTTCTATTTCATAAGTTTCTACATTATCCACTAGACGATGAACATATAGCTTATCCCTTCTAGACAATATTATAAGGTTATCACCGGCAATTACTATGTAAAAGAGTTTGCATTCACTGTTCCTCATAATTTTAATTTCTGTATGTATTACAGGACATTCGATATAAACCTCACTGACTAATTCCCGTTGGTGGAATTCTTTCACTTCTCCACTTTTCGTGCAAACCGTAATATCGATGAACTTATGGTCCCTTGGATGATTATCATAGTAAACAAAACAGCTGATTTCATTGTAAATACTTGATGGCACCAATCTCATTAGGTCTTGGCGAACGTTATCTGGTACATTGATCATCATTATTAATATTGAATATTGAAGAAACTTTAAAAAATAATCTAAAACAAACGGTAAGTAAATCAACACCAAAACAAACAGAAAAATCTGAAAAATATGTATGTACCTACGTAGGAAACCGACGAAAATCTTTGACTTTACTCTTTGTCTTTGACTTTGATTGACTTGACATTGACATTATTGACAAAATATTTGACGTTTTACTTTTTTTAATTTTCATGACGACACGAACACGACATAGGTACCTATTTTTAAACGAATGCCCAAAAACGAAGGGTTATTATTTATCAGGGATAACATTATCATGGTAAAGGCAAAGAAAAAATGTAAATAAAAGTTTTCTACGATTACTATAAGAAGAGAGAGTGTTGAAATGTAGTATACGTATTATATATGACCTAATTAATTAACCTATTGTAGTTTGTTAATTCCACAAAAATCCCAAAATGACTTGTAAGGGTTGGTTCATAAAAATACACAAAAATTTAATTTTGACTCATGCTTTTATAGGTAATTAGAATACCTGACAAAAATTTTGTGTTCGTGCAGTTAAGTTTTTGTCCATAATATTTGGTGCAAATTGAGTTTTTACTAGTTTAAGTACTTTCCCTCGTCGGAGGCCCATTCTGGATCCTGATTGTACAATCTATAAATAAAACATAACCAAAACTATAGGTAGGTCTAACTATAGGCCTCATATCTGCGGTGTGAATCATTATGAAGATGTACCACACCAGAAAACGCTTCCACATTTTGTACCTAATGCACTTGAATTTTTTTACTTATTTCGCACACAGTTATCGACTCTACCTTACTCTATTTTATCGACAAAAGGTTTCCCACATTTTTCATAATCATGAGAACTGTTATTTACGGTTTACGGTGTCATTTTGGTATTATAACACCTACTATTACTTCGTAAGTAAGTACCTACTTCTCAATAAGCTAAAGTTTTGGTTTTTAATTAAAAAAAAAATATTAAGTCTTTTTTGGGTGCATGGTAACAAATTACTTAAGAGTAATAGAGTATCTTTAGTAGGATAGTACAATCGATAACTCATTTATTATTTACTAGCTTTCGCTCGCGGCTTCGCCCGCGTGAATTTCCCACGGGAACAGTGCTTTTTCCCAGGATGAAAGGTACCCTATGTCCTTCTCCGTACTTCCAGCTATGTGTATGCGAAATTTCAGGAAGATTGGTTCAGTAGATAAAGCGTGAAGAGGTAACAAACAAACAAACCAACAAATAAACTCACTTTCGCATTTATAATATTAGTTAGGATTCATTACTAGCTTTTGCCCGCGGCTTCGCCCGCATGAATTTCTCTTCCCACCCTCGGGAATAGTGCTTTTTCCCGGGATGAAAGGTACCCTATGTCCTTCTCGGTACTTCTAACTATGTGCATGCAAAATTTCAGGATGATTGGTTCAGTAGATAGAGCGTGAAGAGGTAACAAACAAACAAACTCACTTTCGCATTTATAATATTAGTAGAATTTATTATTCAGCCGTTTAGATCCCACTGCTGGGCAAAGGCCCTCTCCTGCCTCCATTTATCTCTATCCTAAGCTATTGATATCCATTCTGCAGAGTGATCCAGGATCCAGCCATCTTCGCCATCCAGAAAGCCGATTTTCTAAACATAACATACTAGTAGTTCGCCGCGAACTTAGACCTCGCGATTATTACTCGCGTTTTTATTGATTTACTCTTACGTATGTATGTATGATTAAAGAGTGCTGATGAGCAGGGTAAAATCACAGTTAAAGAAATAGTATAATTTACAATATAAAAAAAAATTGGAAGACCTCTTAATAGCCCAGGCGCTAAAATAGTATCAATCAATCATCAAAATATATAAAATCTTGCGTAAGGGAGTGACTGACTGAGCTGACTGACTTAAACTCCATTTATTCTTACCAGTCCTATCATGTAAACAATCTTCACAGTACTTTTTACTGAATTTTGTTGAAAATAAATCAAATATTAGTTCAAACCTAAACATTCTAAAGTAAAACATTTATTAACCACGAAAGCAATTTCCTAAAAAGTCTATTTTAATTTATATTGTTGTAAAATCATAAAAAGACATGGTAAGATTGCTTACATGATAGGACTGGTAAGAATAAATGGAGTTTATAGACAATGCACAGCCGAAAACAACTGGGCATACGAAGCTGAAATTATTATTTAACTGTAACACGACTTGTAGTTTCTTTTATGTAAATTATACATATCCATACAAATATTATAAATGCGAATGTTTGGATGTGAGTTTGTGAGTTTGTGAGTTTGTGAATTTGTGAGTTTGTGAGGATGTTTGTTACTCAATCACGCAAAATCTACTGGACGGATTTCGATGAAATTTGGTACAGAGGTAGATAATGACCTGGAATAGCACATAGGCTACTTTTTATCCCGGGAAAAAGCACTGTTCCCGTGGGAAATTCACGCAGGCGAAGCCGCGGGCAAAAGCTAGTTATACATATGAATTATTTTTACCAAACGACTAACGAGACGAACGACCAAACCAAACAAACAAACAACAATATGAATTAGACAACAACAACCGAAATTTACCACCACAAGACTTTACTATGAAAAACGGTATTTGGTTCTTATGGAATTTAAAAAAATCTTACTAGCCTGATGTACAAATTAATGAAACTGTTCAGCGCCATCTAGTGAACTATTACGAACTAAAATGGCAATATTAAAAAAAAAAATCGATGTATTAGCTTATATGTATGTTTGTTTGTTCGATGATAACTCAACTAATTTTGATCGGAGCTTCTTGAAATTTGGTAAGCATATGGCTAATAGAACTTTTGAGGTCAAACATGAGCCAAATCGGTTAAGGGTTTACTAATGCTTCACCAAAAAACTTTTCACAAACCATCACTTTATAAACTATCACTTAAAAAACTATACCTTTTAAAAACGTTTCATTTTACAAACTTTTTTTTTTTAAATGTTTTACTCTACAAATGTATCGAGTATAAAAATTTAATTTTATAAAGTTTTATTTCATCAAATAACCCCTTTGACAAAAACATAATTTTACAAACCTACAATAGGTAACTTATTAATCAAGGGCTGGCAGCTTCTTTGGCCAAAAGCTAAGCAATTCCAATGGCAAAAATAACCTAAACCTAACGTTTTTTCAACCCTCAAAGTCTTTCCGGGTGGTCATAACAAAATAACTTAAACCTAACGTTTTTTCAACCCTCAAAGTCTTTCCGGGTGGTCATAAAAAAAAATAACCTAAACCTAACTTCTTCTCCGCCCTCAAAGTCTTTCCGGGTGGTTATAAAAAAAAACCTGAACCTAACTTCTTTTCCGCCCTCAGTCTTTCTGGGTGGTCATAAAAAAAAAAATAACCTGAACCTAACTTCTTTTACGCCCTCAGTCTTTCTGGGTGGTGATAAAAAAAATAACCTAAACCTAACTTCTTCTCCGCCCTGAAAGTCTTTCCGGGTAGTCATAAAAAAAATAACCTGAACCTAACTTGTTTGCCGCCCTCAAAGTCTTTCTGGGTGGTCATAAAAAAATAACCTAAACCTAACTTCTTCTCCGCTCTGCAAGTCTTTCCGGGTGGTCATAAAAAAATTACCTGAACCTAACTTTTTTCCGCCGTCAAAGTCTTTTCGGGTGGTCATAAAAAATAACCTGAACCTAACTTCTTTTCCGCCCTCAACGTCTTTCTGGTGGTCATAAAAAAATAACCTGGACCTAACTTCTTTTCCGCCCTCAAAGTCTTTTCCAAAGGTGGTTTCTTTTCCAAATAAAAAAAAAACCTGGATCTAACTTCTTTTCCGCCCTTAAAGTCTATTCCAAATGTGATAAAAAAAATAACCCGAACCCAACTTATAATACGCCCTCAGTCTTTCTGGGTGGTCATAAAAAAAATAACCTAAACCTAACTTCTTCTCCGCCCTGAAAGTCTTTCCGGGTAGTCATAAAAAAAATAACCTGAACCTAACTTGTTTGCCGCCCTCAAAGTCTTTCCAGGAGGTCATAAAAAAAATAACCTGAACCCAACTTATTTTCTGTCCTCAAGTCTTTCCGGGTAGTCATAAAACAAATTACCTGAACCTAACTTACAGCTCAGATCGTTTGGAGACAAACTTTCTTATATTATTAAAAAAAATAAAAATAGTTTATTTACTCCACAACAAATGGTCTTGGACTACATTACATAGGTATGTGATAAACATTAATTAAATTGAATACCATAAAGGACAGTATCGTTGTGAAGATCTGGTGCCCGCACTAGGTATCAAAGATCCTGTGTTGCAGGTTACCAGGTCCCCCACCCGGTGTGACACAATAAAAGGTATTAGCATGTTGATATCATGTCACAATACGATTTGTGTACGATGAAAATCTTGGGATCAGTAAGTTTAAACTTGAAACTTCATATCTTCTAGTCTTGGTAAATAATATTTATCAAACGATGTATTTGCCATAAGATATTTTGTCTAACGTTGTTTTACCAATTGAAAATTTAGTTAAATAATTTGTTTGTAAAATGATAATTTGAAAAAAAAAAACAATATTCGTCTAGTAATTAGTTTGTAAAATGATCCATTTTTAAATAGATGAGTTTGTCAAAGCATATGTTTTTCAAATGTATAGTTTTACAAGCGTTGTTTATAAAATGATTGTTTTTTAAATAATAATTTGTAATATGAGGGTGTACCTTACAAATCATCTACAAGTCTACAACCGCTGCTTAGATCTGATTTCGACTTTTCTAACTAATTCAGTTCCCTAAGTAAAATGTAGATGGCGCTATCCAAAGTTTGAACACGCTATGGTTTCGTTTGCTACGTAATCGCGGACATTTTTATTAATATTTCAGAAACTACTGAACCGATTTTGATGCCCAACGAACTTAAAAATTCTATTGATATTTCCTACATGCCTACCAAATTTCATCAAAATCGGACCATCGGTTGGGCAGTTATCGCGGTACAAACATACATACATACATACATACATACATACATACATACATACATACATACATACATACATACAACAAAAAACTTTTCACAAACCATCACTTTATAAACTATCACTTAAAAAACTATACCTTTTAAAAACGTTTCATTTTACAAACTTTTTTTTTAAATGTTTTACTCTACAAATGTATCGAGTATAAAAATTTAATTTTATAAAGTTTTATTTCATCAAATAACCCCTTTGACAAAAACATAATTTTACAAACCTACAATAGGTAACTTATTAATCAAGGGCTGGCAGCTTCTTTGGCCAAAAGCTAAGCAATTCCAATGGCAAAAATAACCTAAACCTAACGTTTTTTCAACCCTCAAAGTCTTTCCGGGTGGTCATAACAAAATAACTTAAACCTAACGTTTTTTCAACCCTCAAAGTCTTTCCGGGTGGTCATAAAAAAAAATAACCTAAACCTAACTTCTTCTCCGCCCTCAAAGTCTTTCCGGGTGGTTATAAAAAAAACCTGAACCTAACTTCTTTTCCGCCCTCAGTCTTTCTGGGTGGTCATAAAAAAAAATAACCTGAACCTAACTTCTTTTACGCCCTCAGTCTTTCTGGGTGGTGATAAAAAAAATAACCTAAACCTAACTTCTTCTCCGCCCTGAAAGTCTTTCCGGGTAGTCATAAAAAAAATAACCTGAACCTAACTTGTTTGCCGCCCTCAAAGTCTTTCTGGGTGGTCATAAAAAAATAACCTAAACCTAACTTCTTCTCCGCTCTGCAAGTCTTTCCGGGTGGTCATAAAAAAATTACCTGAACCTAACTTTTTCCGCCGTCAAAGTCTTTTCGGGTGGTCATAAAAAATAACCTGAACCTAACTTCTTTTCCGCCCTCAACGTCTTTCTGGTGGTCATAAAAAAATAACCTGGACCTAACTTCTTTTCCGCCCTCAAAGTCTTTTCCAAAGGTGGTTTCTTTTCCAAATAAAAAAAAAACCTGGATCTAACTTCTTTTCCGCCCTTAAAGTCTATTCCAAATGTGATAAAAAAAAATAACCCGAACCCAACTTATAATACGCCCTCAGTCTTTCTGGGTGGTCATAAAAAAAATAACCTAAACCTAACTTCTTCTCCGCCCTGAAAGTCTTTCCGGGTAGTCATAAAAAAAATAACCTGAACCTAACTTGTTTGCCGCCCTCAAAGTCTTTCCAGGAGGTCATAAAAAAAATAACCTGAACCCAACTTATTTTCTGTCCTCAAGTCTTTCCGGGTAGTCATAAAACAAATTACCTGAACCTAACTTACAGCTCAGATCGTTTGGAGACAAACTTTCTTTTTTTTTATTAAAAAAATAAAAATAGTTTATTTACTCCACAACAAATGGTCTTGGACTACATTACATAGGTATGTGATAAACATTAATTAAATTGAATACCATAAAGGACAGTATCGTTGTGAAGATCTGGTGCCCGCACTAGGTATCAAAGATCCTGTGTTGCAGGTTACCAGGTCCCCCACCCGGTGTGACACAATAAAAGGTATTAGCATGTTGATATCATGTCACAATACGATTTGTGTACGATGAAAATCTTGGGATCAGTAAGTTTAAACTTGAAACTTCATATCTTCTAGTCTTGGTAAATAATATTTATCAAACGATGTATTTGCCATAAGATATTTTGTCTAACGTTGTTTTACCAATTGAAAATTTAGTTAAATAATTTGTTTGTAAAATGATAATTTGAAAAAAAAAAACAATATTCGTCTAGTAATTAGTTTGTAAAATGATCCATTTTTAAATAGATGAGTTTGTCAAAGCATATGTTTTTCAAATGTATAGTTTTACAAGCGTTGTTTATAAAATGATTGTTTTTTAAAT
This sequence comes from Ephestia elutella, assembly GCA_018467065.1. Lineage (NCBI taxonomy): Eukaryota > Metazoa > Arthropoda > Insecta > Lepidoptera > Pyralidae > Ephestia > Ephestia elutella. The sequence continues at coordinate 8,216,678 of CM031582.1, forward strand.
AATAATTTGTAATATGAGGGTGTACCTTACAAATCATCTACAAGTCTACAACCGCTGCTTAGATCTGATTTCGACTTTTCTAACTAATTCAGTTCCCTAAGTAAAATGTAGATGGCGCTATCCAAAGTTTGAACACGCTATGGTTTCGTTTGCTACGTAATCGCGGACATTTTTATTAATATTTCAGAAACTACTGAACCGATTTTGATGCCCAACGAACTTAAAAATTCTATTGATATTTCCTACATGCCTACCAAATTTCATCAAAATCGGACCATCGGTTGGGCAGTTATCGCGGTACAAACATACATACATACATACATACATACATACATACATACATACATACATACATACATACATACATACATACAAACAATGTGTTTCGCCCCCAACTCGATTTAGAGACCTTCGCTCGCTTCGCTCGCTCGGTCAATTACCCGGAAAAGCTTAGGGTTCTTTCGTATAACCCTAAAATAAATTCACGCGGGCGAAGCCACGTGCGAAGCTAAGTTTTACATAAAAAAAGCAAAGCTAGTTACTACTAGCTTTGCCTATTGTAGTAGGAGACTATTTTTTTATCTTATAAATGGATGCGCCTCAGTGCAATTGTCTTCAAATTGATTGCAATCTCGGCAAGGACGTGTCACTTTTATGCACCAGTGCGCACTAATAGGTAGGTTAGGTAGGTAGGTACCTATATGGTAGGATATGGAAAATTCTGTTGCTTTTACTTTTATGTTGTGTGTGACAAAAAAAAACTAAATTGCAGTAGTGTGTGTATGTAATGTAGATAGGCATGCTATTAGTAGATATTATATATGAGTCTTTGTTTGGTTGATTGGTAGATACTTTTTCAGTATCAGTTTGTAGGTAATGTCTAGATACCTACCCTTGTAACTGTAAAGTAAACCAATTTCTAATGAGCATAAGGATTTTTAGTACCTAGATCCTAGATAAGTACCTATACTTAATAGATTTGCACTTCGAAAGCTGAAGAGAAAGTCTGTTATAAGTAGGTAGAACATACCTAGGTATACTTAGTAAAGTAGGTAATATCCCATCAAAAATTAGGTACAATAATAAACAAACGGTTAGTTCCTATTACCGTAGTGTCATAGAATTACTTTTTTCCATAAAAGTCGGTATGCCAAATGCATACCTAACGCCTCTGTTGTACTGTTAGGTACACTCTTTACTTATAGCTAGTGCACCTAACGAATGTTAATTTTAACCAGTACTGGGTCGGCAACCCGACTCATTGGCAAGTGTAAATCAAATTACCGTTTTACCGTACGGGGCTGTCGTCGTGTCGTGCGACAACGCGCAACGGTCACGACTAGACGGTCCCTATAATTGAATCGATAGTGGGAAAAGGTTTTAGAGTGCATCCCACTAAGAAAAATGGTTCCCTGATTTGATTTCATAGTATCAGTCGGTGACTGTGATGCAATGATAAAGGCCTCCACACACTCACCTATTTAATAAACTATCTACGGACTTTTACTACAGATTTTGGGCCATAAATCGGGGCGTGTGTGTAGAGGCTTTAAAAGATAAAGTATACTTATGAAACCACCTTCGTTGCATACAAATTTATTTATTTTGTTATTTTTTAATGTTTTCGACATTTTGCCCTTGTTTTGCCCCGATCAATGATCTAATGGTTCTTAATTGCTTTGAGATAAGTATGGTATCGCTACTCTAGGCTTGCTCTATATGTGTAATTTATAATCTTTATTATTTTATCTGCCTACCTGGGGAAAGTGTCAGGAAGACGTCCACAGTCGGGCGCCCCAGATATCGCTGGAGAGACACTGTGGAGTGGAGGCTGATCTGCGTGAGCTAGGAGCGGATAACTGGCGAGCCACCGCGCAGAATAGAAGTGTATGGCGCTCTCTCATTTCGGAGGCCAAGATCCACTTTGGTAGTAAGTAGTAGTAGTAAGTAAGTACCTAAGTATTATTTTACCTGTGTAGTGTGAGTAAAAGAAAGAAAGGAAAATTATTTATTCGACAAACCGACTTATACCTTCATACTTATTTAATAAACAAACCTCAGATTTGCTCCTGGATATTCAAGTTCATATTACATTTTGGTACTTGATTTTCAGAATTTCTTACACGTGGAAGTTCATATTACCGACCTGCTTAGTTTCAATCTTATCGTATACCTACGTATACGACACATACAATATATAAGTACGTAACATAAGTAGGTACATCTTTTGTATGCCTTCCCCTCAATCAATTAGGTAACTCATAGGTATTCTTCCTATTATTATCTACCTTAGAAAACTTATCTATGAAATACTAGCTTTCGCCCGCGGCTTTCCAAATATTCCTTATCCTTACTTAGTTGCGAAAGTTCAGATGCTAACAAGATACGCATACGGTGGCATCATCGCAGTGAAGCTAATTAGTGCGATAGAACTGATAAGTGCTATCTGTTATCTAATACAGGAATTTAATTACGTAGGTACGTGGTGAGAGCGTCATGCATGCATTCATCAGCGTGCGTGTCGTCACCTCATTAATTATTATCACACATTACATCTAATATTTATTTAATGTAGGCAGTAATGTATATATATATATATAACATAATATAATTTAAAATAACTAGCCCGGGAATTTGTTTCTGTGGGAATTTTGGAAAATCCGCTCTTTTGTGCTCCCACTACACTCCATAAGGAACCTATCATGCCAAATTTAGGCTTCCTACGCCCAGTAGTTTTGGCTGTGCGTTGTCTGTCAGTCACGTCAGTAACAGAAGATTTTTTTGTATTGATAAATAATACTTATAATAATAAATGGCACTCTTAAAAATTTTGTCATAATATCAGCTAGCATACAAGCTGAGAATAAATGAGAATGTTCAAACTGTTGACGGCGTCGTGGGCCGGGTCGTAAGGTTCCCTCTATTATGGTTGAGCTTTGCAATGGCTGACCCTCGCGTCAACTCGTGCACGGGTGTTGCCAGGGAGGGGATCCTGCGTCGATCCTGATTCGAAATTTATTTTTATTTTTTGTTCTTAACCAATTCATTGTGGTTACTTGATCACAAACATAACATGTTTTATTTTATTACTAGCTTTTGCCCGCGGCTTCGCCCGCGTGAATATCCCACGGGTACAGTGCTTTTTCCCGGGATAAAAAGTAGCCTATGTGCTATTCCAGGTCATTATCTACCTCTGTACCAAATTTCATCGAAATCCGTCCAGTAGATTTTGCGTGATTGAGTAACAAACATCCTCACAAACTCACAAACTCACAAATTCACAAACTCACAAACTCACAAACTCACATCCAAACTTTCGCATTTATAATATTAGTATGGATTATTTTTTCTTATATTTTATTTTATTTATTTTTTGACTGTACAGGTACACAATCTAGTGTATGTATAAAGTTAATAAATATCCCCTCTGGCATGTTAGGCGACCAAGATTGTTTCATATGAGTTTCTTTCGGCATTTCTTCTCAGCAGTGGTCGTTCCGAAATGCTAGTAGTTTGTAGCTTTGAGACATAATATATTATGATTATATAATTAGTTATCGACGTGAAAAAGGGCTTTCTTTGAAGGCCAAGTTTCAATAAAAAAAATTGACTTTGACTTTGAATAAAAAAACATAAAAAATAAATAAATCGTATATTTGTTCTCATCTACAATACAATTACAATATAGTTAATATGTTAGGTTATACTATTGTGATTGTGATAAAAACAATACTTATCAATTGCATTAATCACAAGAACATGTGGTATTAAATCCAATCATCCTGTTTACTGCCCATATTGAGATAAATGGGGCCTTTTTTCTGCTTGAAACTTTTTTAAGAGATTTCAGACGTAAGTACTTAAATGAAATACTTTTATTCTTTCTCCGAGGTGTCCTTCATACACAACGTTATAAAAATTTAATTGGAAAAATTACAACTAGTAGGTACATTATACACAGGAAACATTTAAAGACAAATCACTACTCATAATGTAGGTACTACCCATCTAATGGAATATTCTCAGTGTAATGTTACACAATTAATTTTAAAATAGCATCAATGGACCTCCTGCGCTGACCGTGGGCTGGGCAGTTCGAAATAGTCGCTTTAAATGGCGCACTTCCTCTGAACCATTGTCGGTGAACTGATACTACCCGTGCATTACACCTATAGATAGTATTATATTATCTGTGCCTACACACAGGACACGTGTAGTTGGTGATCGCTACAGTGTTCAGTGTTTGTGTGTGTAAAATTTTAAAATAGATACTTAAAGATTAGTTTAGAGTCGCCATTTATAGTAACGATTAAATTTATTTATTTAAGAACCTTACCATTTTTAGGTGTAGGTACCTATTAAAACTTTATAATAAGCACGAAAAAACGAATATATAAAAGGAGGTTAAGTTGAAAGTTATATGTATAAACTCATTTTAATTTTTATAGAAATGAAATGAAAATGGTTTAATTAAAATGGGCTTAAGAAAAGCACTCTTAAATCGTCATGCGCAAGTGGAATATTATAATATATAGTTAGAAGGACGGAGAAGGTACATAGGGTACATTTCATCCCGGGAAAAAGCACTGTTCCTGCGGGAAATTCACGCGGGCGAAGCCGCGAGCAAAAGCTAATTCATAAATATATCTACAATTTTCAAATCATTCAAATGTATCGAATAAAAATCGCGGAAACGGCTTTAAATTGCTTTTAATTGCTGTACTTAATCTGGCAATTAACTTACCCGGTTAAAGTATAACTTCACACAGGCGAAGTCGCGGGCAATAACAGGACAGAAATACTTTTATGTTTGCCTCTTTATAACTTGCCGGACTTTCCGTTGACAGTTATCAGAAACAAATCAAAGAACCCTTGTACCTAGTTAAACTTCACTGAAAGTCTCTACATTTGCTCTACATAACATACCGCTGTATTCTGCCACGAATTGTCATTTTCTGCGATTGAGTAAACTTGTTTATACTCAGTAAGAAGAAGTATACAAATGTTAGAAAATACTTATGACACTTAAAAGATTTAAAAAGTATAGTAATAAGTCGTCCTTATTAAATTTTCTGAGATTTTTGGTAATTTTTTTTCTCTTGTAATTAAATTTTGTTATTACGAATCTTCACGAACCCATCTGTTTGTGCTTAATAAAATTATATGTCAAATAGGTTATATAATTAATACGCTTGACTAACAAAGACTCTACATACAAAAAATTACTTCGAACAGTGATTTTTCCCAAAGTTATGAATTGACGTGAGTAGCGGCGATGGGACTTAGGAATATGTTTTTCATGAAAATTGATCCTAAGGCAAATCCTGATAAATTAAAAATAGGTTTATCTATTTGTAACAACCTGTTTCGGTAATATTATGATAGTAAAATATCTACTAGATACAAACAAATCACATAAAAGATAAAAAAAAAATTGTATGAAAATAGTCCGGACAGTAAAGCATAGGTTCGGTTTTATCCGACTTCAATAACGGAGGAGGTAGAAACGATTTTAATATCACAATTGAAATGGTAGAAAAATCTCTATGCCTCGTTACGACAAAGCGATTATCAAAAGACAGTACCTATGCAAATTTAGTCCTTGCTTTGTAAATTTTAACTATAAAACATAACGCTTTCAGACCTTGGACCCTTGATCGCTGGCGAAGGTCAACTCGTGGACTATGAGATCGTTCCCGCTCGGATGCTGTACGCATGCGTATAAATAAACATTTGATGAAAATAAAACAGAATACTGTCACAATGGGTCAATGTTTTGTCGGGCAGCCTGCTTACTGAAGATTTCGGGGTGGCTTGCCAAAAATAAAGCTGCAGTGCAGTGGTGGGCTTGCAGCGAACTGCGGAGCACGGAAGGTCGATACCAGTCAGTTTCGACGCGAGTTCGCGGTTGCTCGGTCGTCCCGGACGCACTACTCTTCACATTTTGACATTTGCGCTATACGCATCGGCAGTGTTTTTATTTATAAACAGTGATTACAATTTTATTTTTTTATGACTGAAAGTGGCTTTTTTATTTGGCTGATGAAGGACTGTGACAACGAGTGGCCTATGGATGCAGAATGTTATATAAATTTTGGATAGGAAGGTAAACTGGTCCCATCATTCAGTCCCGAATTTCCGATGAAACGATTTGACGCAACTTCGTCTCATTAATTCGTTCATGTCATTATACAGCTTAAGATTACGAAGAAGACTAAAGTAATTATGATTAACTCGATTTAAACGCCGGCTAATCATCTGCGTCTCTACAATAAGACTAATTAAGTAATTACTTCTCCATAAACAAATCGTAGCACGTCTCCTTTTTTTATTTTTATGTCAATGTCTAACAAAGTGTAGTTTACTACTAACATGAATAAATATAAAGTTTAACATCATTTTAAGTTAACAGAAAATCGCGCATGTTGAAGATGCCTGCAATTTTTACGCTATTTTCCGTAAATGTTATGGCCTGCTTTCCACAATTCATTTTTATGTGATAACTTTACATTTCTTTTCTTGGACCTAACCAAATATATTTCGAAGTTTTGCTAGGCATTGCCACCGTTTATGTTTTTAAGCAATTTATCTTACGACTTAACTATACAATTTTTAGTTTGAATGGGTAGGTAGACATGGCTGGAGTATTTTCCATGTATGCCTTTCTTCTGGCATCGATTTGACCTCCCTTACGACACGTCCTCTGCCTTTACTTGGATACTTTTGAATTACCATACATCGGCATTTCATACTTCGCTCTCGTATACTTTAGCACTGGAATACGTAGAACTCGGATACTTTAGAACTAACATACATCATACTCGCATACTTCGACATTAGGTACTTTAGCACTGGAATACGTAGTACTAGGATACTTTAGAACTAACGTACATAGACGTTTTGTACTTAGACATTCCGTAGCGGAGTCCTTATATGTCCAAGTTTAATACTACTTATAATAAGAGAATCCTAATATTCTAAAGTTTTGCGTGTTTTTAGTGTGGCATAACTAATGCCGGCTAGGCTGTTTCCGTTTCATGGGAATGAGTTTTTTGACCTTACCAACATTTAGCAACTTTTGGCTACAAACGTTTATTATGGTCGCACAGGCACACCACAGTGCGTGACGAACGATTCAATTTTAACGTTATTTTTTTCGATTATTCGATTTATTTGATCTCAGATGGTTCTTTTTTGCCCTTGATTTTTGGTCAAGGTCTTGGTTGTTGATGAAAAAAATATTATAAAATGGTTTAGTGACATGGCGTAAAATATTTTTTTTATTTGTATGAATAGAAAATATATCCTGAGTAATTGAATTCTAAAATTAGTTAGATTTAATTTCTTTTTTCAAATAAGTAGGTAGGTATATCGCCATTGAATCCTTGATCTATAGACTGAAATTCGAACAAATTTAAAATATAGGCATTTTTTTATACTTAAGTTAAAGCTATTTGAATAAAATAGTTAAAGCCTATATCTTATATTAATTTTTATACATAAACAATAAACAACTTGACCCATTTTTTTTTTTAACGACTGAAGGATAAAGAATATTACTAGTAAGCGGAATCGTAAAATTACAGTCATGGGAGCTAAATTTCATTTTTTAATGTAAACTAAGCAGTAGGTATTACGAAATAAATTAATGGTGACCTATAAATCTAGAATAAACATCACTCGAGGACAGCCAGTGCCTTCTCTCCGTCACGTACAGGTTGTACGAGTGTAAAACAACTTTGGGCAAAGTTGCCAACTTGGAAATTAAAAATTAATAAAATATTTAAAGACCACTTAGGTTACTTGTTTATGTTTGGGAGAGTTGGCTTTTTTGCTACTTTTTTAAGCAATAATGACACAAAAACATAGGTACTTAATATTACACCCCGCACTTACCATAATTGTTGTAACAAAACTTTCAATAATTTATTGTTCACTAGCTATTAGCCCGCGGCTTCGCCCGCGTGACTTTGGCTTAGATGAAAAGTCTTTTTGTGTTCCAAACTGTTTCCTGTGTTCTAATCTTCGATTTATCATACGTCTACAGAAAATGCTCATCAGATTAACCAAGTTTTGCTAAGGCCATTTCCGTATATGTCATAGTGTAGCTGGTCTCTTGAAGTTATTCATCAGATGTTCCAGATCTTCAATTTTTATACGTCAGCAGAAAATTCTCATCAGGTTGAACGATTTTTGCTAAGGCGCCATTTCCATATTTCTTATAGTTTAGCTATTCTGTTATGGTTCTTCATCAGGTGTTCCAGTTTTCAAAATTAATTATAGCCTATATGTTGCCCAGGCTTAATAGCTATACAACAAAAAAGTTTCATTAAAATCCGTCCAGTAGTTTTTGCGTGAAATGCGTACATACATACAGACAGACGGACAAGAAATTCCAAAAATTTTTTTTTGCTTTCTATTGTTCTTTTTAAGTGTCCCTCTATCCATTTTAGTCAAAAATACTAAATGTACAGACTAAATATTTTTATTGTTTTATTATATGTAAAGATTACGATATCCATATCCAGAAGCACTGTGTAATTAATTAGGTGAATATTAATTTATTTATTTATTAATTTTTGTACACAACAAACACATACAAAGGAAACATAAAATATAGGAAAACTAAGTATGTACAAAGGCATATCCAAGAAAGGCCATGAAAATAGAAAAACTCTATTTAAATTCTGCTTAAAAGCTATGCTTTGGAAAAACCCCACTAGATGCTTCATTAGCCTTAGACAGGTTCAAAATCTGATTAGAGGCTGGGCCTCGCAACGCACACCAAAGAAAATAGAATGACTAAGTACTTAGTAGCAATTATTAGACATTCTTATATAGTGAAGGTTAGCGATTAGCTGTTTAACTCCTTCTTTTCCTTAACTCGGCTGCACGCGCTATCCCATTCCATCCTCGGATATTCCGTAGCCATAATTTATTTCTCCTATTACTTTCCAGCTACTTTTCCCCTTTTAATTGCAGGAGGCATCATACAGCTTAAATAAAGACAAGACAAGGTTTATTCTTGATATTGGAACACTAGATCCATCGGCGTACCTCAAGGAGGTATGCTGTCTCCTCTTTATCTTTTTTTATAAAACATCTTTGTATTATCTGTGCACAGCTGACCTGCGGTATTTTAATATTAATTTGCTGTAGGTAATTCATCTTTAGATAACCTTGTAGAGGCCATACAATATATCAATAATGACTCATCTCGGGTAGCGGACTGGGGCAATTCCCACGCACTCGTAGACAACCCTGGTACATTACTTATAATACATACATACTTAGAGTAACATGGATCCGCGGAAGTTCTTCCAAGCGAGTTTAGAGTACATTATCGCTAGTGATAGGAGGCTTTAGTGGTATTTTCAGAAATAAATTGACGTTTTCTACGTCATATGAACAGTTTTAAACAACATTTTGAATCTTTTAGCGAACAGCACAGAAAAAGTAGAAAAATTAGGAATATTTCATGAAAAAGATGTACCACAAATGCAATAAACAAAAAAATATTTGCTAATACTGATTGCACCAAGAAGATTACAAATATCTTACCAAAATATTGCGAACTTCAACTTTGTATAGCTGTTAACTCATTTATAGTTGTTAGTAGTGCTCTACATAGTTTGAAGTAAAAATAAACAACTGAATATTGTTTTTGAGTTTGGGTTAATATGCTTGTAAATATTTCTCACACTCACTGAAAACTTCAAGGGCAGATACAGCAATGACGGCATGCTACATTTTTGTTTGTTTAGCAGCTATTATCGTATCAACACTTTATTAGTAAAACACTGATTTATTTCATTTTTCAATTTACACGTACACATTAGCAGTTAGGAGAAATACGTATTACTGGATTAGAAATAAATGGACGTCCATTAACGTTTTCCATGATTACAATAGTTTAAAACGTTAGGCTTATCTGACTTTATAAAGTTTTTAGACGCCAAATTGTATTGTAATTAATTTAGTTATAGTTGTAATTTTGAGTCAGAGCGCTAATCTTGTGGTTGTTAATGATTTAAATAAACGAACATAGAAGTAGGATAAAAGTTAGACAAAGCTGGCAACACAAAAGCACTATTCGCATATAAATTTATAGAATAGCTGTTAGTAGATACTTGTTGTATTCTTCTGAATAACAGTATTCAGATATAAGTAAGTACGTTTCGAAAGAGGTAACACCCACTTTTTAAGCAGAGGTTTAATATGGATGATAACATTAACTAATTGCTTTTACTTATTCAATGTATTGAAGCTATTATTCGCTTTGTAATGAATGTAACAATCGTCCTTGGTTCATTTGTACAGACATTCAATAACCTTTGTTGACAGAATTGGCGACATAGTGAAGTATTTATTCTAGACTACATTCAAATATTTCAAACGAAATAAAACTTGATAGAGTTGAAGTTTCCTCACATTTTTAGGGTTCCGTACCTCAAAAGGCAAAAACGGAACCCTTATTAGATCACTTTGTTGTCCCTCTGTTCTGTCCTGTCCGTCTGTCTGTCAATTTTTTTTTCTCAGGAAGGCTTAAAGATTTCAAGTTGAAATTAATAACGAATACTCGGATCCACGGTCTCTTTAAAAAAAAAAATAATCAAAATTATACGTCAACGCGATCAGGAGATTATTTCCATAAATGTTGCGAATTTTCGCACATTTTTCGATTTCAAGCAGCAATCAAAACCTATGGGGTACTTCCCGTTGACCTAAAATTATGAAATTTGGCAAAAAATAAGGTCTAACAGTACTTATACAGGTATAAATCTGAAAATTGGAAATATGTTGATGGAAGTCTAAAAAAAGTGTTACAAACTTAGTTTTGCGCTGGATTCAGTATAAATCTTAAGGATCGAACTGCAAAGTTAAGTTTGATATTGAAACTATTTGGTCTTTTGTGAGATACTTTGCATGTACGGAATCCTCGGTGCGTGAGTTTGACTTGCACTTGGCCGGTTTTTATATTTGAAAGAAAGCAAAGTGTGGTCTATTAAACACTGAGAGTGTGAGTGGGATTTGAACCAGGCATTATTCAAGTTGGGTTGCATCGAAATTGAAGTTTTTGTTAAGGTTAGTTTCAAAGTTAACAGTTACGTTAACATTGACAGTAACTAGAGTCAAATAGTAGGTATGACAAAAGTGGACGTAACTGTTAACTTTGACACTATACATACTTATCCTTCAAAAACATTCAATTCAATTTCCATAGAAACGGCGCGGCGCCGCACATTCACTGCCATTTCTTTATTTCTTTGACATTTTGACAGTCACAGTGTTTCTGGACATACCTAATAAAAATTTTGATCGTTCAACCTTTCAATCTTAAAAACAACTTGTGATCGGTTTTTCCCAATATTTTTATCAGCCATCAATAATATCAATATTTTTATCGATAATACAAGATTATCTGCTATTGCAAAACTATCAGCTCCTTAAATTTGATATAGCGATTTTATCACTTTTATAACTGGTAATGAAATTACAGACTTATAAATGATATCTCGAAATAAATTTTTTTTTAGATTTCTTTATTTTTAGATTTCTTTATTTCTGAATTCACAGCGTTACAGAGTTAACTTATATACTAAACAATAACGAATTCACTAATAAATCAGTACGTAGCGATTAAAAAACGATACAAGTGGTACGTATACCACCCAAAAGCATGTTCCATAACGCGTAGACATCTAAATGCTGCATTATATTTATGGATTTATGAATTTAACAATAATATAGCAACCTTATATGTATATATATATATATTCAAAATACCTTCGTGAAGTACAGAAACATTCTGATATCTATACATATAATAAGAGAGTAAAAATTTTTTGTCTGTCTGTATGTATGATCACGCTAATCTCCGAAAGTACTGAACCGATTTGAATGAAACTTTTTTGTTGTATAGCTATTACGCCTAGGCAACATTTAGGCTATAATTGATTTTGAAAAATGGAACACCTGATGAAGAACCAAAACAGAACAGTTAAACTATAAGAAATATGGAAATGTTGCCTTAACAAAAGTCGTTCAACCTGCGATGAGCATTTGCTGCTGACGTATAAAAATTGAAGATCTGGAACATCTGATGAAAAGTTCCAAGAGACCAGCTACACTATATCATACAATGCAAATGGCGCCTTAGCAAAACTTGATTAATCTGATGAGCATTTTCTTTAGACGTATAAAAAGAAGATCGAATATCTGAAACGGTTTGGAACACAAAATGATTTTTTATCTAAGCGAAATCACGCGGGCGAAGCCGCGGGCAACAGCTAGTTACTTAATAACATTTTTACAATACACAACAACGTGCCGATATGTTATGTAATTATCACGCAAGTACACTAAACGTTTTAAGGACTTTAGCAGAGAAAATGACCTAACTTGTCGTAAAAAGGGGAAAATATTATAATCTCCCTAGAAACTGAGATACCTACCATCTGCATATGCATCCATATGATACAAGTTTATTAGGATTAGTTGTTCAGTAACCTAGCCCTAAAATATATTTGAAATAACCCTGCAACAACTTTAAAAAGCACACATGAAATTAATATGTGTACAATTTTACATTTGATCCAATTTAGGTGTACCTATATTTATTACAAAAAATTCCACGTACCTACTGGCAAAGTCAAAGTCATTTTTTTTTATTGAAACTTGGCCTTCAAAGAAGGCTCTTTTTCACGTCGAAAACTAATTATTTATCATATATTATGTCTCAAAGCTACAAACTACTAGCATTTCGGAACGACCACTGCTGAAAAGAAATGCCAAAAGAAACTCATGAAACAGTCTTGGTCGCCTAACATGCCAGAGGGGCTATTTAACTCTATACATATACTAGGTTGTGTACTGTCAAAAATAAAATAAAATATAAGAAACAAATATAAATATAGGTAATAAAACATGTTATGTTTGTGATCGAGTAACCACAATGAAATAGTTAAGAACAAAAAATAAAAATAAAAGTCGAATCAGAATCGAGCAGACCAGTTCCCCTCGGTCTTCGGGATCGAGGGGAACTGGTCTGCTCGATTCTGATTCGACTTTTATTTACGGCAGCAACCACAGACATAATATTACCTAGACCCCGCAAGTGTATGTACTTCGCGTGTAAAAAGGAAGATGATTCAACTTTATTTAACGCTCGTTCATTCAGTCCGCGGTCGAACGTTCTCGCAGTCACGACGTAATACAAAAAGTAAAAAATGCCTAATTGCGCGGTATTGAGTTGAAGAAACAATACACAAAAAGGGGGACGAGATAAAGGAAACATTTCTTTTCATCGGTAAGTAATTTTGTTTTCAAATGGTGTTGTTTTTAACTAAAAAAACAATTATTTTGTGTTCCCGGCACGGATTTGCCGATTTTACAAAGAAAACTATGTATGCGAGTGTGTATTGTTGATTTAAAATACATTGCCGCTTTTAAAAGGAGTGTTTTAGGGCTTATCTTTAAAAACACGCAATGAATGTTATAACGAACTATACGTTCACACGTCGTTTAGCTTAGTGGTACGATCACTAATCTCATTTTTCTGTCAAAAAAGGCAAATAGTGCTGTACCGCACAGAAAAGCTAATCGATTCTAAAAGCCTAATCGATTTGGAAACAAAGGAATGATAATGACAGAGGAATGATATTCTGTGTCATGTATTTTTTTTAGGGTTCCGTACCTCAAAAGGTAAAAACGGAACCCTCGCGAAAATTAAAATAGAATATGTATTTAAATAAAAAATCGAATATCTCAAAAACGGCTGGACCTATTTAGATGCACAACAAACTTAAACATTCTATTAATAATTTCTATGTATATTCCAAGTTTCATCAAAATCGGATCAACGGTTCGAGAGTTATCGCAGAACAAACATGCATACATACAAACAATGTAATTTTTATCCAACTTGATTAAAATCATTAACCTTTCTTTTAGCTTCGCAGTAGTAGAGAAAAAGACAAGTTATTAATGATTTATCATTTCTCTGCCATTTTCTCATTCCTCTGTCGATGAACTCGAATAATCGATTATAATATCGGTATTGCTTACAGTATCAATTTGGAAAGTAAAGGGCGGCGGCGGCGACACCTTTGAATCGTTTGCATGGATGGCGAGCGTTCCCATCACTAAATCGCTTATGAGACGTCACAGTAGGTAAAAAAATATTGACACGCTCGTTTTCTTTGCAGGCGATGAGACTTGCGGGGTCTAGGTAATATTATGTCTGTGGCAGCAACTCATCAAAATGCAGGAAGGCCTATAATAAGCGATCATACATTCCTACATGCTGATTACTGGCGGCGCCTGTCTGTCTATCCGTTCTGCACTCTGCTATAAATAAATACACTGTTTCTAAATAAACTGAAGATGCGTCTATTTCAGTGACATCTATATTTATAGGAAGTTGCTATAAATATTCATACTCGTATAACTCACGACCATTTCCTGCTTATTTTTCAGTATTCTAGTCGTTTAAAAAGACATATTTTTTTTTAATATTTTAGTTATACCTAGATGATTGGGATGAACAAAAAAAAGTAACGGGATGACCTGAAACAATTATACATTTGTCGACGAAATTCTAAATAATTTTAAGTAGGCTGGTCTAGGTTTTATTTAACTGACACCTTGGGCTTACGCCAAAATCTATACTAATATTATAAATGCGAAAGTTTGGATGTGAGTTTGTGAGTTTGTGAATTTGTGAGTTTGTGAGTTTGTGAGGATGTTTGTTACTCAATCACGCAAAATCTACTGGACGGATTTCGATGAAATTTGGTACAGAGGTAGATAATGACCTGGAATAGCACATAGGCTACTTTTTATCCCGGAAAAAAGCACTGTTCCCGTGGGAAATTCACGCGGGCGAAGCCGCGGGCAAAAGCTAGTTCTTTATAAATCACTGACACATTAATATGTTAAATATTATTTGATAAAAAGCTAATAGACTTGTACCTATTAACATTTCTCTGTCAGTGAAAAATCTCTGAAGCCCAGTTAAAATTTATATAGAGAGAAAATATTTTTGATTCTCGGCTTGCGCCATCTAGTGTAGTGGTAGTTTTATTTTGTTAAATAAGTCGCTCCATCTATATATATATATAACTCAAAGGTGACTGACTGACATAGTGATCTATCAACGCACAGCCCAAACCACTGGACGGACCGGGCTGAAATTTGGCATGCAGGTAGATGTTATGACGTATCCGCTAAGAAACGATTAACGCGAGCGAAGCCGCGGGCGCCAGCTAGTTAACTATATAATTCGAATCTATCGAATAGATTGGAATTTGGATTATTTCAAAATACTATATTTGTCAATTCAAAATAAAATGCAGAAATTAGGTAATACCTACTAAATTGTTGAAGGCTACTGCGGCATGTCGATTACAACATTCTAGAAATGTGTTAATTCAGTGTGTTTATCACCGCAGAGGTTTTATTAGCATAATTTCAGATAAAATGCTAAAACTGGTCAAGCCAGTTTCAAAGGCCTGATACTTGAGACTTATCTAATAAAATAATAAGTAAATAATCTGAACGCGAAAGTATTTTTGGAACTCTTTATAGCATCACTGGGGTAGTGTGGTGTCCAGTCCAAGACGGGCACAGTTTGAGAAAACAGATAAAAAACAAGATAATTTCCCATAAGTCATAACAGATTTCTTCTTCTAAATACCAATATCAAAACTAAATGGTTTTGTTTGTGTTAAATTAAATGAAATGAAAATGATAAAAATAAAATCTTATAGGTACGTTTATACATACATATAGGTAGTATATGTAGTTAGCTCAAACAGATTAATAATATCTACCATAAATCCTTTGAAGTTTTCTTTGAAACCATTTGTTTTCCTCGAGATGAATGCAAAATTACATATTTTGATGTTACTTGTTTGTATATGTAACTGTTAAAGTCAGAAGAAGGGTAAAATTCGTAATTTTCAATTAAATCTAAGATGTATCAAGTGTTAGTAACTTACAAAAGTAACTTTTATTAAATTAATTCTGGGTGCCTGAAATAAATTAATTTTATTTTTTTATTTTATTAACATTTCTTCCTACTTTTCGTCGTACATTTGGCTATTGTTATACTTTTTTTTTTTGCAAACCCAATAGCAGTTCCATATTAGCGCTTTTAAAATTTTGATAACAACTCTTTACCCCTGTATTCCTACTATATAGTTACTGTATCTAAGATGAAATGTTGCATGGAGATAGTTTGTATCACGAGGAATAACATAGGACAATTTAGCACTAAGTATTCAAAAAATTTGACGCTAATTCTGGCTTTTGTCATTAAGATTACCAATATGTATCTATATAATATTTATATAGATAACCAATATGGTTCTAGATGGGAAAAAAAAACTTAATGTTGTTCCATTGTAAAGTCCTAGTTTGCCAAAATAAATAAAATAAAGATTGTTTCATCGTATTGGAAAATCTTAGGAACTAGGTACCATAGTTTCAAATTATACAGTAACATTCAACTACGCTAATTACGTCTATGAATGACAATTATAAACAAACCGACAAAAGCGTCGGCAACGTTGTAAACAGAACAATTCTCTTGTGGCGTGTGGATTCATGATCATGAGAAAGTGAAAGGCAGAATGAAATTAAAAAATGCAATGCGAAGAGGCATAAAATGGTTGCGAAATGTTTTGTGATGGGATGGCTAAAAACCGTATAACTTACACTGAAAGTTTTTTTTTTTATTATAAAGATGACAGGTTTATTTGCTTGCTACATGACCCACACTGAATTGGAGATTGGAGAGTTATATATAGTTTTGTAGTAGGTAAATTTTACTTGATGTCATCAGACACATGAAAGTAATAGGAAGAACTAACGTGAGATTAGACATACCTAATGAATATTTTACGGGTCACTCACGTGCTACTCAAATCAAAAATGGTCCCCCAATGGGCCCGATACTGGTCGGCAATGCCCGACATAGTGCAGCACGTGAGTAACCCGTTAAAATATTCAGTAGATACTGTACATTTGACTTCCATAATCAGACGTAGCTTACTTAGACATTTTCTTTTTAAATAGTAATGAAAAAAATCACAAAGTATCAGATACTATATAATCAGACAGAGTATCACATAATGTATCAAATACGTACCTGTTGTCAAGCGGTAACAATGAATACGTGTGCATTAAGTTGTACACGACCCATAGACCTAGATTTTTTCTATGATGCGACCTGTGATTTATTCTAACACTACATGCTTTTGCTAGCGGCTTCGCTCGCATTTCACGCAGAAACAGTACATTTTCCCAGGATGAAAGTTACCCCATGTCCTTGTATATATGCAAATTTCAGGAAGAATGGTTCAGTAGATAAAGCGTAAAAAGGAAACAAACAAACAAGCAAATTAACAAAATCACTTTCGCATTTTTATATTAGTTAGGATTCTTCTTGATATCTTGAATCCCTATTGGAAATCCCTATGTTAACGAAACGCTACTATAAATATATCCTGGGTGATCATGAACTAAGATAACTAAGTATATTATTTTTTTTATAAAAAAAAAATATATGCCAGGACACCATAGTTAGGTTACCTACATATTAAATTTATGTCCATTAAAATAAATTTAATAGTACTTTACTGCTGATGTTTTCACCCATAGTGTATTTTTCAACAAAAACAACACCTAAATTTGATCCCTTTAAATTGCCACTTTCTAGAAATAGCTGCACATCGGCGAACCAATTTTCTCGGAAGGCTGTATCTGTTTATAAATTTAAACTGCACATTCTCCGGGACTTGTTTCCAGTAATAGGTCCAGATACCCATTTTGCTTAGAATATTTAATAGCAATGTCTGATGGTTTAGTATGATATCTGAGTTTACTTACTGAAAAGTTAGTGAATTGTTATTGTTCTTCTCCATTGTTGACGTAACAGAAAAGCCAACTTATCATGTACTGAAAAGCAAACTTTTGATGTTGGGAGTGCGCTGCTTTTTTTGTATTTTTATAAGTAGGTACTATTTAAAGAGATTATTTGTTGTAACGTCTTATATCTGTTCAGTCTGGTTCATTCATGAGAAAGGCCTGAATCCTGTAGTTCCCACACGAGCGAAGTAGCGAGGCACAGCTACTTTTTAATCTTTTACACTTTTTTATACTTTTTTTTTATTCTTGTGTCAATTATTTAAAACTTCGCATGCCAGTGATGGTGTAACATGTTGTTCTTCTATGCTATATATTTTAAAAATCCTATGTACCATGTTATGGCAAATAAATATAGAGACATCAGTATGATTCATACCCGTGTACCCGCACCACACATGCTAAACCCCGTTACAATATATTGCAACTCTGAAATTCTGATTTGCAGATACTTACTTTTTACTACCTACATTATTGCTTGCCATACTGACCTCAATGCATCAATCATACCGTTATCATATGACACATTCTTTGTGTTAAAATCATTCCGTTTTACGGTATCAATGTGAGATAAATCTTTAAAATCTGAAATGGCTGAAGTTTCAATTTTTACTGCTGTTTTAGGAGCTACGATGATACCTGACCTGACATAGGTACCTACACTATGTTTTAAATTGTATAGATAAAGTTTTAAATCGAAAATGAAAACAGAGTGCGTGCATATTATTGTAGAACCTAGTGACAAGAACATTGAATTCTTAATATAAGAAAAAGAAGATGCTAATTAATGTCATAATAGTTTTTTATTTGAATATTTTTTTGTCTTCTTCCGCGCCGAACACCTTGCTTGCGACACGCTGCTGCTACCTCTTTTCTTAAAGCAAGCAAAACCCTAAACCTTTTGGATAGGTAAACATATGTATAAGCTTAAATAATATTACTAGCACAATATCATTAATATAATTAACAGTAGCTACTATTATGAGCAGATGAGTAAAGTTCCATTTCTTGCTTTGCCATTCAATGTGAACGTTTCATTTGTTTTGTTTCATTTGGCTGTTCTTTCCACTTTCCATTTCTTATAACAATTCAATGTATATTTGTCGAGATATCTATACATATGTATAATAAAACAGTAAAAATATTTTGTCTGTACATTTTGTATTTTTGACTAAAATGGATAGAGGGACACTTAAAAAGAACAATAGAAAGCAAAAAAATTTTTTTGGAATTTCTTGTCTGTCTGTCTGTATGTATGTACGCGTTTCACGCAAAAACTACTGGACGGATTTTAATGAAACTTTTTTGTTGTATAGCTATTAAGCCTGGGCAACATATAGGCTATAAATGATTTTGAAAACTGGAACACCTGATGAAGAACCATAACAGAACAGCTAAACTATAAGAAATATGGAAATGGTGCCTTAACAAAAGTCGTTCAACCTGATGAGCATTTTCTGATGACGTATAAAAATTGAAGATCTGGAACATCTGATGAAAAGCTCCAAGAGACCAGCTACACTATAACATATATGGAAATGGCGCCTTAGCAACAATCGTTCAACCTGATGAGCATTTTCGGCTGACGTATAAAAATTGAAGATCTGGAACATCTGATGAATAACTCCAAGAGACCAGCTACACTATAACATATATGGAAATGGCGCCTTAGCAAAACTTGCATTTTCTGTAGACGTATAAAAATCGAAGATCCGAAACATATGAACCAATTTGGAACACAAAAAGATTTTTCATCTAAGCTAAACTCACGCGGGCGAAGCCGCGGGCAACAGCTAGTATATATATATATATATATATATATATATATATATATATATATATATATATATATATATATATATATATATATATACATAGATAATTCCTTCATTATAAGACACATAGTAAGTTGTAAAGTGACGTCTTTGGAGAAAATGCAGCAGTGACTTTTTTGCGCCGCTCCGCCTCATCTTCTCCACTTGCGCTTTGGATTAGAGGCGATAGTTACCTTAGCTTACGTAATTTTTTGACGTCAACTAACTAATCTATTAGGATATTTTTAAGCCTATTTAATTAAAAACAATTGACTTTGACTTTTCTCTCTTACAGTTAAAAAATGGGACGAAAAAACTTAACCGTGATGCGTCTGGGGAGGTGCATAGCATTTCTGGCAGCCGCTGCTTTCCTGCTGCCCTTCACCATCCTGCTCATGGTAGCTGACCAGCAGTACCATCTCACCTACAACACCAAAAGAGTTTTTTATCAGGAGGTAAGGTTTTCTAACTTCTATATGTTATCTACTAGGTATATAAACATGGGTATGTATATGTAAATGCACTTGTTTGAAGGAAATAAAAGCAAGTTCTGACATCGCGAGTATCATTTCATACGCCAACCCTATATTTGGCCCCACGTTGGGCGCCAAATATAGGGTTGGCGTATGAAATGATACTCGCGATGTCAGAACTTGCTTTTATTTCCTTCATACAAGTGCATTTACATATAACAATATTTCATACGTTGACCTATATACAGGACCTTGGGATGGACGCTTGGCATACGCAACCCATGTCCTCCTAGCTAGCTATGACTTGATGACGCGGAGCATACGATCAAGCCAAGCACTACGACATCTGAACTGACTACGAGAGCAATCGCGCTCAGATGCGTCTAGCGAGCTACTGAATGTCGACAGGCCGCTCCGCCGCTATTTATATAGGGCTCCGTGCATCGCTGTGGTGACGTCTCGTCTATTGTACAGGCCGTCCTTGTAGATGTGTGCGTGCGGCGTAGTCTCGGTGGATGAGTAATATTATGTCGTGTTATAACATTAGCTTTACCCACGGCTCCATCAGCGTGAATTTAGTTTTTCAGTTATTTCATCCTCTTATGGGTTGAGTACAGTACGTTCATGACGCAATACATAAATATGCAGAAGCACATGAACACAGGCTGCTTCACCATCTTAATGTTGAGGCTATCCAGCTTCTCGACAACACTGACATAGTGCGAAGACTCAAAAGAACTAAACTGTCTGATTTAGTGTAGTGATATTAAAAATAATTTAATAGTGATAAATAGTGTTAATAAAGACACACGAATAAAGTGCCTTCCCCTTAATAGAGACAGTAAGAAAAGTGCCGATGGACACATTCTTATTCTATACTTAGTAACAATATAAAACTAGGTCAGAATAAAATTACTCATTAGCCTGACATAAGACTAGATTGTAATGGTATTAGCGTATTAAATTATTTATATAGATACGTTAAGCCTGCATCACACGTTTTTAGCCAAAACAGGCGTTACAGAATTGACCCTGGTGCCAAAACTAGATCATTATTGATAATAAAAATAGTACTATAGGCTTCTCAAATAACTGCTACTACTTATACGAGACAGATAAAAATATTTTGCCTTTTATTTTTGCGTAAATACCTTCCAGAAAACACGAAAAATACGAAAAACAAGGTTCACGGCTTTAACGAAATCATTATGTAAAACACAAATTATAATTTCTACATAATGTTAAATCGCGAGTTTATTAAACTAGCTACAAGTTGCTCGTTTTAGATTTTTGTAAAATAACTCGAAAAAAATATTATATATCGTAACAATTCACTAAGAAATTCCCCATACATTTTTTGTATGGCAATGCCATCGCTCAATATATACGAGTTCCAAGCCCACGAAAAATCAGTCTGCCGGTAAGAGTCAAGGGGAATCCACGTCGCTCTGCTGCTCGGGAGGCATTTAATTTTCGCGTGTTCATGTATTCACAGACAGCAGAGAGTAATGTAGATCAGAGTTACATATTTATTACTTTTAATCTTTTTAAAATTTATATAAGTAGGTACCATTTTCATACTCATGAATGCACCGACAATTTTTGATGAAATAGAAATCGTAATAAATCGCAATCATAGAAATCGTAATAAATCGAAATCATAGAAATCGAAATCATAAAAATCAAAATAAATCTAAATCAAGATCCAAGATGGCGGACAATTTTTTTTTTTTTAATTTTGCGGTATGTATATCGTTTCATAAGTTTTTCAGTGCGCTGATTACGAAAATAACATTTATTTTGAGATCCAAGATGGCGGACAACTTTTTTTTTTAAATTTTACATTATGGGTATGTTTTTATAGGTTTTTCGGTGCGCTAATGACAAAAATAACATTTATTTTGAGATCCAAGATGGCGGGCAGTTTTTTTTTTCAAGTTTACAATATGGGTATGGTTATATAGGTTTTTGGGGACGCTGATGACGAAAATAACATTTATTTTGAGATCCAAGATGGAGGACAGTTTTTTATTTTATTTTACAATATGGGTATCGTTTTCTAGGTTTTTGGAGACGCTGATGATGAAAATAACATTTATTTTGAGATCCAAGATGGCGGACAATTTTTTATTTTATTTTACAATATGGGTATCATTTTATAGGTTTTTGGGGACGCTGATGACGAAAATAACATTTATTTTGAGATCCAAGATGGCTGACAGTTTTTTTATTATTTTACAATATGGGTATCGTTTAATAGGTTTTCGGGGACGCTGATCTTAAAATAAATGTTATTTTGGTCATCAGCGTCCCCAAAAACCCATAAAACGATACCCATATTGTAAAATAAAATAAAAAACTGTCCTCCATCTTGGATCTCAAAATAAATGTTATTTTCGTCATCAGCGTCCCCAAAAACCTATATAACCATACCCATATTGTAAAATTTAAAAAAAAGTTGTCCGCCATCTTGGATCTCAAAATAAATGTTATTTTCGTCATCAGCGTCCCCAAAAACCTACAAAATGTTAACCACATTGCAAAATTAAAAAAAAAATTGTCCGCCATCTTGGATCTCAAAATAAATGTTATTTTTGTCATCAGCGCACCGAAATACCTATATACCCATACCCATATTGTAAACTTGAAAAAAAAGTTGTCCGCCATCTTGGATCTCAAAATAAATGTTATTTTTGTCATCAGCGCACCGAAAAACCCTTATAACCATACCCATATTGTAAACGTGAAAAAAAAGTTGTCCGCCATCTTGGATTCCAAAATAAATGTTATTTTCGTAATCAGCGCACTGAAACACTTATAAAACGATACCCATATTGAAAATTAAAAAAAAATTGTCCGCCATCTTGGATCCAAAAATACTATTTTTGTAAACCTCATCCCGAAAAATTGGCCTTCATGGGATGCCAGGCAGATGTTTAACATCCTGGCACGACAGTCATGCTATTTTCTGTCGCGGCATTCGTGTCCATTTTACTGCCAAGTCGCGCCAAGTATGTTTTACATAAGAAAATGGTCGTAATTTTATTTTTAGTATTCATTACCGTAAAGCAAGAAAAAAAAAATATATAGGTACCAACAAATCCTTTGCCGGATCCCTGTCACTTATTACTTCGGGTTGGCGGCAATCTCACGTCGATGTGTGCGTGTGACTTGCACACAGCCAGCTGCGGTCTATCAAATACCTAAACTCGGTCGGGCGCGCGGACGTGATACACTCTTGGGTTGAATGTTCAAAATTCCTTTCTTAGTGCTTTTAACTAACCTCTGCAAAATTTCAAGTTTCTACGTTCACCGATTTCTTTTCTGTGTTGATATACCAATCAGTCGGAGTCTAATATATTTATATAGATATAGATTAAATATAATAATAGTGACTCGCAAAAAACGTAACGCGTTATAGCAAATAACAATCGTGAATATTATTATTATAATAAATGCCAATTATATTTTAAACCTACTCGTAGCATTTTTTGATTGCACTAAACGGTACTGAGGTAATTATAACTAATTGGTTGAAGACCCTCACCAGATACCCTTAATTGGTCCCGATGCAGCCCAGATGGCTGCAGAGTTCTGGTAGAGCAGCGGTTCTGCGAGAGATCGTTATATCGTATACAATTAGCATGGGCCCTAGACTTTGTTCCCGTGAGAATTTCGGCAAATCCTTTATTAGTACTCCCCTATACTCCCTGAGGAACCTACATGCCAAATTTTAGCTTCCTACACTCAGTAGTTTTGGCTGTGCATTTTCTGTCCAGTCACTCAGTCAGTCAGTACCTAACGGGATAACTTTATATATACGAGAGGATTGAAAACAAATTAACTTCTGGGGACTAATAACCCTGCAAAACTCAATTCTGTTTTACCTCTAGATATCTATTTATTTAAAAAAAAAAAAACAATTATTTTTTTTTGCGTTGGGATATTTAAGACATTTTAATTCATACAAACTATAGAAATGTCCTTAGATTTCCGCTTGCGCTCTTTTGTTACTTTGCAACCGCCTTCATAATAGGTACCTCTATATCTTTGCCTTGATTTATTGTTAAGTGATTCATCAGCAAAACCTGTACCTGGGTCCTCAGAGGTAACGACAGCAACAGGCGCGCCTCGAGGATATACCAAGATTCTCCTTTTGGTAACTGCAATGTTGTTATGAAATCTTTATTGAACTTTATCAAATCAACTAGTATACTTACCAATAATATCAACGTTATCATTAACAATTTCCTATGTACTTCATTTTTTATCGATGTTTTTTTATTTGAAATGAAGTACCTAAGTAAAAAATAATCATTGTTTTTGCCACCGAAAATGTCGTTAAATTTAATTATTAAATTTACATTTGTAATTTTTTGAGTAAATACCTAGTAATTATCTTAATATTAGTAGTATCTAGATATGTAGAAAGCCACACGAATAAATTGCAAAAATGGGAGACCAAAGCCAAGGATGATCAACTGTGAGATCAGCTAAAGAGAGTGACCAAAAGGCACCTGAATAGGCAGGCATCGAGATATTATATGTATACTAATGTGAATAGGTGACGAATATAATTATTATTCCAGGGGACGAACAAGTACCTTTTAAATAAATCAAAATTGACTGGTCTCCTGCCGGGGGACGAATGTCGACTCTGAATCTGCAACTTTTATTTTAGTGGACGAATTTTAGGGGACGAGTAAACCGACTCTCTTGTTTGCTGCCAAAGACAAGAGCCGACCGGTTACTCTGTTGTCGTTTTTCGTTTTTTTCTTTTTCAAAACACTACCAAGAAAAACTCTGGGATAGGATCTCAAAATAAACATCATACTGTTCCTATCACCAACTTACGTCATGTCACAGTGATTTTTTCGAATATGTAGGCAAATTAATATGTAGAGCTAAAACAAAAAGTCCCTATTGATAAAAAAATGGTCAATATAATACTGCTGGTTAGACTTACACCATATTATTAGCTTATTTCTAGCTTTTGCCCGCGGCTTCGCCCGCGTGCGTTCCATTTTACAAAATCAATTACAGCCGAAATATTGCCTAGGCTTAATAGCTATACAACAAAAAAGTTTCATTCAAATCGGTTCAGTACTTTTGGAGATTAGCGTGATCATACATACAGACAGACAAAAATTCAAAAAAAAATTTTTTGCTTTCTATTGTTCTTTTTAAGTGTCCCTCTATCCATTTCAGTCAAAAATACAAAATGTACAGACCAAATATTTTTACTCTCTTATTATATGTATAGATTATACTTATAATTATTACCTATTTAAAAAAAGTATACTTATATCTAACTTCAGTAAAAACGGAGGTGGCAGAGCGGATATGAAATTTAAAAGGATAATAAAATATATCAAACCCATTTATATTTAGTAGTCATTAATGTTATCAAGTATTGGGTATATATGAGTGTAAATAAAGCCTGATAACAATAGCATGTTTTAGTATTAGCTTTATCTGATGACGTCAATGTCCGGAAAGCCTATTGATTCGTTTTGTTCATTTAACTACTGTTAAACTAACTGTTATGTTTTACTGATTATGTTTTTTTTTCAATGGCACTGAAGAAAAGTAATATTTTTTTAGATATATTGTCGAGATAGGTATGTATTCTTTGTACAATAAATAGTATTAGTATATCATAATCATAATCATCATCATAACATATTATAAAACAAAGTCCCCCGCGGCGTCTGTCCGTCTGTCTGTCTGTCTGTCTGTCTGTTCGCGATAAACTCAAAAACTACTGAACGGATTTTGATGCGGTTTTCACTAATAGATAGGGTGATTCATGAGAAAGGTTTTAGTGTATAATTTGTTTAGGTTTTGTGTATATTAGTTGAAATATGACGATAATTGTTAAGGAAGTCGGAAAAAAATTTGCCGCCCGGCAGCTTTCATCGAAAACGCTGTCCAATTCCTAAGAGATGTATCAAAATCATGTATGGAGGAATTGTGTATCTATAATAGGTCTACAAAAAAGTCCGCGATAGCATATATCTAGCTTTTATATTTCAGCCACAATAACTACTTTTATGTTTTAAAAATAATTAAAATCGTTACGTGTTTTTTAACTGGTGATATTAACCAGAACTTATTAATCCTTATCAAATTAAACAAGTCTATCGTCACAAGTACTTAATATATTTAATATTTGCTTTTTACTGCATGTAATTTGGATCAATAGTTTCCGAAATACTACGAGTTATCTAAATATCAGCAACGCGCCGCGAAACCACCTAGCGAAGACTCAAGGCGCAGTATAGGTAGCTATCTCTGAGCGGGCACGTTTTCGTATGTTTTTACACGACTGACCAAAAAAGGAGTGTTATGTTTTCAGGGTTCATGTATGTATGTATGTAAGTATGTATGTATGTATGTAAGTTTCTTTATTCCACCATAAGTCCTCAACGGCTTAACAGATTTTGATGTGAGAGGTATTGTTAGATTCCTTGCATTCCCCGAGTGACATAGGCTATGTGAGTTGTCAGTCGTGTTTTTTATTTTTTAATAATTTGCTTGTTATTATCAATATTTATTTTAGTAGGAGGTAGGTATCATTAAAAAAACCGGCCAAGTGCGAGTCAAACTCGCGCACCGAGGGTTCCGTACACGAAAAGCATCTCACATTATAGCTCTCACTGAAAGACCTAGAAATTTCAAAAACAAACTTAACTTTGCAGTTTGATTCTTAGGAATCGTACTGCATCGAGCGCAAAAATAAGTTTGTAACATTTTTTTTAAACTTCCAACAACATATTTACAGTGTATGTACTGTTAGATCTTGCTTTTTGCCAAATTTTATAATTTTAGGTCAACGGGAAGTACCCCGTAGGGTTTGATTGCTGCCTGAAATCGCAAAATATACGAAATTTCGCTACATTTACGGTAGGTACCTAATATCTCTTGATCGCGTTGACGTATAATTTTGATTATTTTTTTGCTAAAAGAGACCATGTATCCGAGTATTAGATATTAATTTCAAATTGATACCTTTAAGCGTCCTAAGAAAAAAAAGTTTGACAGACAGACGGACAACAAAGTGATCTTATAAGGGTTCCGTTTTTGACTTTTGAGGTACGGAACTCTAAAAACCGGTCAAGTGCGATTCAAATTCGGGCACCGAGGGTTCCGTAGACGCTAATCAAGTTTTAAAAACAAACTTAACTCTGCAGTTTGCTCCCTAGGATTCATATTGCATCGAGCGCAAAAATAAGTTTGTAACACTTTTTTTTTAACTTCCAACAACATATTTACAACTTTCAGATTTATTCCTGTACAAGTACTGTACTGTACTAAGTACCTTGCTTTCTGACAAATTTCATAATTTTAGGTCAACGGGAAGTACCCCATATATTTTGATTGCTGTCTGAAATCGCAAAATATGAAGTACCCCATATGTTTTGAGTGCTGTCTGAAATCGCAAAATACTCCTGATTTTTTTGCTCAAAGCTCAAACAATTTTTTTCGATATCTTTCAAATAACTGAATTGAATTAAGATATTTAGTTTTTATTTTTATTTTATTTACTTGAAGAACATTTTAATTTGACACAATTTTAGTACGGAACTCTCAAAAGTAGAATAATATGGTTCAATCAATAATTTGTAACTAAATTTATATTATCTCTATAAAATTCAATAACAATTAATGATTTTTAAATGCCGGTGTTAAAAATGTATTAAAGGTGGTGTTATCCACTCATGTTACGTGCTCCTCGAAGTTTAGGTAAATATGTACTGGAATATCCGATCTCTGCTTATAAGGGTTCCGTTTTTGCCTTTTGAGGTACGGAACCCTAAAAATAAATATATTGTCCACCCGAGCGAAGCCGGGGCGGGCCGCTAGTTACAAATATACCTATTTCGCATAAAATGTAAGTGTATTTTATAGATCATATTATTTGCAATACATCGGTAAGTAAGTACTTACCGAGATCATATTATATTGCAATACATCGGTAAGTAAGTACTTACCGATGTATTGCAATATAATATGATCTATAAAATACACTTACATTTTATGCGAAATAGGTATATTTGTAATATACTATTTATTGTACAAAAAATACATGCCTTAAAGTAATAAAAAGGCAAAAATAAAATGGCGGACTTATCCTATCCAAATATATAATGAATAGCCGTAAGTCTTGTGTCATAATTCATAATTTAAATGAATCTGCCCTCACATTATTTTACTTCTTCAATGACACATTCAACAAAAATCTAATTAACCAAAAGTCAAAAATTAAAAAAACTTAAAAACCCGACTGCATAGCATTCATTATATTTATACATTTTTGAAATCCTCATAAGCCCTTCTATTTAATATCCATATTGCAGTAAACTAACAATTTTTTTCCTCTCATAATAAATAGCACCTCGCAGCCGCAATGTTACTCTATTTTAACGGCACTTACCTAAGAATACTTGGGCCATGAAGACGAATTTAACGATACCTTAATTATGGAAAACCACCCAGCCGTTCGAGAGATATGAGGTATTAAAGTATTAGGTACATACATACAAGATACGCGCGAAAAACATAACCCTTCCCTTGCAGCATTAATCCTTCAACTACCAAGAGATCGTGTGAGGTACGCCTATTGTAAAACAATTGTTATCTAAAACGCCATGATTGAAGGATTAATTTCTTTTTTTCAGAACGACTTCTATAAATTAAACGGGACGTATTACGCGTCCCCATACGCAGTTACCACTTCGCGGATACAGGTAAACAGCTTGGGATTTATTGCACTTGCTATCTCCGTCCATTATGTTGACAACTTTGGCAATTCTCTCATTTCATGAATTTTAGACGAATGATAAACAGAAGCTTCATTTTTACCGTAACAGGACGCATACCAGGGATGCACTTTGCATCCCAGTTGATAAAAATGTATTTATCACAGTACCTAACGCTCAGTTTGGTTACTGTTTAACTGCACTATTTTTATGTCAAATGTTTGCTTTACTTGTGAGCCAGTTAATACTTACTCCGCTGGCTCAGTGACCCCAAAGTAGATCTTGGCCTCAACTCCAAGCCAATATTATAAAATAAAATGAATTTGTTTGTTTATTTATTTAATATGCAACCCGTGTCACAATCAATGTCATATGCACTGCCAAAGATAAAAAGTGACTGGCGGACGCGACAGAACGATAAAAAATAATACGTAACGATAAAATAAAAATAAATTGGTTTTAAATTTATATTTTCTTTCACTCAGACGTTTTAACAGTAGTTTTTTTCAAAATGTTAACTTTTATGGACGGAGATTAGCATTTATGTGTCTATGACCATAATGTTCTAACACCTAACCCAAGCTAACACTTGCACCGCTTCGATACTAAAAGGTCTTCAAAACGACTAAACACGCATGGATGTGTTACTAATAAACAATTTGTTTATCTATACTCACTACTAAACATGTGTTGTATCCCATGTCACAAACATTCGCATTTTAAAAAGTCATGAATGTTTAAATTAGGTATCTAACTTGGAACTTATAACATATGACGATTTTTTTCCATGGATTTATATTATTGATTTTTCGTGTTAGTTTGAATTTCGAAGGGTAGTTTACACCGAAGTATTCGGTACACCGAAGGCTGAAGAAAATATAGGCCGCACACACACACAATATTATTGACAATTTGCCCAATATTGATAATAATATTGCGTAGTGTGCTGCTAGCCATAGTCGTAATACATGTTCTAAATTCAAACGAACTAACTAGCTATTTACTACTGAAAGTTGCATCAAATACACTTTGTTAAATGTTTATGATTTATCTTGAATAAACATATTATGATATATACCTATTACATCATAGTATTTAATTGTTTGTTTCAGTTAATATCATTACCCTAGCTATAAAGTATTGTTTACAATTGCCTACAAGTCAGATTATATCCTATTTATATAAGAGTATCTTTTAAATCCCTATATTTGTTTTAAAAGATATTACGAAAATAGATCATTATTAACACTTTTTTGTAAAAAAGGATATTCATAAAAGAAATATTGTCTTTTTCCTATATGTTGTCAAAAATTAGAAATCAGAAATTTTTTATCGAAACTTGCCCTTCAAAAGGCTCTTAAAAGAGAAGAAAATTCAGAAGTAGAAAAATGTTAACACTCAAATATGATCGTGAATGAAACTTCATCAGAAACCCATTGTAGCCAAAGTTAATAACAATAGTTACCTAATAACAATAGCAGATATCAGTATTCCACTCTCGCCACCATGTCAATACATAACGGTCACAGAATTTAACGGCACAAGAATAACTTTCAATTAAATAGCATATGTTTTAAACACGAGTGACAATAGTGATATGTTTTAAACAATAGTTTCGACGACCTCCGTGGCCCAACGGTCATCACGCCGGACTGCCACACTGGAGGTTCCGGGTTCGATCCCCGGTCGGGTCAAGATGGAAAATGATCTTTTTCAGATTGGCCTGGGTCTTGGATGTTTATCTATATATGTATTTGTTATAAAATATAGTATCGTTGAGTTAGCATCCCATAACACAAGTCTTGAACTTACTTTGGGGCTAACTCAATCTGTGTGATTTGTCCGTATATATTTAAAAAAAAAAAAAAAAAATAGGCATATGATGAGACCTCCATAATATCGTACTCGTAGGTACAGTTAGTATATTATAGGTATATGTATGTAACTACTTTCTGTTCGTAAGAAGATACTTCCTAGTTAATATTCAACGCGAAATTTTGTTAACATGACTACTTTTCAGTTGCAAAAACAAATGAATGTTAATGCATTTTTTGCATATAATTATTTCAGGGTTTTATTAAAGATATCAATGATATGACATAGAAAAAAAAATGTGAAATAGTGAATTCAATATGCTGTGGCTTATTTATCATTAATGCCGTAACTTTCCGCGAAGCGAGTAACTTGAAGTGAAATACAAACACTGTTATTAAAGATATCAATGTTAACCTTTAATTAAATAACAATATGACATAGAAAAAAATGTGAAATAGTGAATACAATATGTTGTGGCTTATCATTAATCCCGTAACTTTCCTCGAAGCGAGTAACTTGAAGTGAAAAACAGACACTGATCAATAAATCAATACATCAATTCAGAAATATAGTAATGTAAACTCCATTTTTTCTTAATTGTCCTATAATGTAAACAATCTTCACAGTACTGTTTTTTGAATTTTGTTGAAAACAAATCAAAAATTAGTTCAAACCTAAACGTTGGTTCTAAATAGTGTATAGAGAACCGGATATATTTCAAGGAACCGGGATTTTCGGTACTGGACTATGCTGGAACCGGGATTCCCGGGATTTTCGGTACTTAATTTTTTTTAACCATAAATAATTTATCTTTAATTATAATTAATGACTTATTAACAATCAGACTTTAGCAATAGTAAAACTTAGTATTCATTAATTATCCAGTTAAAACCAAACTATAATTGAAAGTACTCTTAATTATCGCCGTGAAAACAATAGGAACCCTTAGCTACAATACAATTACTAATAAAATTGAAATAAAATAGATATAAAAATCAATAAAATCCACGCCAACAGATTCAACATAAAACAATCAAATAAAATCTAGCGATCACAGATAAACTATTGGTCTTTTTGAAAGCTTTTATTTTTGTAAATATGTCCTCAACAAGATCAACGCGTCCAAAGTTACATAATCTAAACGCAATCTAATTTTATTACACCGCAGCGCAGGCCAGCCGAAGAAAAAATCCTTTCTGACTCAACACTGGTGGATGGAACACTCAGAAGATGACCATAAGCTTGTGATAAATGTCGCCAACGATCGCCTCCATTCTCGAAAAGAGCCACCTCGATTTTTACATCGTCGTTGTTCTAGTCGGTCATTCTACGTCGATCTGACATCCTTCCGAATCACCACAGAGTTCTGCTCCTGCACCGTTTGCCGCATATAGCGTCAGTGTAGTCAATTGCCATATATTTAAACGGATTTGTCCGTATAAACTATGAGGGTATAAATTTCAGCTGATTACAAAACCAAACAATGAGCTCTATGCGGTTTTTAATGATGTCAATTAACGATTTGAATAATAATATAAGAAGGCTGACAACTTGGATGCTCTCACAATATCTTTATAAACTTGTGTGTTGCACAGCTAGTTGGCGAACCAAATAAATAAAAAATAAAAAAAATTCCGAAAGTACCGAAAATCCCGGTTCTTGTATTTTAATTCCCGGTTCTATTATCGCCACAAAAATACCGGGAAATCCCGGGATTTTCAGCACCGAGATTTCCCGGTTCTATACACTAGTTCTAAAGTAAAACATTTATTAACCACGAAAGTGATTTCCTAAAAAGTCTATTTTAATTTATATTGTTGTAAAATCAAAAAAAGTCATGGTAAGATTGTTTACATAATAGGACAATTATGAATGTTTATGACTTTAATTGAGAGGTTATCCTTTTTCATTATTGTTATGCAATCATTGAATTATAAATATTAGGCTAATGCAGTCATCAAGTTTAGGTTAATACGAAGTAAAGAAAGTTTTTGAGTTTTTGTGGTCTAAAAACAGTAGGTACCTACATATTAAAACTAGTATCTTATTTATTATAGTAGGTATTTAAAAATCTCTGCCATTGGGGCAGATGACAGATCAACTAATCGATTTAGAAGTCTTCCTAAAAATATATTTTCTTGTCACAAATTGAAAGTTGAAGCAGTTGGGCTCATCGATGTTTGGTTGGCTGGACACCCTATGTGACTTGATGCTACAAAATCAATAATAGGAAGGATGCGCGACGATTCTGAGAAAAATCATAAGTTGTAGGTGTTATTTGTGCTCTTGTTTATATATTAAAAAGAAGCTAGCTAGTTAATTTTAATTTATTAATAACATAAAAGTAACTTTATTATATATCAGTTTACCACCACCTCCAAAGCGCAAGTGGAGAAGAAGCCAGCTAAATTGTGTCTTACAAATAAGCACTCGAGCTAGTAAATAAATTAAAGATTTGTCAATATACTTAGAGCCGTTTCGAAGAAACCAATTACTTACAAGTATATACCTATATGTTCACAAGAATAGCTCGTTTAAAGTTTACTTAGATATAACTACTTACACGAATAGATCATGATATTCATGATTGAAAGGATCTATTATTATTTTTAGCATTATTACTGAAAGGTTGTTTGTTACTACAAAGATTCCAACACTCCCCTGCTGAAAAGCTCCCACCTGGTGGCGATCTCCCCTGGGCAGTCTGGAAGTCTTTAAACAGACTCCGGGCTGGTGTTGGGAGATGCCAAGAAAACTGCAAAAAGTGGGGCTTATCTAATAATAGCCTGTGAGACTGTGGTGCGATTCAGACAACGGATCTCCTTCTGACATGTTCTAACTGCCCCATTTCGTGCACCATGGAGGACCTCAACGAGGCCAAGGACAATGCAATTGCCGTGGTCACATACTGGTCTCATCTGATTTGATATAGCCATTCCGACACGAAAAGAAATATATATATATATATATATATATATATATATATATAACTCAAAGGTGACTAACTGACTGACATAGTGATCTATCAACGCACAGCCCGGACGGACGGATCGGGCTGAAATTTGGCATGCAGGTAGATGTTATAACGTATAGGCATCCGCTAAGAAAGGAATAAGGCGAGCGAAGCCGCGGGCAAAAGCTAGTATTTCTATATATGTATTTACTTACATCGGTAGTCATGCTGCCAAGCCAGACCTTGACACAAGACCCACACACTTTTCGGCTAACAGCTGATTACACTGTGGGAACTGTAGCATTGTATTGTAATTATAACCCACAGTCTTAATATATAATATTTTTAAACTTTATTTTCTACC
Source organism: Ephestia elutella (assembly GCA_018467065.1). Classification (NCBI taxonomy): domain Eukaryota; kingdom Metazoa; phylum Arthropoda; class Insecta; order Lepidoptera; family Pyralidae; genus Ephestia; species Ephestia elutella. The sequence goes on from CM031582.1 coordinate 8,250,787, forward strand.
TAGCAAGTCACTAAAATAGAATATTACCTACGTCACTTTGGTCAGAGTTAATATTTTATAGTGGATTGATTTAAAAATGTTTATATATGAATTAACAAAGTTCCTCAGATGTTTTTACTGTAAGTAAAAACAACTGAGGAACTGTCAGTAACTAATACTTATACTAGCCGCACCCCGGGGCTTCGGTCCCGTGGGAATTTCGGGATAAAAAGTACCCTATGTGCTATTCCCGGTATTTTTCTACCCGTATACCAAATTTCATCGAAATCCGTCCAGTATATTTTGCGTGATTGACTAACAAACATCCAAACTATCGCATTTATAATATAATAGTAGGGTTAAACTCTACCTATACAACATTTTACCAGAAGGCGCAATTTTCATCTTTAAATATTTAAAATTCTCTTGCATTGATCCAAATGTAGGTAATAAATGACATCATTCTTCTGTGGTTACGTCATTTTTTACCATTCGGCGCGTTAGTGTATTTTTTCTTTGATTCGGCTAAAAATGGGATCCTTTTATTTCTCATAAGGTTAATAATCATAATATGGTTTTGTCATAAGGCCTTTCTCATAATTTTTTTATCATAATATTTCATTTAAAAAATGTTTATTGTAATAATATTTGTGTAGGCATAATTATAGATTGTCATACTGAATTTTCTTATAAAATGGTTTATCATAATGGATTTGTCATAATTGTTGTAGTCATAAACATACTTTATTTTTTATTTTGTTGATGGTTTCCTGATTCGAGTCTGAAAATGTGATATTTGATTATACCTATTTCACATTAAGTTGACAAAGACACTAGTATAGGTTAGGGTGCGGCGAGGGTGGCCCTTGGGCCACCCCTAAGCCGCGAACATAAACAACAAAAAAACAAAAACTTAACAAATCTTACCTTTTCTCTGAGTACATCCGTACATTATGAGTTCTCTTTTCTCTGTACTTTATGAGTATTACTATTATAATTAAATTATATTATGATTATTTATGTTTATGACAATTTGTATTTATTACAAAACAATTATGTTATAAAAATTATGTGAAAAAAAATTATTTTAATTTATGTTAATTATGATTATGTGAAAAAACATTATTTCAAACTATATTATCCATACTAATATTATAAATGCGAAAGTTTAGATGTGAGTTTGTGAGTTTGTGAATTTGTGAGTTTGTGAATTTGTGAGTTTGTGAGGATGTTTGTTACTCAATCACGCAAAATCTACTGGACGGATTTCGATGAAATTTGGTACAGAGGTAGATAATGACCTGGAATAGCACATAGGCTACTTTTTATCCCGGGAAAAAGCACTGTTCCCGTGGGAAATTCACGCGGGCGAAGCCGCGGGCAAAAGCTAGTAACAAATATTTTTATAAGAATCATAATTAGAGACCCGCTAAAAATATATTAAACGTAAGAAAAAATTGTGATTCACTCAAAAAATCAACGTTCCTATTTCAGAAAGCTATCGCAAATTAACCACCAGCCGAGTTCACGCCAAAGATCTAAAGAAAATCAATCAAATAGCTTCATATCATGTAAAAAATGGACAAGTGTGGGTGTTATTTTGACCTGGAAGGTTTCAAAATAATTTATTTAGAGCAAACCAATGTATAAAAAGTACTTATTACACGATTTTACTCATGTTTTTTTTTTTTAATCTACCGGCTCTATCCCACAGGGTAGTATTTTGGGTTGTATCCTGTTTCTCATCTATATAAATGATCTCCCTGATGAAAAATATATAAAATAATTAGGTAAATATGTTAAATTACATTTAAGTTAAAGGTAAAGTGTGAAGGTGCTAGTTTTTTTTTTGTATGTGGCTCGTATTGTCCTTAGTGAGTCTTAAGTGAGTTTGTTAATTCTGGTTTTGCCATCGAAATACAACTACTACGTACATCTCGATGGGTTTTGTCTATTGTCTCTGGTGGTCTCAACTCAAATTTGGAATTGAAAGACCGGACTGGAGAACCCTTAAGTTTGCCCACCAGACATTTGGTCATCAGACCAAATCATTAAGAGTTCCGTATAAAAGATTTCGAACCCTAAAAATGAATAGGATGCCTGTAGGTCAACGCTCTACATCGGCTCTTGGCAAGTTAGCACAAAAGACATCGACGACGTGATTCACTGACACACTTCTCTTTCTCGCATTGTTATTATGTGTTCATAGTAAATTACGTGGATTTGGCAGATCCCACTCAATTACTTACGTCCGACAACCAGCATAAAACCACAGATAAAAGTTTATAGTTATAGTTTCTGACATCATCTTGATTTTTCTTCTTTTACTCTCTCAATGTATACGAGGCGCATACAATTAATTAATTTGACGAAGGTACAATCAGCAGCACAACAACCTACCCAAATTATTTGTTTACTGCCACATAGAAGTACATATATGTACCTATGAGTATCTTTGACATACAGTTGACTCTATATGTATGTTGAAATAGTAGAGAATATAATGTCAATTACCTTGGATTAGAGAAATTTAATAGTGAAAATTTTGTATACTCATTTCGTCCGAGACATGAAAATATCAGAGAAGAAGAACCTTCTCTATAATCACATTGAGAAGAAACAATAAATAAATGAACAAACGCTAGTTTTAGCTAGAGCGCAATCATACTTGAAATGGCAAATAAAGACCCCATTGAGGACTTTTTAATAATATCTAATGTTTTATCTATAAGAAGAAAATTACATTTCGTTGAAGTGGGTTAGAATGATGCACTCGTTTGCCTACTACTCGATAAAAAAATCAGGTTAAAAAGTATACTATCATGCTCAAGACAAAGCCAGCATCGTGCCAGAATCGATATCGAATCGATTCACATCGTCCATCACATCACGATCTCTCCACTCACGATCTACTGAGCAAAATTGAATATCAACATACATAAGTTGAATAGTTGCAATAGATTCAAGTCTGAGTTACTTATACCCAAAGATGGCTAGAGAAATAAGACCGTTCCCGAGTCGATAAGACGCCATATCAATCTGGATCTCATAAGAAACCGATCGTAGTTTTTTTTTTTTAAGAAGTTTTTGATACTAACCAATCACCATTAGGTACATTATCATAATCATCATCCGTGACCCACTGCTGGGTATAGGCCTTCTTCAATCTACACCAACCTTATTTGTCCTGGGCCATCCTAGTCCAGTTATTTCCAGTAATATTCTTAACATCGTCAACCCGCAACATTAGGCACATATCTCCTTTAAAACATGTTTCTAGACAGGTAGAGTCAAAAGTCAAAAATACTTTATTGAACCTTTGCCTTCACAGGTACTTTTTCAAGTCAAAAACTAATTACAGATTTGTATTGGATTATAAATCTCAAAGCTACAAACTACTTGCATTTCGGAACGACCACTGCTGAGACTTCAGATAATGAAAAGATCGCAAGTTACTTGTGATAGTGTATTTTTTTATTTGCTTGTGATGGTGGATTTCAACATTGAAATTGTTTGTCGCCGAGTTCATGTGCACAATTCAATATTCAAACATGTATTTTAGACAAGAAAAAGTTAATTTGCATGGACTACAAAAACTTTGCAAAGGTTCTAATAAATATCACGGCCTGGCATTTGTTAAAGATAACGGCAACAGTGCAAGTTCGTGAACTAAAGGTCATGGTTCAACCCCGGGTTAGTTTCTTGAGATTCTCACAGCATACGATTACAATATTCATATAGGACCCATAAAATATAGTCGGCATTTTACTGATCGCCGTTTCATGTCATATAATGTTATTATAGGTAAAATACAGGTGGATATTGTTCTCAGTGAAACGAACGGTGCAAACGTTAATAAGTAAGCTATCATTTTTTCAATTATATGGTTAGTGATCGATTACATGGTCCATTATTCATTTAATGTAAAAATATTACTTACACCTTTGTCGGAGGTAGACTAAATAGTCAACAAACCACTCGTCGTTCATTATTCTGGAGTAATAAATAATTTTCAATTCCTTGCCTTTTGATAAACGTAGCAAAATAGGTGCTATTCTCCAAACAAAGATATTTTTTATCAATATTTTCCCTGTTGCGATATTATACATCAAAAGATAAAAATTTCCGGCATTTCGTTACTTACTGTATGTCCACATTTAGATTAGATAAGTTTGGATGTAAGAGGTCAATGAAATGGTGATGTTAAGATAGAAGTTATAACGAATGCAGAAATTATTAATAACTTAGTGGCACTAAAAACTAATGCAACGTAGTTTTATTTCATACTTCGGATTTGGAAAGTAAAATATTGTGTACATAGGTACTAATTTCACAATATTTGCTAAACTAAGTACCTTACCATTATTTGTATCTAATGTTCTTATAAAACGAGTATGCCTATGCCCAAAACATGTTAAACTGTGGATTGCAGTTTCTGTTATGTTCTTTCCTTAGAGTTTTTATACGTTGTCCATAAAATAAAATATGTTAGATTCATGCTTCTCTTAGTGAAAATAGTCTTCTCATGTCACAGAGAGAAAGACATGAGAAGACGATTTCACGTAAATAAAATACTAGCTTTTGCCCGCGGCTTCGCCCGCGTGAATTTCCCACGGGAACAGTGCTTTTTCCCGGGATAAAAAGTAGCCTATGTGCTATTCCAGGTCATTATCTACCTTTGTATCAAATTTCATCGAAATCCGTTCAGTAGATTTTGCGTGATTGAGTAACAAACATCCTCACAAACTCACAAACTCACAAACTCACAAACTCACATCCAAACTTTCGCATTTATAATATTAGTATGGATTGTTGTTTATTTTGAATGAATACCAGGAAAACAGAGCAGGCGAAGAGTTGCGCAATGCGACGTCCCGTCTTGCATAGCCTTCTACCCTACTCCCGGCGATGTAAAAATAAATGCCTGCCATCCCCCACAGCCCGCAGCTAATTTATTGCTCGTGTTTATATAGCGTGGAAATGATATATGTGCCTAATCTACTATTTGACGAAGTTTACTATTTTTTATGTTCTCAACTTTTGCGAAATTATTTAAGGCTTTTTCTGACTGGTGAATTAGACAACTTGATGACTTTGAAAATAGAGCCGTTTTCACAATTTTCAGTGCCGAAAAATTTAACTTTTATGATTTGTTTTTTTTTGCATAGTTTATTATTTAAAAACTATTCATAATTCTATCCCTTTTTATGTACAAACCCATGTATAAATATAAAAAATAAATAAATACATTTTTAAATATATAAACTTCTATTTAAATTAGAATGACGAGCATAAATATACTTATCTACCTTAGTTTGAGTATTTCAAGGTAGCCATTTATTGTCGTTTGTTTTTATTACCTATATAAGTAAGTAAGTAAGTAAGTAAAAATGCTTTATTGCACCAAAACACGTAATGGATACAAATTGAGACTTATACTAGGTAAAATATGTACAATAGGCGGCCTTATCGCAAGTGCAATCTCTTCCAGGCAACCTAAGTGAACGGAAAGATGTGAACATAAATGGCGGTGCAAGAACATAGACATAGAAAAGAAAATTGAGACAATAAGAGAGTACAACATATGTAAAAAAATAAAAATAAAATAAATATATAGACATAAATATAAAATAGTTACATAAATATATATATACTATACATACATACATATATATATATATATACTTACATACAAACTTCGATTGTCACTACACTAAGATGGGAGAGGGGAAAGGTAAGGAGAAACACCTAATGCGAACCATCAAAGAAATGGGTTTTAACTTGGCTTTTGAAACTATCCAGCGTCTGAGCACATCGAATGTTAAAAGGAAGGGCATTCCAAAGTCGCGCTGCCTGGACTGTGAACGATTTAGAGTACATCTCAGTGAGATGTCTCGGAATCATAAGGCGGAGATTATTTGAACTACGCAAGGGTCGATCGTTTGCCTCACGAAGGAAAACAAAGCGTTCTTTTAAATAATGAGGATAGGAAGGATTAAAAAGGATAGAATAAAGGAGAGATAGAATATGCCAATTACGGCGAAGACGGATGGGGAGCCATTTAAGTTGAGTGCGATATTGGGACACATGATCGTATTTACGAAGACCAAATATGAAGCGTATACAAAGATTCTGGAGACGCTCGATTTTATTTAATTGCTCTTCAGTGATATCCAGGAAACAGGAGTCCGCATAGTCCAAGATAGGCAAAAGCAAAGTTTGGGCAAGCGTAATTTTGGTCTCGGTGGGTAAGAAGTTCTTAAGCCTATTCAGAGAAGCTGTTGCACCAAATATTTTCCTGCCAATTTCAGAAATTTGGGGCGACCAAGATAAAGTTTTATCAAAGAAAATTCCTAGGTTTTTTATTTTATCGCTAAATGGAATAATCGTGCCATTAAAAACTAAATTTGGAAGGTTAGGCATATTGATCAATGAGATGAGACGAGGGCTACCTATGATAATAGCTTGCGATTTACTAGGATTAACAACAAGGCCATGATTACTACTCCATGCAGAGATGCGTTCCAGGTCCTCGTTCAAAACATTAATTGTAAGGGACAGGTCATCAACTTTAGATTGCGAATAGATTTGGAGGTCGTCGGCATACATATGGTAGGAGGTTTGAATCTGTAGAGTAATAGAGTTGATGAAGAGAGCAAAAAGAATAGGAGATAACACGCCGCCCTGCGGCACACCAGCACTAGTACAACACCAGGAGGAGAAGGAATCCTCGATACGTACTTCGTTGTCGACGCCCAAACAAGTATGTACGAAACCATTCAATAGCATCAGAACATATGTTGAGAGAACGCAGCACTGCCAACAATATATCAAAGTCTACAGTGTTGAAAGCATTGCTGAAGTCGAGCAATGTCAACACTGTAACTTGTTTATCATCCATACCTAAACGAATGTCGTCGGAAATCTTAAGCAGAGCAGTAGTCGTACTATGACCAGGACGAAACCCGGATTGGAAAGGATTTAAGAGGTTATATATATCTATAGTTCAATGAGCGTAAAGCAAGAAAGCCACAAAATGAACCAAATGATGGCCACAAAATAACTTTTGACGGCCACATCATAAATCCAGTGGCGATAAAAAATTACTAGTCACGCATTCTTATTATTAGGCAATAAAAGCTTTTTTTGCTTAAAATATTTGCGCTTGTTGATAATGTAAGTTTAACTTCTAGTAAATTTTCGTCACGATCAAAAAACGGACAAAACAAATACTTTTACAATAACTACGCCCTCTTGGTTCACACTCTCCTCGGTAATTCTCATATTTCTATCTTCATTAGAATCAAGAACCTTCATCAAAAATTTAAAAAAATCAAAACCAAATTGTTTCAGCCGATCAATAGGCCGATCAATAGAGATTTGAATGCGCTTAGCAACAATTTTAAGCATTCATTAGATAAGTTATAAGTAATTAAAGATAAGATAATAGCTAAAGATAAGAAGATAAAGTATTTATAACTTAGCATACATTCTCAACTAAATCACGCAAAATTCAAATTATTCGTTTTTATGTCACCACCAGACTGCCACACCGGAGGTCTCGGGTTCGATCCCCGGTCAGGTCAAGATGGAAAATGATATTTTTCAGATAGGCCTGGGTTTTGGATGTTTATCTATATATGTATTTGTCATAAAATATAGTATCGTTGAGTTAGTATCCCATAACACAAGTCCCGAACTTACTTTGGGGCTAACTCAATCTGTGTGATTTGTCCGTATATATTTATTTTATATTTTTTATTTATTTTATGTATTTTTGAAATCATACTTTTTTGTTCTGTACAATTCCGTTTGTTACCAATTTCTAACTAACGATAAAATTTATAAGTAGATACTTTTATGTAGTTCGTGAGTCTCTCTACCTACAGATGGCAACGCCTACCTAAACAATTCTCGGAAAAATGTTCGATTAGTGAACATGTATGTATATTTCGTCATATTCAATGTGAAAATAATTGATGTCTTCCTTTTCAAGTACCTAATTATCTTTTCTAACATTTAGGCACTATGTTCGTCCTGCCTGAATACCTTATTGATGTTGTGTTAAGCCGGTATGACAAGAAATAACATCTCCTTTAAATCGATGCAAAAAGTTATTTCCATTTGAAATTGATTCAATTCGTCTTTGGATTAAGTATAAATAATAACAAGCTAATTATTTAAAAATAAAAAACACGACTGACATCTTACATAGCCTATGTTATTCGGGCTAATGCAAGGAATCTAACAATACCTCTCACATCAAAATCTGTTAAGCCGTTCAGGACTTATGGTGGAATAAAGAAATTACATACATACATACATACATGAACCCTGAAAACATAACACTCCTTTTTTGGTCAGTCGTGTAAAAATAGTACCAATTTTGAGAAACAAGAGGTTTTTTTCTAAAAAGTGTAGATCTGTATAAACAACGGTTTATTAGACGAAGAAAAAAAACAATTTGATACCTATTTATAACATAGGTAATGATGATCCTTCAAAAGACTGTAACCAACATGAAGTTGCTTCCTAACTCATTACTAAATGAAATTGCAAAGCTATTTTTGACCGCGGCCATGGGAACCGCCCATCATTACATCAAATTGCGCTCACGCAATCATTGTGTAAATAAATGGAGAGATAATGAATAGATTCGTGTAAACTTGAACTAATGACGTAAATAACAGTGACATGGCTTTTTGTATCATTTTCCTTGCCTTGCCAAACCTTATATCCGCAGTCGATGATGCATCATCCGTTTTTATGGTCCAGCCGTTGGACCATGACATTCAGTTTTAATTGTCTGGACTTTTGCTGTATCATCTACGGTTTTTTTGGGGTTTTGAATTTTTCCAGTGCCTACTCAACTCTACTATTTGTGGGCTAAGTCTTTGGATCATTCTTACTAATTCCAGTGCATATTTGTCCCATGGAACTAGTGATACTTCTTAGTCACACTAGATCAGTATATTTCCACAATGGTGTCTTGGTTTATTTTATTTAAGATTTATTTATTCGGAAGACCAACAACATTTTTTGTTTTGGTATTAGTTCATTTTTTATTACCTATCTCTTTTCTATTAATCATAAATAAGTATCTAGGTACACAATTGTATTTGAAATAAATAAGGAGTCCATGTAAGTTCAAATCCAAGGCATCTGTTCACAAATTGGTCACAAACGGTCCCTCTATTGAATTAATCAAGGAAACATGGAATTAGAAATAAATCATTCAGTTATTGAAGAAAATGACTGTAATTTGACTAATGATTACCACGAAGCAATGACCGACGTACTTATTCCCTTCTCAATTTGGTAGTCATACAATACTAAGAATGGATTAATGGAGCCTATTTGAAATTAGGTCCTTATGAGCTTTGAAAATTCCCTCTCAACGATAGTTGTTGCCATAAAAAAAGGCATAATCATCATGTGCTTCATAAAAAAATATTGTCTTTAGAAAATGTCTGCAAGTAGCTTACTTGCAGACATTTTCTACATTTTATTTTATATGCATTTAAATTTAACCATCAGTGCAAATTTTGCCTGCCGTGATAATACTTTCAGCTAGTATTAGATTGTATAAAAAATTTCAACATTTTTGACATTTTCAAAATAAATTACCTGTAAACTTCTTTCTGCTTACAATACCTATCAGTTGCAATTTACAAATTACAAGTACGTGCTTCATCTGTGTATCCTCTCTTTTTCTGCGGTTTGAACAGAACTTGGCTTGTGGTTGGACGTATCGTATCATATGTTTGATGTTCACGTAGTAGGTATATGACCTTTTCTTATCAAGGTGAAAATGCCTTCGCATACCGCTTCGGTTGCTTGGCATACAGCCTTCGGTCCCGAGATCCCGACGACGCCGTGCAGTGAACCTCCATTTGGTACTTAGATCCACCAAAAACATCTATGTACCTCTTGGTGCCATCACTAAAAAGTTGGGACTGTGGAGTAGCAATGCAACCATCTTTCACACTCCCCGACCAAGGCATAGGTCCTTTTCAAAACATATCAGAAAATGGAATGGAATGGAATTTTATGGTTTATGTAAATGCCATAAAAGTTATGAATAAATAGGCGGCCTGACAATAGCGGTATATTATTAGATACTGACTAGCGTATAACGTAACAATGAATAAATATTTGTCGATGGTGACAATTCTATTGACAGTGGTCATTATTTTAGCTACTGTCTTCACAGTCAAAAAGTCCAGCAAATGAAAGTCGTTCCTTATGAAATGTTTGCTCATATACCTTAATTAATACAAGTTGGTTTTATTTGTATAGTGATCTGATAATCCAAAGGTCCTAAACACGGACAAGCATTTATCAGGTTAGAAAGTTCATCACGATAATAGAAATGAGTGATACCTAAAAATGAATGTATCTATATAATCTATTAAATTTGTAAGCAAAGACAGTTTGCATGTATGCGGACAATGCGGGCAACATAGCAACTTTGACATACCAGCCTATAAATTTTGACCTTGAATAATTACTTAATTGATCAATAAGAACGTACCATTGAAATGCTAATGCATTACATGTATATTTATTCATCACTATCAGTGCCTGGGTCTCCGTTCCCCAAGGGATTTCAGGTTTCCTTTAAACGTAAATTCAGGATCATGAAAGTAGAAGATTTTATCAAAATTGTCAGGTTGATTCCAAATATTAAACTCAAAATTACAATTTTATCACTCTCGTGGACGATCTACGAGACACAATAAAAGTTTAATTGATGTTCTTACCTATAAAGATTATTTTAGCCAAGTTTAATGAATTTGGACACGCCCGTCACAAATTGTCTAGCTGTAAATGTATTTCATTATAGGAATGGTTCCCATAAATTGGTATTGCCAATATTCATAACCATTCCACGCCCTTCCCTAATTAAACTAGTTGACGCGAACTATTTGGATGATATAGGCTCTATACACTAGGTACTTGATGTGGACTTAATAAATCAACTTTATCAATGTGTATTTTCAACCGACTTCCCAAAAAAGGAGGAGGTTATGTATGTTTCGATGTATGTATGTTTTTTTTTTTATGTATGTTCGCCGATTTCTCCGCCTACTGTGGACTATTTGATTTCCAAATTTGTTTTTATTAGTAATGGTGTATTCCCAAGTTGGTCCCATTTTAACCACGTCAGAATCTGTTCGGTAACTTTAAAGATACCTAACAAAATGTAAAAATACCAACATTGCATTATAGAGCAAAAGCCCGCGACAGCATGCCTTCCCGCTTATTTTTATTAAAAACTCAAGATTTTCTGTGTATGTTCCCAACATAGAAATAGCGATTAGCGACTATAAAAGTTGGTTTAATGATTACTTAGGTAGATTATTTGTAGCAATAACATTGAAATTGGTAACTCAATTTCCTCCAAAATAAAAGTTTTTTAAAAGATTTTATTCCTAATAATATTAGAAATCATGTCATCCATTACCAGGCAATTGGTGCAGATATAAACCCCTGCTAGACATTGTAACTTTACTAAATTATAGTTATATTTGTTTTATTATAAAATCTTAATTTAATATTACTTTGGGAAGCCCCCAAAGGAGGTGCTTTTAGTACCTATAAAAATCATCGTTGCGATCTATGTCGCGTTATGTTACCTGCAAAAGCAACTAAGATCCAAATATTTTTTTACCCGTATATACCACGCAGAGAAACAAATCAGCATTTCTAAAATAAAGGAAAGGTTTGGTCGGCACGGCACTCTCGGTCTATTTATATGCCAAAAATAACAGACAATTTGACATGTTCTGACATTTCAAATCAAACTGATATAAAAGTTTCCAGTTTTTAATTCTTTATTTTCTAAAGGCCAGTGAAAAGAAAAGTTTTTATGAAAGAAAATAGGTGTAGAAGCACTGAAAATGATAAAATAAAAACTTCTTTTTTCCAAAAAAAATGAACCGACTTCCATCATAAAACTTAAAATCATGAAATAACATTAAAGAAAAATGTATAAGCATTCTACCTACTAGAAATGAGGTGAATAAAGTCGGTGCCATTGAATATTAAATAATCTTAATTAATATTAGGATCATGTATATATAAAATGCCTAGCTAAACAATATGATAACACCCTATACTCCTGCACTTTGGCACCGACTTCACCCTCATTCAGTAAGGTAAAAAGCATGTGCTTTTATACATTTTTTCTTTAATGTTATTTCATGCGATTTTAAGTTTTATGATGGAAGTCGGGTTCATTTTTTGAGGAAAAAAAGTTTTAAGGTACACATAATTGGGCACCTGTGCTTAAGCATAGATCTTTAATCGTGTGTTTGTGCCATATACATGACACATTTGAAATTCTAACCTTTATGTACCTTTCACATGTGTTAAAAAATTTGTTAGTATACACAATGTGTGTGTACACTTGTTAGTAAACCAACAGCTGTGGGTGGCAAAGGTTGGTTGGAAAAATATAACGTCACACACACGCACTATCTATCTGTGTATACACACACATGCGTGTATACACACAGTCGTAAGACGACCATCTTTTTGCCCACGACTGATCGCCAGCGTGAATGTCGTTAGCAGCACTTATTTCACGCTTAGGGTGGGAATTTTCAAATTTCTTTTCTTAGTGCTCGCTTGCGAAATTGGCACTCCGCTCTGCAAGCGAGCACTAAGAACTTCTGGCTCTGCGTTGATATGTCAATCTGTCAGACTGCGTCCTCGTTTATATAGGTACCTAACGTTGCTTTTTATATGTAGCCTCCATATAGTTCACCTGCGGTACATTTGCACCTATAGGGGTAGAAATATGATAAATTACAAAAATATACTTCTATATTTTTTACTTCTACACTTACTACAAACTTCAAACCTGATTAAAACTTGGAGGCCACTGCTTCTGGATCGGATAGAGTAGCTGGTATATGGCATACATACGAGTATCAGCAATCATAATGTGATTACCTGATAATTATAATCCTTAAATAAACCGTGAATGTAAAAATATACACCGGTATATTTTTATGTATGAAATGTATGTTCGAAAATCAAGACGTCCTACGTGTACAAATTGTAATAATTTTATTTTTAGAGAGGTTAGCTGCTCTGTCATAGATGAATTTGTCATCAATGCAATGTCGACAGGAAGTAAGTAGTTTAAAAAATTTGAATGTACGTACTTAATTAACTTTATGGCACGAACACAATAATTTCATATTCAGTGAAATATAGTTAAAAGAGTGTCAAATTTTACATGTACAAATACTTTAATTCATAATCATCGTTATAAGTCGCTCGTAGAGAAACAACAAATCGATACCAAGAGCATCAGTTACATCTGTTTATAGTTACACAAGTAAGCTGTCGTTCTTGAATAGAGAACCTTTATTTAACGTCAGCAAGTCTGTAATTTATATGATAAACCATGTCTATAACATCCCTCATGCAAGAGAATGCGTTAGTTAGAAATTGCCTTTGATAGATATTGATCACCAAACAGTTTGGTCGAAACACGCAATGCCGTCGTTTTCTTTGCTTGAGCCTTTTGAGGACAATGGCACAGGTAGCTTTCATTGAAAGTTTCTGTTATCAATAAAACATCTATGACACAAAGTTGATTAAATGTGTTATTGATTACAGCTAGGAAAAGATTCTTTTCTACATTATAGAAAATAGAATAGTTAGAAAAATACCAAGTGGATGTAATCAATCAATATAATAAACGAAGTTCGCGGGCACAAGAACTGTACTAGTACTTTCAGAATAAAAAGTGTATATAAGCGTGTATGCAAGCACATATTATTATTATGGCTACTACTCCAGAAATACGTAGATACTATACTTACTTTAATGTAGGTTCTTACTCTGACCAAACCTAAACAGTTAATAACGGAAGTGTAAATAACCTCAATATTTGTCTAAATAATAATAAGAGATAAATTAACCCAGATAATAGTAAAAAGTAAAGAAGTTAATGAAAAACAACTAATAAATTGTGTATTCCTATAAATGGACATGGCTACGAAAAATATTCGGCCAATTGGGAATAATTACGATGCGGAGATCGGCTGTCGCCGGCTTTTTATGCAGTCGACTTCAAGTCAAACTCGTTCCCTTGCTGCAGAGACGGCCAAAAACTCAGAAAAACATGTATTCAGGAACTGACATTCTACAGCGACACGGCACACAGTACCAAAACCTTCTGAATAAAGAGAAGTTGACGATGTGGCGTCGTGCTTGCTCTGAATTTTCGCTTTGTAATCTCCGTGTTTTATTACTCATCAATATCAAGATTAGTGGATTAGAAAAGTAATTGTAGATAACAAAAATTACCCAAAGTCAATATAAACAAAGCTTTTACAAATGCGTTAAAAATAAAATACCGATAGAGAGATGGAGCAGGTTAGACTTTGAATTTATAAAAAAGGCGTTGTCAAGTTTTGACCAATGATTTATTAAGTCCTAAGTGATAAGCCTTGAAATACATTATTCCAATTCTTGATCAATTGTTTTTATATATCAAATAATAAATATTTAATATACGTCAAATTCCTATTATTCTAATAAGTAAGCCATCTTAATACAAAAATCACGTGTAGCAAGAAGTTACAAGAATTTTAATAGATTTAAATCAACGCAAAAGCTCTACATTTAGTATATCCCAAATTCTATTGTTTAAAGGGACCCAGAACTGAATGGTTGAAGGGTGGTTGAACTCCCATGACCTCTGGTGACCGCGTTTGACCTCTCCGTTTTTGCTGGCATTTTGGAGTAAGCCCCTATCGTGTCATTTCTTTAGGTTTATTTAGGACTGTCTACCTAGGTATTGTAGGCAGACAAAATTTCATTCAGAAGTAAATAAGTATAAGTCTCATAAAATTATATTAAGTAGGTAGTAAAATAGAAGTATCGCACGCGAACCTATGGAATGACATATCATATCGTTCTTCCAAATACCACTCTTGCAGCGTGGACTAAAATCCTTAATTATTTTTTTCAGAAATTGGTCATTATTACGTATGGGTGCCACCCAACATACCTACACTAAGTATGTACCTATGTGACGTGTAGTAAATTGTACTGAACATTTCAAGTCGTTTGCGTGTTGCAGAGATTTCTCAAACATCGACGAGACAGTGCATCAGGAATGAGGTTGTGGAGAGTTGCACTGAGTAAGTCAGCTGAAAGTTACTTGTTTAGCATTAAAGGATACTTACTTGAAAACAATGTTATTCATCTTTATAATGTACAAAGACCAAGTTAATAATACCACGTCAAACAAGGCACCCTAATGTATTATTTGAAATAACTACTAATATAAATGTTCTGAAAGTAAAAACATAAAGTTGAACAAATTCATGTGGTTATTTAGAGACTAAACTTGTCAGCTAATGACCTGCAATAGTTCAACGATAGTTGTAAAATGATGACATCATCTCATGGAAAAAAACTGTCATAAAATTTGTTAGTCTCACATAAATGAAATGCTACAAATTCTCTGATTATGACTTTTACTATAGAGAAAACTTCCAAGTTTTCATTTACATAAACATTTTGGCCGGTGTTTGCAGTGAACTTTAGGGACTATGGTTACTAATTCGATGCTCCTCTAAAAATGTTTTAACAAATAATATGAATAAATTTGAAACGAGAGGAGTAACATTTGTTACTAGGCAATATACTTACGTACTTCATCAAATTGCATAAGCATGATCGTGACGTGTGTTACGCGACGGACATAAACTTTTTCTAAATGTCAAAAAGCTTCTAAAAACCGGCGAAGATGAGACATCACTGGCAAAGAAAAATACTCACTGGTGTGATAATGAATGAATACACTATACACAATGCGTACAAGTTTGAAGGTTATGAACGTGTTTTATTACAGAAACAACTTTTCATTAGAAATTATACTGTCATTATTATCCTACGCTTTATCATTGGTATGCAACTACGTATCAGTTTTGATGTTATCATCTGGCATACGCTGTAACTACTAATTGTTCTTAATCTTTACATCCCGTTTAATCATAATAGGTGTTGGATATATCATTTTCGTTTATATAATGTCAACAATACAAGAAGGTACCAAACTTGAGCAGGAATAAACCAGCCAAGTCAAAAATATCAAAACTTCGAGTCGGAATGGTTACTCAAATCAATTTGGACCAGTATTTGGTCACGCTGATCGCCCTGTCGTTAGCCTCGTATTTCAAAACTTAATTTTAGGTTTACAATTTCAGAATCACCAAGTGATTTAGTTCAACTTGGAACTTTCAAACGAAAAAAATATACGTAACGTATACGGAACAACCTTCATAAAGCTTGTAATCTAACAAATGAGTCTTTAACACTCTTTAACGCACTCTGGTCTACTACGTGTACAAAAGACAAAATATTGCTAATAGCTTTCATGAATTAATAGGTTAATGTTTGGGCGTCCAACGTGCGAGTAACTTCTGATGTCTTCAGCTATGCAATGCACATACTATACCAATAAAAATAAAAGCGCTTTCATATAAGTATGTATGTGAATCCAGGATAAAACTTACCCTAAGCGGGAGCTATCTTTATGTGAGCTTTTTCTTAACCTAATTTTCTTGTTATCTTCTACATCTAAGTCTCCAGAAATTGCCATATGGCTGGAACTTACGTCTGCTTGTTCCAGTACATGTTCGAGAACGGCACCCAGCACGATGGTTTGCTGAGCAAAGACAAGTTCATGGAGAGGTGAACGCTCGGATGATCGCCGGGAGGGGAGTTCTTGACTAGTGAGTGCGCCAGGCTCGGCTTGGACGGCTCGGCTAGCAAGGCCTACGCGTAGGAGTACCTCATATCAATAAAGGCAGTACCATGTCATATGGTGAGTGTAGAAAATTAACAGTATTGTTGTTCACTTCGCCTTTTTTCCTCTATTATTTTGGGATAAAAAGTATCGGATCTGTAACTATCGTATAATTTGTTTTTATTATTCAGCATCTGGGGACAAAATTCGTTTGTTTGACACAAGCATAACCAAGTGTTCTATTATCAAATCTCTCTCTCTCTCTTTCTACAAAAGAATACATACTATGGAATGTATGAAAATTGTCAGAGCCTTGCATTACAAACTAAAGTAAAGGACGACATATACTTACTTAGTTAAAATATTAATTCACTTCAACGACATTCAATGGTAAAGTTCTTTCAAATAAATTCAACATTCACGATAAGCTTTAAGTATGTGCTGGATTAAATTGACACTTGATGACGATACAATAGCAATAGATAATTTTAATTTTTCTGATTTTAATACCACCTACTCTGATGAAATGGGTAGGTACGTACGTGATTAATTGTTTAACGATAAATAATATCAATTGCTAAATAATATCAGTTTTATTTATAGTTTATTTATCGACTGATTAAGAAGTCTACATACACCTACTAATGTAAAAAAGTTTTGTTAGTTTTCGCTTATGTCTAGAACTACCTTCGAGCAACAAAGACTTCCGCGCGCGGCCCCGTGTTGCTCTATGAGAACTACCCGTCAGATTTGAAAAATTCTTTCTATGTATTATAACCACATTCTTGAGAAAGACTTTAGGCTATCCGGAATCCTTTTTTGAAATTTCCACAGTAGCGAAGTCGCGACCGAATTCGACACACGAAGACGAAGTTCGACACACTTGTGTTATCTAGCTAGTTCACAATTATATCTCAAAATGAAACTGCTTAGAGAGAATGAGAATTTAGCAAGGTTAAACCAGAACTAATTTCTACATAAGTAGATATTTATATTTTATGGTCGTGTTCGTGTGTTGTACGTACGGTCTAACAACTTACATCATCCTGTCACAAATTAATTACAAATTCGCCTCTATTACCACCGCATAGAGGTCTGCAAAAACGGTAACGTAATTCCATTGACTGTACCTATGTATGTATATATGCACGCCATGCATTTGCATGACAGCACAACATTAATTTGTCAGTCACATCACATCATGGATCATGCAGAACTTTTTAAAATGCTATTGTATCGCACGAAGAACTTAATGGGACATTCCATTACTCTAATTAAGCTTATAATAGGTGTGGTGTATTGTACATTGTACCTGCCAAAGGCATATGATCGTTGTGTTGTGTGTGTAGAAACTGTATATACCTATGTATTAACTGGTGGAGTTCCATCAATTACTAGCTACGTGCACGAAGGCTCTGATCCTCCCCTGGGAATTTTTGCAACAAAACGGAATATTAATAAATTAACATTTTAGGAAACATGATAATTACCTACCTTAGTGAAAACTTTACTGTAAAGTCCATTTATTCATAATTGTCATATTATGTAAACAAATTTTACAGTACTTTTTGCTTGAGAAATCTAAATATTAATTCAAACCTAAACATTCTAAAGTAAAACATTTATTAACCACGAAAGTAATTTCCCTAAAAAGTCCTATTTTAATTTATATTTTGTAAAAATCATAAAAAGACATGTGTAAGATTGTTTAGTTAAGGAGTTATACTAACATTTATCAACTGAAACCTCTAAACCCTCCTCATAACATTCGTGTTTATATTATTACTTAGTAGAATGGGATCCAATACATAAATCATTCACCAAACGCAATAGTACAATCCATGTTAAGTGTACATCTTTTAATTTCAGGTGCAACGTTCTTCAAAGCCCGCCTCCACATCTTGGATGTACAACTTCAATCTAATGGCCAATTGAGTCACGGCTGCATTCCTCGACAAGACCAAAGTAGTGCTCCTCGAGCTGGCTGCGGAAGAAATACGCCAGACCCACGGTAGAGATGATCAAAAAGAAAGCACAAGCCACGACTCCATCACATTCCTGATAGTGAGACACCCCTTGGAAAGGCTCGCGTCAGCGTACAATGATAAAATGGTGCATCACGCGTGGCTCTAAATCCTTCCATGACCTAACATGGGTCACGTAGGATTATCCAAGAAATATAGAAAAGGTTGGTACTTTGGTAGAAAATGAAATCAAACCCTATAACTTTCTTCGTTATACATTAGATTTAAAGATAAACCTTTGTGATGATTTTTAATTACTATAGGTAGGTTGCGGCAACTTTTACAGTGGCGGTTGGGCGTCCTATATTACACTTAAGTACTTGAGGAGACAAAAGAAACCTCATCTGAGCTCTTTAAAACTTGTGTGTGATAGTAACATAATAATATGATTGTAGTGTAGTGTAGGTGGTGTTGATCATAAAACTGACGCATAGGTACCTAATATTTTCAAAGATTGAGAAAATAAAGTTTAACAATAATCACGTCCTGACTGTACCTACATATATGGTAAAACAAAAGCCCGCAGTTTCCTGTTATGGACAATATCTTCTAAAATCTATCTGTATTCACTGTCATGCGGGCTAGTTTATGACGCTAGTATCCATACCTCAACTGTGTGGTCTGCATTGTAGTAGCTTTGGAATGGATCTGCAATATTCATTTCCCGTTCCATTCACTTAGAACATATCTAGGCTTGAGAATAGTTCCGATATTAACCGCCAAATACTACCCCGCCATAGGTTGGCCACTATATGGTTTTGTTATTAGGTATCTACCTCAAAAAGCAGGTTACTGTAGTTAGTGCTTATTCCCAATAGTCATTGAAATGTGTCTTTCTTATTTCAACATAAATTATTCTAATGGTTTTGGTGTCAGTGGCTGTAACTATTATTGGTAACAAAAATTAAATAGTCAATCACCATGTAGAAGCAAAATCAAGCATCTAAATTTGGGAGGTGCAACTCCTGCTTGCTAAGCATGAAGAGCAACTCCCAAATTTTGAAATAAACAAAATAAAATATACTATAACTACGCAGCGTCAAGTTTAGTTTTACAACCAGGTTTTAAATAACTAGGTACTAATAATTTTAGGAGGTAGTTTTAGAAACTTGTTCCTTGAAATTACATATTTTCTTAGCAGCGACATATTATTAGCATGCGACATTGCCAAATGATTGAAACTGTGCTGCAATAAAGGAATTTGGTATTCCTGTTTCCAGCTGCTCAGCGGCAACTCACCCGCTCCCAAAGAGAAATATCCTGTATTCAGAAGAGGTTCGTTTAGCTTGTATGTTCTGGACGAGTGGAAAGCAAAGAGGACATTGGATATGCACTGGACCCCTTATTCGGGCTTCTGTACACCGTGCAAATTTAACTTTGACGTCATCTTGAAGTTTGAGACTCTAGACGTAAGTATGAACTGACCAAATTTTTTCTTATATTATACACCGTAAGGTATAAAGACATGATACTGTATCAGTATAATTTTATAGTAAGTATCATGTGTCGATAGGTATCCCTACCTAGCTAACAACTATTTATCAAGTCCGTGGATCTATTTGATCTAACACGTATCAATGTGTTACCAAACGGAACTTACATATTTGTCTTTGACACTTTGCATCGCATTGCTCAAGAGTCATCGGTCTAAAACAGATGTCGTCTATGTAGAAAGGAATGCAAACAAAACCTACCTTTTTTTTTTTATTTAAAAAATGATCATATTCATGTAAAAGATCCGATCCGAAGATCGTTTCATGTGGACGGATACATAATATGTGTATATTCTATCGAAATTACCAAATTTCTTACCAAATCTACTCGAAATATTTTTTGTAGAAAAGCACTATACTGCTGCGATCAGCTAAGTTATTTTAGTTAGCTAATTTATATTTACTAACTAAAAAATGTACCTATAAATGCTGGTATGCAGCGCTGACACCTGGCACCTAGCCGTACGTATGAATTGGACACGTACGTATGAACAGAGCAGTTGGACCACTGCCCCGGAATGATCTATTGCACGCGCCAAATACCTATTCAATGAGATTTTTGAAGCTTTCTAGAAGTGTTAAGAATTCTTTAAATTAACGGAGTACTCGTAGTTTATAGCTTTACTAGTAATTTATAGCTTTGAGAATAATATAATTTACATATCTCTTGCTCTGTAAGTACACCTTTACACCCCTGAATGCCGGGGTGTATGACTATCATTACAGCATAGGTTTTGGAATTTGAAAAAAGAACTGTCATACTCATACTGCACGAAGAATATTTTTAAAAAGTTAATATTTTTTTTCTCGGTATCGATTACTTAATTACTCGAATCGGAATCTAGACAATTTATTTTAATTAAATACTCATTTTTTCTTCTTAATAAATGTTCATTGAAACCTGCTGTCTTGTTGTTTACTTACCTCACAATCGATATGTAAAGCAGAGTATTTATCTCGAGCGTAAGCATCAATTGCATACTCGGGTTAATTAGCGCCTTCGCTTCGCTCAGGCGCCAAAAACCTCGTATGCAATTGATGTCATACAGCCCTTGGTTAATAATCTACTATTAATTAAAAATTGGAAAAGTGATGAAAAATCTAAAACGATTTATATTTTGAAAAAATTAAATGAAGAGAAGCAAAAAAAATGCATTGTTTTTAGAAGTTGCGTAACCAATGATATACTATATAAACAAGAGGCCAGATATGTTATAGGCGCGCGCGCTGTGAAGACTCGAATATGACACAATTGGAACGTCTTGTAATCAGTCTGCGCCCAGCGCCTCGTCGAGCCGTACCGCGTCGTAAGTTCCTGTGTCCTTACCAAAATATATTAAAAAATTCCATCGTGTGTGTTTCGAAAGTGTACCAATTATGATTCTAAAGTAAACAAAGTACAAGGGATCCTCTTATCACATGTGTGTATGCAAAAATAGTTTGATTGTTTTAGTATATTTCAATTATTTTTCCAAATAATCTAATCACTGACGCCATGTTCAGACAAAGAAAGAGAGATTCTAGTTTTGACGTGAGAGCGACAAGGATTCGTGCGCTGCGGACATAGATTAGTTAGTGCAGAATCGAATACTGATGGTGACTTCAATGCCTAAAATTAATGTTCAGTTGTTTTTTATTATTGTTCGTTATTATAATAGCTATCTAATGTTGTGTAATGGACTAATTTAATAAACATTAAAATAGTTTTCACTGAATTCGATTTTTCTACTATTATAATACATTATACTATAAATAAATAAATATGCTGATAATTGAGGATTACTATTGTTTTTCTTTTTATCAATTAGGTTTCCGAGTTTTTTCCGACACTGAATTGTTCAAATATTTCAATATATATGATTTACTTTTATAAGATGTTTTATTTCTTACCCATGTACTTTCTTTTCAAATAAGAGGTATTTGTGTTGTGCAGAGCAACTACGCTCTGCTGCCAGAAAATGTGCGCAGAGCGAATCCGGACAAACGAAGCGGCGGGAAGAATTCTGTACCGGAACTTCACCGGGAAAAAACCACCGGTAAAAAATAAGTACCGGGAAGAAATCTCCACGCGGCACCACGTTTGCCCGACTAAAACCTAAATAACTTAACGCAGTCTGCTACCACCGTAGCTTATGAAGGGAGCTACAGGGCCCTATATGATAACCTAACCTATAAATTAATTACACTTAAAAAACACTTACCAAGCTAAATCTTCTTTCTCTTCGGATCCAAACTTGAGTAATCTTCCCGGGAAGGGAGAATTCCTAATCACTGCCTACTAACCCTTGAGATCTCCAATTCCCCAGGACAAATAAATAGATTTCTTCCCGGAAATCGGCTCGGCAACAGGTAGATGTGAGCGAGCAGCCACGCGTCACATCCCACAGGAGAAAGTCACAATGACGGGTACACAAACACAAAGTTCAATAGTTATTTAACAAACAGGAAATTCACAAATACAACTCAAGTTAATTAGCAATCAAAGAACGCGGGCCCTCTCGCGTATTAAAAATCAAACCGATATCGCATAGCAATGCAATGGCGACCGTCCGCGAAACCATCCACGCTAGCAGTGTGAAAACCCCGAACGCCCTCTGGCGGCAGCAATGCGAAACGCCCGCGTTTAGTTTTACCCAATATATTACAAACATCCCCCCGTCCCGGTCTGAGAAGCAGACCGCTAGCTTACTCTACGGGAAGGCGGGCGAGAGGTCCACACCTCTCCTTAAAATCGAACCGTCGACCAACACCTCAGCCACGCGGAGTGCCATCTCCGCCAAGAAATCCAAACGTAATATGCTGAGCTCGTCGCCAAAGCAATGAGGGCAAATTTGCCTCTTTTAACAATACTAAATCACCCTCCCTGGGAGGCTCCAGTCCTGTCTGTCCACTTCACTCTTTGCTGCAGCAAATGCAAATATTCAAGCGACCAGCGACGCCAAAGTCCTGGCTCATTTGCTTTCGCAACATTTGAAAACGCGACAACCGATATACGCGTTCGTCCTTCCACGGGTATTCGGGCAGGGCATTCAAAGGCCCTCCCACCAAAAAATGACCAGGGGTGAGAGCTTCCAGAGTCATTTGGATCTGGAGATAGCGGACAGAGAGGGACGAGGATTGAGGACCGCCTCAACTTTACAAAACACTGTGGCCAAAGCTCTTCAAAAGTTGCGACCGTTTCTCCGATAATGCGGCGGAGGTGGGTCTTTGCGGATTTCACAGCCGCTTCAAAAATCCCTCCCCAATGGGGGCAACTTGAGGGGGACTAAACTTCCAGAGTTAATTCCCCTTTGGGCAGCAACTGTTGACTTAAACTAGTACAATTTTTATCCAATAAACACAGAAAAACATCCTTAAGATAATTTACAGTTCCCTTATAGTTTGTGCCATTATCCAACTTCGGACCTAATAAGGGAAGGTAGACCTCGAACGCGAAAACAAAGCGATCCAACGCGGCGACGAAGGCCTCCTGGGTAGTCAGAGCCGATACCACCTCCAAATGGACAGCCTTGAGTGGCCAAACAAACAAATACACACAAATAGCTCCTTCACAATACGGGCATTACGAAAGGAGGAGAAGCCTTGATCCGAAAAGGGACCGGCAAAATCGGTTCCAGCAACGCCGTCAAACGGTCTCGAGAAGGTCGGATTCGGATCAGCGGGCAAATCACCCATCTGTGGTTGCATCGTGGATGTCCTTCAACCTATAACATGCAATACATCAAGAAACAGAACACTACGCTGATTGCTCTTCGGGCAGACAATATCCAAAATTCGCGTTTACCGGCAAAAATAGCCAACAAAGCATTGCACCCAGCATGGGCGTTTACGAATGTGTCGATCCAGACACCAAAGTTGCTGCACCAAGGGTCCGCCCTTGGGCAAATGAAACAAGAAGAGGATGGCGAGTCTCATATGGAAGATCCGCCTTCCGGAGCCCTGCCTCCAACCCGAAGAAGCCCATCCGAGTCGATGTACGGGTTCAAACGAGCGTGACCGCGCCCTTCAACTTAGCGCGTCCGTCGCGCAAAATATGAAGCTCTGACTCAAACCGTCCGGTCTGCACGACACGGACCCAATGCAACAATGCGCTCCGGCGCTCTTCTGCGCCTGCAATCGGCTCCAACCGCTTTGCCTGTGGGTTTCTACAATTATGTATGAAACGCTTAATCCAACTGGTAACACCCAGAAGCTTATCCAAGCTACTATACCGAGCAAGTAGCCAATCCGGCTCCGGACGTCGTCTCAGCGACTACAGCATGTGTACACGGAGCCCAGTCCCAAACCTTCAAAGAAGTGACATCTGTCTGACAGACAGGCCAAGAAGTTTCTGATCCCATCAGCCACTCTGGGCCCCACCCAGAGCGGGTGTGACACCAATTCTGGTGCCGTACAACCTCGGGAAGCACAGTCCGCTGGGTTAAGCTCTCTCCCGGCACATGTCTCCATGTTAGTACTATCAATTCCGATATTCTGGATTTGGGGAAACCCGATTTCCAACAAAAACCTCCAAGGTATGTGGGGCCGCGCGCAACCATGCAAGCGGCGACCTGGCTATCCGACCAGGCGAAGATGTCCCGTATCTCGACCGTGGCCGCTTTCAGCTCACATGCAACGTTGATGCAACAATTTGCAGAGAGAAGGTGAGCTCCCACTCAACTCAAGCTTGGGAAATAGTCAGCCTAGTCCTGATGGGGGCGACCTTGCCTCTTCCCTAACAAAAGCAGAGACATTGACCCGGCCATCGGCGTCAACTGTCCGGGTACATAGTAGACTGATCGCGGCGTAGCCTCGCTCCGACGCGTCACAAAAGCCATGCAGGCTGGCTCGATATTTCCCGGGGGGCAACGTATTCGGACGAGGCAAGGCAATCCGATGGACTTCCTTAATCGATGCAAACAACTCGAGCCAATCATCCAATGGAGAGCCAAACAGCGGCTCGTCCCACGAGACGCCCAAAGTCCAAAGTCTCTGAAGAAGACACTTTGCAGAGAATATCACTGGACTGATCCAACCGCTTGGATCAAACATACGGGCTATTACAGCGACAACACCGTTCTCCTTTAGTCCAAGACTTTTGGTATTTCCAAGTCCACTTGGAATGTGAAAATATCGGTTAGCGGCTGGTACTGCATGCCCAGCACCGCCGCTGCATCCTGTTGGGATCATCCACATCCTCAAACAGGTGAGGAGTTCTGTTGGTGATCCTCCGGGATCCCTTCTAGAACTTTAGGCTCATTAGACAACCACTTACGTAGCTCGTAGCCACCTGTCTTCAATATTTCAATCCTCAATTCGTCCCGCAGTAGGAGGGCCTCCTCACATACTTTGGGCTCCGGAATTGCACACGTCATCTACATACAAGTCACGTGAGCAGCACGGAAGCCCCACGGGGGAAAGCGGATCCGTTCCCGCTCTGCCAATTCAAGCAATGATCTGATGGCGATATAGGGACTAGATTTCAAACCATACGTGTTTGTGTTGAGTTCATACACCGTCACAGGATCCTCAGGGCGCTCACGCCAGAGTATCAACTGGAATCGCCTGCCCTCAGGATGTATGACTGTCTGGCGGAACATCATCCGGATGTCCGCGCCAAAAACCACTTGATGTCTTCTAAAGTTCAAGATGATGTCAATTATGTCCCTATGCAATTTGGGACCTGAATGCAAACATAGATTCAACGAAAGCCCCCGTTCTGAAGTGGGTGCGGACCCATCGAAAGACGGTCCTCAATTTGCCTGTTGAGGCCTTCACCACCGCGTGGTGGGAGCAAAAAAGTAATGCTCAGTTGAGCTTTCCAATCCAATCTCGAGCCGGAGACATCGTTGACCCAAATCCTCGTACTCGCGCATAAATTCAATATATTTATCGCAGAGAGTACGTGAAAGTCACGCTGCATGCGTCGCTCCACATGGACAGCAGTCGTTTCTCCGCAAGCGCCCTACTTTGCCCTAGGCTAAGGACGAGAGAGCAACAAAGGGTAACCCACTAGTTACAAACCGGACCGGGAGGGCAACTCTCTCCGTGGTTGATCGAAAAAGAGGGCTTCGCACTCAGCGTGTTCCCGGATCCAAACAATCCTGGAACTCATAGGTGGCTCCTCCACCTCCCAAAACCTTTGCATGGTCTAATGGCACAAGGACGCAGATGCGACAACCGGGTGGCTCCTCCGCGGCGATTGCCATTATCAAAACACCAGGGCCCATCCAGGGCAAAACCAAAAATCGTAGACACTGCCATCAGTGGAAGACGAACCCAGAGCCTTCTGTGTACCCAACAAAATCCAACCCAATACGTCCGAGCCCAGGAGCAAGTCCACTGGGCCGGGATGAAAAGACAAAGGGGTCGAGCCAAATCCAGACCCGAAACCAAAGAGCAACACACCCGGCGGTATGTCTGTCGAGGGGTGCCAACCCGCAATGGTATCCATTACCATAGGCCGGGGGAAGTCGTGATCCTCATTTGTGGAGGGACACTTCAGCGGCAGAAGAAAAGGTGAGCAAGTGTCTGGCCCGTCAGACACTTCACTTCTGTATGCCACCAACTCCAAGAAGTGGCACAGGCGAGTCTTCCACGACTAAACCTAACTGGCGTGCCACTCGAGTGGTAACCAAACTGCTTTGAGCCCCTGAGTCCAACAGAGCTCTCAAATTAATGGCTTCCCCCTCACGACCCCATACGCGGACCACCGCGGTAGGGAGCAGAACCGTCCGCGGCTCTGTCCCAGCAAGGGAGCAAGCTAGTTACGGGCTCCCCACTCTCTCCAAACCAGGGGCGCGCCACTGACCCGGATAATATGGCGGGCGAGTGCACATCCCCATCTGAGGGGCATAACCCGCGGCCCGGCCATACATATGGTACACGGCGGGTGGTACTCCAGCCGTGGGTACTCGTGCAGGCGGCGGAGAAAACCGCTGCGGCTGCATGTGTTGGGTATTGGTAACCCGCGTGGAGGGGGTGTCCCCATTCTGCACGTCCGATCTAGGGCCCCCGCCCATGGGGGCCCTATCCGGGGCCTGGCCAGCCACATACTGGCGCATGACCTTGGGGCGCGTGGTCCCGGTCCGCCAAGACCCGCGCAGGTACGCGACCCCCCTCCCGAGGGGGGGTGCGACGAGCGAAGCCGCGTCCTCCGTCCGATGGTGGAGGCTTCGCGCAGGAGCGCCCCTCGCCCATAGGGGACCCCTGCCTCAAGCATCCGGGTGGCCATCCCCGTTGCGGTTCATGCAAAGCATCGCGTGGTGCCGCCCACGGCATGCACTGCATGGTATGGCACTGGGACAGTCACGTTCATAGTGACCGCCCAAACAATAAAAGCAAAGTTCATGCCGCTTTGCCATGCGGCGCCTATCTTGTACTGGCAGTCTCTGCCAGTCCCTGCATTGCAGCAGGCTGTGGCCCATCCGACCACATTGCAGGCAGTCCGCGTCCCTCGCGACTGCTGCCGTGTGTGCAACCCGCGCACCAGCTCCACGCGGTGGCGGTTGCCTTCCCTGTCTTCCCTCGCCATGGGGTTCCAAGGGCCTGCGTTCCAGGCGCTCTGGATGGCGCTGAGTCCGTCATGGTATTCTCAGCCGCCCGTGCCTCAAACTCCAAAAACTTCACCAAGTCAGTGAATGTTGGTAGGGTGGTGCTATCCCGCTCCGCATTTTCGCGCTCAAACCGCGAGCGGATGTCATTGGGCAATTGGCCCAATACAATGTGCACCAGCAAAAAGGACCATTGGTCCACCGGCAGCCCCAGTGTGCGGAGCGCGTTACAGGCCACTGTAACGGGCGTGAGCAACTGCAGGCGCAACTGTGCCCTGTTGGCCACCTTGGGCAGGGCCATCAACTGTGCGGCGTGCGCATCCGCTAACAAACGTAAGTTTTGGTAGCGGGAGTTCAATAACTCCCAAGCCGTATCGTACTGGTCGTCCTCCACCCGGAGGTGCTGGATGAGCGACCGCGCTTCATCCTCAAGAGTGGAGAGGAGGTAGGCCATCTTCTGGGCCTTCGACAAATCCTGTCGTGCTACGACCAGGGACTCAAACATATTTTTATATGCTACCCACTCCTCCATCCTACCCCCAAAGTGGGACAGCTGAAGGGTGGGGAGCCGACCAGTAACCGCTGGTCCTTCCTGTCTAACAGGTGTGCGAGGGGCTGGTCCGCCAGCCTGTCTCGCCCTTATTGCGGTCACCGCCTCCGCGATATCATCGTGCAGACTCAGGATCTGGTCCATGTCCGCCATGTGACCTGCGTAGGCCTCCGGGGTAAGATCGGCTTCGGTAAGCGCCGCCATGGCCGCTTCCGCGCTAATCAATCGTGAGTGGAGGTGATCCGCTCTTAGCAGTATGGCGCCCTCCCTGTCCTTCCGGGACAGGAGTCCTCCGGCCGTCACAAACCATCTCAATTCGTTGGCGAGTGTCGCCCTAGCATTGGAGGCCTTCGCCATCGCGTCAAGTCACAAACAAAAAATAACAAAAGGTAAATAAAAAACAACAAAATCAAGCAACTACACGAAGAACCGCGGTAGGTATGAGAATGGCACAAACCCGGAACGCACGGTACAAACCGCAAACAAATACAAAAAAGGTTACAAATATTCTTATACAAACAAACTAAGAAAAATCTAATAATTTTTACAAACAATTAATTATTTTTTACAAACGAACAAATAGAGGGTAGATAAACTACGCTCTGCTACCAGAAAATGTGCAGAGCAACTACGCTCTGCTGCCAGAAAATGTGCGCAGAGCGAATCCGGACAAACGAAGCGGCGGGAAGAATCCTGTACCGGAACTTCACCGGGAAAACCACCGGTAAAAAATAAGTACCGGGAAGAAATCTCCACGCGGCACCACGTTTGCCCGACTAAAACCTAAATAACTTAACGCAGTCTGCTACCACCGTAGCTTATGAAGGGAGCTACAGGGCCCTATATGATAACCTAACCTATAAATTAATTACACTTAAAAAACACTTACCAAGCTAAATCTTCTTTCTCTTCGGATCCAAACTTGAGTATCTTCGGGAAGGGGGAATTCCTAATCACCCTACCTAACCCTTGAGATCTCAATTCCCCAGGACAAATAAATAGATTTCTTCCCGAAATCGGCTCGGCAACAGGTAGATGTGAGCGAGCAGCCACGCGTCACATCCCACAGGAGAAAGTCACAATGACGGGTACACAAACACAAAGTTCAATAGTTATTTAACAAACAGGAAATTCACAAATACAACTCAAGTTAATTAGCAATCAAAGAACGCGGGCCCTCTCGCGTATTAAAAATCAAACCGATATCGCATAGCAATGCAATGGCGACCGTCCGCGAGCCATTCGCGCTAGCAGTGTGAAAACCCCGAACGCCCTCTGGCGGCAGCAATGCGAAACGCCTGCGTTTAGTTTTACCCAATATATTACAAACAAGTGTCCTCTCTACAACAAAAAATGTTACTCTATGCATAAGAAACGTTTGACGAGGAATCATTGAAAACTATTGCTATCTCTTTCATTCGCATGCTCTTTTATATCTTTTGTCTTACTTATCAGTAAAACTTGTCGATGTGTGTAGTTTTGGATTGCTCGGAACAGAACTAAAACGCAAATTACTATGAACGTAACATATCTGTATTATAATATATCATTGTTCGTAACTATGCGCACCTTCCTGATAACAGTCGGACGAAACCGACGACGATCTTCGTAAGCACGAACTTTTTTTCCCTTTTTTATTACCGACCTGTCCATCCAATCACTCGTTGTTGCCAATGCCGACAATTCGTCATACCATTGTTTTTCCTCAGGATCTTTTTCCATCAGTCTAGCTAGACATAAGGCCTTATTTTGGTAAGGAGCTTATAAAAAGGAATCACAGTCAGGCCTTAGGTATTAGAACTCTAAACGTGATCATAGCATGAGTTCTTCATAATAAATACAATCTATCTGACATTACAGGAAGACCAGCGGTACCTCATCCAACTGGCGCGCCTGCAAGACGTGGTCAAGCCAGAGTGGCGCAACAGCGGCAAAGCAAACACGTTGCACAACATGAACCATCTCTACTCGCGCATCACGAGGTCACAACTTGACGGCCTCTACAACTTGTACAAGTAAATATTCCCTTTTTCTGTTTGCTTTGCAGTTATGAAAGTAGGTTTCCCGTAATCCATCCATTGGCAGCAGGGCTCCCTCCAGCGAAAGGAATCTCCTCCCAATGCGGGCCGTGTCCAGGAGTATACCGCCCGAGTTATTCATATTATTTTTATTATCATCATCATCATCCACAGCCTTCCGTGACCCACTGCTGAGGTATAGGCCTCCTTCCGTCTACGCAAATATTTTTATACTCATTTGTTTATTTCTTCATTTCCGTACATTTATTAAGAAAAGTATTATACATGCCTCGGCGGGAATTAAGATTTGCTGGACTTGTAATTATTGGAGGCCGAGCGCCAGTGAGGCCTTAAAACCTACTCGACCAGCAAATTAACTTCCCGGCCTCCGCAGTAATGTACTATTAAACATAAGCTACTTTTTCTTCAAAGATCACCCCCAATGGACTGAAATAGGAGGTCAAAATTTGTATTAAAAAACCCTTAAGATATACTTTTGCCATGGGCCGAGCAACAGCTAGTAAAATATAAAATTATATTTTTTTAGGTCTGACTGCCTTCTCTTCAACTACACCGTGCATAGTTACTACGACATAGTCCAAGAGGATAAGGAGAGTAACGGATGAACTCTCGAGCGACGTTTGAATGCTTCATCATTTTCATTATCACGCGTGCCCAGCACACATCGATTGTTGATGATTCATCAATGGCTTGAAGACTGATTGTTCGATTGGTTGATGGACTGCTCCATTCAATCGAGGCCGTGGACGGTACATTTTACGTCAATTTTTAAATTTGTTATGATATAGGGCAAAAAGTGAGCGCGCATTTAAATCGATGGTCAAGCTTAGCATCGAAAGGAAAGCATTTTTAAATAATTAAACTGCTTATTCCCCCATCAATAAGTTTCCTACTTTATGGACCAGATCGCACATGCGGCCACCGTTCAACAAACACAAAATATGTTTTAAAGCTGATGGAAATAATTTCGTGCACACTATTCCATGTAGCTTTTAGTATTAGTTAATGTTTTGTGAATTCAAACGAACATTTGCCTTAATTACCCTTAGATGACGTTATATTTGCTTATCAGATGTATAGATATCAGAACATTATGTGATT